>JBBMOL010000046.1:1782500-2382500 GCA_037954665.1 Laguncularia racemosa | reverse complement strand
GGAGCCCTTATGTAGAACATGCATTAGAAAATCTGCAATCTGTATATATCCTTGAAAAATTCATGTTTGGCAGACACATTACAGTTTTAGAGATAAGTCAATTGGCTACATACTGTAGGGAATCTATGAAAAAAACTTCAATAATGGCAATTAAAGCATGAACATGTGTGACTTGTGCATTCTAAGAAAGGAATTCAACGTAGAGAGATGGGATGATAAGACACAAATATAGTTCTTTTGATGGTAATGGTAATATGAACAAGCTTAGAATTATGAAAGGAGAGAAAGTTAACATACTTAGATCGATGTTGTGAGGGAGAGAGGGGAATAGACATATGTGAAGCGTTGTTTCCTTCAGGTTTGGCCAATGTTGGACTGTATGCCCTCGTTGGTCTTGTTATTCTTCACTGAGGCTATTGGGCTTCTTGGTGTTTGTTGTTTATATAGATTCATATAAATTGCCTCCCCCTACCAAAAAAAAAAAAAGAAAGAATAGCAATGCTTGCGTATATGTGTATGGGATGTAGCTGTATTATTTTGGTGTCTGCTACTTGTCTTTACTAATCATATGCTACCTTGTAAGAGTAAAAACGCAAAGAGTGATGTTCGCGTCAATAATCATCCTACATGTTATGGTTGACAATACCATTAGATAGTAGCTAAACTTTATTCAACTACATGACGTATTTCTATGCATTTATGCATGTGTTATCTTGTATCTGCATTATATGCAGAATTGTTTGGTTAATGGTTGTCCATTCTGTTTCTTGATTAACAAGTTTGATTTTCTCCTTGATAGATAAATAATAGAAGGAATAATCATGGCGGATGTCATGATAGAGGAAGCTGCTGCATGCCTTGAGATAGATTTATCCCAAATAGATCTTGATAGTGTTCACCTCCCTCTTGGCGATGACTTAGGCATCATCAGGTTAGTTTTTCGAGTTTTAGTTTATCGATGATAATATACTTCTGATGGCAATGTTGCGCTCTAATTGGTTTTGTGACGTATTAGGATTTTTTTCCTCTTAATTGTATGTGAGTCAATGCATCAAACATTGGTTATTTGTTGTAACAAAGGAATACATTATCAATGAATAAACTTTTAAGAATTCAATTATTTCAGATCATACACAATGTTGGGTTTTAAACAAGTCCATTTCAACAAAGAGGGTAGAAACCTATTTTTTTGGTATTGGAGACTCCTGTTTCATCCTAACATGGTGCTTTTGTTCCTTTCCCTTTGTATGAGCCAATTAATGGCAAAGACTAAGTAATTCAATCGGTATACACTATTAATAAGTAATCACTATGTAATTCAATCTATTTCAAATCATGCTCAACATGGGGTGTAAACGAGTCCTCTTTTGTAAAGAGGGTAGAAATTTATTTCTCATTACATGAAACTTCTCTTTCATACTATTGTGGTGTTTTAGATTCTTCCAGTTAATTGCAAGCAATCAAAGAAGCAGGCTTTTTTTGGTGGTGTTATTTTTGCTATTCTAACAAACTATTCCTTAGTATTCTGCTTTCCACTATAATATGCTACCCTTGCATATAATTTTTTTGTTTTTGGATATACCCTATGATATCTTGTTTCATATTGCAGAACTGCAGCCTTGGAGGACAAAATGATAGTCTAATTCTTGGCCTATGTGAGCTAAAAATATTGTTTGTCATTGTTTAATGCCAAGAAAGTATCTCTCACAAAATTGAACTCTTGAGGTGTTTAGCTATTCGTGTCTGAAAGAAATTACTTTCCAAGGAGAAGTTTTGTCAACTGAAAAAGCTAGAAAAGCACCCTCTAGTTCCCAACAATGGAATCTTAATTAAGTTCTTCAAGTGACCAAGTTGCAGTTTGAGTGCATAGCATCTTGGTTGTGAACCTGACTTCTTTAAAATATAAATTGATTTATTCTTGGCGATGTTGTGAACTACTTTACCTTGTGGCTTGAAAAATACCATGTATCTTATGGCCATGAGGTTCCTTTCCTTTGAAAATTTGACAATTTGGTTTAATGTCCTTCCTTGTGCATTGCTTTTGAGAATAGGCAATGGCTAGAAGATTGAATATTGGCCTATGGGGTGGAACTAATAAATTTAAGGGGAAAAAGCAAGAAGGATGGGCTTTTTGTTTTGATGAGCTTTCATCTGAAGAAATTAGTTGAGCGATACTTTAAGTTTTGGATGCGGAGTAATATTTACTCAATGGCGTAGTTGGGCTTTGCTGATTTTTTACTGCTTTGCAGTGATGATGACGATCTTTACCAGGAGGATAATCTGGAGTTAGAGACCGGGTTTGACAACATTATCATTGTTGATAATCTCCCAGTTGTTCCATGGGAGAAGTTTGAGAAGCTTGAGGGTGTGATTCGCAAAATTTACAGTCAGATTGGCATGATCAAGGAGAATGGTCTTTGGATGCCCGTTGATCCAGAAACCCAGAAAACTTTAGGCTATTGCTTTATCGAGTATAACACTGTGCAGGTTGTCTCTCTCTCTCTCTCTCTCTCTCTCTCTCTCTCTCATGTGCATACTTGGAATTACGATGCATGTCTCCCACTATCTGTTGATTTCTGTCTCTTTCGTTCTTGCATTACTGCCTTAGTTATCTAATTGTTATGAGGGTAATACAAACAATATATGAAATTACTTTCCAAAAGATTGCATATATAGCCTTGCTTTCTTTGAATACTTCAGCCTTATTTACAATTGTAAGTTGGGGGATAAAGTTTCTAGTTGAGTGGCTATGGTTTCCTTAACCCTCCAAGGCCTACCATACCATGGAAAAAAGTAGTGTGGAACAAATCTTCTTTACCTAGACACTCTTTTGTCATATGGTTGGCTTGGCTAGGGAAACTTTCCACCCTTGATAGGGTATATAACTGGGGACTACTGCAATCAACTACCTACTTTCTTTGTAACCGACATCCGGAGAACCATGCCCATTTATTCTTTGAATGCGAGTACACCGCTCAAGTTTGGAATGTAGTGTGTGACTTCCTGTATTGCCCAGCTTCATCCAGCAACTAGCAGAGAATTACCAGTTTTTTGGAGGCACTAGGGGATTCATTAATCCATCAGACCTAGCAAGCTGCACTAGCGGCAGCAGTCTACTGCATATGACAAACCCGGAACAAAGTGAGATTAGGGGAACTCCTCCCTGGGGTTAGCTTGTTAGCTCACCAAATTCGATCCTATGCTAAGTAGTTGTAATCTTAGCTTTGATGCTAAGCATCTAGTTTGCTAGCACAATGTTGTAATCATATTTTCGCTTGTTGATTGTACTTTTCTATCATTCAATAAAATTATCTGCTTGATGTTGAAGTGCTATGGTTTTGATTTTCACCGATGTCATTCTTCATTTTGTAGGAAGCTGAGCTTGCAAAGGAGAAGACCAATGGGTACAAGTTAGACAGGTCCCATATTTTTGCTGTAAACATGTTTGAAGACTTTGATAGGTTTATGAAAGTTCCAAATCAGTGGGCACCTCCTGAAATCAAGCCATATACACCTGGGGTAAGTGTATGATGTTTTCTTAAATAAATTTGTGTCGGCCATGAAATCCAAGATTGATGTCATGTCTTGGAGATAATATATGACTCTGCTACTGTAGATTGTTTTAGTAGTCTCAGGAATGCATACATTCATATTCCAAGTTCCAAGTTTTTGCTTTTTTGGATAATGTGAAAATAAACATTGACATTTATGTTCTGCTTTATGTGCAATCGCCACTAGCCACATTTCTAGGATTCCCTAGTCACAACATTTTTGTCCCGAAAATTAGTAAGTATTGCCTTATGTATGGTCATTTCATATTGAAGTTGTTGAGAAAGTTTATGGTGCATCTGTAGAGAAAGATCTGTTGGGACTTCTCATCATTTCATGAAAACACTTGGTCTTTCCCTTTTCTCCTGTGAGTAATAGTAAAAAGCCTTTGTTTTTATTACAGGAAAATCTTCAGCACTGGCTTACAGATGAAAAAGCGCGTGACCAGTTTGTGATTCGTGCTGGATCTGACACCGAGGTTTTGTGGAATGATGCAAGACAATTGAAGCCAGAACCTGTGCACAGGCGTGCTGTAAGTAAAAGTGTCTTGAAACAGATTTCCTTCCTTTCCTTACTTATTTTATATTGGCAATATGTACTGAGAGGTCTGAATTTTGCTGACTGCATTCTGCAATGCCTATACTTGGTTTTTTGTTTTAGTTTGCTGGTGGTTAGCTGTTTTCTTGATTTCTAAAAGAATAACTTATTTCCTTTTTCAGGTTTTGACTTTTAGAATGCTGAATTATTTAACCTTTTCTACATTGACAGTTTTGGACTGAAAGCTTTGTGCAGTGGTCACCTCTGGGGACCTATTTAGCAACAGTGCACAGGCAAGGTGCTGCGGTATGGGGGGGTGCCTCCACCTTTAACCGTCTCATGCGTTATGCTCATCCTCAGGTTATATCTCAGTCTACCTTTCTCATAATATATATATTATGTATGTATGTATGTGTGTGTGCGTGTCTGTGTCTCTCTGTCTCTCTGTGTGTCTGTGTCTGTGTCTGTGTGTGTGTGTGTGAGTACCATTATCTTTACCCTTGTGATATGAATTGCAGGTGAAACTCATTGATTTTTCAGCCGGTGAGAAGTATTTGGTGACATACAGCAGCCATGAGCCTAGCAATCCTCATGATCCACAGGTTTTTTTTTTTTTTTTGTTTTTTTAAGCTGCTCGTGTTTTTTCCCTGTTCTCTGATATGGATTGTCTTTCCTGTAGAGGGTGTTGATCAACATATTTGATATAAGAACGGGAAAAATTATGAGAGATTTCAAGGGTAGTGCAGATGATTTTGCAGTTGGAGCGACAGGGGGTGTTCAAGGGGTTTCATGGCCTGTTTTCAGGTGTTTTTCATTGTTTCTTTCTTCTCTTTTGCTATGGATGTATGCTTCATTTCCCTTCCCTATTTTACACCAATTGTATGATTTACGTTCCTTATTTTACTTAATTGGATCAGATGGGGTGGTGGAGGAGATGACAAGTACTTTGCCAGGATTGGGAAAAATGTCATATCTGTGTATGAAACAGAAACCTTTTCACTTATCGACAAGAAGTCTTTGAAAGTTGAAAACGTGATGGATTTCAGTTGGTCACCTGCTGATCCCGTCCTTGCACTTTTTGTTCCTGAACTTGGTGGTGGAAACCAGCCAGCCAGGGTGAGCGGTTTATTGTATTATTTGATCATATTCATGCATATGGCTGTTGGTCTTTTAGGCATCCAGTGTTGAGTAACATGGTTATAGCAATTTACTTTCTTCGAAGGATAAGCAATTTGGGGCCATGTGCTTTGGCCGGTCTAAGGAATTTGGTATCATTGGAAGGATCACACTATTTCTCTAACAATATCATCTCTAAAATATTACAGTATTGATGATTCAGGTCAGTCTTGTCCAACTTCCTGGCAAGGAGGAGTTGAGGCAGAAGAATCTCTTCAGTGTCAGTGATTGCAAAATGTATTGGCAAAGTAATGGGGACTATCTGGCTGTCAAGGTTGATAGGTACACCAAGACTAAGAAGAGCACTTACACAGGCTTTGAGCTTTTCAGAATCAAAGAACGCGATATTCCCATCGAGGTTTTGGAATTGGAGAATAAGAATGACAAGATTATTGCTTTTGCTTGGGAGCCAAAGGGCCACAGATTTGCTATAATCCATGGTGAGAATCTAAGGCCTGATGTTAGCTTCTATTCCATGAGGAGTGGCCAGAACACTGGCCGGGTCTCCAAGCTAACTACTCTCAAAGGGAAGCAGGCAAATGCTCTTTTCTGGTCACCAGCTGGTCACTACATTATTCTTGCTGGGTTGAAGAATCTCAATGGTCAGTTGGAATTCTTTAATGTTGATGAGCTTGAAACGATGGCTACAGCTGAGCATTTCATGGCAACAGACATTGAATGGGATCCTACAGGAAGGTAATGCATAAATATTTTTCTCTGATGACCAGCTAATAAGCAGGTTCTTTGTGATTCTTTTTGATAGGAAGCTTGCATTGCTAAGTTGAATGTTTCTTCACTTAAGTGCTCTATGATTTCCTCAAAACATCTTCTATACTATATCTGAATATATTCCTATAGGTATGTTGCAACAGCTGTCACTTCAGTTCATGAGATGGAAAATGGTTTCAATGTATGGTCATTCAATGGCAAGCTGCTGTACCGGATTCTGAAGGATCATTTCTTCCAGGTTTGAACTGATTTTCTCCGTTCATTTTCTGCTTATTGGAATTTCTTATAGTCTTGTGTAGGATTCTTAGTGTTGCTTTACTGGTACTTGTATTTTTTCCTCTCAGACTTGTATTGTAATTCGGCTTTGCTATGCTTGGTCTACATAGTTTATATCTTTTGAATGATTAATTGAAGAAATGTGTCTTTTTTTAACTGTCTTTGTGGTGCACATATTTTTCAAATGAATTATGTGAAGTGAAGATTCTTCTAAAAGCCACTTCAGGTGGTAATATTGTGACGCATAAATATTTAGAACTCTGTGACGTAATATCTGTTTGACAATTTTGTACAGTTTGCATGGCGCCCAAGATCACCTTCCCTTCTGAGCGCTGAGAAGGAGGAAGAGATTGCAAAGAACCTTAAGAAATATAGTAAGAAGTATGAGGCCGAGGATCAAGACGCCTCTATGCTTTTGAGTGAGCAGGACAGAGAGAAGAGGAGGATGCTGAAGGATGAATGGGACAAGTGGCTAAGCAAATGGAGGCAACTGCAGGAAGAAGAAAAGATGGAAAGACAAAAACTGAGGGATGGAGAGGCAAGCGATGAAGAGGAAGAGTACGAGGCAAAGGAGGTTGAAGTTGAGGAAGTGCTAGATGTTAAAGAGGAGGTACTCCATTATGAATAGTGACACAGACACAAGAGTAAGTGTGTGATGCTTCAGGGTAAATCATCTTACAGTGTCCAGTGATGCTTTTAGTGGCTGTAGACCGCCACTTTGATCTCATTCAGTCATTTGTTTCTCAATTGTAGCTCAATGTGGAAGGGAGTAGATGGAGCTGGTTTCGGTGATTGCGGTCTGAATTTTGTTCTGTTGATAAAAAAATCCAGGTCTGGAATTATGATTTAATGAGAGGAGGGAGAGTTGTCTATATTATCCATCGACATCTTGCTGAGAAATTTTGCTTCCAATGTTATAGTATTAGTGATAACTAATAGTTGTACTTATATCATAATTTTTCCGACTTGGGATGCAAATATTTTTTTCACCCCCCTCCATTGAAATGACCATTTAATTTGTTATTCGTACGTATTAATGGAGTACTACATTTATATTGGACAAGTTGCTTTAATTCGGGGTATGTTATTGAAAAGTTATATATTTATATATTTACTCATTTTTTTTATTATACTTATATGTGTATTTTCATATTTATAATAAAAAAATATAGATATGTAAAATATACAAATAAGTCATTTTGGTACAAGATTAAATCAATTGAAAGGTCCACATCTCAAAGCAAGCCTAGGCTAATGTACCAGCTAGTATCCACAGCGTGTCCAAGCTCTAGCCCCATGTATATCATGGAGATATGTGTTAGTTTGTCGTTCTTTAGCAAATAATTTCGTAAAAAAGAGTTTTGATTAAATTGATTCGTCAAATATTGTTGTAAAATTGTTGTAAAATTATAAGTTGGGATTATGATTTTGCCAATGAAGAAATTGCATGTTAGACTAACGATTCTTTTTTAGGCAAATTTGCAGTCCAAAATTGCAAGTTCAATAAATCTTGCATATTCAGCATGAGATTTCATTAAAACTGGCATGTTGGAAATGTGATTTTTATTGGTCCTTGTGTTTTATGCTTTCCTATTTTTCAAAGCTATAATGTAGTCAAACCTATGATAATTATAAAATTCATAATTAGAAATAATTAAACTTGTGAAAGTAAATAAACTTATTTTTCAAATTTTATATAAAACTAAGAATTTATCAAATAATAATATAAATTAATTGGAAAAATTAAATGATTTCGTTAAATTGATCAAATTATATAATCAAAACTATATATCTAAAGCAAATGAGGTTAGAAGTATATATGTATTTTAGGAAAATGATAAAACAATATATAATTACATAGCTATATATATATATATATATATATATATATATATATATATATATATATATATATATCTAATCCCTTCATCAACATTGTCTCTAATAATGTTTATATACAACAGGTGCTTTGTCCAATTTGATAAGAGCTGCTAGGTCCTCTAACGTTGGGATGGGTCTAGGGCTGGAATGGTGGTTCATCCTATGAAATATCTCGAGGTTCTATCCACATGACTCCCTCTCCTATATCCCATGTACCTAAATGTCTTTCCTTTTAAGGATCAGGTGAAGTAATGTTAGACATATATGGTACCTAGACATCGGGTCGACACTAAAGGTAAGATCATCGTAATATGGTGAAGGATGAGTCACTAATGAGTAGTGAGTGGATAAGGCATCTAGAGAAGGCTTAGGAGATCAATCTTGCACTACATGTTGACGACAACTCCTAGCACAAGCCTATCCTCTACCTCAAGTCACACGAGGTTGAGGCATCTCCTAATGGTGCTCCTGATGATCTAAAGGGAATAATGTGACACCACCATGACTTTGGAGGTGATGACTCCCTAGTAGATGCTATCGTATGGCACTCTTATATGGAATCCGCCACTCTAATGCAAGTAAAGCAATCCGACTATATGAAAAGTAAAGCATGTCAATAATACAATGTCGAATACATAAAAGTATAACGATATGGTTAAAGTGACTTACCAGGGTACTGAGCATCGCTCCGGTTCAGCCAATATACCGTCATGTGACACTATGGTACCAAGGATAATATGTTGGATCTACCCTACCCAGCAATGTCTTGTCAAACTCTATCTAAATGATAGAGAATTGATGCTGCTCCCATTGATAGATGTAGACCGCATGTCTCCTCCTCCAATTCTCATTGGTTTTCCTTTTAACATTGATCCTATGGAAGGAAAGAGAAGTATCACACTTGTGGAATCTTCTAGATCCCACTGAACTGTCTCATGACTCGATCAGGTTGGTACCACTCCATAATATAGAAGCATATTAGAAGCACCTTAACACACTAAATATCACTCCCTCAAGAAGGGAGAAGTTGGTCTAGGAGTTCCTACTTGTATGGTATCCAACATGTCTATAGGAAATGGAGTTATTTAGTGAACAGCAAACTAGTAAAGTAAATAATATTGAATAAATTAGTGTGCAATACTTGATCGAGTGTTTGTCAATCCAAAGCATCTTACTACTGAGCTAACACATGAGTAACCATGTACGTGACGTTAACTCGATATAACCATATGAAGCATACTACTCCTTAGCTGTACTGCCTAATGACATGAAAATCCTCAAGAAGCGGAAGAAACATCAAGTGAACTAGGTTGGAGGATTTATTGGCGATGATGAGACCACCCATAAGCTAGTGGTTGTATGCCCATGCGTAGCGCATGATGGCTAACTCATCCGCATTGTCTGATAGGCCTCCAAAGTAATTCTTAAACCATGACATCTTGAGGTGTCCCCTATAGATGTCATGTGGACCAAGCCTAACTCCAAGTAGGTGCTCGCACTCATTTGCCCAATGCAAGCTAGTGATCTCGGTGACTACATGCCCGTCAATGGGCAAGCCCAAGTATACTAACACATCCTGTAAGGTGATCGTCAGCTCCCCATGTGGCATGTGGAAGTTATGTGTCTCTAGTCTCTACCTCTCCACAAGTGCTGTAATGAAGTACCGATACAACTATATGAAGGTGAGCTAAGATACCCCTTGAAAGCCGGCTTACTAAAGATAAGGCGTGAGGCACTAGTCGAAGTGCAACCTCTCCTCTAAGGTCTTCAGGGAGGCCTCTCATCTACAACACACTAACCATACATCTTCCTAAAAACGAACAAAATTCAATATGGAATGTAATGTTATGTGATGTAATGTAAAGGGGAAACCGATAATGTATCTGTCCCCTCCATATAGCCTTTAAGTGATGAGTCTCTTGCAATGTGAGGAGCAATCTATTTGCTAAGCCCGAATCCATCTACATAAGAGAAAACAAAAGGTTAAGTCATTTTTAAAATTATCCAACAAATTATCATTTTTTTTTTCCTTTTCAATCAAGAATAGAAAAACTTAGCATCATATGTTACTAAAAATTATGATTGCTAGTAAGGTTAGACCTCTCGCCGCCTTCGTTTGGGACGGTTTCTTCTATTATGCCTCCCCTGTCGAAAGAAACTACAAGCTATCTGCGTTAATGGCTCATTAGGTCCATCTCATTATGGTATCACTTTGATTTAGGCATACCCTTACCTCGAATAAGTCCTGTGTCCAAATATACATATAGTTATTGCAAATCCAACCACTGACTACTATTTCTGATAGGAGTGAAGTTAGTATGATATATAACACTTTGGTTTGTCCAATAGTATCACTTGGTCACACGTTGCATATCATCCACACAAATAGATGACATCGCAGCAAAAAGCATATGAGCAAGGAATTTTATACATTTGCCATTAGTTACATGTGCATTGATCTGTTAGAAGGTTCATGGTTTGATTGTTGTCTTCTACAATCCCCCCCTTCCCATTCTTCTAGCACCCGTGACCAATGCCAACATAGGTAAACACTTTACATCCTTCAACATAGCTTTATAGCTTTCTCAAAGGTTAGTTGTCATGAACCCACATCTTAAGCCCCCATCAAACACTTGTGTCCATCTTTCTTTAGAGATATGAGTGAAGTAGTTAGGTGCCTCTTCTATTCTTTTCCTAATCTCCTCAATGTAAAATTCATACCTTTTTTTTTCTTGCACTTGGAATCCTGCTACCATGACAATTTTTTTCATTATGGCACTCTTGAACCTCGTATTAAAGTTACTAGCGACATGACAAATGCAATACCGATGATATGCAAAGGGGGGTTGCCATCCAACAAGGCCATGCCTAACGACCTCCACTATCCCTGCATGTCGGTCAAATATTAAACATATCATTTGCTGATCACAGCGATATCCAACAATGTGTTACTTCAACAATTGTAAAAAACATGACTAGTTTGTGAAGGTTTTTTTATCCACCAATGCAATTATGTGGTTTGTGTAATTCAAAAGCTTATGGTCGTATTTTTGGTAACATAAAGTTCTTTCAATGTTGACAACTAGCTTGCAATGCTGGAATACCTTGACGCATGGCTTAAATGTCTAGAATACTCTGTAGAAGATCACTTCTGCTTCTATCACTTTTGGCCAACCCTCCCACTCTACATGTGTGCCTAGGTTACTAATCTGGATGGCATTCAACAATTTGAGCAACTCCATGTAAGATTTATCATAATCCCCGTAAACAGTTTCAATTGCCCACCTTTTACCATCCTATACACGTCTCCTTGTGACCAAATACCTGTATGTGTCATAGATCTATTGCTTCAGCGTGGAAACCTTTATATTGGGTTCATTCCTCACCTGACCTAAGAAGTAACGTACCATGAAGCTCCAATCCAACTAGGGATGGTCCTGATTCAATAGAGGATTGATACATGTGTACGACTCTTTGACTATGGTAATTACAAAATCCGTATCCATTTGTTTTTGGTATGCACAAAGTCTCCATCTACATCCCCTATCCCTTTTGGTGCAGACAACATGCCATATCTTCTTGTTGGACTCAACTACACAATAAGTGTGGTGATTTTTTATATGGTATGCCTTAATTGCATATACTAAATCAGACTTTAAGGCAAATTGCATTCCTTTCCTCATATCATCATTGAAGCTCAACTCATCTGAAGAATAGGTACTCTCTTCAAATGATATATACCCATTACCTCTACATCTCTAATTGAAGAACGAAATAAGATGCTCGAAACACGGAGTTATGGGATCCACCATTAGAGAGTTAGACACAATGGTGTGTGTGATGGCAACCTCTGCAGACATTAGAGGCAGAAGATCATCGGATGGGACAAACCCGATATTCATGTAGGGGCTACCCATTTCATCCCCCTCATTTACCACTTGTTCTTCAGAATCAACGAATACTTCATTGTCAACCTCTTTAATTTCCCTTTGAAGTGCATCTCCAATAGGTAAATCCATGTCATTGTTTTCAAAATCATCGATTTATTGAAATGATGTCCCATCATTTATGCACTCTTAACCCTACATGGAGGGGAGTGGGGTTACATGAGGACATTATGACCTAATTTAATGAACAGCTCCAGGATGAACAATGGACTCACAACTTGAGCATATGCAACAAGACTTTGTACATCATCATCCTCTATGATTGGGATCAATAAATATCGTGGCTGGATATATCCAAAGTTATAGATTGTTAGCTACTTGTGGAACACCTCCACTTAGATGGAGGTATGATCAATTTTAATTGCTACATATATCTTCAACAACAATTCTCTATACCCCGCTCTGTCTTCACTGTAATTTTCTTAATAGGCCTCCTATCATAATATAGTTCATATTCACTAAATATGATATTCTCATCGATAAATATCACGAATTTGACCAAATCCTTTATCTCCACAAAATTGAGCTAAATTCTTCAAGTCTAGTCAATGAGATACCCACTTTGCTTGACAAGTGTAAGCCTTTCTATGTGACTTAAAGAGGTTAAGTGCTTTGACTTCTAAATTAGTCAAGTAGCTCCGAAGCCCATTCACTGCGGTGGAATTTGGGACTTAGTCAATATCAGGAGTCCATTTATTATGGTACTAGTGAAGACTTAGAGGTCAATTTGCCTGAGTATTGGCATGGAGTTGATATTATCAGGAGTCCATTCATCTTAAAGGAGGTTGAGACTAGATGAGTTTAGGTCATCAAGAGTTTGTTCACCTCCAATAGAACTAAGACTTGATGTTGCTATTAGTCCAAGCGCTTTGATGAAAAGGCTAGGACTTAGAGTAAAAATTCTTTAGTAGGTATAATATAAGCTCATAAAGTGAAGAATGAAGAATAAAGTATAACCCAAAATTTTGAGTACACAACTTTTCATTATGAAGTTTGAAATTACATGAAATTGTTTATACTCCATTGAAATATGGTCTAACATTGTTAGCATTCCCTGTTCAAGGTATGGGTTAGCCATTGAATCGTTATAGTCCATATGCTCTATTATCTAGGTCTTCAACAATTTTCACTAATTTTCACTAGATCTTCCTAATTTAGTGTGAGCTTTCCTTGACCCTCTTAAGATTTGATGGCTTCTAACTTCCTATAAACCAGGTGGCCTAGTTAGAAAAACCTTTTTCTTGACCTTTTTATCATAGTAATGAGTAGCTCGATGTTGATAGGCCACTACTTAAGCTCTTGCAATGTCTTAGATCTCTTTAATGGTGTCAATGTTGGCTTGAAGTTTGATTTAGTTTGCCATTAAGTTGAAAATTTTAGTTATTAGGTTCAAAAGCTCAAGCTCGATAGGTAACATCACTTCTAAACCAAAGAGAAGCCTAAAGGGTGTCTCTTCCGTGGAGTTCCTATATGTAGTTCGATACCCTCACAAAATGGTTGGAAGCTATTAGCCCACTTACCTTTAGCCTAATCTACCCTCTTTTTAAGGATATTAAGTAGTAACCGAAGTGTAGTGGAGCTAAATCTTGTGCTTGTCACAAAACTCCTTAAACTTCTAATTGTCGAACTGGGTTTCATTGTCTATTATGAGCATGTAAGGCACTTCTTACCTACTTAGGATGTTGAAGACGAAAGCTTCTACATTCTTTTTTATTATTTTGACCACTGCGTCAATCTCCAACCTCTTAGTAAAATAGTCAACAACTCCAATTATAAATTGTTGTTGGCTAGAGGCTCAAGGGAAAAGACCTAGGATGTCAATTCTCCACTAAGCAAAGGGCCAAGAGCTAGTGAAGGACTAAAGGTGGTTGGTAGGAGCATACTCTATAGGTGCGTGCTTTTGACATTGGGTGCACCTTTAGACAAGCTGCTTGGAATCCTCCCTCATTGTCGACTAATAATAACCAAGTTAGAGAGCTCTAACATAGAAGGCTCGACTCTTGATGTGGTTGCTACATACCCTTGCATGTAGCTCTTCTAGTATCCACTAACCTTCTTATTGATACTCTTGTTTGGGAGATACTAAATGAAAACTCTTGTCTCGTTTGTCTAGGTCAAGAATATTGGTAGATGTAAGCTTTGATAGCTTATTCACTTTAAAGTTCGCTACTAAGGGAATTTTGGTCATGTCCCATTAAGGGAACTCCAAGGCAAGGGTATGTATAACCTGAAGATACTTAGTCATGCCTACATCCTTCAGTATGTACTCTCCCTTAACTTGTTGGACGATAAGCAGGGAATATAAAAATATCTCAAGCTTCTCTATGTCTATCTCCTTTGCCAATTTGAGACCAGGAATCAAAGCTTCGTACTCCTCCTGATTATTTCTTGTAGGAATCTTAACTTAAGGGCGTATGACACTTCAATCCCATGCGATCTGTGTAGCATGAATCTTGAGCAGCCATCAACATGGAGAGTCTACATTGGCTTATCATTGTTGTCCAATGCTTCTTCTTCCTCTATATACGCCATGATAAAATCTGCGATGACCTGTGCCTTTATTACTTCTCTTGGTTAGTACTAGACTTTGAAGGCACTAAGCTCTAGGGTGTACATCATCAGTTGGCCTAACGCATCCAGTTTATGTAGTATGTTTTGAAGTGGTCGGTCGGTTGATTATCACTTGATGAGCCTTAAAGTATGGTCGTAATCTCCTAGTTGAGATCACCACTACAAGTGTGAACTTTTCCACTTTAGTATGTCTTATTTCTAGTCCTTAGAGGATGTAGCTAACGTAATAGGCCAGTTTGTGCCCCCTCCCCTCAACTCAAACCAACACTAAAGAGAGAGCTTGGTCACTAAATGAGAGGTCTAAGAACAAGTCTTCTCCAAGGATTGGCTTGGACAGTACTAGTAGAGTTGTCAAAAACTACTTCAGTTTGTCAAAGGTAGCTTAACACCGATTAATTTATTAAAAGTTGGTTAGATTCTTCAACACTTTGAAGAATTTAGAACACTTATCTCCACTTTTAGACACATACTTAATTAGCAAAGCCGTTCATCCCATGAGTCGTTGTACCGTTTTTATTAACTTGGGGGGCTACATGTCGAGTTAGCTCAAATTTTCTTAAGGTTTGCCTCTATGCCATGCTAAGTAACCATATACCCCAAGAACTTTCCTAAAGCTACCTTAAGGATGTACTTTTGAGGGTTAAGCTTCATATTATGTTGTTTAAATGTCTTGAACGTTTCTTTTAAGTCTTAGAGGTGGTCTTCAAGCTTCTTGCTCTAGATGAACATGTCATCAACATACACCTATATGTTTCGTTTAAGTTGTAGCATAAACATCTTCATTATAAGCTGTTGATAGGTCATCTTAGAATTTTTTAGGCCGAATGGCATGACCTTATAATAGTATATCCTAAAGCTTGAGATGAAGGAATTATGCACTTAGTCCTCTAGCTCCATTTTGATTTAGTTGTAGCTTGAGAAGGTGTCCATCAAGCTTAGGAGTGCATGGCTAAAGGTGGAATCTACTAGTTGGTCTATCCAGAGTAACGGAAAACAGTCTTTAGGACGAGCTTTATTTAGATCCCAGTAATCTATACACATGTGCAATTTCCCACTTAACTTCTTGACTAGCACACACTTAGCTAATCGAGTTAGATATCATTCTTCCCGAATGAATCCAACTCAAAGTAGCTTACACACCTCTTCCTTGATGGCAACCTATTGTTTTAGTGCAAAATGTCTTCACTTTTGCTTCAAGATTTTGGCATTGCCATCTATGTTGAGGTGGTGCATCATTAATTTAGGGGAGATGCCTAGCATGTCTAACTGTGACCAAGCAAAATCATTTACATTAGACTTAAGGAGGGTGGTGAGCTAGTCTTTTAATTTAGCGAGCATTGAATTTCCTACTCGGATGGTTTGCTTAAGGCTGTTGCCAAGCTATATTTCTTTGGTCTCCTCAACTAGTCCTCCCCTTGATCTTGTCTTTTCCTTAGGTCCACTCTCAACAGTGAAGACCTCTTCTCTTCATAAATCCTTTAAGTATAGGGTTCTTATGAGCTTTTAGTCCCCCTTACATACACTGACTTCATTTGACGTTAGAAATTTTGCCTTAAGGTGTGTTGTAGAGGAGATCCTTTGCTTCTTACACTTGATATACCAACAGTTCATTGCATGCCTCAAAGCTAGAATTAATATCACTCCCAATGCCTTGGCGTCTTTGCATAATCCGTCTACTTTGTTGAGGAGACGAGGCATGAGAATGGTTGAATGACTACTAAACCATGGTGGCCAAGATTGCTGCTAAAATTTCCTCTTGCACCTGATGCAATTTGCTATCACGATATTGCCTTAGAAGTCCTTATTTGTGTGGCTGAGGAGAATATCTGTTTTACAAGCAATTTCAACTATGAAATTAACAAAGTGAATTTTGAAATTACTATTAAGGTCATTAGTAGCCACCACCATTACTTTTACCTCCCTAGAATCAACCCTTCCCTCAATCTTCACCTTTGCTTTCAAATTTTCCTCTTTAAAATTAGGTTTTTTTTTTTTTTTTAGATAAATATCACATTTGGTATCCCAACTTTGCTCATTTTTGTAATTAACTACCTAAAGTTTCAAAGTGTCAATTTATCACCTAAACTTTACCTATTTTTACAATTAATTACCTGAACTTTATCTATTTTTACAACTAATTACCTTAATTTTTCTCATTTTTATAATTAACTACCTTATCTAAATACTATAACTAACTTCAAAAAGTTTATAGGTAATAAATTAATGCTTTTAAATTTTAAGTAGTTAGTTGCAAAAATAGATAAAGTTTAGATACCAAATGTAATATTTATCTTTTTTTTAGTATGCTTTTTTTTTCTAAATCTTGTAAATTGTAAATTTTCATTAATTTAACGAAGTTCAAATTTTTTATTTTATTGTTCCAATATTCTTATCTTAAACTTGTCTATTGTAATTTAATTTCTTATTAAAAATAAAATATGAAATTTGATTTTTTTTTGTCTCTTTATTCTTTTTTTTTTAATATACTTTTTTAACTCAAAAATTATAAATCCAATAAAAAATTAAATAAAGAATTTGAATATTATTTTCCTTTTTTATATATAATGATTTAATAAATATCCATAAAAGAAATTTTTGAAAATCATAACTTATAAAGACAATTGAGTTCATTTAAAGGTTCATAAATTGGCCAAGTATAGCACGAGAATAAATGGATGGTCAATCATGGTATGCACAATGAAATGGATACATAATCATGCAAGTCCTTGGTCGACAATTGGTTAACAATGCTTTATTAGACCAAGAGCTTCTCTCTTCTTTAAATAAGAAAGTTATGAGAGGGGAATTTAATTTTGAAACTAGACATGGAAAAACCATGATAGAGTAAACTGGATTTTTTTTTTTAAGGTGTTGGAATGGTTGGGTTTTTGTAGGGAAGTCATTTCGCTAATCAAAAGGTTGTTCTAGTTCTTTATAATTCTTAATGGGAATTTATGCAATTTTATCACGTCTTCAAGAGGTTCTCAAACAAGGAGACCTATTGATAGAGCTTTTCGAGGAAAACCCCTAAGGTCCAATTCGACTTATCGAAGCCCTTATCCAAGCTTAATGTGCCCAGACTGACCTCCCCTAAATCGCCGCAATAGAAGAATGTTAA
This sequence comes from Laguncularia racemosa, assembly GCA_037954665.1. Lineage (NCBI taxonomy): Eukaryota > Viridiplantae > Streptophyta > Magnoliopsida > Myrtales > Combretaceae > Laguncularia > Laguncularia racemosa. The sequence continues at coordinate 2,364,716 of JBBMOL010000046.1, read as the reverse complement.
TGCCTGATCAGCATGCCTCGACTTACTATTCAAATTAGCTGCATGCATTTTCAAAGTGGATAAATATGATAGGCCTAAGAAAGATAAGAAAAGGAGTTGGTTAAAGATATACCATTCACCAAATCTGGAAAGGATCTTAGGCATGAATGCACTTACCATATCAAGATCGATCCCAACCCCCTATAAATAAGAGTTAAGGCTACTAGGTGAGGGGCTTTTTTTCAAATCTCTAAAATCTCTCATCACTATTATCCACATGTTTGTACTAACTTAAGCATTGGAGTGGTTATGCTGAAGTAACCCCTAACACCCCCCCATAGCCTAATTCTTTCTCTTTTGTAGGTGATTTAACCACTCAAGAGATTCTAGCACAATATTTGGCGTCATCTTCATGATGATATTCAGACCACATTCATTGCAACTCGATCAAAAACTACCAAATCCAAGGAACCTGTTGATGCCTTCCCAACGAACCAAAATGTCTATGCTATCATCCCAACAACTGGACCCAAACACAAACACTAACCCACCACAAATCTATGCCCAACTTTTTCTAGATTTGGAAATCTATGCAAAACATCGGCAGCCCAAAATGAAACTATTCTTTATGACAGCACAAGGCTATCGGCTCAAGTAGTAGAATTGGAGCAATTGAACAACATGCCAAAGTTGAAGAATATGCCCACCCATTTTCCAGAATCGCCGCATAATAACCTTCTATCAGCACCAACAACGATGAATGTCCCACATACAACTCATTAAGCATGGTTTGTGGAGCTCTACAACTATGCTCTTGCTAAACCAATTTTGCCTACAGTATTATAGGGGTGGGCTCATTTTGCAGCAATCCTATTAGCTACATCGTATAGCCACAACAACACCACAACTCGAAATAGTTGACTCAAGCCATCTAATGCTCAAGCCTAGGCCAGCTGATAGGTCGATGACATCGATATCAACCAGATCGATGATTACACCAAGCACCTCTCTAACCTAAAGGAGAGCAAAAAGGTACATCCCTCCACTAGGTTTTCCATTAATCAAACTCCCTTCACAAAGGTGATACAAGTGGTGGTCTTACCACCAAACATGCACTTACTTCAACTAGATACCTATGACGGAACTATAGATCCAAACAACCACTTATGCCACTTTTAAACAATGATGAACTTGCATGGCCTTGACAATGTGGTCGCTTGCAAGGTTTTTCCGAGCACCTTACGTAAGGCTACTTGGTATAATAATTTGCTAGCCAACTCCATATCCTCATTCGATGAGTTGGCTAACTAGTTCCAATAACATTTTCTTATGAACAAACTCCCGATGAAAGATTCATCCACCTTAAACTTAATCAAACAAGGTCACGATGAGCTAATTAGGGATTACTTTTTTCAGTTCAATGTCATAATGCTGGAGATTCCTAACATCGACAAAGAAGTTGCCCTAAATGCAATCATTCAGGTTATCAAGCCTATTAGTGACTTCTTTAAATCCCTAGAAAAGAGTAAACCAACCAACTTTGATGAATTTAAAGAGATGGCTTAGAAGTATATCTAGTAAAAAGACTTTATTCTGGCATAGAGGGAATCTAACCAGAGTTAGTCGAATAGGAAGGAGGACAACAAGGCATATGTTAAAGACCGCCTTAGCCTTAAGCAAGATTAAGGCTCATCATGGGATAATGGCGCAAGAGACAAGAAGCATGCCATCTCAACCATCACGACCTACACCTCTTTGAACCAACCAATACGTGATATTTTCATGAAAGCATGCAACATAAGCATATTGCCCAAACCAACTAAATTATAGGGTAATTCAAATAGGAAAAACTCTAATAAATATTGCAATTTCCATAGAGACCGAGGTCACAACATAGACGAGTGTTATCAACTCAAAAACGCTCTTAAAGACCTCGTCTAACAAAGGTTATCTTAGGGAGTACATTATTAATCCAAATAACTTTATAGAGTAACCTACTTAGCGAAGGCGGGAGGAATGAGATCACAATGAGTAAAACAAAAACAACAACTGGCTAAATCAAGCCCCTAATGACCTAATTAACATAATCGTTGGGGGGGGGGGGGGGGGGGGGGGTTGGGGCTAGACTGGAGGTCAATTGAGCTCTTCTAGATCAACTAATGCCCTAACTAACCAACAAGTGGTGAGGTTTCATGGGAAAAGACTAAGATTGGACACATCTATCTCTTTCTTGGATGATGACCTTGAGGGGGTGCAAATCCCTCACAACAATGTTCTAGCGATCATTGCAAGGATTTCCCTCCCTAAAATCAACTAGCTTTTCGATTCCACCTTCGGTCATGCTTTGCTCAATTTCATAGACACCTTCTCAAGCTAAAACCAGATTAAAATAGAGCCAACTTTAGAATGTACTATCATAAAGTAATGCTCTTTGGCTTATTGGTCATTCAGTGCAACACAAACGTAAACCTCAAAAAGATCCAAGCCATCCTTAAAATATAGCCCTCAAAATCAATAAAAGAGGTATAACGGCTCATAGGACACATTGTTGTTCTAAACAAGTTCATGTCTAGCGGGGACAAGTGCTCTAAGTTCTTTAATATTTTGAAGAACCCTACCAACTTTCAATGGACCAATTACTGTCAAACTGCCTTTGATAAGTTAAGGCGGTTCTTGACAACTCCACTAATGCATTCCAAGCCAGTGCCAAGAGAGGATCTGTTCTTATGCCTCTCGATTAATGATCGAGCTCTCTCTTCAGTGTTAGTATGAGCTGAAGGGAGGGAATATAAACTATTCTATTATGTTAACCATATTCTCTAAAGACCTGAGGTAAGGTACACTAAGGTAGAGAAATTTGCACTTATAGTGGTAATCTTAGGTAGAAGACTACAGTCATATTTTGAAGCTCATCAAGTAATAGTTTGAACTAACTAGCAACTACAAAACATACTACATAAACCAAACACATTGGATTGGATGAAGAAGTATGCCTTAGATCTTAACGCTTTTCGAGTACATTATTGACCCAAGGACGTGATAAAGGCATAGGTCCTTATAAACTTCATTGTGGAGTACGTAGTAGAAGAAGAAGCATTAGATGACAACAACAAATGAATGTAGACCCTTTATGTTGATGGCTCCTCCGCTCGAGGGGGGAGTGGAGTTGGCTTGGTGCTATATGGACCACATCAAGCTAAGGTGTCATATGCCCTTAAGTTCACATTCCCAACTAACAATAACAAAGCAAAGTACGTAGCTTTAATTGTGGGTCTCAAATTTGCAAAGGAGATAGGTGCCAAAAAGCTAGAGATATATTCAAACTCGCAATTGGTTGTTTAGCAAGTAAAAGGGGGAATACATAGTCAAAGATGAAGGGATGACCAGCTACCTCTAGGTTGTGCACAACCTCACCTTAGAGTTCCCCTCCTAAAACATCATTTGAATTCCTCGAGATAAGAACTCCGAGGTAGATAATCTGTCAAAGCTCGCATCCATGAACATCTTTAACCTACACAAATGAGACAAAAAGGTCTTCATCGAGTACCTTCCAAACAAGAGCATCAAAAAGAAGCAAGCTTAAGTCATGGAGATATATCCTATGCTAAATGAGCCATGTTGGATGGATCTGATACTTGACTACGTAAAGAATGGAAATCTTCCACAAGATATGAAGGAGGCTAGGAAGCTTGTGTGTAAAGCCATAAACTACACCATTATCGATAACCTCCTCTACAAGTGAGGCTTAAACACTCCACTCTTTAGATGTATCCAGCCTAAAGAAGGTTAAAGGTTGTTGGGAGAGTTACACGCAGAGGTTTGTAGTAATCATATCAAAAGTCAAGCTCTATATGTCCGAGTGCTCTTACTCGACTACTACTAGCCTAACATGAGAGAAGACTTAGAGTAACTTGTACAAAGATGCATGCAATGCCAAAAGCATGTACCAATTGAGCATTCTCCAAGCAGTCACCTACACTCCCTCACTAGTCCTTAGCCCTTTACCTAATGGGGACTAGATATTTTGGGTCCTTTCCCTTGAGCTTCTAGTCAATGGCAATTCATAATTGTCACTGTCAATTACTTTACTAGGTAGGTAGAGGGTGAGACCATGGCCAATATCACAAAGAAGAACATAGAAGCCTCCGTCCTCAACAACATCCTCAGTAGGTATAGGGTCCCATATGTGCTTGCAACGGATAATGGAACATAGTTTGATAACCAAAAGTTCAAAGAATTTTACAATGAGCACCACATCAAAATCCACTACACCTTGGTAGCACACCCTTAATCCGATGGGCAAGTTGAGGCTATAAACAAGATATTGCTCAACGATCTTTAAAAAAAGGGTAGATCGGGCCGAAGGTAAATGGGCAAACAACCAAACAAGCTCCTAAAAATTTTATGAGGGTACCAAACTACACATAGGGCCTCCATAGAAGAAACCTCATTTAGTCTTACCTTTGGCTTGAAAGTATTCCACCCAGTTAAACTGCAACTCCCCAAAATTAAAACTCAAAGTGTGGACTTATTGACTAACTAGGTTAAAATTCAATCCAATCATGACACAATAGAAGAGATTCAGGACATTACTAGAATTAAAGTTATGGTGTGTCGATGCCAAGTTGCCCATTACTACAATAAGAAAGTAAAAAAACAAAGTCTTCCTACTAGGTGACTTAGTATGCAAAAAATTGGAAACAACCGGATCTCACGAAGGTCAAGAAAAGCTCGCATTAAATAGGGGAGATCCAATTAGAATTGTTGAAGACTTAGACAACAAAGCATATTGGTTGAAAAGATTAGATGGTCAGCCCATCCCACGAACATGGAACGATGATAATCTTAGACCTTACTTTGATTAGATTCTCTTTAAGATGTTTATAATTTTGGAAATTTTTTTAGATAAGGTAAATTTTATTGATATCCAAACGTATACAATCGTGAGCCGGGAAATTTACAACATAGTCATAAGGACATAACAAAACAAAAGCGAAGATAAAGAGCTACATAGAAGTATTACAAGACAGAGGTATAAGCTCTAATTTGGTTTACAACAGAACCCCAGTTGGGAATGTGATTCCCTAGGCGTGCATTATTACGTACTCTCCATATGCAATACACCGAAGTAGCTAATGCAGCACATCTTCTATTGAAGTTGGCAGAGGTGGAGCCATTTGAGGCCAATAGTAGTGAGGTAGCCCCTTGCTAACTTTGGAAGTGTGGTGGGTAATGAAGGTGGTCACAAACCGCTGTCCATATGGAGTGAGAGTAGCTGCAATTGAAGAAGAGGTGGTGGTGATCTTCCGGGTCCTGCTAACACAGGAAGCACGTGGTGGAAGTAGCCATGCCCCATAATTCCAATTTGTCGAGGGTGGTTAGCTTGTGGAACCAGGCTAGCCACAAGATAAACGAGTGTCTAGGGGTTGAGTATTTATTCCATATCACCTTCAACCAAGGGACTAGCCTTGGTGAGGGGGAGAGGAATGCATACCCACTCTTGGTTGTGTAGTCACCCATGTTGGAGTGGATCCATCGGAGGTGGTCATTAGCAGATGCATTGGGAAGAAGGGAGGCAGGTATCTGGATGTTCATATTGAGCACTGCCTCTGGGATGCGCCAATTATTACCTTCCATGAGGGAGCAAAGCTTGGTGGTAGGTGGGAGGTCGGTATTACCCATTGCACGAGCACTGAAGACCTGATCCAAGGGTCCTATAGGGAGCTAGAAGTCAGTCTAGAGGGAGATGGTGAGACCATTGTTGGGAATCCATTGAAAGCAAGGCCGGACTAAATGTCTGAGTTTCAGCAGTTTCTTCCATGTCCAGGAGCATGTTATTGGTGGTTTCTGTGTCCAGAAGCTTCGCCCCTTCAGGAGAGTTGAATGTACCCATTCAGGCCAAAGGGTTTTAGGTCCTTCCCTGCAGAGGCGCCAAATGTGCTTTATCTGGATGGCTTTGTTCCATAGATGAAGGTCAGGGATGCCGAGGCCCCCACATTTAAGTGGTTTGCAGACTTCATTCCATTTGACCTTGGCTTTAGTGTTCATGTGAGGGTTTCCACTCTAAAGAAAGTTCCTAAGTAAGCTGTCCATCTTCTTTATGACATATTGGGGAAGCATAAATATATTACTCCAGTGGATTTGGAGAGAGACGAGTACGGATTTGATGAGTTGCAGTCTTCCTGCATAAGAGAGGTATCTGGATGTCCAAGAAGAGACCCGAGATAGCATTCGCTTTAACAAGGCATCATAATCTACTTTGCGTAGTTTGGAAGAGGAGAGGGGTATTCCCAGGTAACGTATTGGCAGTGAGCCTTCCTGGAATTGGGTGAGGGTAAGGATGGCCTCCTTCACTGTTGCGGGAACATGAGAGAAGAAGATATTACTCTTGTTGTTGTTAATGTCCAAGCCTGACATGGAATGAAATTGCTGGAGCGTTAACTTAATCAAGGAGACTGATTGGAGGTTACCTTTGGAGAAAATCAGAAGATCATCAGCAAAGCATAGATGGGTGAGTTTCTCTTTCCTACATCTCCAGTGGAGGGAGAATTGGGGGTGTGCAGCTAGCCTCCTCAGTTGGGAAGATAGGATCTCCATTCCCAACACAAATAGATAGGGCGATAGCGGATCACCTTGTCTAAGCCCCCTCATACTAGGGAAGTAACCCGTGAGTTCCCCATTAATGTTGATGGAGAACTTCGGAGTAGAGATGCATTGATAAATCAAGGAGCATAAGTGGGGAGGGAAGCCCATAGTGTGGAGGGTAGACATCAAAAAATCCCATTTGATCGTGTCAAAGGCTTTCTGGAGGTCTACCTTGAGGGTACATCTAGGTGAAGTGGTTTGAGTACGATAACCCGCCAGTAGTTCTTGTGCGAGGAAGATGTTATCCGAGATACGTCTATCAGGGATGAACGCCGCTTGCTCGCTGCCCACTAAGGATGGAAGGACCCTTTTGATACGCTCTGCTATGACTTTAGATATGGCTTTGTAGATGACATTACAGCAAGCTATAGGACGGAACTCTCCAAGTGTAGATGGATTGGCAACCTTAGAAACCAAAGAGATGATGGAAGAGTTTATCTCTTTGAGTAGGTGTCCAGATACCAAAAATTCCTTTGAGGCTTCCAAGAGGTCTTTACCATTAATCCCCTAGGTGACTTCGAAGAACTTGGCAGTGTAGCCATTGGGCCCCGGTGCTTTGTCATTTGCTTGGGAGAAGAACCCCCATTTGATCTCATCATCTGTGAAAGGGAGAGATAACTCCATACATTGATGGTGGCTTAGCTTCCGTGTGACCATTTCTCTAACATCAGCTAAGGTAGAAGAGGAAGGGGGACACTCATAAAGCTTCCAGAAGTGTTCCACCGCAAGCTCCTTAACCTCTGCATCCCCAATGACTTCCCTCCCGTCACCTCCAAGTAGGTGACGTATGTGACTGCGGTTATGTAAGTTCTTCATAGTTTTATGGAAGAATGAGGTGTTCCTATCTCCAAGTTTCAACCAGAGTGCCCTGGACTTCTGTTTATAGAGACTTTCCTCAGCCCCTCGTAGGAGGTAATAGGCTTTATAGGCTTCCTTTTCCTCTTCCATCAAGGAAGTGTCTCCATTTCCATGGACAGCACCTTGGAGGGCTTGCAACTTGGATTGTGCCAACTCGACCTGAATTGGGAGGTGGCCGAATGCATTCCTGTTGAGCTTGCGGAGTTCATGCTTTAGTAATTTGAGTTTACGGGTGACTTGGAACATCTTGCACCCAGCGATGTCTAGCCTCCATGTGCTGCTCACTATGTTCAAGAAGTGCTTGTGGTCGGTCCAGAAATTGAAGAACTTGAAGGGAGTCTTCTTGGCGGCTGGTGAGGCGTCGATGTGGGCGATGGCAAGGGAGTGATCCAAGAGGGTTGGGAGAGCAAATTGTGCATGAGTTCTGGGCAGTAGGTGGAGCCATTGTTGGTTTACCATGACTCTATCCAATTTGCGTAGGATGGGGTTACTCACTTGACGGTTGGACCAAGTGAAGAAATCACCCACGTAGCTCAAATCCTCCAACTCCGCTTGCGAAATGCAACTTTATAGTTCAACCATTTCATCCGTGAGGTGCGCTCTCCCTCCCAGTTTCTCAGTGGGGGATAGCGTGGTGTTGAAATCCCCTAAACTATCCATGGAAGGGGGTGAGTGGTGGGTGCTATATTTACAATATTGCTCCATAGGGATCTACGCTCACTACTATTATTGGAGGCGTAGATGAAGGTAGCTAAGGAGATGAAACTAGATCTTCTGCTGATTAGTTTGCAATGCATGAATTGAGGGCTCTCTGATTCAACGCTCACGGCCCATTCACTATGCTTCCATGCAAGCCACAATCGTTTTCCGTCCGATGTATTTATTCTAACTTGCCATGATGTGCCCAATGCATTCTTGATAGAAGCTTCGTTCCGCGAATTAACCTTGGTCTCAAGTAAGCCAATGCAGCTTATCTTGTGATCGTTGCAAATCCGTTTGATATCAGAAACCTTGATGGGATCGTTAAAGCCTCTAACATTCCAAGCGGCAATATGCATTGGGGAGAGTAAGGAGGCGACTAAGTGAAGGATCTTCTCCTCTTCCGCGCCTTCTTCTTGCGTCTATTGGAAGAGGTGGAACCCTTCTGACTTCTACCGTGGTCAGGGCGTTGGCAGGCGATAAGTTTGCAAAGTGGAGTGTGATCATAATCATCCGCTGCAAGGTCATCCATGGGGGGAGCGTTGTCCGACTTGACTAGTCCTAGCATGCTGTCCATTTCTTCCAATTTGCCCCGTCTAGTCAAGTCCCCATATGGTGCAGGTACATCCTTGGTGGATTGTGGGGGTGAAGAATCTAAAACAGGTTTCCCCGACACCTCTGGCTCCGGTGGGGAGTTAGTTTCCTCCTTGGAACTGTCCACTGCCTTGACTTGCTTTCCCCGCTGCTTCTTGCTCTCCTCGTCACCCTGCTGTTTAACACTTGGCGCACCTGCTTCTTGTGCACCTATTTCTTGCTCACCCCGCTTCTTGCTCTCCACACTATTTTCCCCACCCTGCTGTGTGATCACCTCGCTGCTTGGCTCACCCTCCGCGGGACCCTTCCCTTTCCGCCTTTCCTTTCCAGACCGTCGGTGCTGTTTCCATTCCTCGCTGTTGTCAGCATGTTGGGCAGTTGGGGCTAGCCGCTGTTGTTGCAGCTGTTGTTGTTGCTATTGCGGCTGCTGTTGCTGCTGCTGTGGTGGAGGTGATTGGCCACATTTATGACCAAAGACGAGGCACTTTCCACAACGAGGGGGTAGCCATTGATACTCAACACGGACCAACGCAATGCTTCCTTCTGCTTTTTCCACCTAGACGGTGGATACTAGGGCTTCCCTCGCATCAATTTCCACAAGGACTCGAGCATAGTTTGCCCGCTGGCGTGCCATGGTAAGGGTATCAGCTTTGAGGGGTACACCCACTGCGCTTGCGATATAACTAATCCCCTCCGAGCTTAGGAATTCGCAAGGGACGCCATTGAGCTGCGCCCAGACCGGCAGCTTGGTTGGTTGTGGTTTGTCGAGTGGCAACCCCCTCATCCATTTGTGAAGCAAGAGGAATCTTTGGGCAAAATGCCAGTGCTTCTCCATGATGGGCGTGAGGTCTGCCCCGGGGTGGAATCTGAAGTAGAAGACTCCCTCTTTGTTGCCGAAGACCTCTACCAGGCCAACGTCCTTCCATAGCCTAAATGCGATTGTCTTGACCAGTTGATAGGGCAGCCTACGGCCTAGAAAAAAGCCAACAAGGGTGGTCTCCCAGTAGTTTGCACCCTGGTTCTCCACGACAAGCGGGATGGCGACTCTAGTGGTAGCACCTTTGTTCACCGGAGGGATGAACCTAAGGGGAAAGGCATTGGCGTCGGAAAGGGAGCCAGTAGGGGTGGGCCTAGGCTGGTCGGAGGCGCAAGCAGCAGCGTATGATTTTGGAAAGCTAGGGGGGACACGGGCGGGGTGCCCGGCGAGCGGTGGTTTCCGGTTGATGGGTAGCTGTGGGTGATGGTGGTTTCCCTCGAGGTGGTTTGTGTAGCAGTCGTGGCAGGGGGCGGCAGGCTGGACAAGTGCTTTGACAAGTGGGGCTGGTGAGGCTGGAAAGTGGGGCGGATTGACTTTGCACAAGGCTCAAAATTGCCATTTTCATCCTTATTTGACAGGTGGTTGGAAGAGGAAATAAAAGTGTCTTTTGTTTTTTCCTCGTAAAGGCAGACTTTGTAATCCACCTTAGGGAATGGGCAGTGGGGTCCGATTTGTGGGTTTTGGGATGTTTCCATTTTGGGTGTTAAACTTGGGCAGAGTATAGGTGGGGTAAGGTAGTGTATGGGGGTAATGGGGAAATTTAGGCACCTAAAGGAAGTGGTCCTTTAGGGGGCAGGATGGGGCATGGACAGGAGGGGTGAGAGGAGAGAGGAGAGAGCATTTTCCTCTAAGCTCCTAACTAGAGTACAAGAAGAGAAATTTATAATTTTGGAAATTAATGAATGGCATTATCCATTTTTACAAAGTTCAATTGCAATTGTTTGTGGTTATGTACTCAAGTTATGCAAAATTGATAAGTTTCAACCTCGTCTAAGATGAATAGGCTCCCTACACTTGTCAAGTCCTAACCTCTTTAAGGTAAACGGACTCTTGATCATGCCCAGTCCTAACTTTGTTACAGTTAATTGACTACCATTTACATCAACTCCTTGCTTATGTATGAGCAAATGGACTTTTGAGGATGTTATGTCCCAACCTCTTAAAAGGTGAATGAATTCCCATGTTCTTTGACCATTATCAAACAATCTGAGCACTCAACCTTTTCAAGTTTGATCGGAAACCATGATTTTTCAATATAATAGGTAACTTGTCAACAAGACTTAAGTCCAGACGTTCGAGAACTCCCAAAGGCTCAACTTTCTCATAAAAAAAATAATATAACAAATGATAGAACAAAGCAAAGCAAGGAAAGCAAAAGTAGAGCAAGTAAAGTATTGAAGGAATTAAGCAATAAAACGATAAACAGTATAAACATCAAATTGTTAATGATCAATTACAAGGTCCATCAAATTATAGATTTAATGTCGGCATATCAACTTGAAAAATGAAGTCTATGAAACGGAAATAATAATAATAATAATAATAAAGCTCTCAACTCTTAAGGGAGGGGATAATCAAGGCTTCCATGATTTCATCCACCTCACCAACAGCGATCCTTTCATTAAGGTGTGGCTTGAATGGCAACAGTGGATCTTCCGGAGGATTTGAAGTCGGAAAGAGCGGGGGAGCATTCGCGGCCTGATTATGGTCTGACCTTCTTTTATGGTCTACTTCCTCAACAGGGCCCTACTCTTCAGCATGCCCCTACTCATTGCCTTGGCTTGGATCTTGGCCTTCAACTGCCTTTTCCATCTCAAGCTCATCATCGGCCACTCTTCCCTCAACACCTGCAGCAACCTTTACTAGGTCATACAGTAATCTAGACAACTAAGGTCATTCTGGATGTGCCTCCAGGATCTCCACCTTAGCTAACTGCATGCCCTCCATAAGCTTTCGTTCTTGAAGGTCAAACCACTCCTTATTTGCCATTATCTTCTCAAAAATTTGCCTCTCTAAGGCAGCTCTGTCTTCTGCAATAGCATCAGCACTCATTAACTCCCAAGAGGCAAGCTTTATCCCGGTTAGCCTCCGTGTATAGCTGGCAAATCTCTACATGAAAGTTGTTCTCCCTTTCAGTGTAAGTCGCCTCCCAAGTCTCCAGTTGCCTGCTTGCTGCCTCAAGTTGTTTGTTGGCATCGTCGAGCTGGTTAGAGTCTCTTCACCTCTGCAATTATGTCCCTATTGCACCTCTCGAGCTTGGTAACCTTATTGTTGAGGTCCGTGTTAGCCCTAACCTCCATGTCCACCTATGCCCTTAACGCATTGACTTTAGCTTCGGTCTTCATCTGAAGCTCCTCTATCTGGGCAAGCTGACATTGGGCCTCCTCCTAGTCCTTCCTAGCCGCCTCCTCGGCCTCCTTCACCTTTTGTGACATGAGACACACGTCGTCAAAAAGCTTTTTATACCCTCCATATAGCCGCCGATGCTGAAAGACCAAGGCCTCGTATTTAGACTTAAGCTCTCCTACCTATTCGATTTCAACAACCCAAAGGTTGAACGACTTCATCAAGGTGGCCAGTAAACTATAGTGGGGAGCAACGAGGTCAGTGGAAAAATAACTCAACATAAAAGAAAAAGGTATTAAGATGAGGGCACTTACATCACAAAGCTTTGCACTGATGAGCCTTTCGACACCATCTTTGGACATCCCATGAAGATTACCTTCAAGCTTAGGCTCCTCTCAAGGCAGTATCAAGCCTCGTGGGATTTCCCAGCTGATCTTTCCATCTCCTAGCCCGATGTCCGAGCTATGGACCGTCCATAAGGGGTGATAAACATGACCCCTACCTAGTGGAGATGAAACTCTTAGGGTTAAAGAAGCAGTTTCATCAACCCTCTCTTTGGCCAGGAGAGCAGGTCCCATACTTCGTCGGCAGATGGTCTATTATGCTAACTCAGATTTGGCGTTCAACTGCTGGACATTGTCTTAGCCTCAACCTCAAGCCTTCTCCTACCTGCCTCATATGGTCTCGATCTAGGCCTGGTTCCTTGAGGGTTGTGCAACTCCCTCAAGGGCCTTCCCCTTGTCCCTCTATCCAGCTACAAGGGCCTCACGTTGGCGTCCAACATCTATTGGCTTATTTCCCTCCCTGATGGTCAGGGGGATCATTCATGGTCATGGAGCTGGTGCACACCTCAGCTCGGTTGGTGTTGGAGGTGCCCTTCGAGACTTCTTCGCTGATGCAACCGCCTTTCTTTTAGCAATAAGGTCAGCGGCTACGTCCTCTCAAAGCTGCATGCCTGCAAGAAATAAAGTATAATAAGAAATTATGACTGAGCAAAGGGAAGAGTTACCATGCCGAACGAAGAGCCCTAAGGGAGACCTATTCCCCCAACAGAAACAGATGAACAACTTCCTCGTAGTAGCCTACTTCGGCATAGCCAATGACACAAATCTAGAAGCTTCTTCACCCTCGCAAGCCACACTGGCGGTAGTCTGCCTTTAGAAAGGTGTTTGTCTACCACCTTTAGAGCATTCCATGGCCCATCCAATTTATTTCCGAGCTTGGCCGACAACCTCCACCTCAACTTTGTCACTTAAGCCTAATGATCGAATGGCTAATATCCGAGTCGACTCAACCCAATTCATCCAGAAGTGAAAGTCGGTATCACGTGCCACCACCAAATATATCCTGTTATACCCATGGATAAACGAATCTAACCTGAAGAATAACTTCTCACTCGAACGACTGGTCAAATAATACAACTTTCATTTGACCTCTTCAACTCGTAAAAGAAACGAAGGAGCTAAGGGGTGGCTCGTAATACGCAGTGCTCGCATACCGCCTTGAAAGTGATCAATAGCTTTTAGGCGTTTTGTATGAGCTAAGTTAGTGAGACCTACTATTAGTTGAAAAACTCCTTCTAAAACTCGGCAAACGGGGCATAGAACCCAAACTCCATACGTTTCGTATACAGGAAAAAACGGCGACCGATCGTAAGAGCAAATCGGTTGTCGACCTAAGGTTTCTCGATTCTCCACCCTTGAGGATGCAGTTGGAAGTATGTTCTTACTTCCATTAGTTCCTCACATGATAGGATGCTTCGAACCCCGTTTGGTGTGTTTCCCTCTTCGATCACCGAATACAGTGGTTGTGCCGGTCATTTCTCCTCACCATCATCGAAACAGACATCTTTGTTTAATGGCTGCCACAATATCAATCTCCCTTTCTAAACTTCAATTAGATTCATCAACTATGCTAGAAACCTCTTCCGTCGCTGCTTGTTGGGTGGAGGGGGGGGGGTGGGGGGGGTTCGGGGTTGGGGGAGTTAGATATGCCTCTCCTTTATTGGTTGGATTAAGTGCGAGAAGAGGATAAAGATATCATACTTACTTGATTTTAAGATAAGGTTAGGTTTAAGTATAAAAGATTCGGAGGAAATCAGACAAAAGATCTCAACTGAACAATTTCTCAAGAACAGACAGTACAGCAAAAGTGTGGAAATGGAGAAGACAGTGCATATATATATAGGCAGAGGTACGAAAAACGAAGCACCCGATGAGACGTCCTCTTACTTGATTTCGAAACGCGGCACATAGTTTGAGTTAACAGCTCAAATTAAACAAGCGTGCACTTTCCCGCTTGAATCTCATTCAATGAGGCAACGACAACTATACAAAGCATTTAATGCACTTGCTTTTACTTGCCAGAAGACAAATTGAATTAAAACTTTCTCAAAAAGCCATCAACTCCTCAAATTCTATGCCCCTTTGAAAAATCCGAACTCCATACGTAGCCAGATTTTGAAGCTTGGATCGATAACAGCAAAAACCATGACGTCCGATACATCACCCACCAAGCTGCATCATCGAGCCAACAGCTCAAATCTCCTTAGAGGAGCACATATTCTTGAGAACACTTAGCACAAGACCTAGTTTGGGTCACTTGCCTACTTAGCTACTTAGTAACATTTCAACTCCAGCTACATCTAATGTTATAGGTACTGGCGATATAGGGCTCAAAAATTCCAATACAAATCAACTTTCAAAGGTTCCAACTCACCTCAAAGACCTCAAGTGCCCATATAGCCATTAACTCCTTGTTGACCCATCATCACAAATAGTAGAGGGGAAGTGTTGATAGGGCTTTTTGAGGCATGGACCCCCAAGATCCAATTTGACTTGTCTAGACCCTTATCTGAGCTCAATGTGCCTACACCGACCTCCTCCAGATCATCGCAACACAAGAATGTTAATGCCTGATTAGCATGCCCCAACCTACTACTCAAATCAAACACACGCATACTTAAAGTAAATAAGTATGAAAAGCTTAAAACAAATAAGGAAATGAATTAGTTAAAGATATATCCTCTATCAAATCCAAAAAGGATCTCAGACATGAATGCAGTTACTATATCAAGATCGACTCTAATCCCTATAAATAAGGGTTAAAGTTATTAGGTAAAAGACTTTTTTCGACTCTCTAAAATCTCTCATCACTATTATCCATATGTTTGTGCTGATTTAGGTATTAGAGTAACTACGTCGGAGTATCCTCCAACTTACCCATAGCTTAATTCCTTCTCTTTTGCAGGTGATTTAACCACTCAAAAAAATTCAGCACAAGAAGACCCTTTATCTCCATTGCTGTTTGTTTTAGTTTTGGAATACCTCCCCATAGGATTAAATGATCTCATGAAAAAGGTACAAATATATATACGCATTTTCACTCAGCTCAAAGGTTCCAGTTTCTCATTTTGTGCAACGGAGAGCTTCACGATCCTCGCATCGTCTCTTTGATTTTTGAGACTAATGAATGGGTTTCAAGTAAGAAGGTGGATAGGCATAAAGTGGCTTTCTTTGTCCGAAGATTCTACCTTCGGGCTTCTCTTAGTGTCTTTACCACAAGTATACGTGGCCATTCCTTCATGTTTAGGGAAGGAAGAAGGTTGCTTTGTTCGATGATTTAGTGCATGCAAACCTGCTGCGAAAACTTGTTCATGTCTTCCATGTACTCCACCCTCCAAAAGAAGTCATGCTCAACATAGAAACTTTGTTTGATAAGTTACTGTGGAATCAAGCAATAGATCATAATTCAATACACTGGTGTAGTTGGAAAAAAGCATGTTATCCACTTCACTTGATCAAGGAGGATCGAGAGTAAAGTGCATCAAAGATATCTGTAAGAATTCAGATATGAAGCTGCGGTGGACACTTTCGAGCACGCAGATTCTTACTGTCAAATCATTTGACAGCAAAATATGGTAATACTAATATGCATCAAAGTTTTTAACCAACTATTAACGTTCAAATTAAGAAATATTATATAAAAATTTAAATCATATAATAATATATCACGGTGGTATTGTATCTTAGAGAATAATAAAAACATACAAGTCTACTTAAGAGATAAGAGATAAAAGATAAATGTGAAGAAAATTAAATAAACTAATATGCATTGGAGTTTTCAACTAAATATTAATATTCAAATTAAGAAACATTGCATAAGAATTTAAGTCATATAATATTATATCATGGTAAAATTGCATCTTAGGTGATAGTGAAAGCACGCAAAGTCGTCCAAAAGATAAGACATAAAGATGAAGAAAATCGAGTGGATCGTGGAAATTTAGAATAGGATGGGAGACAATAAAAAAAAAAAAGGTAAATAGAGTTACATCAATATGTTAATAGGATTTAAAACTAAAAAAATATTATTTCTTTTTTATTTTTAATAAAAAGTGATTTTGCTGTTTCAAGTGATTTGGTTTGAACTTGGAACCAAACCACGAATAATTTGAACAATTCCGAACCGAAATATAAAATATTTGCATTTTCTATCAGCAGCTCTAATTTTAGACAAAGGGAGTACGTCTAGTGCCTATATGCCATTTGTGCGGATCGCATAAGGAGACATTGGGATCATTCAGTTTTAAGATGCCACAGCATCATCAAAATTAGGAGAGAATTTTGAGTCACGTTTTCAATTGGACTTGCCGTTGCAGAGCTCTAGGACTAGGACCACGTTGATCACTTTACTAGCAGGTTTTGTCTTCACACTGGGAAGTGTAACTTCGGCTTAGGTGCTCTTTTACACACATAATTTGGGAAATTTGGTTTGCGCGGATAAAGCTAAACATGGTGAGAAAAGAATGACATGGTGCCAGATTTTTTATCATGCAGCTGAAATAGTTCGGAACTCCACTCGTGGTAGAGAAATTGTGTTCGATCAGAATTTCAAATTTCAGTAGATCAGCAGCTGTTGTACTAGGATTCAACACCCCGCCAAGTCGTGTGGTCTCTCCAAAGGCAGTAAGGTGAACTTCTGATCTGAGAATAAGGATCTCAATCATTAGGTTGTTTAAATTTCTAGACAATTTCAACAACTAACCTATAAATTGAGAAAAATCAAGAAAACAAAAATTGAGATAATCGTTACCGAAGAAAATTTAAGCTAAAACACTGGTGTGAGTAATGATAAAAGGATAGCTGGAATTGGGAGGTATCTTACGAGATGATAGAGGTAAAATGGTGTTTGGGTTTGAAAAATATTTGGGTTATATATGGGTTGAAAGAGCAGAACTGCTTGCAATTCAGTTAGTTTAAGAGTTTCGTAAAGAATTTTATCATACAAGAATTGAGGAAGAATCAGACTCAGAATTGGTGATTCATTGGTCAGATTATGGCTACGACCATAATCTGGAAGAAACAGACTCAGAATCAGTGATTCATTGGTCAGATTATGGCTACGACCGTCTCATGAAGTAAATCACAAGCAGAGGCTCATAAAATCCACAGAAGCTATTCACTTACATATTTTTAGATAAGTCTAACAGAGTTGCAGATAAATTAGCTAATACCTTTAGACCTTTATTAGATTTTTTCCTTTTTTTGGTCTTTAAATGCTTTGCGTAGAGAATTGTTATAGCTTGATAGATATTAGGTTCCTTTTCTTTTCGTTTGTGAATACAATCTATCATCAGTAAATTCAAAGGCCAAAAAAGGGGAAAAAATTATAATAACTAAGTTTAAATAATAGAATGAAATAGGTAAATTGTGTATTGGAGAACCAAACATGGAAAAAGACATGGAACTCAATATCCCATCCCAGGTCTATTATTACAACTTTCTAGGCCCTCTTTTAACCATTCTAAAAGTTGAAAGAGCATCTTAATCCATAATAATGATTCATAATGTACTTTTTCTTGATAATATAGGTTTTTCTTCCCCAGTATGCTGTATTCTTTATACCCTTAACAAGCATTAATAAAATTTCCTGCCTAATTTAGAAGATACAACGGGAAAATTTCCTACTTTACAATAAAGAAAGAAGAAACTAGCCGCATCAGAAGATACAACGGGAAAAAAATTTCTCAAGCATTTTACGGAGCTAAAAGGAAAAAGAAAGTTGATGCTGCGTACTCGCATAGGTGATACGAGCATGAAGAACCTCATTGTGATGATATATGTTCAGGACCTTTATGGGTAACTACCAAACTGACCATCATGTTACCATAAACAGAACACCATGAACAATTTCAAGCTGACTTTCTCGAAATGCTGCAGCCAAAGGAGACAAAGACATTGCATTGTTCCAGCTCAGACAAAAACAATCTCAGAAAAGTTTTTGCGAGGGTTTCTTCCCCAAAATTGCCTCCCAAACCATGGGTGAAAAAGGAGCCTTCTTCTCTAAAAACTCTCTAACAGCTTTCTCATTTATGAAAAATCCTTTTTGCCTTAACCTGTGAATCACATTCTTGGCTTCCTCAACATCCTTCTCCTTGCATATCCCTTCAACCAATCCTACAAAAGTTACCACATTTGGAGAATGACCTGCATCTACCATTTCTTCACAGAACACTAGAGCATCCTCTAGTTTATTGCACTTGTACAATCCTTGAATGAGAACAGTATAACTAAATGCATTTGGGGAAATACCCTTATCTTGCATCTTCCTAAAAATTCTCTTGGCATCATCAAACTTATGGGCTTTGCAGAACCCCTCAACAACAGCAGTGTAAACAACTACTTCTGGTATAGTACCCTTTTCACGCATTAAACCAAAAAGCTTCATGGCCTCTTGCACCAACCCATCCTTGCATAGACCATCTAACATTGCAACAGCATTTGGGATAAGACCCGTCGCCTTCATTTTCTTAAATATTTCATCTGCATCTTCTGGTGGTGGAGGCGGCTGCTCATTTACCACTGTAGCACTAAGTCTCTCGCTTCTCTCTTGGAGGAATTTGGTACTTGTTGGATTTCCTTGGGGCTTATCCCTCTTCTCGAAACCCAATTTGAATTTTTCAAGGAAACTGTTGTCTGATTGATCATTTCTTGCCCTCTCCCTAAAACCAGCCCGATTTCCCTGAGGAAAGCGCTGAGATTTTGGAGGGCCCCTTAAAGGTCTGTTAGGTATTGGATCTGGAGGATCATCATCATTTCTGTAACTGCTGAAATCAAAGCTATCGGTTGCTGCATCACTAGCCCCATCATTATAAGCACTGCTAAATTGGTGCAGAACCAGCAATAGAGCTTCAGAATCATAATTCAAAGCAGACTTATCATGTAAATACAAAATGCGGGGGACCATGAGCCCACACAACTTATTTCGCAACACTAACATCTTTAATTGTTCCTGCACGCAAAATCTCAACACAATTAATATTAAGCTAACTAAGAATCACAGTGGGATATAAGACTAAGGAAAGGTAACAAGTAATGTTGTCTTAAACATCATGCATGGCTTTGTACATTACCCAAAAAAGATAATGTTGTCTTTTATAACAAAAAGGACTAACTCGGTAACTCCTTGCTTGACTTTACCATAATCTGGCCATTGTTACCCAATATAACAATCCCTTTTATCACATTTTCATCTTGTAGCATCAACCAGCAGAGATACTATTTACCAACTTTTCATTTCCCTCAATATTACCGATTATTATTACCTGTTAAAATCATGGTAAAATTCACCCAGTTGTGGTGAAAAGGCTACAACGTAGCAAACATCTATTCATGAGAAGACAACTTACCTAAAATCTTTGGTGTCCCTGTCCATTTCCATGTGATCATTAATCAAATGGTCAAGTAATAAGATCTGAGGCTCAAAACATGAATTAGGGTTTAGGATTGGATTTTTTTGGTGAAAAATTAGGGTAAGAAGGGATAAGGAAATGATGATGATGAGAGAGAGAGAGAGATTACCTGAGCAATAGGCTCAGCCAACAAAGTATCCAAAGTTAGTTATTTTCCTCTAACTAACTCTTCCAACAGGATACTTGCTTCCTTATATACTTGACTACTTCCACAAATACCCACACTACCCCACAGTATACAACACTTCACCCAACATGGCCCACACACAACACAAAACACACGACACACCCATACAATAAAAACATCACCAATCACAGACATCATCACACACACTAACACACTACAACACACAGAACACAGCATCAAACATCCCCACCAGGGGATACTTCCCCTCTTATACTACTCCTATAAACATTTACAACAGGAGATTGAACTCTTGGGATCATATCAGCAAGTTTCATCCTACCCACAAACTAACCTACCAACTTCTACTGAAATCATAGTTACGGTTACAGTGCCATAATGGTTGGCTAGGATTTAGGTCTTATATCTAAACAGGACTCATGAATAATAAAGTTATTTTTCAAAGAAAATAACATAAATCATGGTCCACTATATCAAACTGCAGTAAGTGCAATATTTGAGTATAACCTATACCAAAATGAAAAGGTACATGCTGTCTTCCTAAGAGGCAGAAGTTTCTGGTCAGTCAAAACACCTTTCCTTATGCTCTTGGTCTTGGAGGAAGCTCCTGAAGCTACACGGTTCAGTCCAGCATTTTTTTGGCTGGAATGTGGGAAATGGTCTTTCAATTTCCCTTTGGTCAGATTATTAGCTCCTGCAAGGCCCTCTAGATAGCATCTTCCTCTAGGCTACCCTTGAATGCTAGAGTCTATTGTTTAATTGAAAATGGAACATGGGTTCTCCCTCACACATCCTTTTGGAATAACTTAAATATTCCATTCAATGTGCTCCCCAACCCATCCATGGAAGACAAGTTTTATGGAGGCCATCCTCAACTGGCAATTTCACTATTAAGATTGAGTAAAAGTCTCTCATTCCTCCCAGTGCTGCAGTCTTATGGTCTAAACTAGTGTGGAGCAACAAATCTATTCCAAGACATAGTTTCATTCTATGGTTTGCAATCAATAGCAAGTTATACAATCTTGACAAACCAAACATGTGGGTAATCACAACACTCTCCTCCTGTTACTTTTGCAACTCGAGCATGGAATCACACCAACACATATTCTTCCAATGTGCTTTCTCATTAACACTTTGGACTCAAGTTACATTAAGTTTGGGATGCCCTTCTTTCTACAATACATGGCAGGGTGTCTGGGATGGGCTCACCCATTTCCCTTCAATCCAGTTAACGGATAAGTGGAAATCAGCACTCTCCACTGCAGTTAATTGCATATAACGAGCACAAAATTCTACTCGGCTAGGGCTACACATCCCTAATGCAAATTGTCTAGCAAGAATCATTTTGAATTACATTTTTGTACTAAACAGTGGCTAAAAGTTTTTATGTTGTTTTGTTTTGATAGCCTAGTGGTTTTGACCTAGTTTTGAGCCATGTATGTAGTGGACTTCAGCCCCCATCCTGCACATTATGGTTGTATATCCTTCCTTTTGGTTAAATGAAATTTTTTGAATTAACCAAAAAAAAAAATGAAAAGATATTAACATTCTTAATTCACAATGTGTAGGATGGAGGGCAATGCCCACTACATATATATAGAGAGAGGGAGAGAGAAGAGAATGCAGATTTATTGAAAATGTGAGAATGAGAGAGAGAACTTTGTTTCTGGTATAGAATTCTGAAGAAGCAGGCTATATTTCAGGCAATGTGTCTTCAGATTGTGTATTTTTTTTCAAGAATGTATACAAAATGCAAATTTTCTTATGTGTGTTCTACATATTGACTTAATTAAACAAATGGATCTTCAGTGTTTTTTATTTTTTTATTTTTTTATTTCTTTCTGATAATTCAGTTGTTAATGGATCTTTAGTTCATTTATCTCCACATAAAATTGAGTTCCACAATTTTGTATTTCTCTTAGTTGCAATTTTAGTGGCACATTTGGTTCATAGAATGAAAGAAGGTAGGATGAATTGCAATTCTTAAATAATAGAATAGAAAAGAATAGATATTAACCTCTGGCAATGCATTGACAAAAAAATGTAGAGAGAGAAAATGCTCTCACCTCTCTCCAAAACCACCCCATCCTTCCGCCTAAAAGACTACTTCTTTTAGGCTACAAACACACACAAACCCCTCACCCAATCTCCTCCACCTCGTAAGATGCTAGACTCGATGGAAGAAGACATTAGCTATCTCCATTAGACATCCAGCAAGATCCCTACAGGTCGCCAGAGCACCCTGGGCAACCATTTTCCCCCACACTTCCTACGAAAACTGGAAGCCAACTCACAAGGCATGGCTCCAAAGGTAGTATGTCCTAGGCACCCAAATAAGGAAAAAGTAGGGACACCTTTTTACTCCCCAGGAAAAAGCAAAGTTGACTTACTAAAAAGTGGAATTTTGGAGCCTTGTGTTCCTGCCACAGCAGATAACCCAGTTGCAAAGTTAGGAAAAATCCCTGTCAACCCCAGCTGTCCAGCCACCCCCTCTGCCAGCTCCCAAGTCAAAGGATTTTGCTCTTTTGGTAATTCCACTTTGGAAGCAGCAAATCAGCTCTTAGACCAAATTGAACAGCAAAACCACCAGGAAAGGCAACCTTTGCCCCACCCCACACCGACCAAGTCCTATGCCAACGCCTGCAACCATCAAGCTTCCCCTCCAACCCCGAACTTCAAGCTCCGGTTCATCCTGCCAGCAACAAAGAACAACGTCCCCAGAGTCAAGAGTCCCAAGATGGTTGAAGAAGAGGGAGCTAACTACTGGAAATCCACCCTCGTAGGATACTTTATAGGGCGCAAAATCCCCTTTTCCCTAGTCCAAGCAACAACATTAAGACTTTGGAAGGACCATGGCCTCCTAAACGTCCTAGCCAACCTGGAAGGCTTCTTCTATTTCCAATTTGGTAAGGACAAAGACATCACTCCGGTGCTAGAAAAGGTCTGGTATTTCTCCAAGCGCTACCTAATACTTCAATGATGGAGGAAGGGTATGTTGCTAGACAAACCTCAGCCCACTCACATTTTGGTATGGGCCACATTTAGTCGCATTCCATGTGAGTTCCTTAGTACTGAGGGGATAAGCCACATAGCCAGTGAAGTGGGATCCCCTATAAAGGCTGATGCCCTCACAGCTTCTAGATAACATGCTAACCAAGCCCGCATCCTAGTCAAGATTGATGGAAGAGAGAAGTTGATCTCACAAGTTGAAGCGGAGAAATCTGATGGCCCTTTGGCCAAAATCCAAGTCGATTACCAATGGCTTCCACCCCAATGTAGCAAGTGCAAGGTCTTCGACCATCCTTGCCCTCCAACAAGAAGCACGATCCCACATACCACAGCCGGCACCTCCAAACCCACAAGCAATCAATGGGTACAGGTCAACTACACTGGCAAGGGCAAGCAAAAGGGGCCCATGGATGATCAAGGCACACATCCCCCTCTCAAGGCTCAGAAAGGCAATAGCATGGAGGTCCAATCCCCACTGAGTACAGTCCATCCCACACTTGAAGTGACCAAAAGCCAAGCGGTCAACAAATCAACTCTAGCTGAGGGTGTAGTGGCGGAAAACCTCACCTCTCCAGACCTCAACCACATAGTGGACGGTGGTAGTAAGTCCCCAAAAGCGATGGAAATGGAAGATGAGAACAGCAACCCCATGGAAACCCCCAATCAGGATCAAGCTTCCTCTGTTGTCCCCGAATCCCCTAGCCACTTGCAGCAATCCCGCAAGTCCCCAGCTCCAACAACATCAGGCAACACCGAGGAAAGTGAGGACAACAACAACGACAACACTCCACTCTACAAACTCCTCGGTCAAATGAATAGGACTCCAAACAGCAACCCCAGGAGTAACAAAAGCTCTAGCTCTTCAGGACACTGGAAAAAAAAAATAGAGGAAGCGGTGCTGCACCTTCACTTAGGTGCAAACAGACCCATCTTGTCACACCAATGAATATCGCAGCGTGGGACATTAGAGGGTTCAACGACCTACTTAAAGTAGCAAAAGTTAGGAAGGAGTGTGACAACAATAAAATCTCCCTTATAGGGATTTTTGAAACTAAGGTTAATCCCTTTAACGAAATCTCAATTCAGAATCAACTAGGACCACGATGGCAAGTAGCCATCAACCAAGCAGCTCCCAAACGAATGTGGATTGCATGGCTCTCGAGAGAATGGGATACCCAAATTGTAAAGGAAACTGCGTAGCTCACACATTGCACAGCCACCTATTGTAGCACCAATACTCCACTATTCGTTACATTCATCTATGGCTCAAACAATGATGGGGAGAGGAAATTGTTATGGAGGAACTTAGAGAAATTAGCCCCCACCTTGACAATGTGTCCATGGCTGGTACTTGGTGATTTCAACATAACCAAGTGCCCCTCAAAGAAGTAGGGAGGACGAGCTCGAATGACAACAGCAATGGAGGAATTCCAAACCTACCTAACCAATGTTGAGCTAGAGGACCTACGATACTCAGGTGATTTCTTCACTTGAACTAATCGCCAAGAACACAACCCTATCTTGAGAAAGCTTGATTGTATCCTGACCAATCACTATTGGATGCAAGTCTTCCCAAGAACCCAAGCCAAGTTCCTACCCCCCCTCCTCTCGGACCATTCACTCACCATCACATCCTTAGATACCACACCAAGAACAAGGAGGTCACCATTCAAGTTCTTCAACTTTTGGATCCAGCATGCAAGCTTCAAGGACATCGTCACCAATATATGGAACAAGAAGATCACTAGATCAAAGATGTTTCAAGTAGTTAGGAGGCTCAAATTGCTCAAAGACGAACTAAGACACCTCAACTGTGCCAAGTTCTCCCATTTATCCAACCGAGTACAATTGGCCAAGAACTCCCTCCATCGAATACAATCTGCCATCCACGGCCATGGCGATATCTCAAATGGAAGCCAAGAGGACAGCTTTTGGGGAATACTACCTACTTAAGAGTGCCGAAGAATGCTTCTTCAAGCAAAAGTCAAGAAGAAATGGGGATAAGAATACCTTCTTCCATAAAGCTATGAGGAAACATCATAACAAAAGTGCCTTGTATTGGATTAAACGAGAAGATGGTAGTGAAGCAGGAGGCGAAGCGGAAGTTGGAGAATTAGCTGTCTTGCACTTCCCACTGCTCTATAGCAAAACTCACCCACCAATTAACCCTGAGGAGATCCACAACCTAGTGACTTAGAGGCCGACAGATCAACAGAAGGAAGAATTGCAAGCACCCTTCTCAAATGAAGAAATCAAGTGGGGATTCTTTTCCCAAGCTAACAAAAAAGCTCCTGGCACGGACGGGTACACTACCAGATTATTCAAAGAAACATGGGAGATAATAGGAAACGACCTCTCCACCGCTGTCAAAGAATTCCTCAGCTCGAGGCACCTACTTAAGGAAATAAATTCTACCATCATCACATTGGTTTCGAAGATAGCCAACCCCTCTAGCTTAGGAGAATTCCGACCCATCGCATGCTGCAACGTCCTTTACAAAGCTATATCCAAGGTACTTGCAGAAGGTTTGCAGCATGACTAAAAAAGGTTTTACCCTCTTTGATCGGGAGGGAACAAGCCACTTTCATTCTAGGGCATAAAATCACCGACATCTTCATAGCCCAAGAATCGATGGCCAATTACCAATCATAGAAAGCGGCTCCCCATTGCACCTTAAAAGTGGATCTCTAGAAAGCCTACAATTCTATAAGATGGGACTTCATCCTTGAGGTGCTTAAAGCCATGCAGGTTCCTCCACACTTCTGCACCCTCATAGAACAACGTATCTCCACTACAAGGTTCACCATTAACATCAATGGAGAATTGGCAAGCTACTTTTCAAGCAAGTGAGGCCTAAGGCAGGGCGACCCAATCTCCCCATACTTATTCGCCGTAGGCATGGAAGTCCTCTTCACCCTACTACAAAGGCTCACTTTCAACTTCGCGTTCTCTTTCCATTGGAGATGTAAACCCGAACGCCTAACCCACCTTTATTTTGCAGATGACCTCCTAATTTTCACATAAGGCAATGTCGAGTCCACCTCCTTGATCAAGGATGTCCTCCAACACTTCCAAGCGCTCTCAGGCCTCATAGCCAACAACTCCAAAAGTAGCATTTTCTTCTCCAATGTTTTTTTTGGATAATTGAAATTTTATTGAGCGAGAAAAAATACAATCGACAAGCAAAAATAAAGTTACAATACTGTGCTAAGCAAACTAGCATTGATGCTAAATTACAACAGCTTAACATAAGATCAAATTTGGTGAGCTCACAGGCCAACCCCTGAGAAGATCTCCCCTAGTCTCACTTTGCTCCGAGCACGCCATATACAATAGACTAATGCCACTAACGCTACCCGCCAGTTTTGATGGGTCGGGGAATCCCCCGGTGCCACCAAAAAACTGGTAACTCCTTACTAGCTGCTGGATGAAGCTGGGCAATGCAAAAAAGTCACACACTAAATGCCAAACCTGAGAGGTGTACAAGCATTCAAAAAATAGATGAGCATGGTTCTCCAGAAACTGGTTACAAAGAAAGCAGGTAGTTGATTGCACTAGTCCCCAATTATATACTCTGTCAAGGGTGGAAAGTTTCCCTAGCCAGGCCAACCATAGGACAAAAGAATGTTTAGGTAAAGAAGATTTGTCCCATACTACTTTTTGCCATGGTATGGTGGACCCAAGAGGGTTAAGAAAACCATAGCCACTAGCCACTCTTGATGGTATACTCTCCTATTGATGAGTGTATCCAGTGAAGACGATCCGAAACTGCAGCGTTCGATTTGAGAGAGGGTGGGATGCAGATGCTAGTCCAGAATGGGCCATTAGGGATACACCATTCATTCCTATCCATAATGGAACAGAGCCTCATAATGTGCGGAAAACTTGAGTTACCTATAGCTCGAGCACTAAATAATGTATCAAGAGGTCCTAATGGGAGCCAGAAATCTGCCCACAGCGAGATTTCAAGGCCACTGTTGGGTTCCCAAAGGAAGCAAGATCTTACCAAGCCTCTCAACTTTAGCAGTTTCTTCCAAGTCCATAAGTATATGGCTGGTGCTTTAGAGGACCAAAAATTCTTGCCCTTTAGTAGTGTGAAATGAACCCATTCGGGCCATAAGCTCTTTGTTCCCTCCCTGCATAGTCTCCCTATATGCTTGATTTGGATTGCCTTATTCCAAAGATGGATGTTTGGGATCCCTAGGCCTCCATTTCTTATGGGTTTGCACACTTCAGCCCATCTGAACTTAGCTTTTGTGAAAATGTATGGGCTGCCACTCTAGAGAAAATTCCGTAGTAGTTGTTCTATTCTTGAGACAACCGACTTAGGTAGGAGGAAAATAGAGCACCAATAGACTTGCATGGAAAATAAGACAAATCTTATCAATTGAAGCCCTACCAGCATAAGACAAGTATTTAGTCGTCCAAGAGTTAATATGTGACAGAGTGAGCTCCACTAGCACCTCACAATCTTGCTTTTTGAGCTTAAAGGATATGAGAGGAACCCCCAAGTATCGTACTGGAAACTGACCCTCACTGAATTGAGTGGACTGTAGAATGGCCTGGTGCTCAACGGAACATGAGAGAAGAAAATGTTGCTTTTGTTGTTGTTGACCGCCAATCCAAAGATAAAGTTTTGTAAGGTTTCTTTCACCGGGGATATAGATTGAATGTTACCTTCTGCAAATATTAGGAGATCATCTGCAAAGCAAAGGTGGGTCAATTTTTCAGTCTTACATCTCCAATGTAGTGAAAACCCGGGGTTATAAATCAGTCTTCTCAGCTTCTTGGACAGAATTTCCATGCACAGGACGAACAAGTAAGGGAATATGGGATCCCCTTGTCTCAACCCTCGTTTACTTGTGAAGAAACCCACCATTTCCCCAATGATGTTGATGGAGTATTTGAGCGTAGAGATACATTAGCTGATAAGGTTACAAAAATGAGGGGGAAATTTCATGGCCTTGAGCACCATTAAGATAGAGTCCCTTCTGACTGTATTACAGGCCTTTTGAAGGTCCACCTTAAGCGTACAACAGGAAGCACCCTTATGAGAGTTGTAGTTCGCCATTAGCTCTTAGGCCATGAAAATGTTGTTAGTTATCCTCTTACCTGGAATAAAAGCTGCTTGCTCCCTCCCAACCAAAGCTGGCAACACCGATTTCTTCCTTGCAGCAAGGACCTTGGAGATTGCCTTGTAGATCACATTACAGCATGCTATTAGCCTGAAATCACCCAGCTTAGTAGGATTTGCAACTTTAGGAACTAGGGAGATAGCAGTATTATTAATCTCCTTGAGCAGGTGGCCCAAAGTCAGGAACTCTCTAGTTGCAGCAATCATATCAGCACCTATGACGTCCCATGCCTCCTTGAAGAAACGAGCCGAAAACCCTTATGGGCCAGGGGCCTTCCCATTCGCTTGCGATATGAAACCCCATTTGATCTCCTCATCCGAGAACACAGCATTGAGAGTGAGTCATTGCTGCTCATTCAGTATCTAAGGCATCAAGCTCTCCTCGTCAACTAGGGTGCTAGGGGTTGTAGGGGGATCATAAAGCTATTGGAAATATTCTAGGACTACTTGCCGGACCTCCCGTTCCCCGACCACCTCACTACCATCCTCCCTAGTCAGTCTGTGTATGGAGCTACAGTTGTGGACTCTTCATAGCCTTGTGAAAGTAGGCCGTATTCTTATTGCCTAGCTTCAGCCACTTTGTCCTAGATTTTTGTTTAAAGAAACTCTCCTCTACCCCTCGTAGTGTGTAATACTCCTTGTAGATCAGTCACTCCTCTAATCTAGAGGTATCCCCAATCGCATGTACGATGGTTTGCAGCTGAATCAATTGATGCTTCACCCTCTAAACTCGTGAAATGTTGGAGAACTCAAACTTGTTCAGACATTTGAGACCTTCTTTAATAAGCTTGAGCTTCTTCACAACCTGGAACATTTGTGACCCCTTTATGTCCCTCCTCCACATGTTATTAACTAGCTCTTTGAAACCCTCATGGTCTACCTAATAATTGAAAATTTTAAATGAGCTCCTTCTGGCTTTCAGTCCATACTCCATACAAACCACAACTAATGAGTGGTCAAATAGGATAGGTGAGAGGAATTTAGCATGGGCATTCGCATATTCAGCCAAGGGAGGTTAACCATGGCTCAGTCTAGTTTCCTAAGTATAGGCACCTAATTTTGTTTATTGGACCATGTGAAGAAATCCCTCGTGTATCTTAAGTCTTCCACCTCCAACCTAGCAATGCATCTTTGGAGTTCTACCATTGCGTCTGTGACCATAGCTCTTCCTCCTTTTTTCTTAGTGACTAATTTGGTTGAATTGAAATCGCCCATGACCAACCACGGCCTCTATCCCACATTATGAACCAATGTCTCTAGGTTCAACCACAACTCTTTACGTTCCCAGTCATTATTGGAACCATAAACAAAAGTGATAGCCATTTCACTATGTGCTCTCAAATTAGACCCTGTACAGTGTATGAATTGCACATGTTCTGTCTCCACGCGGACATCCCACTCCCTTGGCTGCCAAGCAATCCAAATACGTTTCCTTGCCGTGGCATTGATCCATACTTGCCAACGGTGACCCAACATGTTCTTAATTATGTCCTCATTGGCAACATTTACTCTTGTTTCCAACAAGCCAATAAGGCTAATACTATGCGTATGACATAACTTCCTAACCTCCAAGACCTTGATGGGGTCGTTAAAACCCCTTACATTCCATGGTGCCAGCGACATGGAATTGTGGAGATAGGTGGTTAGGTGAAATTCCACCTCCTCTTACACTGTTTTTTCTTACGGCGACTAGAGGAACTAGAGTTTTTGCTAAGTTTGGGATGACTTTTCGATTCTTGGTTCATTTGAACTAATAATTAGTTGAGAGGGGTGTTCTGATAATCATCACATCCATCTTCCAAATCCCTCCCCTGGGCAACCTGCTGCACGTCCATTGCATAACCTAGGGACTCCGGCACCACAGTGGCTACCGATGAACTTGGACCCAAGTCAGGGACCGCACCTTCACATGTTCCAAGTGCCATGCCAGTCCTATCAACCTCTATGCCCTAGCCAGCTACCAATCCCTGTTTAGCATGCACACCATCCAGGCTACACACATCCTTCGACACAACCTTCTCCCTATGCCCCTCGGCTACCCATGTATGTGAGGCATTCTTGGAAAGGCTCTCCCTGTTGACACTCTTTGACCACTGCTGTGAGGTGCCACTAGGGGATCCATCCTCCTCGCATTCCACGTCTTGCACTTTCATCTTTCCATTAACACCATGGTGTGCTAGTGTACTCTCCTCCTTACGCACTAATGCGGTGTTAGGCGAGGCGTAATTGCGTTGTGCCTGGTTGGGGTTGCATTTGTGCCCAAATACCTTGCAACTAGCGCAATGTTGGGAGAGCCACTGATACTCAACATGGACAACAGCAACGGTGCCATTCTCTCCCTCAATTGCCACTCCGGTGACCAGCTCATCTTGTGCATCAAGTTCGACCAAGACCCTAGCATGGTTCGCCCTTTGCCTATTTGACGTCAACACATCAGCCTTAAGTGGAACAGCTAAGACACTCACTATATGGTTGAGTCCCTCAGCGGCTAGGAACTCACAAAGGATGCAGGAGAAAGTTACCCACATAGGAACGTTGGAAGGTTGTGGCTTGTTAAGTGACATGCCCTTTCTCCACTTCTGTAAGATGAGGAATCTTTGAGCAAAATGCCACATTTTCTCAAGGACAAGAGTGAGATCACTTCCCAAGCCAAACCGGAAGTAGAAGAACCCGTCCAAGCTTCCTAGCACATCCATGAGGCCAAACTCCTTCCATAACTTGAAGGCAGTAGCTCGAACTAAAGAGTAGGGCAATTTCCGACCAAGAAAGTAGCCCACTAGTGTTGAGTTCCAATATCCCGCACCTAAATCCACCACTACCTTAGGAATTTTCACCCTTGACGTATTCCCTTTGGCCGTCGAAGGAATGTAGTGGGGGTTAAAACCTGGAGACGTGTCCTCATTTTTGGAAGTGCACGCCTGGGCATAAGTTTTGGTGTTACAAGGCCTCGCGGTGGCTGTGTGGACATGGCCAGGTAGCTTCCGATTGCGATCCTCAACTTCCTCCAGTAGCACATTGACTTCTTCCAAGGTTGAATTTCCAAAAGAAGGAAATTCTTGGGACAATGGTGGACCAGTGACAAGTTGCTTAATATTTTTTATGTTAAGAGAAATAGGTTGGCAGGTGCCAGACCTAAGACAGCCCATGTGAACACAAGGCTCCAAATTTCCTTTCTTAACTATATCTTGGGCGTTACTTTCCAATGCTTCAAAAGTAGGCCTTTATCTTGCCTCTTTTGGTTTGACCTGCAAGGCCTCCTCTGGAACCGTGTCCACCGCCTTGTGAGCTCGTTGGCCAACATTAACCTGTGGGGAATGCTCCCCCATGATAGCACGATGCGTCGTCCCCAACTTCAGCTCCACCTTCAGCCAGCCAGACGCCCCCTCACTCACCAAAGATGCCATGGTGAGTAACCAGTAACCTAAGGGTCAAACAGCTAAAACTACTAGAAAGGAAAGGTTTGACTAAGGGTTTTTCCTAGGGGTAAAAGTGTGTAGAGAGAGGAGAGAGCATTTTCGAAAGTTCCCATCAACACATATTACACATAACAACACACTTTCTTTTGGCGAGGGCGAGGGCGGGGGCGGGGGCACCATGCCCACCCCTCCCCCCCTAAATGAAAGGGAGGGATCAAGCATAATATCTTGCGATCTACCCAATTCCAAGAAGGCAAACTCCCAATTCAGTACTTAGGAGCCCCACTCCTCTCTACAAAACTCAAAAAAGAGGATTGTGATTCCCTTGTAGAAAGAATCCTAATTCGTATCAACTCATGGACTTTTGAGTACCTATCTTATGCAGGCAGACTACAGCTAATGAAATTCATCCTCTTTTCCATGTAAGTTTTCTAGAGCTCTATCTTTCTACTCCCCAAGACTATAATTACAAAGATAGAACAACTCATTAGGAATTTCTTGTGGAGTGGAAAACCGCACATAAATTCAAAAGCCAAAGTCAGATGAGAGGATGTATGTAAGTCGGTCAAATGTGGAGGCCCCCAATCTTTGGAAGAAGGCCATACAGATCAAGCACATTTGGCACTTACGTAAAAGTGGATCCCCAAGCCTATGGCCCAGCTGGGTACATTCTACACTACTGAAGGGCAGAAGCTTTTGGTCATCACGAGCTCCAATCACATGTTCCTGGACCTAGAAGAAGCTTTTGAAGCTAAGGGCCCTAATCCATAACAGCTTCCAATGGTAACCTAGGGACAGCTTATCCATCTCCATTTGGACAGACTACCAACTATCAATAGGACCTCTGGAGACCTTGTTCAGTGCACGAGAAATCAGGAGCTCAGGCCTCCCTATGATGGCCAAGCTTTGCTCACTAGTGGAAAACAATGCATGGCGGCTACCAAATAACCCATTTCGATCGAGCATCCACATCCCCAACCATCTCCAACCAAATGACTCAAATTCCTGACCAACTCCGCTAGATCCACACCACATCAGGGGAGTACACCATCAAGAGTGGATATACCTTCCTCAAACCAACAAGAGTAACCGTTCCTTAGCATAAAATCATTTGGAACAAGTCTACCCTACCTAAACACTCCGTCATATTATGGTTGGCCTGGCTAAGAAAACTATCCACCCTCGATAAACTAGTCTCATGGGGAGTTGCCACATCCTCGACATGCTTCCTCTGCCAGCAAGGATCAGAGGATCACTCACATTTATTCTTTAACTGTGGATTCACATCCCAAGTATGGGGACCGGTGTGTGATGCCATACAATGCCCTTTTTCGTTCAAAGACTGGCAAGGCGCTACAACCACACTAATCACAACAGCTCAATCGCCCTCCCTCTCCCACCAAACATGGAGAGCAAGTATCATAGCTGCAGTTTATTGCATATGGAGGACTTGCAACAAAGTCCGCCTTGGGAGTTGTCTTCCTAGTACTACTCTTTTAGCTAACCAAATCAAATCTTATGTCACTAGGATGTAATCTGGTAGAGCATCCATTGTATCAATACATGTCAATCTTGAATTTGTTCTCTTAGAGATGTAACTCCAACCGTCCTTTAACGGATGTAAAACTTCATTTGGATCAATAAATTATGAATAATCCAAAAAAAAAAATAGATATTATTTTACTTTTTTTGGATGAAATAGATACCCTTACCCTTACTAATGATTATTAGTAATAGATTAGGAATATATCTAAAACTACCAACATACCCTTACTCTAATCCATAGCTTGACTATTGGATTGAGGTCTCATGGGTAGATATGGAACTATACTTCAAAAGACTTACAAATAGCTATTCCTTTAGTCCTATGGAGGAATTGCAATTTCTCATTTCGTAGTAAATAGTAATAGCAATACTGTAAAATAGTTATTCCACCACCCAAACCTATGAATAAGTTTATTAGAAGAGAATAGTTATTCTATTTCATCCTTATGAAGCCAACCAAACATGAGAATTTTGAAAATAGCTTTTCATCTAACAACCAAATTCTGATCACTAGTTCTTAAACCATAGTGAAGGCCTTAAACACAGCTTCTAACTATTTCTCATCAAATAAGGGATATCATTTCCACTATGAGGATTTTAACCACAAGTAAGAATAGATTTTTCATGTTCATAATGCTGGGCAAATTTACTTACAATTGCAGGCTATATGAGGCAAAAGTAAGCAATTTTTTTTCTTAAATTTTATTTGAAAGTACAAGATTACAATTACTTATATATTGGTTTCAGACGATCATATGTAGACTAAAAGTAGAAGCCCAAAACGGGCGTTTAGTGAGACAATATTTGAATTCGAAAAAAAATATACAGGAATGAGAAAATGAAGGCCTACTCTCTGTAAAAACAGTGTGCAAGGAATGGAAAAGTGAATCTTGGGTTGATTAGAGACAGCACAAGCTGGACACATTCTTTAGTCTGGTAGGAGGCCCAATGCAGTCTTTAAGTCTCTAATGACTGGTTTGCATATATAATTAGATTCAGTTGTTAAGTTTTTTTTGGATAATTCATAATTTATTAAACTGAAATATTGAGGAATACAATACAGAAATGAAAACGAGTTATAAGAAGCACATAATCGATGAATGTGCTAGCATACTAATCCTAGGCACTAATGTAATGTAAAGTGATAGGATTACAATGGCCTAATATAAGCTCGTATGTGGTTTGCTAGCATGCTAATCCCTAAAAGGTCATTCCCTAAACGCACTTGGTTTCGGGTGCGCCATATACAGTAGACTGCTGCCGCTAGTGTTGCACGCCATCTCTGATATGTTGGTGAGTCTCCCAAAGTCATAAAAAATCTAGTCACATTATCGATGAATGTGCTAGCATACTAATCCTAGGCACTAATGTAATGTAAAGTGATAGGATTACAATGGCCTAATATAAGCTCGTATGTGGTTTGCTAGCATGCTAATCCCTAAAAGGTCATTCCCTAAACGCACTTGGTTTCGGGTGCGCCATATACAGTAGACTGCTGCCGCTAGTGTTGCACGCCATCTCTGATATGTTGGTGAGTCTCCCAAAGTCATAAAAAATCTAGTCACATTATCCCAATCGTTGGATTGGGCTGGACAATGCGTGTAGTCACAAACTGTACTCCAGACTTGCAATGTGTAATCGCACTGGAAAAATAGGTGGGCGTGGTCCTCCTGGTGCCGGTTATAAAAGAGGCAAGTAGTAGACTGCACTAGTCCCCAGCGGTGTACCCTATCAAGGGTGGATAGTTTCCTTAACCAAGCCAACCATAGTATGAAGGCATGTCTAGGTAAGGAGGTTTTATTCCATACTACTCTCTACCAAGGTACTCTGGGTCCTGAGGGGTTACGGAAACCATAACCACTCTGTATGGTGTACTCTCCAGATCCTGAGTGTTTCCATCGAAGTCGGTCCGACTCTGTACCATTCGGTTTGATGGAGGGGGGAATGCTAATGCTATTCCACGGTGGGCCCTCCGGGATACACCATTCGTTTCCATTCATTATGGAGCACAGTCTCGTGCTGTTTGGAAAGCCCGTGCTGTGCATGACCCAAGCACTAAACAAGGTATCCAGAGGTCCTGTCGGGAGCCAAAAGTCTGCCCATAGCGAAATTTCAAAGCCATTATTTGGTTCCCAATAGAAGGAAGATCTGACCAAGCCTCCTAGCTTAAGTAATTTCTTCCATGTCCAAGAACAGACGGCTGGTGCCTTGGAAGACGAAAAATTCTTTCCCTTGAGTAGAGTGGAATGAACCCATTACGGCCATAAGCTCTTTGTTCCCTCCTTGCAGAGTCTCCATATGTGCTTGATTTGGATGGCTTTGTTCCACAGATGAATATACAGTAATCCTAGGCCACCACTTCCTTTTGGTTGACACACTTCAGCCCATTTGACCTTCGCTCTAGTGAATATGTGTGGGTTGCCACTCCAGAGGAAGTTCCTAAGTAGTTGTTCTATTTTTGAGACAACCGACTTAGGAAGGATGAAGATGGAGCACCAATAGACCTGCATGGAGAAGAGGACAGATCTGATTAATTGAAGCCTACCCGCATAAAAAAAGTACTTTGCTGTCCACGAGGTGATTCGAGTCAAGGTGCGTTCCACTAGCACCTCACAGTCCTGTCTTTTGAGCTTCGATGATATGAGGGAAACCCCTAGGTATCGTGCAAGTAATTGGCCTTCACTGAACTGGGTGCACTGGATTATGGCCTCCTTTATACTTGCTAGGACCTGAGAAAAGAAAATGCTACTCGTGGTTATTTATTGCCAATCCCGAGATGGCCTGAAAGTCCTGTAAGGTTTGTCGTACCAAGGAAATAGATTCCTTGTTCCCTCTGGCAAATATGAGGAGGTCATCTACAAAACAGAGATAGGTTAGGCGTTCATTCTGGCATCTCCAATGAAGTGAATACCCCAGATGCCGGATTAATTGTCTCAATCGCATGGAGAGGATTTCCATACAAAGGACGAATAGGTAAGGAGAGATAGGGTCCCCTTGCCTTAAGCCCCTTTTGCTTGCAAAGAACCCCACCAGTTCCCTATTGATATTGACGAAGTATTTTGGCGTTGATATGCACTGACTAATAAGCCTATAGAAATGGGGAGGAAAATCCATAGCCGAAAGAACCCCTAGAACAAAATCCCACCTCACTATGTCATAGGCTTTTTGGAGGTCCACCTTCATCATACAGCGAGGAGCTCCTACTTTGGTGTGGTAATTTGCCATGAGTTCCTGAGCTAAGAAGATATTATCAGTTATCCTCCTAGGATATCGCCTTATAAATGACATTGCAGCAGGCGATTGGCCTGAAGTCCCCCAGTCTAGTAGGGTTAGCCACTTTAGGTACTAGAGTAATGGCAGTGTTGTTTATCTCTTTCAGTAGATGCCCTGATGTCATGAACTCTCTAGTGGCAATAATCAAGTCCTCACCTATAATGTCCCAGGCTTTCTTGAAGAAAAGAGCAGAGAATCCATCTGGGCCAGGAGCCTTTCCATTCGCTTGCGATGTGAACCCCCACTTTATCTCCTCATCTGAGAATTCAGCAACGAAGTCGAGTTGTTGTTGGTCAGTTAGAGTCCGTGGTGTCAAACTCCCCACGTTGATAGGAGTGGTAGGAGATGTAGGTGGGTCATATAAGCGTTGGAAGTAATGGAGTATCTCTTGCCCGACCTCCTCTTCCCCGGCCACCTCACTGCCATCCTCTCGGGACAGTCTGTGTATGGAGCTTCGATTGTGAAGATTCTTCATGGCTTTGTGGAAATAAGCCGTATTTTTGTCCCCCAACTCCAACCATTTTGTCCTAGACTTTTGTTTGAAGAAGCTCTCCTCCGCCCCCCTTAGAGTGTAATACTCCTTGTAGGCTATCCGCTCCTCTTCCAACCGGTTTGTGTCCCCAGCCTCATGTATGGCTTCTTGCACTTGTACCAACCGTCGCTTCGCATCTTGTACTCTTAGCGATATGTTGGAGAATTCAGTTATGTTCAAGCTTTTGAGCCCTTCCTTAACAAGCTTTAATTTCTGTACTACCTGAAACATATGAGCGCCCTGGATATCCCTCCTCCATATGGTGCTAACTAGGTCATTGAAACCTTCATGGTCTGCCCAATAATTGAAATTTTTGAAAGGGCTCCTTCTAGCCCTCAATCCATATTCCATACGGACCACAACTAGTGAGTGATCGGATATGATAGGTGAAAGGAATTGGGCATGAGCATTCGGATGCAAATTCATCCAAGGTAGGTTGACCATGGCCCGAACAAGCTTCCTAAGGATAGGCACCTGCTGTTGTTTATTGGTCCATGTGAAGAAATCCCCAGAATATCTCAAGTCTACCACCTCCACTTTGGCTAGGCATCTCTGGAACTCCAACATTGCCTCCGTGACTGAGGCTCGGCCTCCTTCTTTCTTTGTGACTAGGCGAGTCGTGTTGAAATCGCCCATGACCAGCCACGGTCTATCACCTATAGCTTGGGCCAACACCTCGAGATTCAACCATAACTCCTTGCGTTCTCCATCATTATTAGATCCATAGACAAAAACGACTGCCATATTACTATTTGCTCTCAAGTTTGTCACGGTGCAATGTAAGAATTGTGTGTGTTCCTTTTCCACACATATATTCCACTCCCTTGGTTGCCAAGCAATCCAGATGCGCTTCCGTGCCATGGAGTTAACCCATACTTGCCAATGCTGACCCAACCTATTCTTGATGGAATCCTCATTTGCTGCATTCACTTTTGCTTCCAATAAGCCAATCAAGCTAATGCTATGCATAGCACACAACTTCCTAACCTCTGAAATTTTAATGGGGTCATTTAAGCCCCTTACATTCCATGCTGCCACTGACATGGAGATGTGAGTACAATACAATTAGGTGAAATTCCGACTCCTCTTGCGTTGCTTCTTCTTCCGGCGACTAGAGGAGCTAGAACTTCTGTTGGCCATGGGTTGAGTTCCCGACATTTGGTTCATGTGAACTAATAATTTGTTGAGTGGGGTGTTCTCAAAATCATCACCCCCATCTGCCTCGTCTCCTCCTTGACCGGCCATTGGCATATTCGTCACACAGCTAGGGGAGATTGGCGCCTCAGTTGCTGCCAAGGGTGTTCCTAACCCCGCCGGAGCTGCTTCAGCCTTCAAGCCAGGTGCCTTACATCCACTGTCCACCTCCATCCGCTCAACCATTGTTCTCCTCAGATTACCGAGGTTGTCTACAAGCTCCTTGGCAGCGCTGGCTTCTTTCATTGGCATCACATGCCCACCATGTAGTGCCGCTCCTCTGGCTACTGTTTTGCCCTTAGAAGGCGTCATGCTTGTTGCTCTGCTAGGATGCTGTTGGTGGTCAGCGATTGAATCTTGCCTTACCTTCTCCTCACACCACAACACCTTCTGGCCAGCAGCTACTCATGGGGCAACCTGGCTACTCTCCACATCCGTAGTCTCACCCTCCTTCCTTTGAGTGGTCTGTGTGGGTTGACATTTATGCCCTAACACTTTGCATCTCGCACAGCGTGGAGGCAACCATTGATATTCCAACTGGACTTCCACAACCACGCCATTCTCACCCTCCACCCTTACTTGGGTGACCAGGTCTTCACGCGCATCAATTTCCACTAGCACCCGCGCATGGTTTGCCCGTTGCCTCCTAGCTGTTAAGACGTCAGCCTTGAGTGGCACTCCCACGCCACTGACTATGTGGCTCAAGCCTTCCACCCCTAAGTATTTGCATGGGATTTGCGAGAAGGTGGCACACACGGGAATGTTGGTGGGTTGCACCTTGTCTAGTGGCATGCCTTTCCTCCATTTCTGTAGGATGAGAAAGCATTGAGCGAAGTGCCATGTCTTCTCCAAAACAACTATTGTGTCGCTCGCCCCACTAAACCAAAAGTAGAAGAAACCTTCCAAGCTGCCTAGCACATCTACAAGGTCGTATTCCTTCCATAGTTTGAAGGCAATGGATCGGACTAGGGAATATGGTAGCTTGCGGCCAAGGAAGTAGCCCACGAGGGTGTTGTTCCAAAATGCCGCCCCTAGGTCCCCCACTGCCTTGGGTATTTTCACCGTTAGGGAAGGGCCCTTTGCGGCCGGCGATACGTATTGCAGAGGGAACACCGGTGTGCCGTCCTCCGCCGTGGAGCTGCATGCTTGGGCATATGTTCTGGCGGCCGGAGTCGTCTATGCAGTTGGGTGACCGTTGCTAGGTGGTATCCGGTTAGCCTCCTCAAGGGTCTCGGAAAATGCTTTGTCTCTTTCCAATGCAGAATTTCCAGAAATGGGATAACTTTGGAAGACAAGTGGAACGTGGCTAGGATGTTTGGCTAATTTGGTGTCTGTGGGACACCGATTGCAGGTGTTAGGCCTGCTATCATCTGTGTGGGCACAAGGCACCACATTGCCTTTCCTAGCTATGATCTGCCCTTTACCTTTCCCAGTTGGAAAAGCAGGGCTTTGACTTACCACTTTTGGGTTGACATTAAATGCCACCTCAAAATCCATACTCGCCCCTGGTGAGCATATTGGTCTTGCACTCCCGATGATGGTAGGCCATTACCGGTGGCATTGTTCGTTGTCACCTCATCAAGCGGCGACAAAGGGCAGTCCGGCACCACTTCCTTGGCCGGAGTTGCTATGGTGGTTGGTATATTGGTAAATGGTTTTTATAAGCTACTGAACTAGGCAAGGAGAGTGGTTTCGGTGGTTTCTAAGGTTTCTACGGGTAAGAGTGTATAGGGAAGTGTGTGGGGAGAAGAGAGAGAAGAGAGCATTTTTGGTCAACATGCACTGATTCAGTTGTTAAGTTCACCAACCATATCTTAGAAGGACTTCCCTATTTTCCTAAGTGACCATGAATTTGGAGGTTTTATGTCCTAGTCGAAGGACTCAGGTATAGCAGTGATGCTAAAAAGGACATTAACCAGAGTCCGTAAGAGCTAATGCACCAGTTAAGATTGATTTTACACATCAAATTCATTAATGCCACATACAAATCCAATCACCCCAAAGGAGGTAAAAAATGTAAGTATTAACTGCTCGAGATGACAAAACTAAAACATGGCATTGTCCTCAATGGAGTATATGTAATATAAAAGCATCAATGTGGAAGGAAGAAACCTCTAATAGAGAAAATTTTCCAATCAGTAACGACGGCGTACATTGTATTTCTAAAACGAAAATTACACAAACACATATAAATTCTCAAATAATATGCCAGAGATTTTGAATTTCGATAAAGCCTATGTAGAGTTTTTCCAAGTTCGATTCATTATTGACACTAATAGCGCTCTTCTAGGTCCACACTCGCGGAACATAAATAACTCGCCTGGTCTGTAATGACATCTTAATTCAAAACATAACTTTTTCGTCTTTTCTTATTCAAGAAAATAAATGCTTGGGACCTGCATACTCAAATTTTACCAAAAAACAAAACTCACAAATTCAACATACACAGAGAATAAGCTCCTAAAGTCTATCCTACCGCTGCCACGGCATTTGAGAGGAGAAAAAATGCATACCTTTGATGGCGTCCGTGAGAAGGACGACGCAGCCGGATAGGAGCTACGTTAGGCGAAGGACGAGAAGGTTTTCCCAATCGTTGCTTCCCTGGTTGTCCTTTGGGAGCGGCAAGGAGATGGAGGAGAGAGAATGAAGAAGAGATAGGTTTAGTAGGAAAGTGATAAGGGTTTGTAGAGAAGAAGAAACGAGAATAAGTTTGCAGGAAGCGAGTGAGATTAGGGCTAGGGTTCCCACTGAGTCAGGTCGTATGATGAAGATCGCGTGTGAGAGAGGTCGTTTCGAATAAAACCGTTTATTCTATTGAATTGATGTACTGGTTTGGCCAAGAAAGCGATAGTATCAAATTTATTAGCCAGTCTATGTTTGAAGAGTTATCTCCTTGAAATTTAGATTTCGATTTATCGGAAATTTGATTATACCTTTAAATGAATGAAATTGTGATTCCATTTCATTTTTATTATTGATATCTATAGAATGCTAAATTCTTCACATTAAAGTACTAGGCTAACTCATTGTAAATTACCCCATTATAAAGATAACTTTTTAAATGAAATCTACTAAAATCTAGTTAAAAACCTTATTAAATATCAAAGTAACATACATTATCAAAAAATCCACGGATGAGTTATCATAATCCCATGCCTTTTATGCA
Organism: Laguncularia racemosa; assembly: GCA_037954665.1. Lineage (NCBI taxonomy): Eukaryota > Viridiplantae > Streptophyta > Magnoliopsida > Myrtales > Combretaceae > Laguncularia > Laguncularia racemosa. Next base: position 2,323,611 of record JBBMOL010000046.1, on the reverse strand, counting down.
TAGAAAGACTTTTAATAATTTTTGCACTTTTCTCATTGCTATAATTATGTTAACATCAAAATCTTAATTCGAATCAATTAGATAAGTAGTAAGCCACATCTAGTTTTAGCTATTCTTTCTTCTTTGTGAGATCAACTTAGTAAATATTCACTAATTTTTATTACTGCAATACAACTCGACACACTAATCAGCTATGACATACTAGTTTATTAAGTTTCAAATCAATTTTTATAGCAACATGAGCATGTCAATTTTTCACGTTGTTGTCGAAGAAGAAAGAAATTCAAGCTAATATTAGATTAGCTTGGGACTTTAAGACTAGGTTTTTGTTTTCATTTTTAGACTATTAACAGTAGTGTAATAGCTTTGTTTTGAGTTTTGGTACTTTTCTGTTGCTATGTTTGAATCTTTTTGGCTATCTTGTGTTGTTAAGTTGAATTATATGCTAAGATTGTTGTTGTTGTTATTGTATAGATATTCATTACATTTACAAGTTGTAGTCTAGTGGTTCAGTTGGTTTATAAGAAATAGATCTAGGATTTGTTGGTGTTAGATTATTGACTCTAAAGAAGTTGATGAAACGTATCATAGATGATTGAGAGATAGAAGGAAAATTGATCAATAATGGGAAATAAAGAATTTAAGGAAAAAATGAATGGTGGAAATGGGAATAAGTATATGAAATTAGGAATAATGAGGATAGACATAATGTAAATGGGAATAAATTACATGGGGCAAGTGGAAATGGTAATGGAGGAATGGTCAATATCAAGTCCCATGGGGGTACTTAGTCTTAAATATGAATGAAGTTGCACCTCAAACACCCGGCCTACAATTCAAGTCAATAATTTTGAACTCAAGCCAACATTGATTCAAATGATGTAACCTAATTGATTTAGCAGTTCACCATCAGAGGATGCCCATGCCACATTCAAAACTTTTTACAATTGCACTTGACTTTAAAAACAAATGAGGTATTTAATGACACAATTTGACTACGCTTGCTCCCTTTCTCCTTAAAGGATAAGGTTTGAAGTTAATTAAGTTTCCCACCACCCAACTCCATTATTACTTGGGATAAATTGGCTTAAAGATTTCTATCATACTAATTTCCTCTTAGTAAATTAGCTAAATTGAGAAATGATATTATGATGTTTAGGTTGATTAATGGGGAGTTATTATGATGGGAGTTAAGCTCCAAACCAAAATCTGACACTATAAGGACCCATCATTCGAGTAAGGATAAAGAGGATGAACCACTTGGTGGAAAGAGTGTTGTAAGGAATTATGTTGAGTGACGAGCAAAGTTATTCCGATGGCTATTTAGTCCATAGTATTACTCTACGAATAAGCTTATTGCTATTGAAAGAAGAAGGATAGATTAGATTTGATGAGAAGGAAGTAAGTGGTTCTGATCTAGTTTTTGATAGAGGAAGCCGTGGTTCTAAACCTGTTTCTAAATTAACATGAAAATTGACACTTTTGAGGCATGAAGACTAGTTGAAGTGCCAAAGCTAAAGTTGAATAAAGCATATTCCTTTGGACTAATATGAAGGTTGCCTTTATTACATCTAAAAATCTAAAGGAAAGGGATACAACAATTGTTCTATTTCTTATTTTAGACTTATTGCTTTCATTTACAGTTATTTTCCTTAAATCTAACTATTCCAATATAAACATTCATATATAAACTTAAGAAGAATAACGATGAATGATATTATTCTTGATTAATGTTATGTGAGTTCTTCTCGTGCAATATTTTGCTCTTATTAGTCTTTAGAAATTGTGGCAAGCAAACTGTATACTTTGCTTGTACGTCATATCAAATAGATTTATGCAATTTGATCTTCCTTAGTGGTCATGTCCATAGAAGGAGCTATCTGTATCGTAGTTCCTTTAGTGTTTTCAAATATTACATAAAAACCCATAAACAAGACACTGTTAGTTGCTGATTTAGTGGCTAAATTTTCCTTAGATCGAGTAGTTTGATCTCCGGTTCTGATTAGTTAGTGATCATTTTGTCGTAAAGCTTATTTCCTTTGAGAGATCATAGAGTAACTTGATCGTGTTTAGGTCCAACTTGCAAATTTAGGCACATCACATTATTTGAGGCACGAGAGAGATTCAAGGATTTGTTAAGAAAGTGCTCCCACCACGAGTTACCTGTTGAGAGTTATGTTAATATAATCTAAAATAGGTTTAGATATCAGCTAAGGATTACGCTTAATGTAGCCTTAGGGGAAACATTAATGGATAAGAGTGCGAAAGAGGCTTATGAGTTGTTAGAACAAATGCCCATGCATACTCATGGTTAGTAAAATGAATTAGCAAATCCTATGACAGTAGCTAGTGTGCAAGGTAATGATGAGATTAACTAGTTAAGAGAGTAGGTTGCATTACTTACTAGTCAACTATCTTAAATGGGAAAGCCAACCTAAGTAAGTGGATAGAGCATGAATCATCAACTTGTAGAGTGTTGTAATTGATGTAGTGAAGTTAGACATAATAGTTTGATATGCCAATTAGGAAATCCTTTGCTCATTCTATATGCCTAATTAGAGTGTGAATGTGGTTGGAAACTATGATCAAGGAGTAAGAAATTACAACCTATCCTTGAATGCATACAACCCTAACTAGAGGGATCACTTAAACCTTTCTTAAGTACAAAACCAAGGTGGAGGATTCAACAGAGGGTTTAATGGTCCCAAAGGATAACTTAGCACTCACCACTTACTACCACCACAACCACCTTGATAGAAAGAAGAGTGTGTGAAAGATTTGATGAAGAATTTCATTAAGAAATGTGACATGAGAATGAGTAGTCAAAAGGCCACAGTTCAAAATTTGGATAGAATGATGGGATAAGTTATTAAGAATTTGTTAAAGATACCATAAGGAGTATTATCAAGTAACACCTAGAGAAACCCAGTGGATCAAGCAAGGCTATTAGGTGGCAAGGGAAAGGAGGTTAATGTTGTGATAAGAGAGTTTAATCATCAGTCACTGACAGATGTTGAACCTGATTTTGATGAGGATGAAGAAATGGATGAAAAGTTAGGCATAATTAAAGAGGAGTTTAATCAAGATGAGGAGAATGTTCAAATTGAAAAAAAAAAAAGGAAGAGCTTGAAGAAAAAGAAATGGAGGTGGAAGAATTAGAGGAAGAATATCTTAAAGAAGAGATTGACAAAGAAGTAATGAGTGAGGCTAAGGAAGAGGAACTATAAGAAGATAGTGAGGATATGGAAGTTGAGGAAACCTCACCCACTCAAAAAGACATGGAGAAAGGAGTTCAAAAGAAGGAGATGGAAGAGAGAGGAAGAGTCTAGTGACTGCAGTGAGGAAGAGCAAATAAAGGATGAATCAAGTCATTACAAGAAGATGAAGTTATGAAAGAATGAAATGATTTCTTTAAACCGATGAAAGGGATATATGAGAGAGAGGTTAACATGCCTAAAAAGATTTGGTTGAAGATATGTGATTATATACCTTCAAAACTAGTTGATCTTGGATGATTTACAATCCCATGCATTATTAAGGGGAAGTATTTCCTAGTAGCCTATTTAGGTTTGGGAATTTCAGATAACTTGACGTTTAATGAACTAATAAAGGAATTAAAGGTGGAGGATCAATTAAAGGCAATTAAATTTCATATATGTTTTGTTGATATGTCCACTATGATACCTCTAAGAGTACTCTTTAACCTTATTATTGAAGTTGGTCACTTTAAGTTCCCAATGGATTTCATAGTTATTGATATGTAAAATAGGATGCAACCAATGATAATGGAATGTACTTTCTTAGCCATTAATGGAGCCTTCATTGATGCAAGGGCAAGAGACATAGTACTTCAATGTGGTGAAGGAAGAATCCAATTAAAGACTAAGGAAAACAAACGAGAGGAAGGAGAGGGTAGTGTTTTTGAGGACCTAAGGATTTAGTGAAAAGGTGATATACCTAGGGAAACGATCACTAAGATATTAATTGGGGAATATTAAGGTTGATTGTTGAGAAGCCTAATTTAGGGTAAATTGGGGATTTAGACGCTAACGAGGTTTTGAGTGTACTTTAATTAGATATGACTCATGGAATAACTCGTTTAATTTTTTAGGTGATATGGCGCGTACAAAATCAATTGAGATTAGTCGCCATAATCTAAGATTGATAAAAGTAGAGTTTTTAAGAGTTCATGAAAAGGATAATATTATTAGTCTCATACGTAATTCTCTATAATAAAGACTTAAGTATGTTATAAAATAAGACATGACTTAAAATAATAAAACATGCATAGTATTAGTTTACACCAACTTGTTGGTACTAGTCTTACTGATAGGTCACCACAAAATTTGGCAAACTTAGGCATTTTGTGCAAAAATCCAATCCTATCGACCGATTGATAGCTCCTAGTTCTAAAATCTACATTCTTTGGATTTTTGTACTCCTACGGACCTATTAGTATTAATGTTACCTATCTAATTGGTAACTTTGCAAAATCTATAGTCCTTTTCCTTACTGTCTTGTTCCTATGTTACAACTTAAAGGGTCTAATTCTAGCCTTATGCATAATAGAACCAAAGTCCTACTAACATTTAAATCACACAAAATATAGGAGTGAATAAAATTAGACTCCCTAGGTTCAGGTTCATCATTGATGACTCTCCTTACTAAGTTTGAAGATTTGATTTCCATCATCTACCTTAGTCTATTGTTGATTTGGCCTCAAATCAAGCAAGTCTTCAATGTGGCCCAACTCCTCTGGGGTGAATAAGGAGAGATCTAATACATTAAATGTAGTTAATACCCTATAATCACCTAGTAGGTCAACCTTGTATGTGTTTTTGTTAACCTTCTATAGTATCTTGAAAGGTTCATTGGCTTAAGGTAAGAGTTTTTGAGATCTCATATTTAGGAACCATGATTCCAGCTTGGCGGTGTAATGGACCTCGTTAATGTCTTTTATACATTTAAAAGAATTTGGAAGATATCACATGTTTCATAGAAGTCAACAAATTGGCAAATTATTTAGCAAGGCAAAGTTTTAAATTCACATTGTTAAGTGAGTACTTTTCCTAGCTTACATTCTTTCAAGTTTATATCCTTTAAAGTCATTATTCATAAAGTTTTTTAAAATTATCCCCTCAAGATGTTTTTATGTATAATCAATGGTTGAGATCACAAGAAAAAAAAATGATGTCATAATAATATTATGGAATATTTAAAAAATCTAAACAAGCATAACTATTGATTTATAGCTCTAGGAAACTTCAAGAGATCCTAGATATTTACTCTTCCTTTTTTTTCTTCCCAGAATGCCATTGGCTATTAATGTAATTCTTCCCCTGGTTGAGTAGTAAAACAAAGTTTCCTTTGATGGAAAAAATAGATAAATAAATAAATATGAGTTGAAAAAGGGAAAATTATATTTTTAATTTTCAATGTTTGCTTACTTTTTTATTTGAATCTTCGACTTTTTATTTTTTTTATTTGAGTTCTCAATTTTTTTTAACTATTACAAATTAGAACTTCCATTAACTTTGTTAACTCTTTCATCTATAATTTACACATGACAACTTTTGATTAGTAGATGATAATTAATTTAAATAAGTAATATTATTAATTATATATATTAAAATATATATATATATATATATATATATAATAAGAAAACCACCAAATAAAAAGAAAAAAAAAACCGCTTCAACTTCATCCATGGTCAAAATCACCATTGCTATGGTCCTCCTACTTCTCTTTCAATAGCTTCATCTCTCACAATTACTTCTTCGTCTAAAGCTTTGTGTGAGAGAGGTGACAAATCATCTAAGAAGTTACATCTTTCTTCAAAATTACCATAACTGGAGTTTCCTATATCTTTATTTAAATATTCATTTCTCATGAATCCTTTACTCTCATAGGTTCATTTAAAGTTTTTAAGACACTGTCATTATAGCTTTGTCCCTCGTTAAAAATACCATTATTAAGACTTCCTACATTTCTATCTAAATATTCGTTTTATTTTGTTTCAATAAGTTTTTTCAAGGGGTACATATTTAAATAATGTAGTTTTTGAAAAAAAATATGTGAAATAGTATATTCGAAAAAATAATTCAAAAAATAAATTGTTCACACCTTTAGTAAATCGTATTGAGGGTGCGTACCCTATTAGTGCCCTCAAGCACAATGCTTAAAGGTACAAATAGGTCCACACTTTTAATGTAATTTTTTTTTTAATTATTGAAAATTAAAATTTCTCAAATTAATTGTTTTGCATTCTTTATACTTTATCTTACAAGATACGAAAGAAAGAGAAGAAAAAAAAAAACTAAGTCTGATACTATTTCATCTCTTTTTACTTTTTATCAATTAAATAGCTAACAAACTCAATGAAAACATAATAATTTGACCATCACAAAAATACCAAATGAAAACACAATTTGATATTAGTTACAGTAAACTCAAATAAATCTTTTTTATATATTATGGACCCTATAATTCAAAACGAGCAAAAAGTTATGATTTTTCAATATTGGAAAAAACTAATATTGTAATAACTTTTTACTTGTTTAGAATTACAAAACTTATAATATATATAAAAAGATTAATTTGATTATATTGTAGCTAGGATCAAAGTATGTTTCTATTTGCTATTTTTATAATGGTTAAATTGCTATGTTTTACTAAGTTACTAGCTATCGGATTGATAAAAAAAAGACATGAAATAGTGGTGGACTCATATTTTTTTTTTTTTTTTCTTATATATTATAAAATAAAGCATAAATAAGTGTAAAAAAATAATTTAAGAAATTTTAATTTTTAATAATTAAAAAAATTTATATTAAAAGCGTAGATATTGTCATCATTTTAACTAGATATGATCTGTATTTTTATAATTTATTTTTAAAATAATTTTTTTAAGTATATTATTTTATAATTTAAAAAAAAAACTATATTATTTAACTGGATTGTTATCAGAGTCTCCATTTCGTCGTTATCAACGATGGAGAAGCGTATCAGTTTCCACCTGACCTCTCTTTCTTCACCGTAATGCTCAAGCGATGGGGAGGCAAAAATCCAACATTTTTACTTATTTTATTTAATTGCTATATGTTTAATGATATTATCTATTTAAATTAACTTACTATTCCAATAAAGAATTATCACGTATCAATAATAGATAGAAAAGTTACCGAAATTACAAGAAATTTAGATTTGTCAAAGTAAAAGAAAAAAAATTGAAAATTCGAATTAAAAAAGATAAATAATTAAGGATTTAATTAAAAAAAAGTAGACAAACTTAAATACTAAATGTGTATTTTTCAAGTTTTTGATATCATTCCCTAATCCGACGGTGTCTAACGTATCACGAACAACTAAAACTAATACACAGGAATCCAACCCATACACCATTCTGAGCTTTCCACACTGTGTCTCTCCCTTCCTCCATTTTTGAGCGCTCTCTCCTGAATACCTGCAGACACAATCACAAGAAAGCCCTCCAACCCAAATTAAATTGTTCAACCTAAGCTCTAATCCCAACTCAATTACACTTTAAATTCTCTCACTGGGTTACACAAACTCTAATAAAACAAAACCCTAATTTTCTCTTCCTTGCACTGTAACCCCTTCATATTGGTCCTCAATCCAATGTATCTTTTATGAAGTTGCTAGCTTTTCACTTTGATTGCAACTTCTTATTGCCTAAATGTGACAGGTTCACTTCTCTCTCTTATTACCATTAATTGTACTTAATTTGAACTCCAATGTGTATGTTGTAGAAGAAGGATTTTTTTCCTCCAAATACATGGAAAACGAGGTTATTGATTTTGATATAGGATTAAGTGGTGGGAGAGATATGGATGATGATGGTGTTGATATTGAACATCATCCTGTTGATGATGATGACACGATTGATCATGATGGTCATAGTCCTATGCTTATGGTTTCTGGCAATAATGTCGGCAGCAGTGGAAGTGGTGAGTTATTTATGCTGGAAGGCGATTTGTTGGATTTGGAGCCATATGAGGGGATGGAATTTGAGTCTGAAGAAGCCGCCAAGGCTTTTTATAATTCCTATGCTCGTCGTGTTGGGTTTAGTACTAGGGTGAGTTCATCTAGGCGGTCTAGGAAAGATGGGGCAATTATCCAGCGGCAGTTTGTTTGTGCTAAAGAGGGGTTTAGGAACTTGAATGAGAAGAGAACTAAGGATAGGGAAATCAAGCGGCCGAGGACGATAACAAGAGTTGGATGTAAAGCATCGTTGTCAGTCAAGGTGCAGGATTCAGGGAAATGGGTTGTTTCAGGTTTTTGTAAGGAACATAATCATGAGCTGGTTCCTCCTGATCAGGTGCATTGCCTACGTTCTCATAGACAGATATCGGGACCTGCGAAGACCTTAATTGATACTCTGCAGGCAGCTGGGTTGGGTCCAAGGAGAATCATGTCTGCTTTGATTAAGGAGTATGGTGGAATAAGTAAAGTCGGGTTTACGGAAGTTGATTGTAGGAATTACATGAGGAATAATAGGCAGAGGAGTTTAGAGGGAGATATCCAACTTCTTTTAGACTATTTGAGGCAAATGCAGGCTGATAACAGCAATTTCTTTTATGCAGTGCAGGGTGATGAGGATCAGGCCACCAGCAATGTGTTCTGGGCTGACTCAAGGGCTAGGGCAAATTATACTTACTTTGGGGATACTGTTACATTTGACACAACTTATCGTTCAAACAGGTATCGTTTGCCTTTTGCTCCCTTCACTGGTGTGAATCATCATGGACAACCAGTTTTGTTTGGATGTGCTTTCCTAATAAATGAATCTGAAGCATCCTTTGTCTGGCTTTTTAAGACTTGGCTCATGGCAATGTCTGGGCGTCCTCCTCTTTCAATCACCACAGATCATGATGCAGTCATAGGGTCAGCTATTATGCAGGTTTTCCCTGACACTCGTCATCGCTTCTGCAAATGGCACATCTTTAAAAAGTGTCAGGAGAAATTATCACAAATGTTTCTTAAGTATCCAAATTTTGAAGCTGAGTTTCACAAGAGTGTGAATTTGGCTGAGTCAACTGACGAATTTGAGTCTTGCTGGTTGTCACTTGTTGACAGATATGGACTGAGGGGTCATGAATGGCTTCAAACAATATATTCTGCTCGCAGGCAGTGGGTCCCGGTTTATCTTAGAGATACTTTTTTTGCTGAAATGTCGATAACTCAGCGCAGTGATAGTATGAACTCCTATTTTGATGGCTTCATAAATGCTTCAACCAACTTGAATCAATTCTTTAAGCTGTATGAAAAAGCTTTGGATAGCAGGAATGAGAAAGAAGTGAAAGCAGATTATGATACGATGAACACTACTCCAGTTCTAAGAACACCATCACCTATGGAAAAACAGGCTTCAGAGTTTTACACACGGAAACTATTTGTGAGATTCCAAGAGGAGCTTGTTGGAACCCTTACCTTTATGGCGTCCAAAATTGATGATGACAGTGATATTATCGCATACCAAGTAGCAAAATATGGGGAGGAGTATAAAGCTTACTATGTTAAATTTAATGTTGTGCAGATGAAAGCATCCTGTAGTTGTCAGATGTTTGAGTTCTCAGGTCTTCTCTGCCGGCATGTCTTAGCTGTTTTCAGGGTGACCAATGTACTTACTCTCCCGCCCCATTATATATTGAAACGTTGGACAAGGCATGCAAAGAGCAGTGTTACATTAGATGAACATGCTAATAATGTATATACAAACTATTTAGAATCACATACTGTTAGGTATAATACTCTACGTCATGAGGTGTTAAAACTTGTAGATGAAGGGGCAAAATCAGTAGAAGTCTATGATGTTGCAGTGAATGCTCTGGAAGAAGCTTTGAAAAAAGTTGCACTTGCTGCAAAGCATGGGAGTAGAACTATGGTTGGCAATGGACGTGTTAGGGATGACACAGCACGAGGTGGAATTCAAGGAAATCACACTAGTGGTCAAGGGATTGCTAACCTAACATCGTCAGAGGTGAGAATGCTTTTTCATTTATATTGGTTGCTAGGATTCTCAGCTTCTTCTACAACTCATGTGATTTGAACTGTCTGGGGAGTTTTAGGTGTACAAATGGTTCATAGAAACAAGTTCATAGTATTTATCTTACTATTATCCTATTTAAGATATATTATTTCAGAATTTAAAAAGACAAATTGCATTCTGGGTGCTTACTTTTCTTTCTATAACTTCTACAAACGTCTCACATGACAAATATAAAACATGTCCCTTGAGTTAGAAATATCTTATAAAATAAATTATCTGGAAAAATTTTATTTATAGAATTGGGCTCTTTGAATGGGCTACTTGATATGAACCGGAAAGCTCAATTGGAGGAACAGTCTCCACATGCACTCCTTGATTGTAATCTGTGGAATTTACATCTGTTTTACTTTCTTTGGTGTGCCCACATATTGCTCAAGGTCACTGCAGGTCCTCTCAAATGGACCGTTGAGGATAACCTAATTCCTTCTTCGAGTGGTGCTAACAGTTTTCAATGTTTGTTATGGTTCAATGTTTACGGTACTAAATTATTACTCTAGTAATCGAGAGTAGTTGCAGTTGCTAGACTAGTTGCTTCTAATGGTAAATGATGGTAGGAAGATGGTTGCAACCATCACAGTGAGAAAATCATTTTTCTCAGTTTTCTGTCACCACTTTTTGGTTGAGTAAACCACATAACCATCGGCCACCAGTCAAAAATACCACTCCCTACCATCACCTACCATAAAAAGCATTAATTAACAAACCTTCTTAAGATTAGTGCAGCAATATTGAACAATTATAAAAATTTTATTATGGAAAGCCTTTAAACATCATATATATTATGCATATAAACATTTTAAGCAAAATTTATATACCCTTTTAGTTTTCAGCATTTCTGCAAGGACTGATCTGACATGGTGTGAGTTGTCAGAAAATCATCTATGAAGTAAACGAAGAATGACCATCTGATCAATTAAGAAATATAGATTCAAGGTCTTTGTTTTTAGAGAGAATCCCATCTCACATATTTTACTTTCCAAGCCACAAAGGTTATAGATTGAGACATCATCTCACCGCACATTATGTATGGTTTCACAAGAGTAATTCAAGTGGAAGAGAAAAGAACTGTGTACATCTTTCAGTTTGGAGACAAGGGAAGTGGAAGTCTCCCGTTTCATTTTTGCCTTAGGTCTCCGTATCTCTACTTTAGCTTTATTTTGACAGTTTTGGAGTAGAAGAGAAATGAATTTTTGTTTTCTGTCATTTCTATCCCCTACTCCTTACTATAGAAATTTATTATACACTCCAATATCTCTAACTATTTCCTGCCAAATACACGGAGAAAATTTGCTTTGTGACAGTCAACTTTGTAACGCTAGAAAAATTGGGTTAGATTGTTATTCCAGATACACTCAGTTTTCATTTTAAACTCTTGGTGCCTTACCGTTCTCTTACTTAAGTTATTGGTGCTGTCACATAGCTAGACATTTTACTCGCAATCCGTTGTCCAGTAGATGCTGTGAGAATTTTACTGATGAAAAAAAGAAAATGAGAGAATTAACGCAGAGATGCCAAATGTAGGATGAATTGGACCAGAAGATTGAGGAACTCACAATGGAGCTAGAAGAAGCAAAGCAGAAATGTGATGTTTATCGGACTAATCTGCTCTCAGTATTGAAAGATATAGAGGATCATAAGCTACAGCTATCTATAAAAGTGCATAGCGTGAAAATCAGTATGAAAGATGGTGTTTGAAGATTATTGAGTTTCAGAATGACAGATGATCTGGTTAGTGCTGGGCTTATATAATATATATCAGTTGCACATCATCATGACGGACTTGTTCAATATAAAAGGCGATTCTTGTACAGATTCTCTTTTCACCTTTGTTTTTTTTGGGGGTCCTGATAGACAGATAGACAGTAGGATTTTATCATGTTATCTTGTAACTTCTTTGTTATAGATTTACTTTGAACGGAATAAACAGGTTTAGGCTCATGGCTCTTTCGTTCAGACGCTGCCCCCACTTTGTTTTGTACAATGAAGGTTCCTGTTTGGCTGGCATATTTTGTTGTATGTATTACACTAATTGCATGTTTACTTGATGGAAATAACTATTCTATTCCCATCTTATTCTATATGAAATGATTATTATAATGTTTAGTTGTATTTTATTTTAAATTATCTGAATATTCATTTTGCACGAATTATTATTGTATAAAATATTAAATAACAATTTATATCGATGTTCTTATGAATTGCTATTTAATAGTTTAATGATCATATTTCACATAAATGCCACTATCTTTGGGATGCTACATAATCCTACTATTACCAGACCAATCATCTGCCAGACCATCATAGATGAACCCAACCACCTTCGACGACCTGCCATCCCAGCAAACTCAAGTAGGTCCCATAAATTCCAATCTTTCTTCCCTCTCCTCTATCTCTTTAGCTCTCTTTAAAGTGTGTTTATTATATGTTTATCAAGAAAGTTATTAGGATAAGTCGCCTAATGGCAACTCAAAAAAAAAGTTGCCATGCCGATTACCAATTTATTGGGTAACCTTAGTTACTACAATATGTATAAAGGTAGCAAAATTATAATGACCTGTTGGAAGGTTGGTACTAGATATTATAAGTAATATTACAATTTGATATAATCTATCAGACTTTGGTAATGTAATAAAAAAAAAATAATTGTGCTAAATCTCATATAGTATCCCAGGATATGGGAAATTGTGTCAAAATAAAGAGAAAACGTGTACCGTAATTTCACATGTTATCACAATTTGAAAATGTATACCAGAACAATATTTGTATTAGAATTTCATATGATATATTACAATATGGGAAAATCTATCATAATAAGGAGAAACAAGCATCAGAATCTCATATTTACCACAATCTAGGAAAGTGTACCAAAATAGTATATGTACTATAATCTCATATGTTATATTATAATATGGAAAACTGTATTAGAATTAGGAGTACTAGAATCTCATATGTTACCAAAATTTGTAAAATTATATTAGAATATTGACCAAAGTTGCTACCTCAATATATATAATAATACCAAAATTATAATGACATGTTAGAAGGTATTGAACATTATAAGCGATATAACAATTTAATATAACATACCAAATTTTAGATAAAGATAGTAACACAATCAAATAAGTAGGTGTACTAGAATTTCATATATTACCATAATATGAAAAACTTGTACTAGAATAATATGTATACTAGAATCTCATATGGTATATTATAACATTGGAAACTATATCAGAATAGAGAGAAAATGAGTACCAAAATCTTATATTACCTCAATTTGAAACTGTACAAAAATAATATGTTTACTATAATCTCATATGGTATATTGCAATATGGAAATTGTATTAGAATAGGAAAAAAAGAGTATCAAAATCTCATATGTTACCACAATCTAGAAAAGTTTATCAAAATATTGACCAAAGTTGCTACCACATTCTATATATGGATAATTGTAATAACTTGCTAGAAAGTTGGTACTCGATACTATTAGTAATATCACAATTTGACATAATGCATCAGATTTTGGATCAAGTTGGTAATGTAGTCAGATAAGTAAGTGTACTAGAATCTCATATGGTATATCATAATATGGGAAACTACATTAAAATAAGGAAAAAAAAATAAGTACCACAATATCATATGTTACTACAATATGAAAATGTGTATCAAAATAATATTTATACTAGAATCTCATATCCTACCATAATCTCAAAAAGTTTGCCGTAATATTAACCAAAGTTGTTACCACAATACATGCAATAGTACTAGAATTGTAATGACCTGTTATAAGGGTGGTACTAAATGTTATATAGGTGATACCTCAATTTGACACGATATACTAAATTGGGGAAAAAGATAGTGATCGCGATCAAATAAATATATATACCAAAATCTCATGTGGTATACCACAATATGACAATCTATAGCATAATAGATGGACACGTTAGTAATTTAGGTCAATACGTATAGGGGAACAATCTTAATTTTTTTTTTTAATTTCTGAAATTTTGTGGTTTTGAAAATGTAAACGTAGTTTGTGACTTTTTATTTTTTCAAAATTTGCAAAATCGAAAGAGTACACCGGGTCTATGTCTTCAGTACACTTTGCACTAAAGGCATGGATGTCATCTACACCATCAAGCATATTACTTGAAGGCATGAACGACATTCGTGCCTTTAGTGTAACTTTTTTTTTTTTTACACTTTGGCACATGGAAACATAGCAATTCGACCCTTATAAATACCAAATAGTAACGTAATTTGGTCATAGCTATAGTATAGTTAAATAAGTCTTTTTTGATACATTATGAGCTCCGTAACTCTAAATGAGTAAAAAGTTATGACCTTTCAAAGTTGGGAAAAAAAAAACTAAAATTGATGCGATTTGCTTTTTCAACTTTAAAGGATCATAATTTTTTGTTCATTTGAAGCTATAGACCTACAATATATATATATAACTGATTTGAGTGTACTATACTTAGGACCAAATGCATTATCATTTAGTATTTTTATAAAGGCCAAATTAATATGTTTCCATGTGTTAAAGTGTAAAAAAAAAAAAAAGTTACACTAAAGGCACGAATGTTATCCATGCCTTCAAGCAATATGCTTGAGGGCATGGATGGTGTCCATGCCTTTGGTACAAATTGAATTGAAGGTGCATACCTGGTGTGTGTTTTCAATTTTGCAAATTTTAGAAAAAAAGAAGTTGCAAATTGCGTCAACATTTTTGAAATCTTTTTTTTTTTTGAATAATTATTGCAGGTAAAATATTTGCAAAACTTTTTTTTTTTTAAATCACACTATTTAAGAGTGTTCCCTAACATGTATGTGCACTAGATTCTTAGGTGTGGTACTAAAATTTGAGAAATTGTACTAGATTCACTAGTGGTACTAGATTTTCAAGATTTGTATGAGATCATGCAATAAGTGAGTAAGAGTTGCAAAATATGTATAGTTATTAGAAAATCACTTAAGTGATACAAGAATTTCACCATTTATAATGGATAATCGAAAAGGTTGTTAATGGTTTGATAAATCTGTATATTTAGCATATTGACCAAAGTGTTACTAAAATTATATGAATTCTACAAGCTTATAGGAAATAAGTGGAATAGGTGGTAAAGGGTCTAAGAAACTAATAATAATATTAGGCCTAAGGAAATTGAATGGATGATAATAATAATAATAATAATAATAATAATAATAATAATAATAATAATGATGATGATGATGATGATGATAAAATAAAAAAAAACTATAAATTACTAATTTCTCTTTCCAATAGCATAATAACTAAATAACCACAATAATTGGGAATGCCCTCGACTTTAGGAGCTATCTAGTTTTCAAGGAGGCAATACCTATGTGTTGTGTGTTAAGGTAGAATTTGATTATTCAAATTAATAATCAAACTTGGCTAAATCAATAGCATGTTACCTATGTTTGGTCACTTAGGCAAACAAGTAATGCCTTTGGTTCTGAAATATGGCTATAGTTATAATTTTAGTTAATCGTGGGTAGGTAATAGGTGGAATCGTGTTAGATAACGAATATTGAAAGTGGAGAGAAGATAGATTAGAAGTTGCTTGGGATTTATGGGACTAGGTGGGCGATACAATATAATTAGATTGCAATTAGTGGTGACTGCATAGCAATGATGAAACTTAGATGAGGCTACTTTTTGATTCTTGGCTTAGCATGGAGTTTGGTTGCTCCCATTAACCTCAATGAACTATGGTGGCATCGAACCCTTTGTCCCCTATCGTGTTTTCAAAGTTATGAGTACTCTTATGTTGATTGTTTAATTGTGTGTTTATATTTGTTGAATTCTCTAAATTTTGAAATAAGTTGTAACGATAACAAAAAGTCATTAGTGTATAGAATATGTTTTAAGTGTGAAGAACAATAGCTTTCATTTTTACAGACACTAAGTTAGATAGTATTTTACAAACACTTAGTTAGATAGTAAATTATAGACACTTAAACAAATAGTAGATGATAGATACTTAATCAGGCAGTTTGTCAGATGTTTCACTAAACATTTAAATAGACACTAGATTTAAAAAAAAACAATTTGATACTTTGGTTTGAAGAATGTATGCTTATATATGTTCTTATACAAGTTTAATTTACAAGTTTGAATTATTTATAACTTTAGTTTGCAAAGTTTTTTTTTTTTTTTATAATAGATCAAGTTAAGGTTTGTTTTAACTAAAGCAAAATGAGATGAGGATAAGAATAACCGATATGGTTATTAGTTGAAGACCATCTAGATAAAGAGGGATCTTCTGTTTTCAACTAAGACTTATCCATCCAAAGTTGTTGAAGAGCTAGATGAAGATAAACATTGACAAATTTGAACGAAATCTATGACATGATCAATCATTTTGAATTTAAATTACATATTTAATTTTTCAAATTCTAAAAAATGCAAGGATATGAACATTAGAAGACTTGATGAACGTTGGAAACTTTCTATCAATAAGAAAAGCAACTATATAAACAAAACAATTCAAGTTGAAGAGAATATAGAGAAGATACAAGTAGAGAGACAAAAAATAGAGCTAAAATTAATATTCATTACTTGAGCTTAAATTAGATAAATAATTTTTTTCTCATCTTTGTAAATTTTTCTATTTTTTTGTGTACACTTTAGTATAAAAAAGTGAGGTTACAAAGTCTTGTAGTCTATCTTTAGTCGAGGAAAGGGCTAGAAAGATGGAGTAAGAGCTATTGGTGTTGTAACAAATTCTTAGCAATTGAATTAGTGGAACAACTAGTGTGGAAGATCGGATCCCTAGCGGCAAAGCTGGACGAGAGGACGTACTCATAATCTTCATCAAGCTAGAAAGTTAAAAAGTGATAGATTAAATAAAATTGATAATTTTTTTTGTGTAAACAATTTACCCTCCTCTTGTTTGCCATTTCTAGACCTACATTTGGTATCAAAGCAGTGCCTCTTCTACATACAAGAGTTGATCAATGGCTAACAACACAATTACAATTACATCGAATCGTATATCATTCTTTGACGAGACTAACTTTCCTTATTGGAAATGCAAGATGGAAACTTATATCCAAGCAACCAATTTTGCTTTGTGGGAAATTATATGGTATGGAGATCAAGAAATCATTCTTATTGACGATCCCACTTTAGCTAATGAAGAAAAGAAAAAGGTTGAAGGAAATAGCACAACAAAGAATCTGCTTCTAATGAGCATATCTCATAACGTGTTCGCAATGATTTTATCATGCAAATTTGCTAAAGAAATATGGGACAAACTATGTAAAACCTATGAAAGTGTTGCAATGATCAAAGACACCAGGAGAGGAGCATTGATGCAAGACTATAAATTATTCAAATTTCAATATGGTGAAACTATATCTGATGGATTTAATAGATTTACTTTAATTACTAATGAACTTGCTTTACTTGATAAAAAGTTTGATGACAATGAGCTCGTAAGGAAAATCTTGCCCAGTTTGTGGGATTCAAAGACAAATGCAATTGAAGAAGCTTATGACTTGGACAAACGATCTTAATTTAACTTCAAGAAAAGCTTCAGGCATATGAATCAAAATTGAAACATATGAATGATCAAGAGAAAACAAAAAAACTCATAGCATTCAAGGCTACTTAACAAGACATTGAGACAAAGAAGGATTGGATAGTGAGAAAGACAATGATGATATAACAATGTTGGTTTAAAGATTTACAAAAGCATTAAGGAGAAACGCTAAGCACTCTAGACGGTCTAAACATTTTTTTGCTAATCAATCTAAGTATGGTACAAGAAAGGCTTTCAGAGAAAAGAAGAAAAGAAAGAGAAAAAGAAGGAAATAGTTTGCTTCAAATGCCAAAAGCCAAGCATCAAGTATGAATATCCTATGTTGGTAAAAAAAAATTGGAGAAATATAAGAAGAAACAAAAAGCTTTAATGGCAACATGGAGTGACCTTGATGAGTTAGACGTTGAGTTAGACATTGAATCAGACAAAGAAGAGGAAGCAAATTTGTGCTTCATGGTATCATTTGAGGTATCTTCTGAATCTGAGAATGATATGCCTAGTTTTAGAAAACAAGTTAAACTATTAAAGGCTCTATCTAAGTCAAATAAAAAGATTGAAACTCTAAGAAATGAAAAAAGAAGTTGTATGTCAAACTAATATGTTATTAATTGATGAAAATGATACATAAGTTTTACATATAGATAATAAAAGCTTACAAGAAGCACAAGATATATTGACTAATGAAAATAATACATTACAAAAAGAGATTGTAGAGCTTAATGTAAGAATTAATGAAGTTTCAAAAAGTATAAGTTCTATGTTTACTAAGTTTTCTGAAAGTGATGAAAAATTGCAAAAATTAATATCATCTCAAAGAGTAAGTAACTTAAAAGAAGGATTAGGATATAATTAGGCTAAGTCCTTAAACCATGTTAAAAAAAACTATTTTTTTAAAGAAAATGATCCAATCATTAAAGATAATATTGATATAAGTAAGAAGAAAAATAAAAATATAAATATGAAAGAAAATAAATTTGCTAAACAAAATGAAAAGAATATTAGAAAGTATTTTAGATAGAATTCTAGACAGTTGTACAAACGACCTTACAAAAGGTAGGATGGAACAATACCAGATCATATAATCTAAGAATGGTAACCACATATCAATATCAATGGAGGCCATATCACTAATAGAAAAATTCGGTAAGATATAACATTTATGTGTGTTATTTTTGCAACAAGTATGGACATATAGAAAAATATTTTTATTACATAAATAACAAGCTCAACCAACAATAAGTAAAAAATCAAAATAACACAAGCTTGAATTTTTATGGACCGAAGCTACTCTATGTTCCTAAAAGGGTTTAATTATCTCTTATATATATGTAGGAACACGAAACAAAGCTAAAAGAATTATGATACCTAGATAGTGGATGCTCAAAACAAATGTCAGGAGATGTTTCGTTGTTTACAAATCTAGAATGGAAGAATGGAGGCTATGTCAAATTTAGTCATGACAATAAAGGAAAGATAATAGCAACAAGTACAATAGGCTTTCCCTTTAGTGCAACTGAAAATGTTTCTTTGGTAAGAAGTCTGAAACACAATCCTTTAAGTATTAGTTAACTCTATGACAAAGATTACAAAATGATTTTTGAAAAAAAAAGAAGAAGTAGAAGCTTATGATCGGAATGGAGTAAAACTATTTGAAGGATTTTGTAAAAGAAATATTTACATGCTTGAATCTTCAAGAGTAGATATTGAAAGATATTTCTTAACATTAAATGACAACTGTTTTATTTGGCATAAAAAGCTTGGACATGTTAATTTTTCACAATTAGAAAAACTTTTGAAAAGTAGACTTGCTATTGGATTACCAAAAAATTCTTTTATTAAAGATATTAAATGTGATACTTGATTGAAAAATAAAATTATTTTAGTATCTCATAAATCTAAAAATGTTATTTCAACAATAAGACCTTTGGAACTTTTACACCTTAATCTTTTTAGTTCGACAAGAACTTTGAGCTTATGAGGTAATAAGTATAGCTTAGTAATAGTTGATGACTTTTTATGTTTCACATGGGTTTTATTTCTTAAAAACAAGAGTGATATATTTAATGCTTTTAAAACTTTTTTGAAACAAGTTCAAAATAAAAAAAGGTTTTTCAATCATAAGTTTAAGAAATTTTTATTGAGTTTTGTGAGAAAAATGGGTGCTCCCTATACTCTATAGCAAAATGGAGTAGTAGAAAGGAAAAACAAAGTCTTATAAGAAATGGCACGAAGTATGCTAAATGAAAATAATTCACCTAAGTATTTATGGGTTGAAGTAATCTCTACATTTTGTTATATTTCTAATCGTGTTTATGTGAGACTCTTAACACATAAAATAACATATGAAATCTACGAAGGTAGGAACCTAAATGTGTCATATTTTCACATATTTAGGACTAAATGCTTTATCAAGAAATCCTAGTAGAATCTCAATAAATTTGATGAAAGAACTGAGGAAGGAATCTTCATTAGATATTAGACAACTAATAAGGCTTTTCGTATTTTTTATCAAGTAACTAGATTAATAGAGGAGCATATCAATATCAAGTTTATTGATAGCCCAATCATGGATGATAGTGATGATGCAATGAGTATAAAGAATAGAGATAAATATTAAATCATCAACAAAGCTTACACGATATTGCATGAGTACCTATTGAGCCAAAAACAGAAGGTAGATTAAATAGCCAAGTAGATGGCCTAACAAACACTTCAACATAAGATAGATTAGATAGTTGAGTAGACAGTCAAATAGACATTATATCAAGTAGTAAGTTAGACAATTTACTAAAAGGTACCGCTGAACCTACACAGACTAGAGTTGAATATTCTAAGCCTTGGAGATTTAAGGCATATCATCCACTAGAACAAGTACTTGGGAAAATAGATTTAGGAGTCAAAACTAGATCAAAGCTACAAGATTTAGAAAATCAATTTGCTTTATTATATGAAATTGAACCTAACAATGTGAATAAGGCTTTGACAAACAGTAACTAAATCAATGCCATGCAAGAGGAATTAGCACAATTCCAAAGGAATCAGGTATGGACACTAGTTCCTAAACCTAAGGACAAATCTATTATTGTAACAAAATGGGTGTTCAAAAATAAGCTTGATGAGCAAGGTAAGATAGTTAGAAATAAAGCAAGGCTTGTGGCAAAAGGATATTCACAAGAAGAAGGTATTAATTTTGATGAAACTTTTGCTCCTATAGCTAGATTAAAAGCTATCAGATTATTGTTAGCATATGTTTGTTACAAATATTTCAAATTATTTTAAATGGATGTAAAATTTACATTTTTTAAATGGATACATGAAAGAAGAAGTATTTTGTAGAACAATCCTCGAGATTTGAAGATCCATTAAAAAAAGATTATGTTTTTAAACTACCAAATACTCTTTGTGGTATGAAACAAACTCATATAGCTTAGTATGAAAGGCTAAGTGATTTTCTAATAAAAAAATAACTTTTTAAGAGGAAAAGTTGACATAACTCTTTTTATAAAACATTTCGATAAAGATATTTTAGTGGTACAAATTTATGTAGGCGATATTATTTTTAGTTCTACTAATGAAATATATTGCAAGGAATTTTCAAAGTTGATGCAAGCTGAATTCAAGATGTCCTTAATGGGAGAACTCAACTTCTTTTTTGGTGCAAATTAAGCACACTCTTTAAGGAATATTTATTCACTAAGAAAAGTATGAAAAGCAAATGCTAAAAAGATTTGGATTTGAAAATGTTAAGGGAGCTACTACTCTTATGTTAACTTCAATAAAGTTAGATTCAGACATTACAGGTAAAAAGGTACATGAAAAACTTTACATAAATTTAATTTGATCCTTGTTATATTTAATTGCTTCTAGACTAGACATTTTGTTTGCCATTTGTATATGTGCTAGATTTCAAGTAAATCTAACGGAAACACTCTTAATAACTGTAAAAAGAATTTTCAAACATATATCTTACACTACAAAATTAGGAATTTTGTATCCTAAAAATCAAAATATTGATTTAATAGGATATTCACATGCTGGTTATGCAGATTGCAAGATTGATAGAAAAAGTATTTCAGGAGCTTGTCAATTCTTAAGAGACAAACTTGTATCTTGGTCATCTAAGAAACAAAATTCTATTACATTATCAACAGCTGAGGTAGAATATGTTTCAATAGGAAATTGTTGCGCTCAAGTATTATGGATTAAACAACAATTGTGTGATTAAGGATCTATGAGTAAAAATATTCTAATAAAAAGTGATAACACAAGTGCTATTAATCTCACAAAAAATCCAGTTCATTATTCTAAGTCTAAACATATTGAAGTAAGGCATCATTTTATAAGAGATCACATTAACAATGGAAATATTAATCTTGATTTTATTAATACTGAATTTTAATTGGCTGATGTATTTACAAAACCCTTAGATAATAATAGATTTGAGTTTATTAAAAATGAAATAGGTGTATGTTTTCCTATATAATGTTTATTAAAATAATTTTTTTGATTAATCTAGATAAACTCTAATAGAAGAAAAAGGAGTCATATCCTCTTAGCCATTACCATTGCTCTCGCATGTAGGTAACCCTTCCTTAGAAATTACTTTTCAAAAAAATTAAGATTTAAACACTCCCTCCTCTCATTTACTCTAATCACTTTGAACACTCTCACTCTCTCGACCCTAAACACTTTCACTCTTTCGAAGGCAAAGAAGAAAGACAAAAGCCTTATTGAGATTCAAGACAAGAAGTCGTCTTGTTGAGAAACCCTAATCAAGAGAAATTTCAAGAAACAAACCACAACAACAAACAAGAAAAACCCAAAGTCAACAAAAGTTCAGAGGAGGCTATTGCAAACAGTACAGTAGTACAGAAAGAGAACTAAATGTTCCATTAGACACTTTGAAATAGAACAAAAAGGTACATTCTAGAAATCAATTTTCTTGGAAATTTGTTCCATTAAAAGGAAAGATAATGGATTGTATGTGTGTGGATTCTAAATATCTGATCAAGAACAGATTTCACATAGATGAGATGTTGGATAGAATAGGTTGTAGGAAGTTGTGCAATCTAAGATACACGATATTTTGAGAAATAGTTGCTAAATTTTATGAGAACTTACATACAAGAAGAAAGGATAGGCTAAAATCAAATGTTTGTGGATAAGATAATGGGATTACTATGAATGATATGATTCAGAGTTTCAAAAATGAGAATGATGATGAAGAGGTTCTAAACCTAAATTGATTAGAATTATTTGAATATTTCAACGATGGCTTTGAGATTGAATCATAACAAGACATGCTCGTTATTTAATTTTCATTGCTGGTTAAGACGTTACATAAAATAGTGAGTTCATGTGTTCTGCCTAGGATAGGAAGTAGAATATATATATCAGTTGATGAGGAAAAAAATTAATTTAGGAATGACTAAAGGGAAAAGTGTGAATATAGTTGGCAAAATTTTGAAGAATATATTTAAGAATAAGGGAAATAAGCCTTATGGAAAACTAATCATGTTTCTTTCAAAAGAGAAACGGATAAGGTTCCCTAAAGAGGATTATACAAAAATTTTTGTCAAGAAAATAATTGAGGGAATTCTTCATCACATGAACATACATGTTTGGAGAAAAGTATGGGTTTTTGGAGATTATGTTGTATACTTAGATCATAGGCATTCATGAAGGAATATTCCTGAATGAATGTCTAATATAGAAATGGGAGCAATCTTTAAGGAGCAAAAGAGAGTTGATGAAGAAGAACTTCTAAAGAAGGGAAGAAAAAGAAAAGGAAAGGAAAAGATGGTTGGAAAAGAAGAGAAGAAGAGAAGACAGGATGGTAAGGGCCACTTAGAGATCAGGGACGAACCTTTAGTGGAAACAAACACTTTTACAGATAGTTCAATAGTAGGTATACCAAAATCCCCTGCTCTAAAGAAAAATGATGCTGAAGTTAGAACTAGCAATGAAGTGATAGATCTAAAAAGTAGGATTTCAGATTTAGAAAATTTTGTGAAGAAAAGCTTTTTGGAGATGAAGTCTTTAATGGAGTTAGTCACTACTAAATCTAGTAAAGAGAAATTTGAGGAACAACTTCCATTGACTCCTACTAGGACTAGGGATAGTTCTCTGAAAACACGTATTCAAGAAGATCAGCAAGATCTTAATGAAGAGGTTAGAGATACTGTTCTATTGCATGAATAGAAATTCTAAACTCCACATACATAGCAAGGGATTCATCAAAGTGGCAGAATAGAGATCTTGGATCATACTAAGCAAGAAGCTGCTGAAATCAATCCTGAAGTTGATTCTATTCATGAAGCTACTCAAGAACATAATCCTCAACCAAGTTCTAAACCTAACCTAACCACAAAAATTGAACCCCTACCGATTAAACATCTCTTCCTGTTGAACCAATTGAATCTTAACCAGCTCCAACTCCAATTCCAATAGAAACCAATTCTAATCCTATTGTAAAGGAATATGAAGAAATTTCAAAGAAACCAAGAAAAAGAGTCAAAACAATTGCTAGGAAGGTTGCCAAGCCATTGAAGAAGAAGAATTGATTGATTTATTTATTTTTTCCATTTAAAGACTATTGATACATTGTTAGTTTTTTGTTAACTGTTTTACTTTCAAAACTCATGTCGATCATATATTCTAATTGTTGAATGATGCTTTTTGCTTTCTAATTGCTAATTATTGATTTACACTTAAAACTTATACCATATGTTAAGTGGGAGCATTATATTTGTTTAATAACAAAAAGGGGGAGAAAAAATAAGTAGTTAGTGAAAAATCTATTTTACAACTATTTGATATAACATATGAAGTTTGCCATTTGAAATAGGTTTTGTTATCATCAAAAAGGGGAAGAACGTTGAGTTCTCTGAATTTTGAAATAAGTTTTAATAATACCAAAATGGTTATTAGAATATAGAATATGTTTTAAGTGTGAAGAACAAAAGCATTCATTTTTGCAACTACTAAGCTAGATAGCAATTTATAGACACTTAGTTAGATAGTAAATTATAGACACTTAAACAGATAGTAAATGACAGACACTTAATTGACAATCTGTTAGACGTTTCACTAAAAATTTAAACAGACACTAGACTTTTAAACAAATAGTTTGATACTATGATTTGAAGAATGTATGCTTATATATGTTCGTATACAAGTTTAAATTTACAAGTTTGAATTATTTATAACTTTAGTTTGCAAATTTTTTTATAACAAGTCAAGTTAAAATTTGTTTCAACCGAAGAAGAACGAGATGAGGATAAGAACAACTAATATGGTTATCAGTTGAAGACCATCCGGATAAAGAGGGGTCTTCTGTTTTCAACTAAGACTTATCCATCCAAAGTTGATGAGGAGTCAAACGAAGATAAACATTGACAAATTTGAACTAAATCTATTACATAATCAATCAATTCAAATTTGAATTACAGATTTAATTATTTAAATTCCAAAAAATGTAGGGATATGAACATTATAAGACTCAATGAACATTGGAAGCCTTCTATCAATAGGAATAGCAACTATTTAAACAAAATAATTCAAGTTGAAGAGAATATAGAGAAGATATGAGTAGAGAGACAAAAAAAGAGAGCTGAAACTAATATTAATTACTCGAGCTTAAATTAGAGAAATCATATTTTTCTCATTTTTGTAAATTTTTCTATTATTTAATGTAAAGTTTAGTCTAAGAAAATAAGGTTACAAAGTTTTGTAGTCTATCCTTAGTTGAGGAAAGGGTTAGAAAGACAGAGCAAGAGCTGTTAGTGTTGTAACAAATTTTTAGCAATTGAATTAGTGGAACAACTAGTGTGGAAGACCGGATTCCCAATAGCGAAGCTAGATGAGATGACATACTCATTAGGAGGAACCTCTATATATCACAACCTTCTTATATTTTACTGCACAATATATTTATTTATTTTATTAGTGCTCATCAAGCTAAAAAGTTAAAAAGTGATCGATTAATTAAAATTGATAATTTTTTTTTTCAAACAATTCTCCCCCTCTTGTTTGCCATTTCGGGACCTACAATATTAATTAAATTGCTATATGTTTCATTAGAATTAAACTTGGTGTGACATTTGTGCTTATTCTTGTATTATTGTGTACTGGGCTCTTGTAATTTACTCTTTTCTTTTCAAGTGAGGATGACTTTTTTGTAGACCCTTTGTATGACTCTATGGGATATAGCTTCGAGGAGGACCTCTGGGTTTACACAAGTAATGTAGTAGACGGGAACGATTATTATTAGCTTAGATTACTTTTAAACTATATTTATCAGACTTTTTATGAATTATTTGTTTTGAGAGCTGCTTATGGCTCCATAAACTATCTTGAACTATTTATGGACTTTTCTTATGGGCTCAATAGGTCCTAAGATTTATATTTATGTTAAGACTTAGCTTTAAGACTTAGTATCGACTAGCAACAATTTTAATCAAATAGACTATCAAATGTTTTTATAAAACTTAACTAAACGATTCCATGGTTCTAAAATTAGATTAGAAACCCACTTAGTTTCATAAGCTTTATGTATTTTACTTAAGTGAAACATGTAGTGAATTGTCGTTGCATTTTAAGTTTTGAGGTGTGATAACAACAAATTGATAAATTGTATCAAAATGGGAAGAAAAGTTGGTAATATAAACAAATATGTACATATATCAAAATCTTTTAAAGGATATCACAATTTAACAAAAGTTGGTGATATGCTCAAATATATAAGTTTCCTAGAATCTCTTAAGTAGTATCATAATTTACAAATTTTATCAAAATATGCAGAAAAGTTGATAATATTGGCAAAAGCACTAACACAATTTGACAAAATATACCAAAATATGAAAGAAAAGTTGACAAAAGAGGTGCACCAAAATGTCTTAAATGTCTTAAGGAATACTAAAATTTGATAAATTGTACTAAAATAGGGAGAAAAAGTTAGTAATATAAGCAAATATGTATATATACTAGAATTTCTTAATTGATATTACAATTTGACAAATTATACCAAAATACGGAAAAAAGTTGATAAACTAGGTGTGTCAAAATCTCCTAAGCAGTATCATAAATTGACAAATTGTATCAGTATAGGGAGAATAAGTTGATAATATAGGTAAATATATATATATACCAAAATTTTCTAAACGGTATCACAATTTAACAAATAGTGTTATAGTGTGGAGAAAAGTTAGTAATATAGGTAAAAGAGCTATGACAATTTTAAATTTTACAAAATGTATTAAAATATAGGGAAAAACTAGTAAAATAAGTGTATCAAAATGTCTTAAGAAGTATCACAATTTGATAAATTGTGCTAGAATAAAAGGAAAATGTTGGTAATATAGACAAATATGTATGTTTACTAAATTTTTTTAGACAGTACCACAATTTGACAAATTGTTCCAAAATATGAAGAAAAGTTGATAAATTAGTTGTACCAAAATTTTCAAAGGAGTGTCACAATTTAACGAGTTAAGTTAGAATAAAAAGAAAAGTTGGTAATATGGACAAATATGTATGTATATATATCAGAATTTCTTAAGTGATACAACAATTTGATAGATTACACGAGAATATAAAGAAAAATTGTTAATAAAGGCAAAAGTGCTACTACAATTTGACAAAATATACCATAATATT
Source organism: Laguncularia racemosa (assembly GCA_037954665.1). Classification (NCBI taxonomy): domain Eukaryota; kingdom Viridiplantae; phylum Streptophyta; class Magnoliopsida; order Myrtales; family Combretaceae; genus Laguncularia; species Laguncularia racemosa. The sequence continues at coordinate 2,296,314 of JBBMOL010000046.1, read as the reverse complement.
AAGAAAAGCTAGTAAAAAAAAGTGTACCATAACCTCTTAATAAGTACTATAATTTTATAAATTATACGGGAATAAGTAGAAAAAGTTGATATTATGAATAAACACATACACACGTGTGTGTGTGTGTATATATATATATACTGGAATCTCTTAAATTATACTAAAATTTGATAAATTATACCAAAAATTAAAAAAATTTACCGACTAATGGCTGGAGTTCATCCCACTTAAATCTAACTGCTTACATATGAAACTTAGAAAAAAGTCACCAAAAGCAACTTACGCGATTAAAGCCTCATGTTCCCAGAAAGACCGACTTCTGCGTACTTACGAATTAAAGATCTTAGCTTTCTAGTAATAATGTCTTCTGGAGAGCTCGCCTGCACTTATGCCGCCTTGATCCTCCACGATGATGGAATTGCCATTATTATGAACATCTCTTCTCTCTTGCTCTCCCTCTCGTGATATAATTGTAGTATAGTTGACATCCGACAATAATAATAATAATAATAATTCATGTGAAGTCAATCGAAAAAGTTTTATCAATTTTATTTCAAGAGGGGCCTTCAGAAAAATAAATTGTCAAATGATGTGCAAGAGAGAGAAGGTGAGAAGTCATAAATTTTTTTCATCAATTTTATTCTAATATATATTTTATTCATCTTATTATTGGTTTTACTTTCCCAAGCATTTTTTTTTTATTTTTTTTTATCATAGAAATATTTAACTATAAACTATTGGAGTAACTATTTAGATTATTGCAATTGAATGAAGGATATTTATTGATTTAGTGAGTTGTAATTTAGCTCAAAATTCAATCCAATCCTCTATAGGTCGAGTGAGATAACAAATAACTCATCTTATCATTTTTCTTCATGATACAGACAACTGAATTATAAGATTAAAAAGGTTAAGCGAAAACCATAATAACACCCTTTAATAATAAAGATGATGACCGTGAGAATGAATTAAAAAAAAATGTCATATAATTTGGCATAAAAATGCTCTACCATATAATTTGTATTTTCTATTCGTATTTTATCTGCAAACTATCAAAATCAGGACACTTCAATTTTTTTTTAAAAAAGTTGACATACTTCTAACGAATACTATATGAATATTCTCTATAAAGATATAATTTTAATTCTTTTACTACCAATTCGTTGTCATCTGATTCCTATTAAATATTGAAATACCAAATCCATTAAAAAAAAAAATCTGATTATAAATAGCCTTCAAAGTAATTGTAAATGTATATCGATGTAAAAGAAAATTTTGGCATTGAATTGAAGAAGAAATTCTTTTAGAATTTAAATACACCATTGATTATTATCAAGAGATGATAGTTAATACTATAATTTACTTCAAAACAAATATGGAAAGATTAATGTGGGTTTATAAAGTTGAATATCAAAAGTTTATAATAGAATATCTACCATGTCAACATGGGCTGATAGCTTTGGGACCGTGTTAGCATCTTTTCATGACAAAAGGATTTAATTGGTGTCAGAGGACAAATATACAATACTTAAATAATTTATTTAAAACTTAAAAGTTTAAGTGAATTTTGATATAAATATGAAAAAATATCTATCTTGTTTTTTGATTTAGGGCCAATAACCAAGCATGCTCATATCTCATAATGCTTGGTATTTATTCAAGTTTCCCTTAAGCTTTATCTATTAAATTGGATTTTTGAGTAGATCTCACTCAAAGTTGTATTATGAATAAATTTGTGCGAAGCTACTCTTTATATTCACCTAATGTGCATTTAGCCTTCTATCATTTAGAATGAGACTTTGAAAACATCCGAATCTACCTTACTTTGCAATTTTGCTATTTTTAAATTAATTGATATCATAAGATGAAAAAAATTAAAAAAATTTACAAATAAATAAAAACAAAAATTACAACTTATTTTTAAACTTTAATTTTTTAATATTACTATACTTTTAGTTTCTTTTTCCATTTTATAATTATTAATTTTAACGACTCGTAAAATGATCTTGTAGGGTATAAACAAACATTTCTAGATATTTGGAGGCTTAAACCTAATTTTTAATGAAATAGAAGAGTAAGTGCAGATTAGATAAAAAAATTGAGGTATTTGCAACTATTATCCGACTTAACCAATTTGCATGTCTAATCAAAGCTTCAATCAACCTTAATTGTAAATTCAGTTTGTAAGGTCATTATGCCACAAATGATTATGACCTTTTCAATCGCCAATTTTTGGTACTTAATTGAACTTTGCATTTCTAAAGTTAATATATAAATATCGAAATTATATAAGTTAGCATAGAGAATAGGCCCCACCTCGTCCATTTTGAATCCTTCAAATAAGGACAAAGGTCGCAAACTTGTGACCAACCACACCATTTGGTATGCCATTTGTTAGGATTGCCATTTGTTAGGATACAACTGTATAATAGGGGTTAGGCTCGTTATATCTTACTTAGAATAGCAGTTTCTATTTTTGGATATGTTGCAATTTCAACAGTTTTAATGTCTTTTTATCAAAAGCTAGAAATGCTTGAGTGAGAGTACTCTTGTGGATACAAGCTCTTGCTCACCACTTAATTGCTTATGATTAAGAAACCTGCTTACACATTATTTTCTTGTGTACACACTATAGTCCCTTGTACATTCAATATTAATAAAAGTGTGTAGTTATTTATTATGATTCTTGTCCATGTCCCTTTTCTTATCATTGCCTTTCTATGGTTCTTGCGTATTGTTTACGAGCATACAGGCCAATCTAGGCCAACCAAATAGCGATTCGGTTAGCTTACTATTGTAGAGGTAGGACAATAAGTGTTATACGATCTTGTTTTGCTAGCGAGAGCTTAAGACCACGATAGTTGGTATTAGAGTAGGGTTATTCCAGCGAGGACGACCATGACGCGCCAAGATGACATGAACAAATGTCTCGAGAATTTTGAAGATCGGTTCACTTGCTTGGACAAGCAGGTTTAATCACCGATAACTCTTTTAATAAAAGTATTAGATCTGAAGCTTCTAACCAAGATCTAAGTGGTAGGGTTAGAGAGCTTGTTGAAGATTTCAACATTGTAGTGTGCACACTCAAGGACAAGTTGCGCGTAGTTGTTGAGGATATGAGGTGAGAAGTTGCTTCTCATATATTAAATGAGACTGTAGAGGAACTAAGAACACATGTTACTTTGTTGACTTGAGTTGTGGCAAATGCTCCCACCCAAGCTTCTGTTCAAGCACTCACATATGTGGGGCACTTAAAAATGCTTGAGCCTAAGGGATTCACTAGCGTAAGGGATGCTAAGCTGTTGGAGACTTTCATTTTTGATATGGAGTAATACTTTACAGCTGTTAGGACCAACTATGAGCGAAAAAAGGTCTCAATGGCTACAATGTACTTGATAGGTGATGCCATGCTATGGTGGCGCACCAAATGAGGAAATTAAGAGTGGGTAAGCACATGTGGATACATGGAATGATTTGAAGACATTATTGTGAGCGTTCTTCCTTAGGAATGTTAAGTACAATGCTTGCAAGAAGTTGAGGGAACTTTGATAGGGTGATGACATAAGGAAGTATGTCTAAAAGTTCTCTACCTTAATGCTTAACATCAGGAACATGGGCGAGAATGATAAACTCTTCTATTTCTTAAAAGGGTTGAAACCTTATGCCAGGAATGAGTTATAAAGACAGAGGGTGACAACCCTAACTAAAGCACAGTCGGCAGCTAAACGCTTAACTGACTACGCCCATGATAATTGAGGCAAGAGCATGTCAATAGGACACAAGTGCAAAAGGTCCTTTAAGTAAGGCAAGCCCAAGAGTAGGGAAGCCTCGAGTTCTAGTAGCAGTAGCGACAATAATGGAAGGGTTCAAAAGAAGGCTCATGGCTCTCACCATTTAGGAAATCATGGCTCTCACCAATTTGGGAAAGGTAGAGCATTGGGTGGAGGCAGAAACTAACATTCCCTTATTTTTTGTGCAAAGGGCCACATAAGGTTGTAGATTGTCCCTATAGAGCAGCATTTAATGCCATGGCTCAAAAGGCCGAGAGTGCATGCTAAGAAGAAGATTTAGGAAGTGAGTGTGGGGAACAATCCAGGATAGGAGCCTTACATATGTTATCGGCTATGGGAAAGAGTTCCTCAGCATAAAGCAAGCTTAAATCTGACAATGAGTAGATGTATGTTCAAATGAACATCAATGGCAAAAGTGTCAATACCATGATTGATTTTAAAGTCACACACAACTTCATTGATGTGGTGGAAGCTAAGAGATTAGGGTTAATGTTTACCGAAGACATTAGTTAAATTAAAGCTGTCAACTTCATGGCAAGACCAGTCCAAGAAGTAGCATAAGATGTGACAGTAAAGGTTAGGGATTGAAGAGGTAATCTCAACTTCACTACTATCCCACTAGACGACTTCAGCATTGTCTTGGGGATAGATTTTTTAAGGTGTGCCAAAGTTACATCTATGCTAGCAATGGATTGCTTGTTGTTAATGGGTGATAAGCCATGTTACGTAATAGTTCAAAGGAAGAAGGCAAGTAACAGAGATAAAGATGGTAAGAGTATTAGAACAATGATGTTGTTTGTGCTCTAACTCAAGAGAGGACTCAAGTACCAAGAGCTAACTTTCCTTGTAGTCTTTTTAAAGAAGAAGGGTGCAAGAAAGCCTAAGATACGAGGGTAACACAAAGTGTCTTAAAGGAGTTTAGTTCTGTGATGCTAAAAAAACTCCTAAAGGACTTACCACCTAGAAGACTTTGGACCATAAGATTGAGCTAGTTTTAGGGGCTAAACCACCAACTAGAGCTCCATAAAGAATGTCGCCCCGTGAACTTATAGAGTTGGTAAAGCAATTGGATGAGTTACTAGAGGCAAGCTTCATTTGTCCCTTAAAAGCATTATGCGGGGCTCCTATTCTATTCTAGAAGAAGCAAGATGGGATTTTAAGACTTTGTATTGACTATCGGGCTCTTAACAAGTTGGCAATGAAGAACCATTATCCAATTCCTCTCATTGCTAATTTGTTTGATCAACTAAGCAAGGCAAAGTATTTCACCAAGCTAGACCTTCGTTTAGGCTATCATTAGGTCCACATTATTGAGGGTGACGAGCTCGAGACAACTTGTGTTACTCATTATGGTGCCTATAAGTTCTTGGTGATGCCCTTTGATCTTACTAATGCTCCTACGACATTTTGTACTTTAATGAGTAATGTATTTAGAGAATATATTGATAAATTTGTAGTTGTCTATTTAAATGACATTGTGGTGTACAGTAGGACATTGCAAGACATGTGAAGCACTTGCAGATGGTTTTTCAGAAGCTTTAGGAGAATTATTTGTATGTAAAGCAAAAGAAGTGTGTCTTTACTTGGAAGTGCATTAACTTCCTTAGGCACATGGTTAAAGCAGGGTTGATTGAAATGGATATCGGGCTCTTAACAAGTTGGCAATGAAGAACCATTATCCAATTCCTCTCATTGCTAATTTGTTTGATCAACTAAGTAAGGCAAAGTATTTCACCAAGCTAGACCTTCGTTTAGGCTATCATTAGGTCCACATTATTGAGGGTGACGAGCTCGAGACAACTTGTGTTACTCATTATGGTGCCTATAAGTTCTTGGTGATGCCCTTTGATCTTACTAATGCTCCTACGACATTTTGTACTTTAATGAGTAATGTATTTAGAGAATATATTGATAAATTTGTAGTTGTCTATTTAAATGACATTGTGGTGTACAGTAGGACATTGCAAGACATGTGAAGCACTTGCAGATGGTTTTTCAGAAGCTTTGGGAGAATTATTTGTATGTAAAGCAAAAGAAGTGTGTCTTTACTTGGAAGTGCATTAACTTCCTTAGGCACATGGTTAAAGCAGGGTTGATTGAAATGGATATGGCCAAGGTGGAGGCCATCAAAGAATGGCCTATTCCCAAGAGTGTGACTGAGTTGAGATCATTCTTGGGACTTGTTAACTATTATAGAAAATTTATGGAGGGGTGTTCTAGACAAGTTGCTCCTCTTACAAACTTATTGGGGAAGGACCAAGCATGGTCTTAAGGTGAGGAGTGTCGAGCTACATTTGAAGACTTGAAGCGTATCATGACTAAGGAGCTAGTCCTCGCGCTACCTAACATCTCCAAACCTTGAAGTCCACATGGAAACATCATACATCACTTTAGATGGAGTATTGATGCAAGAGGGCTATCTGGTGGCATATAAGAGTAGGAACTTGAATCAAACAAAGTGTAGGTATTTGGCTCAAGAGAAGGAGTTGCTTGTAATTGTATACTGTCTTAGGACTTGAAAGTATTATCTGTTGGGGTCCCAATTCTTTGTGAAGACAAACAATTTTGTTGCTAGCCATATTCTAACTCAACCTAAACTCTCTACCAAGTAAATGAGATGATAGGAGTTCCTTACAGAGTTCGATATAGAGATTGAGTATCAAAGTGGGCGAACTAATCATATAGTAGATGCACTGAGCAAAAGAGTAGATTTTGCTTCCTTGGCTTTGATTGCCTATCAGTTTGCGAGTTGAGTCAACACTAATATCCAAGACTAGATCAACGAGCACTTAGGCCAAGACCTATTGGCCAAGAATTTGAAGTAGTTAATTGAAGAAGGCAAAACTCGTAAATTTAGATGGAATTTGATTTGATTTACACCAAAGATCATCGCTTGTATGTTCCTAAGGTGAGGAACTTAAAGAAGGCACTCATGAGAGAGTGTCGTAACACTCTGTGGGTTGGACACCCCGGTTGGCAACGAATGATGAGCTTGTTGAAGCAAAGCTACTATTGGTTGGACATGAAGGAAGATATGATTAACTACACCCATACTTACTTGACTTGTCAACATGATAAGATTGAGCGTCAGAGACCTACAAGGCTACTAGAGCCCCTTCCCATGCCTTCTCAACCATAGGAGAGCATCTCCATGGAATTTATCACTTCCCTACCAAAAGTAGGGGATTAATCATCAATTTTTATTATTGTTGACAAGTTCTCTTAGTACACATTCAACTTGACTATAAAGAGCTCAAATGCAGAAGAGACAACCCAACTTTTCTTCAAGCACGATGTGAAGTTTTGGGGAGTGCCCTAAAATATTGTAAGTGATAGGAACACTAAGTTGACAAGAAAGTTTTTGACAGAGTTGTTCAACCTCTTGGGTTCCAAATTGAGCACAACCTCCAGCTATCACCCAAAAAGCGATGGCCAAATAGAGATATTCAATAAGTTGCTAGAGGAATACTTGCGGTACATTGTGTTCACCAATCAAAAGAATTGAGTTGACTTGCTAGATATCGCCTGATTCTGTTTCAACATCTAGCAGAGCTCTTCCTCCAACAAAAGCCCTATCAAAATCATCACAAGTTAATAACCACTATTACCCTCACATAGTGGTTGTACCTTACACAAGAAGATGCCCCAAAGCTTATCAGTTCACCAAAGATTGGACGCAGAGTTCAGAAGTTGCCAAAGCTTACCTTGAGAAGGTTTCCAAGAGAATGAAGAAGTTGGCAGATTAGAAATGCAAACCTAGAGAATTCAATGTTAGAGACCAAAGCCTCATAAAGCTTCTTCTAAAGCAGATTGGATCATTGAAGAATAAGGACAGAAGATTGATATAGAAATATATTAGTCAAGTTCCTATTGTTTTAAAGATTGGAAAAGCTGCATATAACATTGAGCCACCTACATGGTTGAAGGTCCATCCAATCTTTCATGTGAGCGTCCTGAAGGCTTACCATTTAAACATGGAAGATCCTTTTCATAACATATCAAAGCAACCGCATGTCAAGCTTAAGTTTAATGTTAGTCAGGTTGTCGAAGATATCCTTATCGAGAGGATTATCAGAAACCCCACCATTGGAGAAGAACACATTGAATACTTAGTGAAATGGAAAGATTGATGTCACGCCCCACTTTAAGGGCCTCTTGTGACAATCTACCACGATCGCTAAATCGCTCGTTAAGCAACCGTGAAGCATCTTATCTTCAACATTGACCTGTTCATCAGAGTAATCATATTCCCTACACACAAGATAATTAATTACATAAAACATCACTAGGCCTCAAATGGGTCCCATTTCACCATAACAGGTACACCTAATACCATATCAGGCCACTCAATTACATTTTCACCAATTACAAAATAAAATATCTATCCTAAAGATGTCTACATTTAATTTAGGCCTCACGTCCTTTCCACGACCATGCTCACCGTTGGCGCAATGAGTACTCACCTTGGTTCGTCGGTTCATCATGAAGTTTAGGTAGTCTCTACCTACAAAGCAAAATCTATAAGAGGGTAAGCCAAAGCTTAGTGAGATAGGGTGCAATTTTTCAGTGTTGCAAAAACACAAACAAAATTTAAACAAGTTATCAAACAAATGCTATGCATGAATAATCACATGAATGCATCATCTCACGTGGTCTTCTGGTAACCGATGTGAAGTCTAGGGTTTAAGCCTCCCTTGACCTTGGGTTAGGGATTCCGAAGCCACCATCAGTGCTCGGGTCTTTCTCACATCTTTATTATTCTTATCGCTTTATTATATTTGTGTCTTAGCTTTAATGTATTAGGCTCAGGTGCCTCGATACACTGAACATTTACACCCTCAAGAGACAGCCCAGACTTGAAACCATTAAAGTGCGACAATCCCCTAATCACTTAGTTCGCTCTTGGCGGAACAACGACCCTCTTGATCACTTCCGGTGTATCTTGTAGCAGTGATGGCCTTCAATCTCATGCAATGTTCATGCAATACATGCCGGGTTTTTTTTATTTGATCTCATAATTAAAATAAGTTTCAGGGTAATCACCTAAGGTTAAGCACATGTGTAAATGGCAACCATGATAGCAATCTATTCATAACACATTTAATCATTTCAAGGAGCAAGACATAAATGTAACATCAATAAGGAAATAACATTCATAAATCTTACAAAAGTTCGTCAGACAATGGGCCTTTTATTCGTGATTATGATTATACCTTGTTCCTAGATACACATACATATATACCTAATGTTTATGGTTTATACCCGTTTCAATATCCTAACTATTCCACCTCGCTTACACTTATTGTATGTAACTATAATGATAAGGACTTAGACTATTGGCATATTAAATCCTCTATCTTAACTCATGATGCATGCACATACTTGTAGTTCATATCAACTCTCCAAACCCTCTCTATCTTGCTTCCACCACCAACAACCCCCATGTCAACATGTGTCTACAATCTTCTCGTCAATCTCCACAATCGTCAACAATGATCATGCCATGATGTCTCCCTTTCCTCCTACTAGTAATACCACATATGCTTACTAAGGAAAAGAATCCAAAACCTATATGCCCTAGTATGTTTTCTCATATCTTCCTTCAAGGATTTTCCCATCCTACTTCCCATTTCTTCAACACGCGAAACATAAGAATCTAACATCACATCAATATAATCCCAACTTCCACCTCCATTGCATCTTATAACCCACATACTCAAGTTGAATTTCCATTTCCGTCTTTTTTATTCCACATATAAAAATGTACATATACAACATTCTCAAGCTAGCTTCCAATCCAAAAAGGTGCGCATATAAACATATACACATAATATCTCCATGACAGCTTCCACGTCCCAGCATAGCACACGGCTAGAAATCACGTCGTACACACTGAATTGAGCCGATCTTGCGCAAGCCCCCACACATACATAACTATATATATATTTACAGCATACACCCCTGCATTTGGAGACATTTATATATATATATAATCTCACGACTACTTCAAGACTTTGGCCAGCGTTCCAGTAGACCATTATACCTATACATACATACATATATATATACCATTATACCTATCCACGCGGCAGCTAGCAAAAGAAATGTCCCAGCCATCAAATCAAATATGCATATACATACATGATCCTTCACGGTCCAACGTTTAGACATATATATATAGTTATATATGGGATAGCAGCCAGCAAAACAAATTAACACATACACATGCACAACAAAAGGAAGGAACCATCAGCCAACACGTTATATATATGCACATCAGCTCCTTCACGGTAGAACAACAAAAATCGTCCCAGCAACATAAGATTCATGCACCCATCGTGGAAGAAGAGCGAAGTCCCCAACGTCTTTTATATATATATAGATATAAACACTTACAGCAGCAAGAACATCACGCCTACATCAAGGGACAACCAAGAATAAGAAAAGAAAATGTCTAGCACCCAGCCTTAGTTACATATATATATACATATACAAGGATATTGTTCAGCAGGGGAAGGCGCCAACGCAGGACAACCATGGAACAAGAAGAACAAAACTGTCCACACCTTGGCTAATCCACACCTATGTATATATGTATATATTCTAGGACTCCTCCTGCGCACCGTGGAGGAAAACTTTGCTCCCAGTATGTCACAACACAAGGACAGGTCCAGCAGCCACACTATTACATATATATATATATATATATATATATATATAGTTACACGACAACACTTTATAACAAGGCATGACAACACAGCACATGTATATATAATATAACACGTCACGGAGTTCTACTTATCTCGGTCTCATTTTTTTGAGGTTTACTCGAAGTAATCTTGAGGTATCTCCATATCAAAACCTTCTTCACCTAGAAAATTGAGAAAAAATACATCAATATACTAAATACATAGTCTAGATCACTTTATCTAGTGTTTTCTTAACTATTACAACTAATTTTAAGTAAATTACTAATTTTTACACATATTTATTGATTGTATATAAATTTTAGAAACGAATTCTGTTTTGTAAAAAGTTAGTCTAGTTAAGTTGCACTCACTCAAGGAACACGTAAGTAGTCTTGTATCGTCGATTAGAGGTCGTATGTGCGAATTATAATTTTTTTTTGTTTGGTTTTCCTTTTGTTTTCTTTTCCCGTTCTCGTCGTCTACTTAGCTCCTGTTCTCACTGTCTCCTCTCTAATTCTCTCTTTTGTTTTTTTTTTTTTGTTTGTCTCCGAAGTGCGTGGCCGTGGGTCCTTCACGGTTTCCTCGTATATATGTATATACTATATATTATTATTATTATTATTTAATACTTTATTAATTAGAGTTTTAAAAAAATCCAGATATACTTTTATGTATACGACAGTATCGATAAAATTTAAAATTTTAATATTTTATTATAAATTTTTACGTTTAAGCTAATTTAATTATTTCGAGTATGAATATCAACTCAAAATTCCTATTTAACAATTCTAAATATATGATTTTAATCTATTCTATCGTTTATCAAAAAATTCATTATCATTTGCCTCTAATAAGCTTATTTCTATTATTATAACTCCACAATGCACAATCATCAACAATCAACACCACCAGCTACCACCATTACTCCAACCGCTAGACCCACTACAGTAAAGCTTGTAGCCACCAAGGGTTGTGTAGTTTGCAACCGATCATATAACGGTTGAATGAAATTCGACCATAGTTTTCTTGTACAGCACCACACCTTTACCCGGTGAAGCCAAAGCAATCAAGATTAGAAAATTCTAATTACTAAAAATAAAAGAAGAAGATTTTCCATGTAAACAAAATAAAAGCAAATTATACCAAAATGGGAAATCTTGACGAGGACACAACTCGGTTTAAAAAAAAGGAACTTTTGTCAAAGTGCAAACCTTATAGAAACGATGAAAAAGGAAAAGAAATCCACGGAAAAGAAGTTAAAAAGAAAGTCTTAGTTTGAAAGTTGGGAAGAGGATTTGTGTTGGAAAAAAGGAAGAAGATGAAGATTGAAAAAGAATAGAGATTGACGGGTGTTATTTCATTTTGTTTATTTATATATTTAGTTTTGCAGTTTCATTTCAATTGATTTTAGTAATTTAAGTATAATCCCCTAATTTCTTTTTTCCTTCTAACTAAAACCCCAATGCATCATATGCAGTTGGAGCTTCAATTTTATTGTCATTAATTTACCCAAAATGCCATCTCTTCTAATGTCCTTAGCAATGTAAAGTTTAATTAGATGATTGACAATGGAACCCCAAAGGTTCAAGTAATTAATTACAAAATGTCAATTGAATTAAATTCAGGTACTAAAAATTTGTTATTAACCCTATAATGATTTTTTATAAGTAAAAAAAGCTTCATCAAAGCTTTAAGCTCAAATTTCTTAATTATCATTTCAATGATCTTTGATTTTCCACGCACTGCTTGTTCAAGCTCTTCTTGTACCGTCTCAACTTTCACACTCCCATTTGAATCCCCCCTACCAACAACAAGAAGCATCACCTTCCCGTGCGTAGTTGCTAATCTTCTCAAGGATGTTAAACCACGAAAATATATATATATATATTTACAAGGAAAAATCCTCCAATCATAAAATAACCTGAAGAGGAATAAGAACAGGAGATCATCACAGGCACAGCTTCTGCTAAGAATATCATCCAAAAAAAAGAAAAAAGAGGCATGGCCCTGGAGTTCCTTACCAGTCTCAGAGAAGGACAGATAAAATTCACAACCTTGTCTTGTCATGCACAAATTTTTCAGTCTTTCAAGCTAAGCCTTGCATTCTGAACCTTCACAGATAGTTTCAGTTTCTGTTCTTCCATATCTTTCAAAATTGCCAATAGGTTTGACCTATAAACCTCACATCTTTGGTTAGTGCTCTGTAACTCAGCAGTCAACTCTCGAATTTTCTTTTGCTTCTCTTCCTGTAAAAAGCCAAAATCAGAAATTGCGACTAACATGTCGTGCCAGTACATAAATATGTTGGGTAGCTAGATCAGGTCCAGCCCACAAGGAGAATTGGGATGTTTAGTTTAGTTTATCAGGACCATCTTAGTAGAGCTCCATCAAAAAGGAAAGGAACCGTCAGACTATTTCCAGTTGGTTGCACTTTATTTATTTATTTATTATTATTATTATTATTTTGGTATTTTACCTGCAGCTTTTCTATTATTAGTTATCCGATATTTTAATAATTTGTTTAGTTTGGATCATATATTGGTAAAATTAAATACTATGAAGCATTAACAAATAATTGCAAAAATAATTAGTAGTTATGATGAAGATGGTGATTGAGGGGGAAAAAACAAAAAGTGTAGATTCACTAACTCTAAGATGAAAAATTCTCAAAAAAGATTTTATCCATTGGGAAAATATAGGAGTCATTTGCATTTTCACTTTCATCTTTTTCATATCTTTTTCAAGCTACCAAAAGGCCATTAAAAAGACAATCCAAGCAACACACGTTGGCTCAAGTAGAACATGGAAAATAAGAAAAGTCGAAGCAGTGAAGGAGCTCAATAGCTACCAAAAAACACAAAAGAAGATGAACCACTGCCTATAGTCAGCAGGTAAAACTGCTGCCACTTAGCCAGTCCAACAATGCAAGCTTTTGCCTTTCTTTTCATTGACATCTCTTGAAATGGAGGTAAGCATTACAAGACAGGAAGGACAAAATAGAAACAGTATTAAGAAAAGAGGTTTGAAATGTATCACATTTAATGTGGAGTGAACAGTGAAGACTTGTTATTATCTTAATGTTGGACAACAAGCACTGAGAGTGGCAGTTGTTTTCATGGGTCTTCTTTGATGTAGGCAGGAAGAATTCAAGCTAAGGTAAATATTAAACTTTTTCATACATGATTTAGCCTCGATTACAGTTAGAAGGAAAAACTAGATTGATGTGGATAAAAACTGGATAATACTCAAAAAGCTTTTGCTTGAACAGCCTAGAAGAGAATAAATTTAGTAAAGAAACTTCCGTAAATTGAAGTGATTAAAATTGATATTCAAGTAATCACCAAAAGATAGAGACTGATATTTAAACTCTAGTCTTTAAAGAGGTGGTGAACTAACAGAAATTGTTACTGATCCTACCAAGATGGATGGACTAGGGAGTACAGCACAGTTTCATAATATGACATGATGCTTCATGAACTCAAGGGATTTTAATGCTAGACAGCTGTATGACATGATTTGCTTACAATATAAGGCAATAAAATATAAATATGAGGAGAAAATGAGAAGGACCAAGCATGTATGAACGTATATGGAAGATTACATTAGAAATTCACTTTATTTGTAATTAATATATAAAAAAAAATAACAAAATTGGTGTTACATCAATTAAGAACAAACACAAGCCACATGATAATTTCAAAATGTGATACACAAAGCTAGAAATGCATCAAAATAAATGTATAATAAGAAGGTAGGGAGACATTAAAAGACTTGTATAAGTACGTCCCATTGAAGATATAACTTTAGATGGAATATAATAGATATACCATAGTTCACATTTGGCAATCCAAGCTACAGAGAAAAAATTTGGTTGTGGGTCTAATGTTGTGTAAGAACGACTTCTAAAAAATGAATGCAATTGACGTTCAAAGGTAGAATGATAAACCTCAGGAAAATCCATTAGAAGATGCTTATAAACTAAACCTACATCATGAGGATAATATGTCCATGCCTTCAATAGGAGTGGAAATATTGACATACCACAGATTGTCTCTGGTTTTCCATTGAAGCATGACTAACTCCATTGGCCAACTGCCCACCTTGTGCAGCTTTAGGACCTTTATTCTTTGCAGCAGCTACCTTTTTAGAAGCCTCTTGTAATGCACCCATTGCAACATTATACATGTGTATCGATTTTGCACCTTCCTCAACAAATGTGATTGCTTGCTGACGTAAACTATTGTACCGCCCAGTTAGAGACTCTTGTGAGTCGTTTGGCATAACTGAGCCATGCTCATCAGTCCCAGCTCCACTCTTGGCATTTCTTGTCCATCGCTTCAATATATACTGACAAGGCAGTGTAAGCACATTTTTTGGTCTGAAGACTGACAAAACATGCCGGCAAATTATTCCTGAATATTCGAACATTTGGCAGCTGCAATTTGCTTTCATCTCAAGAGAATTGAAAGTAACAGTGTGTGCCCTGTACTCTTCTCCAAATTTTGCCACCCTATATCTGCTGACTGTTCCTGAACCATCAACCTTGGTAGCTGGATTTGCAAGGGTCTCGACCAATTCCTCTTGGAACTTCATAAAAATTCTTTTTGTATAGAGGCCTGCAGCTTGTTTCTCCATAGGTGATGGTGTCTTTAGAGCAGGCATAGTGTTGGTAGTGTCATAATCAGCTTTCAACTCCTTTTCATGCCAATTAGCTACAGCCCTTTCATGTTCTTTAATTAACATCTGTATTGTAGTTTCCTCATTGATAAAACCATCAAAAAATGCATTGAGACCTTCACTTATCTGTACTGACAAGAGATCACCAAAGAATGTGTTCCTCAAATAAACAGGTACCCACTGCTGTCGGACATTGTATATTGATAGAAGCCATTGATCATCTGTGACATAGTATCTTTCTAATAGAGATTGCCAACATGTCTCAAATTCATCTGCTGTAACTGTCTCATTAATGCATTTTTTAAATTCAAGCTCAAATGTTGTTTGGGTTTGATAAAGATGAGCCAGTTTATCCTTGGTCTCTCTGAATATGCCCCATTTACAAAAACGATGGCGAGTTACTGGAAGAACTCGACTAACAGCTATCTGTATTAGCCCATCTGGTTCTGTTGTGATGGAGACAGGGAACCGTCCAGACATCGCATGGAGCCAAGTTTGCAGTAACCAAGTAAATGAGGATTCAGACTCATTGAGCATTAGTGCACATCCAAACAGCACTGGCTGCCCATGATGATTCAATCCACTAATTGATGCAAATGGTACCCTATAATGATTTATTCTATAAGTAGTGTCCAGAATCACAGAATCTCCGAAGTAAGTATAGTTAATTTGGGCAGCTGGATCCACCCAGAATACATTTCCACCAGAAGGATCCCCATCAGACTGAACTGCATAATAGAAAGCTGGATTCTCGGCTTGCATTTGTTTAAGATAGTCCAATACATGCTGAACCCCTCCTCCAAGCATCCTGGTATTATCAATTTGGCTGTATGTACAACCACAGCCACAGAAAACTGAAATATGACAAAAAGAATTCAACAAACAATTGATTCCACTCCTCATCAAATGCAAACATTCTATCTATATTCTTTAATCTTCTTATTAGAATCCTCTCTAACAGTAAGAGGCGTTTCTATCCAATTTGTGCCTGATTTAAGCAAATGCAGATAGAATGGATACAATAGACGGAAATGGAAAGGAAAGAAGAAGGGGTGGGGGGGGGGCGCGCGGGGTGCAAATGAAAAAAGAGAACAAGACTGTGGCTATGCTTGGCTCCAAATGCTAAGTGCAACATTTGGCGTGCTCATTATTAAAGAATATAATGGATTATGAAAAATATGAAAATACAAATCATTTGAGAGGATTGGAAGAGTTATGAAATCATATCTAATGGTCAGAGCTACTCTATACTTGCTTCCGAATTTCATAATGATTTCCCCATCATTCCAACTATAATTGCATCACCTCTTCCCCATTGCATTCCTTAATGGTGAGCATTTCCAAATGCTGCATTCAACATTTAAAGCCAACCATAGCTTAAAACAAATAGGCCAAGATATATAAAACCATAAAGTTTCTCCTAATAGCACCTTATCTGAGCTGAACAACAATGATAAGATCAAATATCAGGAACGAAACGCATAAACAGGAAAACCCAAGATCGCATTTTCTTCTCTGGTCGTACAATCTATGAAAATTGCTTCCAATAAAATCCAAATAAGGTTTTGACTGCATCCCCTACTCTGTTTTCTCATTCACCCAGTCCTTTCCAAAAAGATTCAATTTAAAACTATTCTTGAGTCCTCACATAGTCCTCAAGATTAAGTTTTTTTCTCCTGCAGAACAACTTATCCAAAATTGCTTCCAATAAAACCCAACTATGGTTCGACTTGTCCCGCATTAGGGTGTTTTGTCATACACTCGCCCCTTTCCGAAACCCTCAATTAAAGCTATAACCTAACGCTCAATTACAGTAACTTTCACATCAACATAAACCAGTTGATACAACGTCAAATTACATGGAGACAATTCATTTTATTGCTATTGTAATTAAAGAGAACGGAATTAGGAGGAAAAAAGGAACGAATTAAACAATTTATGGAGAGGGAATAACTAACCTGATTATATAAATTGATTAACTTGGCGATTTGAGTTTTGCATCTTCTAGGGTTTTGAACGCATTTTCAAGAGCAATCTCTGGGGTTCTGCTTCATTTTGTGGAGGAGAAATTCCAATTGTACCGTTATCACATTGCTCTTTTCCACTTTGTCCCGACACGGACTCGTTTTCGGTTTCGGGTGAATGGACGTGTACGAGTTCCTGAGTTAGTTAGTGTTTGAGTGGGTGTTTGTAATTGTGAATTGATTCCACTCAGAGTGTTACTCGGCTGTAAGTTGCTGACTCGTGACCGCTGAGTGCTGAGTTTTGTAATTGTGAATTGACTCCACTCACAGTGTTACTCGGCTGCAAGTTGCTGACTCGTGACCGCTGGGTGCTGAGTACTCTGATTGCTTTCTTCCCGGGCTAACACTGTATCGATCGGTGGGAATGCACGGAAATCAAAGGAGATTACAAGAAATGAAAGGAAATTATGCGCTCGGTAATTTTGACCGTTTTCCTCAAAGCAAGGTATAAAAAATTAAAATAAAATAAATGATAAATACTTTAATTATACATATACACTTGATTTTTTATGTATCCCGATATATATATATATATATATAGTCTAGTAGAACAAATTTCTACAATTAAATATTAATTTCAATTGAAATAAATAAATGGTGGCAATAGATATTTGTTCGTATATGGAAACAGTAAATGTTTGTTCATATATGAATCATCTATCCAGCTTTTTACTATTAAAAAAAAACTGCAAAAATAGTAGAAAATTAATAGGTATGCAATTGGGATAAGCTCGGGACAAATTTTGTAAAATCCAAATTAGTCTCTATAGATTTTAATATCTCTTAGAATCTTATAAAAATTCTATACAATCCATTTACTTTACTAAATAGAATTATAATATGATTGCCATTCAGTAGTTTTGAATTTAATAAAATTATTTTTGCAAAAAAAAAATAAAAGAAAAGAAAAACTCTACCATTGAATTATTATTTACAGATTTGAGTAATAAATAGCTATTTATTTATTTTTTAAATAGTGAATTTTATGGATTTGCTTATACAATTAAAAGATATAATAGCTCTTTCATAAGGATTAGAGCTATATAATATGGTTAATATTATAGTAAAGTGAATAAGAAATAGTATTTTTCCTCCTATTACTGAAACATGTCCTATAAGGCCATCATGGATTTAATGCTCACTGACTTATCCCAAATATATACAATGTTATATTTTACTTTTGATTTTGTGAACTATTGTAAGCATATTATTAAAGGATTTATATAGATAAAATGCTTAATATATCTATTAATCTTCTTAATATAAATAATAATGACATTATTATTTATACTTAACCTAAAATACGGGACACTGATAATATAAGTAACCACTCTTAAACATTAAAAAAAAAAGAAAAGAATGCGACTAATATCAAAATCAATTGTCTACATATGTCATACCTTAAATTTTATATTTAAAGGAGTTTATAAGTCAAAAGCATAAGTTAAGAATAAATATTATTATTAAATCGAATTTCTAGTAAAAATTTTTTTTATCCAAAACTCATATGGATTTATCAAGTTAAATATCTTATAACAACTCATCTAATTATATCCCTAGAAAACATGTAAAAAAAGATGTAATTTCCACGTTAAGGAGCCACATGTCTTCATATGATGTTTATCCCAAATGGAAGACATTTGATGCTTATTCATTCCAAAAGGATGTAGTTTCCATGTCCGATTTTGAATATAATAATTAATTTATATTGATTTTTTTTGTTTGTTCTAAATATCTTATTTATTTTATTTTATTTTTATTTAAAAATTGGATATTCATAGCTAAATCCAAGATCAAGGAGCAGAGATGTGTTTACTTCATATTGAAATGTAAGAAATGTTTTTCTCACTTGACACTTAAAAAAGTGTAAATACTATATTTTTTTTCTCCCCTTTAATTAGTTTTCATTAAAATAAGTTAGGTTGACAAATAATAAAAGATAAAAAATAAATAAAGAGGAAAAAAAATAAAAAATGGAAAAATTATTTTAAAATTAAGATTTTTCCTTATATTCACTGTCTAGTAACTTATGTTAAGGGGGCTTAGTATAGGTTAAATTAAAAAAAAAAAATTAGGCTTGACAAGAAGCTAGTGTTAATACAACTGGTAGTACAAAAATAATTGAAGGCTTCTAAAGAGCTAGTATTTTCCCCAAAATATCAAAAGAATGCTTTAAAGATATTCATTTGAACAAATATCATGTTGAGACAATGGATGAGAAAAATCATGAGCATCTTCCATTACCTCTATTATTTTAGGTAAGAAATGTGTATTGGAAAAACTATCCACTCTATATCATACAACGCAAATATTAAAATGATTGAGTCTCATTCTTTAATAAACTAGAATTTACTAATGATTTTATAGTTTGGCATGACCAGTCATTCCGATGTAATAATGATGTGAAAAATTATTGATAATTTGTGTGAAAATCCATTAAAAAAAATTATCCTAATGAATTTTCATGTGCTGCTTGATTCCAAGGCAAACTGATTACAAAGCCATCATCAGCTAAAGTTGAGATTGAATCTCCTTCACTTTTAGAACGACTTTATGGTGATATATGTGGACTTACACATCCACTATGTAAACTAGTTATATATTTTATGGTTTTAATCATGGTCACATGTATGTTTATTATCAACTTGTAATTTGGCATTTGCTAGGCTACTAGCATAAATAATTTGTTTACGAGCATATTTTCCTGATGATCCAATTAAGACAATCTATATGGATAATGAGTTTAGCCTTTAATATTGGAATAAGTATTGCTCGTGTTTATATACAAAATGGTCTTGCCGAATCATATATTAAATGTCTCCAATAATAGCGAGATCGTTACTTATGAAGTCTAAATTTCCTACGTCTACTGGCGTACATGCAATGTTACATGCAGCTGCATTTGAGCGCATCGAGCCAACAAGTTATCATAAAGTACTCCTGAATACAGTTGGTTTATCGTCAAGAATCATATATTTCCCATCTAAGATTTTTTTTAAAGTGCAATATATGTTCCAATTATCTCCACCACGATGCACAAATATAAGACCTCAAAGGAGATTGGAGATATATGTCGAATATCAATCTCCATCTATAATCAAATATCTAGAACTATTATCTGGGGATTTATTCAGTGCAAGATTTAACGATTGTCATTTTGGACAAATCAATTTTTCCTACAGTAGGGGGAGATAAGAAAAACCTGAAAAAAAAAAAAAAAAAACTCTCTTGGAGAGATTAATTGTTATCTAGTTTGGTCCTCATATAAATCAAACTGAACTTGAAGTTTATAAGATTATTCATCTCCAAGATAGAGTAAATAAATTGCCAAATGCATTCAATGACTTAAAAGAGAGTAACTAAATCTCATATTCCTATGCAAATACTCCAATTAGAATTAATGTTCCTAAAGGACAACTTATTACTGTAAATGAGTCTAAAACATACCATTAGCGTAGGAGATTAATTGGTTTAAAGGATGAAAATCCTCGAGTAGAAAAGGAGTGAGTACTAAAGATGGTAAAAAAGAAGATATACAACCTCTAAAAGAGATACCTCCAGAAGAGGTAAAAACTCGTGACATGATTCAAAAAATCCTGGAGAGAATTGAGGCATCTAAAATTTGTGAAAATGATAAGATCTCAATAGATTATGCTATGACAAGTTTACAATGAAATTGAAATGAAACAAATATTAACATATTTTTACATATAATATAGCACTCAATATTATAGAAGAAAATGAGGATCTTGAATCTACCTTTATAGAGAAATGGGGACATATAAATAATTAGCGAAAGTGAAAAAATGCAATCCAATCAAACTTGAAAATCATCATAAAACATGAAGTTTTTGGATCTGTAGCCTAAGCCCCACCAGATGGTGTAATAAATAGATGGATATTTATGTGAAAGGTAAGATTATAAGATATATACCATGTTGACCAAGCTTACCCAAAAACTTGATGTTAGATTATGAAGAGGCATATTCTCCTATGCTTGACGCATGTCTCTTGATGAAGATAAATAGCCACATGTCTATTGTAGGATCTTTTAACCTTTGGAATTCCTTTTATTATGTAGTTTTTTTTTTTTTAATAAATCGATCTTATAATTAATGTACATTCATCATCCTACAACCCTTGACTAATGTAGGCCAATGAATGGAGGCTTTGTTGTGTGGAGATTAGGATGGATACAATTTGATTTGATATGGTTCATCTTTCTAAATTAAATTGAATTTAATATTATAATTTGATTCTTTTTTTAATTCAAACATGACCTTATGATATGGTTCCTTTTTTAATTTAAACCTAACCTTATCATTCAATTCATAATTTTTTCGAATAAAAAAAAGGCTCAATTCATAGTTTAAACTAAAAGTTTCAAAATGTTTAGGAAAAATACTTATATAATGGCACAAGTTTTCGTGATCATTAATTGTAAAAAAGTATTTCCAATGCAATTTCAAGATCAAGAACTTGAAGCATTCATAGAAATGATGTTTTTCACATCTTACCCAATCCATCAAGGCATTATACATTGGAAATGGCTATTATTTGGTTGGTATTTCAAAAGTTAGATAATGTCTAAACCAACACAGGTAAAGTAGGAAAACAACAATTCTTCACTTATTTCCAAAATCTATAAAATGTAAGCAAAATATTTGAAATATTTGCTTCATAATATTCATTCATACTCTTATTTAGATGTGAAAACATAGACAGATGGATATAAGAAATTAACATTATTTGGAGAATGGCACTATTATCAACTTTTCACAATCAGCACGGTGACTATTGTAGCTTTTTTTTTAAAAAAAATTCTTATGGTTCAATTTGATTTAAACCAACTAATCCAATTTGTAATTTTTTTAACCTAAAAAAATGGTTTGAATTTAATTTACAATTTGGTTTGATCTCGTTCTCGATTTGGTCGATTTTTTTACCCTTCTCAAGTAGAGATAATAAACACTTGAAGAAGATAATATAATTGACTTCTCATCTTCTACAAATTTCTCTCTAAGTTCTTCACCTATTTCCTTTTAGTTTTATAATACGATAAATAATTTCATTTTCATTATTTGGTTAATTTTACAAGAGGAAATCAATAGAAATGAGTTAATCTTTACCAAAATTATCCCTATTCTATTTTAATTATAAAAAAAAAGAAGTTAGAGAGGACAATTTTATAATTGTTTTATTATTTCTATTCATTTCCACCCTGATATTGAACCTTCGAGAATACGCATGAGAACCCTTTTTGGATATTATGAACCCTCATAGCAATAACACAAAAACCCTTATAATCAATTTGATTCAATCCCTAAGATGGACTAGAATTAGGTTTCTCTTAGTTATTAAACAAGAAATTAGAACAAATGTTTATTTTAATGCAAAACACTCCACAAGAAAGGCGATTAATTCTCTCTTGAATGTTCCTAAAGCATGTAGTCTACACAGGAACACAAGGAAATATCAAAAGTCTTTTGATTTCAAGATGATCTAAAAAACTCCTCTAAAATGCGGCAAAGAGGGTATTTATATGTCTCTCTCAAAAACACTAATGAAAAACAAGTTACAAACACAATTAAAAGAAAGCTGGTCCCCCGTAAATTATAAACTGGCGGCTTTTATTAAACACTAGCTAGCCTTGAATTCCAACGCCGATAGCTTAGGCCGACGGCCTTTATTTCTCCACATTGGCAGCTTTCATTTCTAAAGTTGGCAGCCTTCAAGCTCTAATCTCCACTTTGACTTGTACCAAACTATATTGAACATGAGTTACAATAGTTTCAAAGCTTTGATATCCTTAAAGTTCTTCACTAACCGTCTTCACCAAGCCTTGTAGATGAACGCTCAAAGCTTGTTATATCTGCTTAGCTCGAGATCTTGTTATAGGTCCTTGAGGCATATTAATTGGACTCAAAATCTCTTGGTTTGCATCCTTGCCTCCTTAATCCTCATGACTTGACATCTCTTGAGCTTGGTCCATTAGTCTCTCCATAACATTCCCCTTCTCCTCAAAAGGATTCGTCTTCGAATCAAAGGCATCTCCTACATCAAAAGGACTTAAATCAACAACATTGAATGTAGCACTCACGTTATACTCACCCGGCAAATCCAATTTGTATGCATTGTCATTGATCTTCTCAAGGATCTGAAATGGACCGTCTTCTCTTAGGTTTAGTTTAGACTTCCTTTGAAGGGGAAATCTCTCCTTTCGAAAATGCACCCACACCCATTCTCTTGGTTGAAACACCATGGGTCTTCTTCCTTTGTTCACACAAGCAGCTACCTTAGCATTCTGGCTTTCAATCCGCTCCTTTACCTGCTTGTGTAATTTTCTAACAATATTTGCTTTAGAAGTTGCATCAAGACTCACAAAGTTATTAGGTGGTAATGGCAATAAGTCAATAGGAGTAAGTGGATTAAAACCATAAACAATTTCAAATGAAAAACAATTAGTAGTGTTATGTATAGCCTTATTATAAGCAAACTCCACGAACGGTAAACAATCCTCCCACATCCTAATGTTTTTCTCAATGACTGCCCTCAACAAAGTGATCAAAGTTCTATTAACCACCTCAGTTTATCCGTCAGTTTGTAGGTGACAAGTGGTTGAAAACAATAGTTTTGTTTCCAACTTTCCTCACAACACTCTCCAAAAGTGACTCAGAAATTTAACATCCCTATCACTAACAATACTTTTAGGTATGCCATGCAAACGCACAACCTCTTTGAAGAACAAATCAACAATTAACTTAGCATCATCAGTTTTATAACAAGGAATGGAATAAGCTATTTTACTGAACTAATCAACCATAACATAGATACTATCACTACCCTTCCTAGTTCTAAGCAACCCAATCACAAAGTCCATAGACAAATCGGTCCAAGGTTCATCAGGAACAAGTAATGGTGTATATAATCCATGCAGTTTCAATCTAGACTTAGCCTCTCTACATGTAATGCAATGTTCACACATTTTATGCACATCATGTCTCATCCCAAGCCAATAAAAATGATCACACAGCATATCATAGGTCTCATTCACCCCAAAATGCCCTATTAATCCCCCTCTATGTGCCTCCTTAACTAACAATTCCCTCATGGAACCTTTAAGAATGCACAATCTATTCCTCTTAAATAGAAATCCACTAGACACATAGAAATCATTTAATCTAGCCCCATTAGCACAAGCATTATAAATTTTACAAAAATCAGCATCATTTGGATACAACTCTTTAACAAACTCAAAACCTACCAATGAAGTACTAAGTGAGTTAAGTAAAGCATACCTTCTTGACAACGCATCAGCTACCACATTTTCTTTATCTTGCTTATACTTAATGACATATGGGAATGTCTCAATGAATTTCACCTACTTTGCATGCCTTTTATTCAACTTATCTTGACTCTTCAAATGTTTCAAGCTCTCATGATCAATGTGCACCACAAATTCCTTGAGCCAAAGATAATGTTGCTACGCCTGCAAAGCTTGCATCAAGGCATATAGTTCCTTATTGTATGTCGGATACTTCAAAGCTACTTTACTCAATTTCTCACTAAAATACATTAGTAGCCTTTGATCCTACATCAAAACAACTCCAATTTCTATGCCACTATCATCACATTCAATTTCAAACGTTTTAGCAAAGTCAGGCAAAGTAAGTAATGGTGCATTATAGAATTTATCCTTAAGTTCATTGAAAGCATGTTCTTGTACATCACCCTAAACAAATCCAACATTTTTTTTTGACTAATTTATTCAAAGGTGCTGCTATAGTGCTAAAATCCCTAATGAATCTCCTGTAGAATCCAACAAGACCATGAAAACTCCTCACCTCACTTGCATTCTTAGGTCTAGGCCACTCCTTAATAGCCTTAACCTTCTCCTCATCAACCTTAACTCCATAACTAGATACTACAAAACTCAAAAAATTAACCTTATCCATTCAAAAGCTACACTTCTTAAGATTAGCATATAACTTTTCCTCTTTAAGTTTTTTTAGTACTAGTCACACATGCAGAATATGATCATCCAAACACTTTGAGTAGATTAAAATATCATCAAAATATACCATGACAAATTTACTTAAGTACTCTCACATCACATGATTCATCAAACCCATAAAGTGCTACGTGCATTAGTAAGACCAAATGGCATGACAAGCCACTTATACAAGCCATATTTAGTCTTAAATGTAGTTTTCCATTCATCTCCAACTTTCACGCGGATTTGACAATAACCAGATTTCAAATCAATCTTAGTAAGCAAGCAAAAACCATATAATTTATCTAACATATCATCTAATTTAGGAATAAGGTGATGATAATTTACAGTGATTTTGTTAATGACTCTGCAGTCTATACACATTCTCCAAGTCCCATCCTTCTTTGGCACAAGTATCATAGGAACAGAACAAAGACTGAGACTTTCCCTTATATACCCCTTAGCTAGCAACTCATCTACCCATTTCTGGATCTCCTTCACCTCACTTAGGTTTGTTTGGTATGTTGGCCTATTGGGTACAACAGCTCCAGGAATGAATTCTATTTGGTGTTCTATGCCTCTAATGGGTAGTAATCTACTAGGCATCTTCTTTGGAAATAAGTCTTCAAATTCCTGCAATAAATCAGATAACACACTAGGCATAGACGAGTTAAGATCGTTAGTTGCCAAACAAGCCCCCTTGTACAAAAGTACAAATATAGACCTATTGGAATTCAAAGCCTGCATAACCTCACTTGACCTAGCAATCAAACTCACATTCCTCATTGTTTTCTCTCTAGACCGATGTTGCTCTCCTTTTTCTTTTCCCTCTTTTCTCTCATTTTTCTCACCTATTTTCTTTCCAATCTTTTGATTTTCACTCTTAATAGCACTCTTTTTTCCCTCCTTTTCTTTTCCTTCAGTCTTAACTCTCAACCTTTCCATTTTGCATTGTTCCTCATATACTTCCTTTAAGGAAAGTGGTGTTAAGGTTATCTTTTGCCCATCTTTGATAAATGAATACCTATTGAGGTACCCATCATGCTTTGTCTTTCTATCAAATTGCCATGGCCTGCCAAGTAGTACTTCATCGTTGTACTTGCCAATGGTAAATGAAACAAGAGCTTGTTTATTTACCTTAACCTCGCCACAATCATTAAGCCACTGAAGTTTATCTGGTCTAAGGTGTATTTTAGTAGACAATCCCAACCTATTAACAAAAAGTGTACTTACCACATTAGTACAACTTCCACCATCAATGATCACACTACATACCTTACCTTAAACATGGCATTTAGTATGAAATAGATTTTCAAGTTGCTCCTCACAGCTGTCTTCCTTCAACTGGGTATTAAGAGCACGACTAGCTACCAATACATCTCCTCTAACCAGTTCCTTTATGCTTCCTTCACTACAACTCTCCAATTTAGGCATGTCATCATCATTAACTCATTATTATTATCGTCCTCGTCAATAACTACTTTGCCATCCTCATCACCATAGTTCTCCTATTAGGATAATCCTTGCTAATATATCCTACCCCTTAGCACTTCCAACATTTAATATCTCTATTCCTCCCTTTTTGTTCTTTAGTTTTGGGTTTCTCACTTGATATAACTCTGGTCTTCCTTTTTGTAATATCGGAGACAGGTTTACTTCCACTCTTAACATCACTCTTTCCATAACCCTTCTAAGCAGAATTATTATTGGAATAAGGTTTGGAAACATACTTAGTTGACCCTCTACCTTGGAGTTGCTTCTCTATCTTGATAGCAAGATGCACCATCTCTTCTAACTCTGTATATTGATATAGCTCCACCTTATCGGCTATTTCCTTATTCAACCCATTTGAAAAGCGTGCCATAGTGGCTTCCACATCCTTTTGCATATCAACCCTAGTCATGATCATCTCCATCTCCTTGTAGTAGTCTTCCACACTCCGACTACCCTACTTAAGAACTTGAAGCCTCTGCATCAATTCCTAATGATAATGTCTAGGAATAAATCGCTTCCTCATGATAGACTTGAGATCATACCAATTATCAATAGGATACTCCAAGTTCCTCCTCCTACTCATCACCAATTGATCTCATCAGGCCATGGCATAATCTTGGAATTGTGTAACTGCCAATTTCACCTTCTTCTCTTCACTGCATTGATGATAGTCAAATATAAGCTCAACTCTCTTTTCCCACTATAAACAAGCCTCTAGATCGGATTTACCTTGAAATTAAGGAATTTTCAATTTAATACCACTTAGACTCCTATCTACATAATCATCATTACCTTGAATCCTACCAGCATAAGGATTTTCCTGTACTCTTCCTCTTCCTCTACTTACACCTCGACCTCCTCTTCTACCTCTCACTATACCAAAAACAGCACTAACCTCATCATCTTCCTCTACATAACCATCATCCAAATCCCCCACATCAACAACTGGAAATGCACGATTCCTACCCACTCTATTTCCTTCACTGTGGCTCGAAGTCCTTCTCTCAACTTCTCTTAGTCTCAAATCTATACACTCTAATCTTATTATTAGCCACCAAAGCTTCACCCATTCATCTAAAATTCGACTCCTAAGCCTCACGCCTCATCAACATTTCCCATATTATTACTTTCACTATTGTTCAACATTGCTGCAAAGAAACAACATTAGAAATAAAAGAATTCTCACAAATGCTCCCTTTCGTGTTTACACTCACAAGATGGTGATGGTCACTTGTGTGTCACTCAAAAAAATTTCACTCACAGGTTCTATCTCACACCACTCAAGTCGATTCCTATATGTTCTTACGTAAATCATGCTTTTAGATCAATCCAAGAGATTAACCCGACGAATATGAATGGAATTTCAAGAATGGATCCTAGAGCGTTCACAAACAAACAAGAACATATTGATGAATTCTTTTTTTTTTTAACTCTTTAAACGCAAATTAGTGTTTTCAAACTAAAACAACGAATCAAATCAATGATATGACGTAAACAAGACTAAATTTTGATGAACAAGATAAAATTCAATAAACACACAATATTGAATCAAAACGTAAGAACCAAATCAAGGAAAGATATAACTTGATCTAGAGCTAAAACTCTGATACCAAATGATACGAAACCTCTGGGAATATGCTTGAGAACCCCTTTTGGATATTATGAACCATTACAACAGTAACGCGAAAACCCTCATAATCAATTTGATTCAATCCCTAAGATAGACTAGAATTAGGTTTCTCTTAGTTATTAATTAAGAAAGTAGAACAAATGTTTTTTCTAACGCAGAACACTTCACAAGAAAGGTGATCAAATCTCTCTTAAATGTTCCTAAAGCATGTATTTTACATAAGAACACAAGGAAATATCAAGTCTTTTAATTTCAAGATGATCTAAAAAAATCCTCTAAAATGCGGCAAAGAGGGTATTTATATGTCCCTCCCAAAAACCCTAATGAAAAACAAGTTATAAACACAATTAAAAGAAAGTTGGTCCCTCGTTAATTATAAGCTAACAGCTTTTATTAAACACCGGCTAGCCTTTAATTCCAATGCTAACAGCTTAGGCCCTTATTCACCAGCACTGACAACTTAAGCCGGCAGCCTTTATGCTCTATGCCGATGGCTTTCATTTCCAAAGTTGGCAGCCTTCAAGCTCTAATCTCCACTTTGACTTATACCAAGTTATATTGAACATGAGTTGCAATAGTTCCAAAGCTTTGATATCCTTGAAGTTCTTCACTAATTGTCTTCACCAAGCCTTGTAGATAAACACTCAAAGCTTATTGTATCTTCTTAGCTTGAGATCTTATTATAGGTTCTTGAGGCATGCTAATCGGACTCGAAATCTCTTGGTTTGCATCCTTGCCTTCTTGATCCTCATAACTTGACATAAGCTTGGTCCATTAGTTTCTCCATAACACACCCACTCCTTAAT
Organism: Laguncularia racemosa; assembly: GCA_037954665.1. Classification (NCBI taxonomy): domain Eukaryota; kingdom Viridiplantae; phylum Streptophyta; class Magnoliopsida; order Myrtales; family Combretaceae; genus Laguncularia; species Laguncularia racemosa. Next base: position 2,267,210 of record JBBMOL010000046.1, on the reverse strand, counting down.
ATGTAATGAAAATAGGCCTTCAAGTGGAATATCTCAACTCATTTTTACCAATTTTCACCTATCTGCACTATTCATTTAATTTACCAATACATTATTTCATTATATTTTTATCTATTTCCTTTCAATTGCACTCATTTACTCATTTTAAACACACTAATAATATCTAGCATTATTCCTCAGGTTTATAAAATTCAAGTTTTCTTCCAAGAAACATTTTCCAATTGTATAAGTTCATGATCCAATGTGAATTAAACTATATTACACTATTAAAAGCAAAAGTCTAACTTGACTTTTTATAATGAGTAATAGGCTATGTCAATAATGAAGTTATAGGTTGAAAGTGAAGGCTTTAGGCCTATAAGAAGAAATTAGAAGGGTTTGGGAAGGCACGACAAGGACAATTCAGCATGTGTACGGTAATTAAGAACAATCTTATAATGAGCTTCCTATGCTACTTAATGCAATAAAAAATGCTAGTCCTATAACGTGAGTTGATTAAGGGTAGAGCAGATCAAATACCTTAAGAGTTTGATCCTTAAATAGGTTTTCTAAGCAATCGGGCCTTGCGTGGCAACATTCAGATTCCTTAAATCCGTTGTCACTATTGATGGCACTTTTTTGTATCCCAAGTATACTCATAAGTTATTGATTACTTGTGGAGTTGATGGAAACAACCACATACTTCCATTAGCATTTACCCTAGTGGATGAGGAGTTAGCTAAGACATGGGGTTGATTTTTCAGAAAATTGAAGGAACATGTTATTGGTGATTATAAAGGTTGTGAAACCATATGTCTCATTTCAGATAAACACCCTAGCATCAAGTCAATACTCAATGAGGCCTTTAATGGATGGCAACATCCCTTTACAATATGGAAGTTATATATACACATTGCAAGCAACTTCAACCAGGTTTATAAAAATATGTAGTGTAAGAAATTGGTCACTTACGTAGGGATGCAGGCACAAACTTGAAAACTAAATTATTTCATGGAGTAAGTGAGGACAATTAAGCCTAATGCCTCGTCGTGATTTGATGACATCTTAGTAGAGAAGTGGACACTGACTCATGATGGTTGCTACCGCTTTAGGTACATGACATCAAACATTGCCAAGAGCTACAATTTAGTGTAGAAAGGAGCTTAGGGGTTACTAGTGGTTGCTTTAGTTAAGAGAAATTTCTACAATTGTGGGAGCTACTTTGTTAATAAGCATTCAAAGACGCTCAAGAAAATAGCAAAGAATAGAGTTTTTACCAAATATGCTACTAAAATGATTGACATATGGAGTTCGAGAGTTAGTAACCACATGGTTATTGCTTGCAATAGGTAGGAAGAAAATTTTGAGGTGCTAACTAGCAATCATCGTATAGCAAGTGAGTTGAGGGGAGGAGGGTGAACCTACACGTTGACTTTGCTCATTATATATACACTTGTTAAAAATGGTAAATATACTAGATCTCATACTCGCATGCATATGAAGTAGCTGCTTCCATTAAGCTTGACATGTCATTGGCTATCTTATATTAGTACAAGTTGATGCATCAAGAGGAGACATATAAGACCTACTTCCTTCCCATAGGCAATGAGCTCGATTAGGAAGAGGTACACTTCCATTTGCTTTATTTAAGGGGAAGGCTTATAAGAAAAAAGGGAAAACTTAAGAGGAAAAAATATTACATGGAGATGAATATTAGGGAGACTTTGCTGAGAGAAAGGGCACAATAGAAGAATGTACCCACATAGAAACGGGAATGGTAATTGGTAGAATATCATACGCATAAAAAATGATCCATTAGCCTAGTTTTACGCATATATGTTGTTGAATCATTTATTGTATAATACTAACAGTTATGGTGTTCCATTATGTAGATTAAATAAAGTTTAGACCTTTTGATCCATTCATTTTAACTCAGCAAGATAGCTACCATTTGCAGGCCGCCTAGGATAGAGAGGCAAAACACATGAAACTATTGAAATTGATAACTTTGGGTTCCATTTTTATGCTATTACATTTCACTTGGTCACTTTTAGGACCAATTATGACTTGTTGTTCGGTATTACAAGTTATCACTTCGACATGACAAAAACATTATTATGGTAAATCTGTAAATGGAGCCATATCTATAGCTAGTAGGCTTCTTAAGGGTGAGTCACTTGCCTTTTATACAACTGATTGGTATATGATCACTAACCTGATTGAGAGGTGGAGGCTAAAGACTCACACATTTCACATGGTCACCAAAGAGGCCACTATTACTTTACAGGACATTAAGGATAATTAAGCCTCCTAGTTGATGGTTAGCAGTATGAGAGACTGCTTGGGGCTAGATCAAGGTTATGCAGTAAAGAGGGACGTATTAGTATGATGTGGCTTCACGATAGCTATTAGGTCCTACCACAAGACGCTGATGTTGATCAAGTTACATGTTATACATGGGCATACATCTTGCAACTAACGGGAGGATTCATCTTCGCTGATAAATTGAGTTCCCTTGTCCATATTATGTTTTTGCCATTATTGGAGCACTTCGATGTCGTAGGCACGTACAATTAGAGGTCTACTTATTTAGCTTGGTTATGTGTTACATTTACCTCATTAGCTCATGAGATGAGAGGAGTAGCAATACTCTTTCAGGTTTGCATATGGGATAGATTTCCACATATAGCGCCCTTCAACCGCTATATTTTTGTTATCGATGTTTGATTTCCCTTAGTTGCATGATGGAAGATGAATCGAGACACTAGGTATCACTCGACGTATGTTGTAGTTGCTTATGAAGATGTACCCGATAGGCAAACTGTTGATCATGTATTTTTTTCAACCTTTGTTAGTTTTCCATTTCATTACATGTATCATTACATTTAACTCTTATTTACTACTTTTTAGGTTAAATGGGAGTCGTACTCAAGGAATTTGATTCACATCTTACCTCCCTTCTATAGAGAAGGGAGATACATTTGGACTACTTAGGTGCCACTCATATGTTTCCACATAGTCAAGTTGCATTTTTCAAACCATGCTGCTAAGCAGTTTGGGGGTTTCCAGTAGATCCCGCAAGATGTTAACATACAACTCAAGCTCCATTAGATTAACTTGTGTAAGAGGATTAACACAAGTTAACCTATGCAGCATACACCTTATATTGCCTTATAAGACAAGCAACTAGCCCGGCTGGTTTATGTAGAGGGCTCTCTCGAAGGTGAGCAAGGGTACATGAGATGGTATAAATGTATCAGTCATTAGTATGTAGGTCGTATTGGACCTATTATTAGACATTTGGTAAGTAAAATACCAATACTAATTGGGTGATGCATTGCTACTAACTCATTTTATGATATTTTCTTTGTGCAAGCTAATATGTTCCACCATATCCGTTTATCACCTAATTATGTTGCAACTGTTACGTTAACTAATCATGATCTTTAGTTTCTATATAATCACAAGGGGATGACGTTATACTTGTAGGGTTACCATGATTAAGGCCTGGAGGTTAAGGAAAAAGCTCAACATGCCAACATTTAGACTGCCTCCTACACATTGTAGGACCAAGGGACTTAAACGACCCCATAACTAGGTTTAATAGCAAGAATATGTAGCATAGGCCCAATAGTCCCACTCAATGAGATGGTTGATAGCTTAACTCCTCTGCCTAGCACTTATGTCACACTATATCATCATTCCACTAGTGGTTCTTTCCTTACATCATCAGCTTCTCACAAAAGACGTCTTGGTAAGCAAATAATGTATAAGGGTAAATCTTCTCAACCAACTATAGAGTGACGTCTAATGCCTCCTCTTGACTTTGGTGATGCCTCCCAATACTATCCAACACAAGAGTCATAAGCTCTTGTTGCTCCACATCCAAGGCCGGTTAAAGAGCATATAAATGTATTTTTGCGCCATTTATGACAATTTAATAAAAGAAGAAACAACAGATGATAGCATACCATTTTGTATCATTTGATATGTGAAATTTTTATTGACATTTGTGACTCATGTATATATAAGTTTTGCAAGTTTTCTCAAATTTTCTTCCATTCAATGTTGGGTACTTACTTCTTATTGCCTTTTACCATTTTCACGTATGTTTTCTCCTTAATTACATATATATATATATATATATATTTAAATTATACACTTTTCAATGGAGTTTCGAGTTCACAAGTGAAATTGTGATTTATACTACCCTTTGGGATTACAAATTTTGACAATTATTACAATATGCAACTTAGGTTTGTAGTTTTTGGTCTTACCATAAACAGTTCCAATTGTCAATATAAGAATTCTTCATTCCACAATTCCATGGATTCTTTACTTGACCTTAGATAAGGATATATAGCAATCTTTAACAATAACATAAATTCATTACATATTTAACTACGCATTCTTGTTTAATATTAAAACAAAGTGAAGAACTGTGAGTCATGTGTTTAATGAAAATCAAAATATGTAAATCGCTTATTTACAAAAGAACCAAAACATATATTAGTTTTTTATAATTTTTCTTTAATTTAACTGCTAAAATTTTGATGTCAAACTCATTCACAAAATCTAGCATCACGATCTCATCATATTATACTCCCTTCTAAAGGAAGGTCAAAATAAGTTTTTTTTTTTTTTGTTTACCTTCCTTTTGTAGATTTTACTACATATCAATTATCAATAACATATGAATAATTCAATCAAATCAAAATTACCTCTAACACAAAAAACTATTTATTAATCTTCATTTTTATTCGTATTTGTCTTAATTCTGAGTTTTTTTTTTCAATACTATGTAGGGTTAGCTACAATGGGTACTGAGGGATGCGTACCCGAAATGCGTTTTTGGTACGTATTGAAGGTACATTTCGGGTATGTACTTTCAGTATAAATTATATTAAATGTGCATTTTGGATATGTACCTTTGAGACCTATTTTTGGAATAAGTCCTTTAGGTATTTTATTTTGCAATTAATTTTTTAAAAACATGTTATTTTAGTGGATTTCTCATAAGTACAGTGTCTAAAAACTTGGATCTTATATTGTTTAAAGTATAGGTTTCAAGATAGGTATAAAGTATGTAAACATTGAACTTGTATCTTATCATATAGGAACAAGTTCCAAAAGATTACACTCGAATTCTATTATGTGACCCTCAATACTAGAATATACCCAATCAAGTAGTGTAGGGTATGGTATAGGATCCAATGGGATTTCCTAGTCATTCCAATATAAAAAAAAAGCAATATTTTTACCAAACAATATTGGTTTTACATTTTATATGCATAAAAAAATGTTTACTTTACAATAGTAATAATAAGAACTATCAAAATAGATTCATGAAAGATGCTAAAAGGAAAATGACAATGTTGAGCCTGATTTTGGATTTTTCCTTAATCAACCCATATTAAGTTCAACCCACTTAATATAAGTTATCCAACAGTAAAATTAAGGAAAAAACTATATTTTTAATTATTTTAAAAACTAGGAGTCGCCACCAACCTAAGTTGGAAAATAAGATAAGTTAATGTTGATGAGGTGGATTAACCATAACTAGTTACTGGCCTATAAATTTTTCTAAACAAAATTTGGAAAAATATTAATCAGAAAATCTAGACTCGGGGCTATTATATTAAAACCAAAATGGTTATCACTTGTTATCTTTTTCAAGAAAACTAATTAAAAGCTTCTTATCAATTCCTTTCATCATCATATGTGGAAAACATAACATTTTTCATATAGAGCATAAAAAAAATTAAAACAACATGGAAAATTTTTAATCATTTTTTAATTATGAATTTTCTATTCTTATTTAAAAATGATATAAAAGAGAATAAAACTTTTTCATTTCTGCTTTAACTAAAATCGAACTAAAAAAATAGGATAAAATATTTTTATGTTTTTATTTCATAAATTGAAATTTTAAAAGGATAAAACATTTTTTTGTAAAATTTTTTATATGGTAAATTGCAATTGGAAAAGAGTAAAATGTTTTTTTTTTTAATTTTATACATAGTTGCCCCATAGGTGTTTATGTACTCGCTAATCAGAATCAAACCAATGTAGTTCTATTTTCATAAAACTTTAGTGGATTGATTAATTTTAATTATGAAAACATGTCAAGTTTACGTTTATTACCATTTTATTTTATTTTTTTTAATTCTAAACCTAAACTTTATTTCCCAATTTTGAAAAACTAAAAACCTAACTTTTGAAAATACCAATTAGAGTTTTTCTTCTTTTTTTTCATCAAAATCATTTTTCTAGGTGACAAAACCCTTTTATGTTTTTTTTTTTCAAAATAAAACTATATCCTAAATAATAAATCAATGTTTTAAAATTTTCAATTTTTATATTTATAAACTAAGTATTACTCATTATTTAAAAAATAATAATTAGAAACCTAATCATTCATAGGCGACGGTTACACCGCAACACCTAAGGCCTACACAATGGTTTTCTCCTAATTACTATTTTACTAACTCATTAATTTTCCTAGCATATCATAAGTTAACTAAATTAAATAAATTAAGCTAAGATCATTAAACTAATTATATTTATATTATTAATCTTAATCTAAAACCTACTCTAATTTCTACTAACAAGTTAATTAAATAAACTAAGAAAACTAAAATAATAATGATGATACACTTACCTCATGGGTCAGATTTGCAGGTCAGGTACACGGATCAGTTCGAGGTGGCTCCGGGTCAAACTCGGGTCAGATTCACCAGCTTAGATACGGGTCTGATCGGGTATGTGTGCATAGGGCCGGTAATGCGAGCCGGCCCGCCCCGACCCGCATCGGCCCGCGGGTCATCGCAGGCTGGCCCGCAAGGCTGGCAGGTTAGAAAAGTCGACCCGCCCCGCCCCGCCAGCCAATGCGGGCTGGCCCGCGCGACCTGCAAAATATTTTTTTTTCTTGTGTAAATAATTAAAATTATAAGTTTATAACATGTTAAATAATTTTTTTTATTTTTCCTTAGATAAACCTTTATTTCCTTTGCAAATATAATTTATATTACATATCGCTCAATTTTTTCATTCACTTTCCTTATACAACTTCAATTTATATGTACTTACTCTTAAATCCCATTCTTATACGATAAAAAAAAAATAACCTAAAACGATAATCAAGCAATTATGATAAAGCACTTTTCAGTTTTTACTAATTACATAGGAAAACAAATATAATAATGAAGCAGATAAAATTACATATATAAATCAATCATCACATCAATCATCACTATCATAATCATCAATAACTAAATTGGAGTCTCCTTTTGATGAAGTAGTCGCACTCCCACCCACACTCCCATTGTCTTCTTCTTGATCTACAATTTATGAGATTATACATATAATTAGGAATATATTATATTAGGAACAATACATTAAAAGAAAATATTAGGAATAGAACAAAAAAAAATTACCTTCACATGCAAATCCTTGTAACCAATTTCGTGTACAAATGAGAGCTTCTACATTGGCTGGAAGCATAGAACTGCGATACTTATTAAGTACAAGAACGCCGATATTGAAAGCTGACTTCGACGCTACAGTAGTAATTGGAATGCTAAGCACATCAGAGGCCATGATAGATAAATCAGGATATCTCTGGCTTTGACTCTTCCAATGTTGTAACACATCCAATTCTGAGTAGAAGTCAATATCCATTACTGGCTCATCTAGATAAATATCTAAAGAAGATTTACCAGAACTTTGTACTTTTACTTGATGGTATTGGAATTCCTACATTATTAAGAAAAAACTATTTACATACCAATATATATTACAAAAAAAATAATTGAGGAAATAAAAAATTATTAAACTTACCACTAATGTAGCAAAATCAATCTCCAAGCCCTTTCCAGCTCTATATGTTGCTGCTCCCTTACTGCTGCTACCTCCAGATGTGTCTTGTGTTTGAGGAGATGATCAAACCTGATTGCTTCTACTTCTAGATATGTGATCTGTTTTGCTCTTCTCATATTCTCCATAAAGTTTATATAACTTGCTTTTTATATGAGCCATCTTCTCTTCACAAGTGAGGGGATCAAGTTTATTAAAACAGAAGTTCAAAAAATCAAATTTCATTCGAGGATCAAAGATTGCTCCAAGTGCAAGGATAACACTATAATCACTCCAATACTTATTGAACTTCTATTTCATTCTAATGGACATCTCCCTTATGACATGATCTTCACTATTTAAATTTTCATTGAGCAAACATTCAATCCTCCATACTTGCAGAAAATAGTGTTTTGATGTTGGATATGATGATCTTGACATCAAATTGGTGATACTATGGAACGGGCTCAAAAACTTGCATATCTTTGCTGCTCTTTCCCACTCATCAATGGTTGGACAGTATTTATAATGACAATCATTCAATTGAAAGCAAGAAAAAGTACGTCGATACCTGAGTGCGCTATCAAGCATAAGATAAGTGGAATTCCATCTAGTAGTTACATCCAAGCGCAAACCGATATTCGCATCAATGTTGCCAACCTGTTCAACACACTCCAAAAAGTGTTTCATTCTACTCTCAGAACCCTCACATACTTCACACTTTCCCTTACTTTGTGCAATGCTTCACTACTTACATCCAATTATTCTTTAACGATCAAGTGAAGAATATGAGCATAACATCTAATATGAAAAAACTCACCACCACATAACAAACTATGTTGTAAATTCAATTGCTCTTTCAGAAAATCTTGCATACAATCATTTGCAGATGCATTATCCAATGTAAGGGAGAATATCTTCCTATCTATGCCCCAATCTTTCAAAAATTCAAATACTTTTTTCGACAACTCAAACCCTGAGTGAGGATGGGGCATTTTAGAAAAAGCAAGAATTTTATTATTCAATTTCCAATTGGCATCCACATAATGTGCAGTCAAACAAATATATCCCTCACTAGTAGAAGCAGTCCATATATCAAAAGTCAAGCATACTTTCCTTGGAATTTTTTGCAAATTTTGTTTCAAATTCTCTTTTTGAGTCAAATATAAATTCCAAACATCTGATGTAGCAGTTTTTCTACTAATTGGCTTATAATTAGGATTATATAGCCTTATAAACTGTATAATCCTCCTATAGTCAACAAATGAAAATGGTAGATCATGCTCAATAATAGCCATAGCCATGATCTCACGAGCAAATTTAGGATCAGGTTTTCTTGATCTTAACTTCCTAGCATGATCAATTATCATATCACCAACATCATGATATCTAGGAATTTGACTCAAACGACACTTCTCTATATGTCGACGTAAAGATGAAGTTCCATGTGAATGTGTTCCAATAACATATTCCTTCCCACATGCTTTACACTTAGCCCTATTTTTACCATCCTTCTCAATACCAATTTTTGTAAATAATTCCCAAACTTAAGACGAAGAGCTACCTACTCGAGCCTTCTTACCTGTATGTTCTTCAGATTGAGAAGATCCTAGTTGTAGATTGTCGTTATGCCCACCAACTTCAGAAACATGATCCACATTAATAGGTTCCATTGCAGCTTCATTACTTAAAGGATCCATTCTGTAAATATAAAAAATGTTATTAGTAGTAGTTAAATATATGTAAATAATTAAATATAGCCACCACATACCACACAGCCACCACCACCACCCCACTCTCCAATCTCCATTCTCCATTCACTAAGCCTCCACCACCACCGGCGTCACTCAACCCCACCCCACACGGCCCACACCCCATGGCCACACCACACGCCACTACGCCACACGGCCACCACCACCACCCTACTCTCCAATCTCCATTCTCCATTCACCAAGCCTCCACCACCATTGGTGTCACTCACCCCCACCCCACACGGCCACACCACACGCCACCACGCCACACGGCTACCACCACCACCCTACTCTCCAATCTCCATTCTCCATTCACCAAGTCTCCACTACCACCGGCATCACTCACCCCCACCCCACACGGCCCACACCCCACACGACCACCACACCACACGCTACCATGCCACATGGCCACCACCACCACCCTACTCTCCAATCTCCATTCTCCATTCACCAAGCCTCCACCACCACCGGCGTCACTCACCCCCACCCCACATGGCCCATACCCCATACGGCCACACCACACAGCCCACACCCCACACGGCCACACCACACGGCCACCACACCACACGACCCACACACCACACGGCCACTAGCACCACCCCACTCTCCAATCTCCATTCTCCATTCACCAAGCCTCCACCACCACCAGCGTCACTCACCTCTACCCCACACGGCCACACGGTGTGGCCCACACCTGACACCACACGGCCACCACACCACATGGCCAAACCACCAGCTAGTAGCCACACACAATATAGTAGAAGACAATAATAGAGAATTGTTTTACCTTAATTAACGATGTCTAACAGGCAGCCGGCGGTGGTGGCGCGACGTCTAGCTGCGGAGTACAGGGGCTACACGGATGGTGGGGTGGGCTGCTGCCAGCTGCGGTGGAACTTGTACACACGGTCGTGTGGGCTATTGCCAGCTGCGTGCGGACTGCGGACAAGGTGCACGGATGGACGACTGTGCCACTGCGACTGCGAGCTACGACTGTGCGGTGTGGAGTGCGACAGTGCGGAGTGTGTTGTGGTGTGTGTGTGTTTAACTTCTGCGAAGGAGAATCGTTGTGGTGTCTGGTGTGTGTGTGTTTGACTTATGCGCACCGTGGCGTGTCCGTGCCATGGCTTAATTTCAATTTTCAACCAGTCGTTTCAACTCAGCAGCACTAGTCGGCGGTGTCATTTCAACCGGTCATGTCAGTCGGTGGCGGCGGTGCAGGGCATGGCAGCTTGTCATGTCGTCCTCGTCAAGTCATCATGTCCAGCAGGCAGCAGTCCACGGTCGTGTCGTCCACAGTGCAGATCACGTTTTCCAGCGGGTTGACCCGCCGCCTGTAGGGATTGCCTGCCCCGCCCCGCGGGTCAAGCGGGCGTGGGCCAAAATGGCCCGCACCTCTGCGGGTCAAATTTTTTTTGCCCGCCCCGCAATTCTCACCCCTATGTGTGCATGTGTGAAAAATGGCATGTCGGGGCTTCTCTCCGGTGGTTGTCAACGCTAGCGGGTGTCAAAGAAAAATACATAGTGGCTAAATCCAATTCCATGTGCCCCTAGCAACACTGTGAGCTGTTGTAATATCATATTTATAGTCTTGAAAGCCCTTTGCAGCATAAGCTACAGAAAGAGACGGGCCTTGAAGAAGAACTTCTTCAACTTTTGAGACTGCAGTCTCTTCTCCCCATCGAAAGAGCATAGGCGGATCCTCTAGACAATTTAACTCCATCTTTGGTAGCTAATGCCAGTATGTTTGCGCAAGAAACAATCCCTTTGCACCTCTTCTCTATCTATTCTTTGATTTCATCAATTATTTCAAATCCTTGTAGTGTCAAATTCGGAGGAGACTCTTTCTTCGCCACATTGTTGTCTGTGCTGTCTAAGAGAACAAAAGCATCACAACCTCGGATGAAGCAGTCATGAAATGGGAGACTAAGGAAACCACCGGCAATAGACGAGTCTAAGCTATAATGCTTCTTCACAATGCTTTTCACCAAATACTCATCTTGAGGACCTGTGTCCCTATAGAAATGAATTTGGAGCTGTGCAAGCAGCAAACCCAAATAGGAAGAAAGGATCGAATTGGAACTTCTTGAAACATCGGTTGTTGAACTTCTTCAGGCATGTTGAACCGGCGAACTAACTTGTGCACATGTGTATGACCCTTTAACGACGATAATTTAGCAGCAGCAATGCAAAGGGAGGTCTTCGGTGGTTGGTGAATGAGTCAGTGGTGGCCATGGGTGGTTGTGGGGTGTTTCCAGGTTTTTTTTTTTTTTTTAGAGAGAGAGAAAACAATTGAGTAGATTTTTTTGGTGTCTTTTGTTTTTGTTTTTTTTTTTTTTTTTGCCTCACCTTGATGATCCGAGATTGAGTGATATTTATAGGCTTCGCCAAATCCACCCAGATAAACTTTGGTTCTGATTTGAATCAGATTTAGATGAGAAGGAATAACTCCGACTTAACCGATTTGTATTTTTTTATCTAAATCTTTATACAAATCCTTAGGATGAACCTAAATCTTTTAGTTTGTTTAAGAAAAAATATCAAGACTTTCCACATCTCGCAAGGCTTGGACTAAAACCGATTGAGCTGGGCTTTTTTCTTGAATTTTTATTGCAATCAATTTGTATTTGAGCTATCTGTCATAATTAATTTTTATTGATTTAAGGATCCCAAGCTAAATTTAGAGGCCCATATTTTTTTTAATTTTGTTAAAAATTTTATTATTATTATTTTTTGTTACTTATTATTATTATTTATTTAATCTTTACTATCTCATAAATCGAGCATTTTTTATTACTATTATTTTATTTTATATATTTTTAATTATTTTTATTTATTTATTTAAAATATATATATATAAGATAAAAATTGGGTGTCTACAGTAAAAAAAAAGTCACAAGTAAAGTTCAAATTGTTAAAGCTATTCGATTTGCCCCACTGGATTAATAAAGGTTACAAATCAATTGCTTTTTGTTCGCCCATACGTTGCGCGTAGCAGCCAGGACAAGGGGCTAGCTGTTGCCTGATAGTCTCCTTTTGAAGGCTCGGGCCGCATTTGGTTTAAAAACGATCACCATAGGATTAAAAAAGGTGCAATTCCACTATGATCAAACTTACCCGGTCTATATACACAAGGATGTATTTTACATCTGACAATTGATAATCTCTTCATAAAAGGAAATCAAATAATTTTAAGATGAAAAAATTAAAAAAAAAATCCTTTTGATAAAGATAGCGAAAATATTCTTGAGATCACGTGGAATGTATTTGTTTAAATAGAACCTATTTTGAATCATAAGGGTAATAGTCTTCTTTTGGATTGATGATTGAAATCCTTTTGAAGATATGGCCAATTTTTTATAATAATTTAAGAAGATTGAGAGTTGATTTATTGCCAAAACGTGAACAGATGGAAACATCTCGTGAAGAGAATTCATTGTCAAAAGTTCTTACATCCTTATTGAGCAAAATTTTCGATGTTACTTACTTATTTTTTTTTTCCATCTATTAATTCTGACTTTGCCTTTGGAGTATAATTAAGCCTATTGTGGTATGCAAGTGTTCATCTTTGGTGAAACGTTAGAAAGAAAAGAATATTATAGCTTTTATAAGGTATCAAAAACCATTTCAATATTAGAAGAAAAGTTGAAATTACTATATTTACATAAGGGATACACCTTAATGATAGTCTATTATATCCATTAGACTTCTATACCCAAGTCTAACCCACTAAGGATTTTAAATGAAGAAGATGGCAAGAAGAGTAGTAGTTTTCATAGCGAATGCCATCAATCCTACACCTCCTCCCATGATCCACTCCATGACATAGGGTAGTTGATGGCAAAGCCTCATAATTACCAAACCAGTATCATTATCTATAAATAACCACTAGGCACTTGAAGTAAAGGATTCCCAACTTTAATACTCTCATGAGCTATTATTGCTTACACATCCTCACTCTTCTCTTTGAGCATCGAAGTCCCTACATCGAAACAATCTCCGGCACCTCGAAACTTCTCTTTCTTTTGCAAACATGCTCAGTCGAGGATCAAGTAACAATACTTGGCACCCACTACTTACAATTTAATTTCACATCTATAGCTAGTAATCACATACCTCAAAGTTCCTTTTACAGTCAACCACAACCTCTAAAGAGAAGGGAACTCACTGTTGAAGAGTGCTACACTCTGCTAGAGTAGCACCTTAATGTGCTCCAAGAAGATAATCAGTGCCTTAAGAATTAAACAACCAATCTCCATGAGCACTCAAAAACTTACTCCCTGTCGATGCATCACCAATAACAAGGAGGTGATAGCACCTCCCAACCCTGTTACCCTACCTCCTTGTAAAGTAGAGGCAACAACGGGGCATGTGTAAAGCACTTTAAAGCCTATTCAAGGCAATTACTTGCCAATGCTCCCATTCATCAGATTTGATGGTTCGATAAAAAAGTTAACAAATATAAGTGAGTTTAAGGAGAGCAAACTTTAGGACACCTTCACCATAGATCAGTGGCATGCCCTTACCAGCACAAGTTTAGATCCCACAATTTGAATTCTATGATGGGGCCATTAACCCAATAGAGCACATTAGTTGTTACACATAGCAATGTAAGCCTTTCTCTAGGAGCCACAAGAAAGCTACCCGTACTTAATACAAAGGCCTTAAACTTAACTCCATCTCTAGTTTTAGCAAGCTTAACAAAGCCTTCTACCAACATTTCATCAAGGGCACGCAGCTAGAGAAGGACTCTTCAGTCCTTGACTTGATTCGGCAACATCGTAACAAAACGCTAGTCCGAGTAAGCATTTTTGGACACGAAGAAAGGTTCACATGGCCAACCCTCTACTAAAGAGCAACTTAGTCCAAAGTTAGGGGGAAAGTGGTCTAGCCCATGGAACAAGCAAAGTGCGTAACCCAAAAAGCAACCTATTCCATCATATGACTAGCACACCCTACTCTACAAACCTTAAGCCCAAGTCTTCGTAGAGGTTAGAAATCGATGAAGTCTAGCCTATCCCGATAGAATAAAGCAAAATCTAGTTAGGAGGAACTTAGATAAGTACTGTGAATTCCATCTACCACTGAGACCATATGGCTTATGAGTTTAAGAAAAGGAAACGAGTCTAACTATTTTAGGCTAAGTTAAGCACATTAGTGCATTTAACTAATTTAGTCCAATTAAGTCCAGTATGGTTTATTACTTAACCCTTTAATTTACCTTTTGACTACTATTGATTTGGGATTTTTCAAACCTCTTTTTAGATTAGTTTTGATAAAATCAAGCTCAATGGCAAAACAATCAATTTTGAAATTTCTACTTCTAATTTTTTAAAAATTATCCATAAATTAACCTTTGAATTTTAAAAACATGCCTTTGATTGCCTTCTTAAAAATTCTTATCCTATTTTTAATTAACTTAATTGACTTTAAAAACTGAATTGTTTTAGTTTAGGTTCTCAACTAGCAACAATGCAATGGGATATGAAACCCTTATAACAAGCTTAAAGATGGTAAAAGAGATGGGTACAAAAAGGTTGGAGATTTTTTCTAATTCTCAATTGATAGTCTAACAAAGTCATTAGAGAGTATGTAGTGAAAGATGAAGGCATGATTAAATATCTCGAGATCGTATAGGCACTTTACTTGAATATCTCGACATGGAGTATTACTAAAGTTCCCCAAGTAGAGAACTCGAAAGCATATGGTCTTTTGAAATTAGCCTCAACTAGCCTCTCTAATGTGCTTGAATCCAGGTCGAATCCAAAGACAATCTGACTGCTCTAAGTATTAGCTTAGGATAAAACAATCACTAAGGTAGATTCTAAACTAGAAGCCAAATATTGATATAGGGAGAGTACAACCACTAATTCACATGAAAGTAATAATATTTTTTGTAAGGTTTTGTCTGATAAAATAACAACAAAATGAAGCAAAAATATAGTTAACTTCTTCAAAGGATATGATGCACCAGGGAAAGATCAAACTATGCACAATCTACTTGATATGACACATAAGCAAATCGAATGATTTGCAAGCCACAATCTATAAAGACTAATAAGAGCAAAAATATTGAATGAGAGAAAACTCACATAATACATAAAAGGGATAGTATCATGCAGTTACTATCATTTAAGGTTACATAAGAATATTTATACTAGAGTAGTTGCATATAGAAAAATAACTAAAAAGAAAGGTAAATATAGTCAATAATGAGAAATAAAATATTAACTAATATCCTCTTAGATTAATTCCCCCAGATCTTTCATTGCAATAAATGTAACTTCCATAATTGTCCCAAAGGAATAGGCTTTGTTTAGATTTAAACTTTGGCACATTCAAGCTAGCTTCAAAAACAAGATTAAAATCATAGCTTCCCTTATAATTAGAAACCCTTATATTAGAATCAGCACGAATGTCAAAATCAAAACCATAAATATGCTTCTTTTTGGAAGCCTTAATGCTAGTATTTCCCTCTTCTTTTGATAATAATAAGCTTCTTCCTAAAATGATGCCATGAATGAAATATCCTTTAGAATAAATTTACTCTAACACTTAATATGGTTCCTTACAAAGCTCTTTCCACCAAGTAATTCAAACCTTTTGTCCTAACTCAGGTCATCAATCCTCCTTATGTCAAAACTTAGTTTGGAACTTGATTCTCATCATTTCCTTAGGATTGATGAAGATTTGCCCCCAAATCTATTGACTCTTTTTTACAATCTTACATAGGGTAACAAATTAGCTACATTAAATGTTGTAGAAAATCCTCTAAAACAATCGAGCAACTTAAGCTAATAATCATTATCATTGATTTTCTTAACAATCTTGAAAGGTCCTTTAGCTTTTGGTGCTAACGTTTATTGCCTTTGATTTGGAGATCACTTTTTTCCAAAGATGCAACCACACTAAAACCTAAAGTTGAAACTTCCTATGCTTCTGGCCTTTATCTACATACTACTTTACTTACTGACTATCTTCTTAAGCTTTTTAACCACTTTTGGATGCAATTTATGAATTTCTTTAACCTTTTCAATTACATTTAAGCTCTCTTCTTTTAAAGCTAGAATAGATAACAAGCCCATAGGAATAGTAGGATTATACCCATAAATAACTTTAGATGGTGACTTTCTTATAGAACCATGAGTTGACTTGTTATAAGTAAATTCCACAATAGGTAAGCTATCTTAATCCATTAAATTCTTGCTTACATATAATTTAAGTAAAGTTCCAAGTGTATGATTGAAAACTTCTATTTATCTATTAGTTTAAGGATGATAGACATTATTAAACATCAATTTAATTCCTAGTCTCTTCTATAAAATCTTCTAAAAGAAAATTAGAAATTTGACATCACTATCAGAAGTAATACTATACGGAACTCTATGTAACCTAACAATTTCTTATAAGAAGAGGGTAGAAATGTATAGAGTATTATTTGTTTTATAGCATGAAATGAAATGTGTCATCCTACTAAATTTGTCCACCACTGCCAAAATAGAATCCTTCCCTCTTATTGTCTTTAGTAATCCCAAAACAAAATCTATAATCACATCAACCCATAATTTCAACAATATAGGTAAAGGCATATAAACTCTAAAATTTTCTTGTATGCTCTTAGTCCTTTGAGAGGTCAAACATTTTTCAACTGCATTGTGTATATCTTTCATCATATTTAGCTAATAAAATGCTCTTTCAATAATTCATAAGCCCTCTTCTCTCAAAATTGACCAGGCATTCCAGTAGAATGCATCTCCTCCACTGATAGCTCCCTCATTAAACCTAATGGAATACACAATTTACCCTTTTGAAATAAATGCCCTTCCATTAGATAATAGTCATCCACTATCAATTCATTCTCACATTGAGCCATTAGAGGGTAAAAGAATTGATCCTCGATATACTGTGCCTTAAGTAAGTTAAGCCAAGCATTTACAATGACATTTGTGACAACACATCTGCAATGATAATTGTATGGCCTTTTTATATTTGATGATGCAAGCAAAGCTCTCCAAAAACTTAACCTGCTTTGCTTATCTTTAAGATAGCTTCTGCTAACTTTTTAGATACTTCAAGGACTTATGATTAGTATAGATAATGAATTCTTTAAGAAGTAAATAATGTTGTCAAACAATAAGGCTGTAATTAAATAATAGATTTCTTTATCATACGTTGAATAAATAAGTGTTGCCGCACTTAACTTCTCGCTAAAGTAAGCAATAGGTTACTTTTCATGCATCATCATAGCTTCAGTGCCTACTTTAGATACATCATAATCCCAATTCAAAAGTCTTTTCAAAATAAGGAAGAATTAACATATGAGCAAAAGTAAGTTTTTGCTTGACTTCCTTAAAGCTCTTATGCACTTTTTCATTCCATTAGAATTCTACATTCTTCTTTACAAGTTCTATTAGTAGAGCTACAATAGTACTAAAGTTCTTAACAAACCTTAGATAAAAAGATATAAATCCACAAAAGCTTCTAATGTCATCTATGAACTTTGGAATTGACCACTCTACAATTGCCTTAATCTTCTCAAGGTTAGCTTTAACTCCTACTTCCAATATAACAAATCCCAAAAATACTACTTCCAATTCACAAAATGTACTCTTCTTCAAATTTCTATTTTCACCTTTTAACACAAGAAATAAAGAACATAGATGCTTCTAATGACTATCTATATCACGAAAATAAGAATGTTATCAAAGTACACAACAAAAAACCTGCTAATAAAATCTTGCAGAAAATGGTTCATCAACCTTGTAAAATTACTTGATGCATTAGTCAAACTAAATGACATAACCATCCATTCATAAAGACTATGCTTTGTCCTGAAGGCAATTTTCTACTCATCTTCTGGCTTCATATGAATCTGATGATAGCTACTCTTTAGATCAATCTTAAAAAAGATTCTAGCGTCATGCATCTCATCCAACATGTCATCAAAGTGCAAAATAGGATACTTGCACTTGATGGTGATTTTATTGATAATGCAACTATCTACACAAATCCTCAATGAACCATCCCTCTTTGGAACCAATAAAACAAGAATAGTGCATAAGCTCGTACTAGCTTTAGCATAACATCTCTCAATCAACTCATCTACTTGCCTCTTCAATTTCTTTGCTTCTTCTAGGTTCATTTGTTACGCAATTCCTGAAATAAGGATAATATTGTGTTTAGTATCTCATATCAAAGGCAATCCATTTAGTAACTCTTCTAGGAAATACATCTTTAAATTCCTCTAGTGACTTCCAAATGGCTTTAGGTATTTGTTCTTGTACTTTTGAACTTAGAACCTATTGAATGTACAACAAGTACATTGGACCTCTAAATCTAATATTACTCAAAACTTCACCTCTAATCATCAATAATGACTCATTCTTATCCTTGATCAACATCATTCTTTACTTCAAAAGAACTCATAGGTAACAACAAGATCTTTTTACCATCTATGGTGATTGCATAAGTGTTTCGATATTCATCATGTACCACTCATTGATCAAATATCCACAACCTTCCTAGCAATGTATGAGAAATAGCCATAGGAACCACATCATACTCTATCTCATCCTTATAATGACTAGGAGTATAGATTAGAACCCTGACTCACTTAGTAACATTTACAGCTCCTTTGTCACTAAGTTGATGAAGTTTGTATGATTTAGGACGGTTGAGAGTAGACAATTTCAACTTTTCCACCAAAGTAGCAACTACATTGATACAATTCCCTCCATCAATAATCTCCTCTTAACTTGACATTTAATGTGAAATAAGTTCTCCATCTGCTTTGCTTTTGGCATAACATTTGTACTCAAAGTACATCTTACTACTAGTCAAATTTTATCAATTATAAAGAGTTATTATCTTTCAAAATATAAAAGCGGTATATCATTTCATGTGAAAATTGTGCTATTTTATATTTAATAGTTTAAAAGTTGCAATTATTTGAAAATTTCATAAAAATTAAAGTCTTTTATTCCAAAATTATATATTATAAGAGATTAATTAAAGGCTCATGCCATGCACGATTTTCAATTTAAAATATATCTATATTTACAAAAAAATAATATATTTATTCAAAATATATTACTAATATATGTACATAAATTATTTTAAATATGGCATAATTACTATTATTTAATTTAAAATATTGGTTTTATATGACCACTAGTGATCTTTCAACATTTTAATATAATAAAATGCTACGGCATCAAGAAGAGTTAAAACTCTTAAAAAATATCGAGAAATATTTGATTTCATACCATGCTATGTAAAGCTGCAACTCTTGGCACTTTCTTCTAAAGGATATGTATCTTGAATAGTAGTTAGATGGATATGTGATTTGATACTATGCTATGTAAAGCTGTAACTCTTGGCACTTTCTACTAAAGGATATATATCTTGAATAGTAATTAGATGGAATGAGTACTAAGTGAAAAGCTACAAATTATAAAAGCTATCAAAATTATATATTATAATAGATATATGGCAAATACTATAACAAATAGATATAAGCTATAATATTTGTTGAAGTGAAGGTATAACAAATAGGTATAAAAAGTTATACCAAGCTTGTAAGAAGTGAAGAGTCATTTTGTTATAAGCTTACTAGTTACTTCCAACATTAACTTGGTTATTTTTCATGAAATATAAGGACACAAAAAGGTAATATTGAAGAGGTACAATAGCAAAAAAGCTTTCAACAAATTTTCCAACAAATACCATCCTATTCATAAGGATAAGTCACTTGACTTTACGCTTTAGTTTTCTATTGAGTCTATCCTCTACTTAAATTGAATGAATGATTGCTGAATTAGAAAAAGAGTAAATTCAAACATCTTATTTTTCTATTTCAAATCAAGAGATTAGTGAATTGGGGTCTTAATGCATATAAATACAAAATGGCTCAATGGGAGTAAGAATTTCAAGGAACATCGAAACCTCACCACCCATGAATGCATGGTACTCTTTAGCTCGTCCATACTTAAACAACAAGGATGTGTTATAGCTAAAGCAAGGAGCTAAAGACCAAGAACCAACAATTCAATATTCCGGTAGAGAGAATCATAATAGGAATGGAAAAAATATAAATAGTAGCAAATATAAGTACAAATTGGTAGATGTAAACAATTTAGTGGCTGTAATGAGCAGAAAGAATAGTTAACCCACAATAAACAAGCAAATTAGAACATGTGTATCATATAAGTAGCATTATATAAAAGAGAAAAGAGAGAACTTTATAATCTAGAAGTACTTGAGTTCTTTATGAACTGTTTATGAGTATTGTTAGCTGGAAATAGCATCTTCCATCCATAATCACCTTACAAATCACAAATATCAATCCATTAGTATCAGATCTAGGAAAAACTTGAGAGATAATTTTACACGCAAGAGAACAAGAGAGAAGATTAAGGTTTTCTTATTAAAGTATTTGAGAGTTTGTAGAGAGAAAAGAGGAAAACAATATATTTCTATAAGTCTTTAAAGAGGAGTTAGGGTTTGGTTAAGTTAGAAGGACTGGGCCGGAGTTACTACTATTAGGCTTAACATTTTTGTTGCTCTCATCATGACAAACACCTCTTATGTTGCTATTTTTGATGAGAAGATTGAGTCTCTTACAATTAACAACAAGTGTAATAAGAGATAAAGAAATTCCAATAAGATGTGTAAGAAAAGTTCAATGCTTTAACATGACAATTATAACAATTGCAAGCATTTTTAGTAGACAAAGGAAAGAATTAGGTTCCCTAACAATCGGTTCTAGAATTAGATCAAGGGGTTTCATCATTTCCTCAACAAAATTTAACACATGTAGATTCAATACTTAAGGGGATTAAATTAGAAGTTCCAAAGTTTACTAGTCATGATCCACTAGGGTAGATATTCAAAGCAAATAATTTTTTTTTTTATTATTTTCATTAGATTTCTAATGAACAAAGGCTCACCATTGCATCTTTTACAATGAAGGATTGTGCTCTACAATGGTTCCGATGGATGCATTGCAACCAACAATTGAGTTCCTAAAAAACCTTGATTAAAGCATTAGAAATTCATTCGGACAATTAGAATTTGAGGATATTCAAGGTACATTTATAGAGCTTGTTCAAATTGGATCAATTGATGTATATCGATCTCAATTTGAATCACTTTCTTATCGAGTAGTTAGCCTATCGAAAGTTCTTTGTTGAGTTACTTTATTTTAGATTTTATACCCATTGTCAAAAGGGAAGTGCAAGTTGCTAGGCCTAGTAATTTGATGGAAGAAATTTAGTTAGCAAGAATGCATGAATTAAAAATTTTAGATCAACAATTTTTATCTCAACCATTTGTTTCTCATGCCTATTCCTCTTCATCATACAAACCTCTTCAATTTTCACAACCAACAACTACTAACCATTTCAATTCATCAACCACTTTGTCATTACAAATGGAATCTACACAAACATAACCTACCAAAACATCATTAGCAGTAAAAAAATTAACACCAGCAAAGATACAAAGTTAAGCATAAACAAGGACTATGTTTCAAATGTGATGAGAAGTTTAAGAAAAATCACAGGTGTAAGGACAAGTTCCTTTTAATGCAAATTGATGATATTAATGAGTAGATTGTTATGCAAAATGAGGCTACTGAGTATACATTAGAAGAACATGTATGTGATGCATTTGGGACTATTAATTATTGTGAATTATCAAGGGAGATGGTGCTTTGTACATTGAGATTTTCAACAACAATACTTGATCACAAAGTTTCTATGGTAATTGACTTACACACATAATTTTGTATAAGGTGGTATTGTTCGTAATTTAGGCCTACAAATTATTCCATCACCAAGATTTCATGTCATAATTGGGAATGGACAATGCTTAACATGTGAAAGCCATGTTATTGTACTCGTACTCACTCACAGACTATAATTTCAAGCAACATTTTATGATCTTCCTATTTAAGGAGTGGAACTTGTACTAAGTGTATAATGGCTACAAAGTTTGGGACTCGTTACTATTGACTATAAGTAGCTAACTATGCAATTTATGCATCAAGGTTAGCATGTAACATTAAAGGGTGAACAACAAGAGACAAAGGGACAAATTGCATATCATTAATTTGGGGAATTGACTAAAAACAAAGCTTTAGCTTTATGTTATCAGTTCGTGGTTCCACGGGTCAAGTTAACATTTTTAAAGTTTACTACCAACATATGTAAAGATATAGACAACGAGTGCTTTTTTAGTTCCCTACTCATCATTGCCATATCATGCAACTCTTTCAGATCACGATTAGAATGTTTTATTTGGGATAGGAACTTACTTTCCATGGGTCAAAGTATTTAAAGCAGGGACTTATCTACCATACCGTTGGAATTTTGTAATTGCAACCTTTAGGGCAAGGTTGATTTCAAGGTGGGGGGAAATTGTTATGTCTAAAGCAAGTAACCAAAAGCAAAGAACCAATAATTCAATAT
This sequence comes from Laguncularia racemosa, assembly GCA_037954665.1. NCBI lineage: Eukaryota > Viridiplantae > Streptophyta > Magnoliopsida > Myrtales > Combretaceae > Laguncularia > Laguncularia racemosa. Next base: position 2,244,157 of record JBBMOL010000046.1, on the reverse strand, counting down.
TCTAGTAAAGAGAATTGTAATAGGAATGGTCAAAATGTAAATAGTAGCAAATATAGGTACAAATTGGTAAATGAAAACAATTTAATGGATGTAAGGAGTGAGAAGAGTAGTTAACCCACAATATACAAACATATTAGAGTATGTACATCATATAAGTAGCATCGTATAAAAGGGAAAAGGGAGAACTTTACAACCTAGAAATACTTGAGTTCTTTATGAACTTTTTAGGAGTATTGTTAGCTTGAAATAGCATCTTTCTTCCATAATCGCTTCGCCAATCACAAATATCAACTCATTAGTATCAAATCTAAGAAAAAAATGAGAAATAATTTTACACATGAGAGAATAAGAGAGAGATTAGGGTTTTCTTACCAAAGTATTTGAGAATCTGAAAGGAGAAAAGAGGAAAACATTATATTTCTATATGACTTGGTTAGTGTTTGGTTAGTGTTACACCAAGTTAGAACGACCGGATTGGAGTTACTATTATTAAGCTTAATAAGATGTTATTGATTGTGAGCCAATATTATTTTAGATTAGTTGATGATGTGCTTGTGTTGTGGATACAAAAATAACTTCTACTTTTTTTTGAATTTTTAAATAAGAGAAATTACATTTTATGTACGTACAGAAATAAATGCTTTCCAACAAAGTGTAATTGGCTTGATAGGTAGGGAAAGATAAAATTGTAATATAGCCAATACCCAATAAAAATAGGAGACGTGTATAAGTAAGTATATGTCTATTCGGGCAATATACCTGTAAATTCAGGTTGTTCTTTTCCAATGAAATATTTGTGAGGAAAAGAACTCCGTCCTGGGCAACTAAAATGAAAAATGGAAGGGCAAAAAAGGGAAGGGAAGAGGAGCAAGTGGCAAACGTTGACAGGAAAGAAGATAAAAGCGAGACAAGGAAAAGGTCATACAAACAACATAAGACACCATCAGCAACTGACCTGAACACACGCGCACGCCCGCCTGCCTCTGCCTTGCGTCCATTGCTTTATGTCCACTCCTTCGCTTGTTGCCCATTGCCTTATTTGCTTATGCACTCCAACACATAAAACCCAAAAGGGTTTATTATACACACGCCTCTCTCATCTCTCTCTTTCTCTCTCTTTCTCTTTCCTGGTTTTTTCACATGACACCAAGATTCAGATATTTTCACCGGTAAGTGCTATTCTCTCTATGTCTCAAACATCCTTCATTGTTTCATGCTTAAAGTACCAAACTTTACATGGATTTCTGTTTGCAAAATGTTCTTTACGTCTCTTTGTATGTAATGTGTTGCTCCTTTTTCGTGTTTATATGCTTGCATTAAACCAAAAAAAAAAAAGAAAAAAGAAAGCCCAGTTGTTAAAGGGTATCCGTAACCTAGAAAAAGGAGGTTCTTAAGGGTTATTTGTTTCACAATAATGATGTATGTTTTTTTCAACGCTTTTTTTAAGAAGGGGTGGAAGGTGACAGGCTGATGACTGTTTATGGTGGCGATTACATTATATTGACCAATGTATGTCCTATCAAAAGAAAAAAAATGAAAAATATTTGAAAGGATAATTCATGTTTTCCCTCTAAAAGTTTGTATTTTATCCTTGAATTTTGATGTGGGTTCTTAAAGTTTTTTCTTTTGATTTATTTCTCACATTTCCTTGCTTTTGCAGACGATATTTATTAGGTAGTACAAATGCTTGTGTGGTTTTGCATTGATGATTAGTGCTTTACACTGGAAGAGAGACAGTAAAGGCCTACTAATTGAAGCTTGAGTCATAGCGAAAAATGGATAATATCATAAAAAAGGAGGTTATAGTTAAGGAAGAGCAAAACCAATGTGGTGATGTCGAGTCAATGCAGAGTAACCAGAATCACACTGGAGAACCTTCACTTGAAACCACCGCTGCTAAAGATGCTAATTCAGATATGGGTGTTATCTCAAAAGGTCATAAGGGGGATCAAGATAATGATGCCCAAGTGGATGCAAATCTTGGGAAACGCCAGGACAACACCAAAATTGGGGTTAGCAACCTAATATCTTTGAACCAGCTGGAAGATGCTGCAGCAAATGTGAAAGGGTCCCCTATCAATGATGAAGATGATGAGACGGAAGATGAGTCTAGGGAGGTGTCACTGGATGAAGTGATGCTGAGAAAACAGGCTTTGAAACCTGGGCTAGATGTTGGAAGTCAAGATGGAATGAAGGTGTTAAAGCAGTCTTATTCTTGGGAAACAGGCTATGGTGAAGGTTATGAGTCAGGTACTGAGGAAGAGCAATATGCTTTTAGGAAAGAAGTTGAGACCTTTCATCGTGAAAGAAATTTGGAATTCAAGGCACCCAAGTTCTACAAGGAGGAACTGAATTTGGTCAAGTAATTTTCTTGTCATTAGAATATACATACCACCTTTTTATTGGAATCAACGTTTTAATTTCTCCTTTCTTTATCTTGATGTAAAATAGGTTATACCGGGCTGTGATCAAACTTGGTGGCTATGAACAGGTTTGACTTGATTCTGGGTCATTCAGAATGCTGTTTATTTCCCTTGATACATGTCTATAATTTCGGTAAACATAACTTTTTTGCAGTTTCAAGGCATTGTCACGGACATTTGTTTATGTTAGGAATTCTTTTATGTTATCCATGTCTAATCAATAAGCTATGTTCTACATCCTTTAGCATAATAAGTCCGTTTTCTCAATTGTCAATATTTCTATTTGTTTACATATTCATATGACCATTTATGTTGGCTAAATTGGTAACATTATAATTTTAACTTTCGAGATATTTTATACCCTGTCCATAACGCCCTTGCTATTTGATTAGAGGAATCATCAATCATTATAACTAGTTTAGTGACTTTCTCCATTCAGGTTATATTTTCTGACATATCGTTAATGTTGATTCGCAACATGGTCAAGATTTTATTGAGATTCCAATATCCCTTTTATGGTGTCTGCAAGATCTTATTTCCCAATTTCTTTTTGGAATCATATAATCTAATTTCCTTGTCAAAAGATAGAGTATATGTTATTGTAGAGGAATAACAATTGAATTTAAATCTTCTTGAGTATTTCGAGTTATTAACTTTTTCAAGTATAGATAATTCTATTAACCCAAAAAAAAAAATTATAGATAATTCCTGCATAGGTATCTCTATCTTACAACTCGTGAGCAAAATTTTCCTCCAATGCTTGCCAAAAATCTTGCCACAATGGCTTCTAGTACTTTATCACATAATGTGTTATCCATCCCGAAGGGAGATGGACAGACCTCCTCCAAGGAAATATGCTGGTTTTTGGAAATCCTTTGGTTTTTCATTTGTCCTATAGTGCCAGGAAGGTCATCTCTGGCATCCATATTCATTAAGAAAACCTTGCATTTTTTTTGCCAATAAGAGTTGCTACGTGAGTCTTCCCCAGCATTTTAATTACTAGGAGTAGGACTTAAAATAACAAAATTAGCCACATTAAGTGTTGCTAAATATGGTAAGATTGAGTAGATGCAGGGAAAGATAGACATGATGTTTAGGGTTTTCTCTAATTTCTCACCTAGAGTAGTGATACCATAAAGACACAAGGATTTAGTTCTTTCTCATGACAAGAAGAGATGCAGTGTGTATATCACTTTATATAAAAGTGAAATAATATCAACTTGGTCCTAAACTTCTAAAAATGTTTAATTCAGGTTTAAATCTTTCTAAAAGCATGAGATTCAGTTCTTTTCATCATGCACATGTAATTATTACCTTGAGAAAGTCATATATGCAAAATGGATATAATTCCAAGCTTTTGTAAATGCCTGGGACTAAGTTGAGATAGAACACTGAAGGTTTAGAAGCATATTGGTACTTTTCCCTATTAAAGCAGTCAATGATCATGAACCCCAAGGGATTGACTAGTAATTAATGCCTGAGACAACTTACATGTGGTCTTGCATTCAAATTCTACTAAAGACATTGCTCGGAGTGATCGCAGTGCATGCTTTGATTAATCTGTGCATGGGTCCTGTAGGGTGATTCAATAGCCAAAGGTAGCTGATCTATTCGGTAAAATCTTTTATATCTACTGGGTAAAATAATATATTCAGTAAAACTTTGAATATTGAAGAGCTTTGTGGCGCTTAAGTTGTACCATTCAGTGGTAATATTCAAATCTTAAATTTCCCATTTGAGGATCATTATTAGTTGCTTAAAATGTGCTTTGTCTGTGGGCTTCCACAGGTGACTTCATGCAAGCTGTGGCGCAATGTGGGAGCACCATTCAGACCTCCCAAGTAAGAATATCTTGAGACTCACACTTTCCTATGATGTGTCGTGAACTTGTGGCTGTTGGAGAGTGACTTTCCTTTGTGAATCTCATTGTATGCATATAAAATTTGACATATGAATCAATGATGGTATATATTATTTTGTTTTCACTTATGTTGTGGGAAAAGTCTGAGTTCTTACTTTCTTTTTTGACATGCATATAGAACCTGTACTACAGTCTCTTGGACCTTCCGAAATTTTTATGAGAAGGTAATGTTGTGGCCTACATCCTTGACTTTTCCCTTCCATGTTTCTTCTTTTATTTGCAGCCCTCTGAGGTTCTTGATGAATTATTTTGCAGTCACTGCTTGAATATGAAAAGCATAGAATGAGATGTGGCGAGCTACCTTTTTCTGAAGATTCCTTAGCAGGGGCTAAGGTTGTGAATCAGGTAAAATTTTCTGATTGCAGAAATTTTCCATGCTGTAAGCTTAGATATTCATAAAATTAATGCTGCACACTTCTGTGAATGCGGAACTGGACAGGCTTAGTGCAAAAGAACTATTATCACCCATCGGGGATGCTGGGAAAGAATGTTGATTTTTTATTTGTCTTCACAAGTAAAGAGGATAGTTGGGGAATCATTTACTGTATTTGCTGATAAATCTAGAGAACTTCAATATTGGCAAGCGTGAGTGAAGATATTGCTGATATTATAAACTGATTTCCAGTTGGAGGGGAAAGTATAAAGGATATAATGTGCGTCGGAGTGGCATCTTGATATGTTCTTTAGTTGCCATGTGTTTGGCAATGTGGATCATGGATGAGGAATGCTATTCAAAAGGGAGGTGGGGAAGGAGGATATGCATTGGAGTTAATTCTGCTAGGTTTTATGTATCTAACCCTGAAGGACCTTCATTTTTCCTTTCTTTAACATGGAAGTGAGATACGAAATGGAAGAAAATATGATAATGTGTTCTGAATAGTAATGAAGGTGTACTCTTCCATCTTTCTTCCTCTATAACAATCAGAACTAGATACCAGTAATTCAATTATGTTTTATTAGCTGGAACGAATGTCAAACAGTTCGTTTTAAAGTTTTGATTGGTAAACAATTGAAAAAAAAGTTTTAAATTGTAAACCGGTCTGGGTTTATATATGTAATAGATCAAATCCCTTGACATGTCAATTGAGCTTACTATGTGGAAATAATTGAATGGAGTTGCTATGATGGCATAGGAATACAAGCACAATACCTCTTAATCTGAAAATCTGATGTGGGTTTTTATATTTTATATTTCAATAACAATAAAGGTGAGTAGTTTGAATTCAAAGGACCTTTTTTTTTTAATGTTATATTTGCTAATACTTTTTCTTTTTTAAATAGAGAATTAATAGCTTCTTTCTTTTATTTTAGAATTTTCTAGTGGTTTATAGCAAGAAAAGGAAAATTTGTTGATATGTTAGGAGCTTTTGAAATTTTTTGATGAGGTTTTATTGATTAGACCTTTCATGTAGATAAAGAATACAAAACAATTGAAATAAGTAGTAGAGAACAATAAATAAAGTGGAACAATAATTTGTTCATAGACTCCAAAGCTGTTCACAATTTTCAATAGAATGGTCAATTCATTTCCTATATTACTTTGTTGATAATGATGATGTCCCTTCTAATGCACCAAATAATTATAAGGAGGATTGATGAGCTATGATTTCTATCTGAAGTTATGATAGTGTAGTGGAAACTTCTAGCCAAAAAAAAAAAAAGGCTGTATGTGGAGGAAGGCATAACCCAACATGAAATCCAAAGTAGTAGCCTTGCACATTCACAATGAAGGTGATCTGTACTTTCTCCAGAAGCTTCCACATATAGTGATTAGCTTAGTGGATTTCCATTTGTAAAGACTTACTGAGTTCAAATTAATTTTTGAGTTTTGGCTTTCTAGTAGCATATTTCCATTTATTTTCTCCTCCGAGCCACTATTTAATGGTAACTATCCTTTCTAAAATACTACTCTGTTGTGGATATATATATATACATATACATATTCATAACACCACCTTTGGTGTCTTTTGTGCTAATATCCTGACATTACTCTAGGAAAATCTTCTGGTGGAAAAGTTGCTGATGAAGTTCCTTGCACATTTTAAAATTTTTTGGAATGATTTTGCTGTGTATGCTGAAATTAGAGGTTGTAGTACCTGAGAAATTATGTTATTAGTGTGGCTGGTGAGAGTCCTGTATACAGGCTTAAGTTTCCTATTACTCATGTATATGTATGGAAACATAAGAAAGTGGTCCAATGGTGGAGTGTGACATGGTGATACCAGCTGGACAATACTAGCTGGATAAATGTGGGAAATGTAGATACCAGTTAGTTAGAGAATAGAGGCAGTTAGACATGTTCTGACTGCAGATTAGTTTCAAAAAAGCTGTAGCTCTGGGAGTACTATCTTCCACATCTGAAATCAGGGCTTTACAACCTTCTATTGTTGAAAACCAATAAGAAGCTTACTTTTATCTTTACCTAGTTGTAACTTTTAGTCCTATCTGTTGGATTCTTAGAGGAGGATAGGCAATGAATGACTAGAATGGAGTGTTGAGTTGGAAATTTGGAGAAAATCGAATTTGAGTTTGGAGAAATTGATGTGAGAATTGAAGGAAGATGTGAAATTGATTAAGCTCAAAGGTGAGATACGATGAACAAAAATGGCAGAAATGAATCAAATAGTTGATTCGATTGATGAAATGAAGTTCACGATGTGAGGGCCTTTTGTGAATGTGCAGGAGAGCGAAGTTCTGGAGTTGTTGTAGATGGGGGACTGAGTGATAATATGAATGTATATACCCACACTTGAGTGTTCTTGATCAATCAATGTTCTTCATCTTTATTGCATCAAATTCCTTCGACTCTATCAAGGTCGATTGAAGATGAGATGTGAATAGTACGAAGAAAGTAGATTTTCCTGCACATGATGGTACAAATCAAATTGGTTGGATCACTTATGCAGAGCAATGCTTTGATGTTCATGGCCTAATGCCTGAGATGAAGGCATAATGGGCATTTATATGCATGGATGGACATGCTGTACATTGTTTCAAATTTAGCACAGGCAAATACCTCACATTACATGAAAAGATGTTGCAACATAAGATGTTAACTGGTTATTGTGGTCACAGAGCCCTAGTCCTTATTAGTGGCTTGCAGCAATTTGTTATGAGGTAAATTGCAATGATTGTATTGAAGATTTTGAGTTTCTCTTAACTCAAATACTTTTTTTAGGAGCAGATTGTTAGATATTTTTTGAGTTCGTTAAAAGATGAGATAGGTAGACATGTGCAAATGTGTATTCCTGAGTTTATTGCTAGGGCAAAGTCATCTTTGGATGTTGAAAATGCATTTAATGGAGTTATGGAAGGAAGGTAGGGTTAGCAACTGCATCTCAATGGCAAAGTGGAAACAAACAAAATGGAATAATTACACAAGGGTGAAGAATTTGGAGGCTTTATTCCTTTCTGTCACATTTTGTTCACCTAAGTTCAAGGGAAATGTGGATACTGTTTCGTCTACTTGATCATTATCATTTACATTCGGTGGTAGTGTTGGCAAAATCTAATCCTTACGCACTTTCAACTGCTCCTCTTTTGAGCAGGAGAAGGACAAAGGGTAGTGGACATTAATCTTATGCTGACTCCTTAGCTAGAATGGAAAAAGGCCTTTGATTATAGTTTGATTGACCACTCCATCCATTAGATTGCTGCCTTGGTTAGGCATTGAGAGTCATTATCATGGATGAAGGTGATGGAATCAAGGAGAATGAAGAAAGTGGTGAGTAGGAGAGTTGACGATGGAGCTAAATTTCTTTTGTTTGAGCTCATTTTATTGGCCTTGAGTGGACTTACTGATAAGATCCCAAGAGTGTCTCATCCTATTTGTTATGTGTATAAGCGGAGAGATATGGGGTAGCTTAATTGGTCATGTGTGGGGTGTGGGGTGTTAGTAGTGTTTTGTACATGATATGTGTGTAGTGTGCTGTTGTATTGTGGAGTATTGTATGTGTGTTGTGTGCTGTGCTGTTGTATTGGTAAATAGACGTGTGGTTAGTTAGTGTGAGTTAGTGAAGTGAAGGAGTAGTATAAATATTGGAAGTCAAGTCAAGAAGGGGCAATCGGATATTCTTTTACAAAATAACCAACTCAGTTAGAGAGTAGTAGCTCTTGGAGAATTCTTTCTAAAGCTTAGAGCTTAGGTACTCTTCCACTTTCTTTTAGAAATTTTTGAGGACCCAAGTTTATCAATTTGGTGTCGTCTATGGCTCTTCACCATGACTTGATTGGAGACTCATGTGGAATCCTTAGAGAAAACCCTAAGTGACCTTATGAATGAGTTTTGTTTGCTTGCGGATATCCAATTGCAAATTTCTACCAATTATGCGACTTAAACGAAATCTCTTGAGAATGCTTTATCTATGATGAAAGAGATAGTTCAAACTACTCTTCTTGTTCGACATTTAGGGATGCAATTAGGCAGGTTTGGTACGGATTTTGTCAAACCCTAATTCGCTTTATAGGGTTTAATGTTTTTTAAAACTCTATAAATATTGGGTTTTTATTCTTATTACAAAAATTTGACTCTATAGGTTCATGAATCTTATAGGGGCGGGTGGGGTTTTTATAGATTTAATATGAGATAAGGAGAAATTAGAATAGAAAGTAGTTAGGTAAGGTTAAGGTTATACTTACACAAATGAAATTTCAAAATTAAATGTATTGTACAGTATATAATTAGTGTCGAGCATGCTTGTTATATAAGCTAAGAATAAATATTATTATTAATATATTAATTTTATAGGGTTAGGTTTCCTATCAAATTTTTTCGAAGTCCCAAAAGTTAACCTTAAATCTTATAGGGTTTTGAATTATATGTTTAAACCTGATAAAAATCCTTACGTTAGGTACCCTATAACAACTTGCCCAATTTCATCCCTATTGAGATTTGACAGCTACTCATGGCGTTAGTACTTCGACACATGCTCTTGTGCTAGAGGTAGATGACAAGACTTACTTTGGTGGTGATTGATCCGATTATAGTGCATGACATATTTCTCTTCGTCATGCATTGTTGGATCTGTCTAATGAAATTAATGATGATTATTGTCTTTTTGCTGCTTGCATTCCTCATCCCTTATTTGATGGACGAGCCTTCTGCTTGGATTGCAGCCATGGAGCAAGATATTTTGGTTAATTCCACACCAAAAATTTGTAAAGTTCCTCTTGCTATGACTTGTATGCAAGGTTGGGCAATTTTCTAGCTTTGTATGCTTTAGCACTAATCTTAATATCTTGATTAGTGTACACTAATGCGTGCAATGTGTCATGGGACGGGAGGTTCCACCTTACTAAAGTACTCGTACAATACTCGACTATCCCTTAATTTATGTAGTTATCTCATTTTTGGCTGTGGAGCCAACCTTCTCATTCCTATCCTTTCAAGATTTGATCTATTCCAAGCCCATTTTTCACTTTAGGAGTGCCCTCTTGACTTTGCTACAATCCATCATGTGTTTGAAAGGACTAACTACCTCTACTAGTTTTGCTCTGCCATGGCCATCATGAGGAGAATGGCATCAACTTATGATCAGTTTGTTTATGGGAGTCCAAACCTACCTTTAGAGAACCTAATTCCTTAGAACAAACTACTCTACTGGCACCACTCACTACACTTTATGCTCAAGTTGATCCCTCCATGCTTGCTCTAAACTCTTGGATTGTGACACTCTCCCCTACCTAAATTCTTGACACCCTTGTTATGAGGCTAATGTCTTGCCACTACCCACTCCTTAAGATCGCTAACCCTTCTCAACCTATTGTTAGACTCAACTCAAGATCATCTGTGATAGGACTTTAGGCTTCCATAGGTTTCCTCTCACCCTCACCCCTCTCTGTCCTCCTGGATCTCCTCTTGTTTGACAAAAATAAAAAAGAGAATTTTTGAAATGTTTCTTATGTGTATTTCATTGAGATAATTTACAATATATAGACATTAAGGAGGATCAAAATCTCTTAATTCTAAGGTCCAATATAGTAAGCATAATCAAATCCCTTAATCCTAGGCCTATTATAGGAAGGAATACAACAGCAATTACAGCAATAATAATGAAAATCTTGGAGAGCTACTCAAGGAATATATAGCTATAAAAAACTAACTAAGGAAAGAACTAAAAAAGGAAAGAAGAATATATTGATATCCCCTCTCAAATTGATGCGGGTAAGTCTATCAGCATCAATTTGCTATTGAGAAACTTGTATCGTTGTCGATTCAAAGTTTTTGTGAAGACATCAGCTGTTTGAAGATTAGTAGTAATATGAGGAAGAGTGATAACACCTCAAGGCCAGGCCTCCCTAATATAATGACAGTCCAGTTTTCTGTGCGTTTGTGATATATCGGATTCGCAGCTATTTGAATGGCACTAGTGTTATCACCATGAAGTGGAGTAGGATTAGTTTGAGGAAAATCCAAGTTCAGAAAGAAGACCACGTAACCACATAATTTCAGAACAAGCTGTAGATATGGATCCATACTCAACCTCCGTGGAAGATTTAGAGACATAGTCCTGCTTCTTACACTTCCAAGAAATCAAGGCATCTCCAAAGAAAATACACCAGCCTATTGTAGACTTCCTAGTATCTTGGTAACCAGCCCAATCTGCATCACTATATGTAGTCAAATGAAGAGCAGATTTTGTCGGTAAAAACAACCCATGAGTAGGTGACCCAATTAAGTATTGAATAATGCGGCGAATTGTAGCAAGATGGAGATGTCGAGGTGATTGCATAAATTTGCTAACTATATGGATGGCATATGAGATATCGGGCCTTGTATTTGTTAGGTAGATAAGACTACCAACAAGTTTCCTATAAAAAAGAGGATCAGGCAAAAGCTCGCCTTCATCTTTTTGGTATTTCACATTTACCTCTGTTGGTGTATCAATAGCGGTAGCATCCTTTAAACCAGCTACCTCAATGAGATCTTGTATATATATATGTTGATTTAAGAACAAACCATGATCTTGAGGGTGAACTTCCAGCCCCAAAAAATATGTGAGATGTCCATGATCTTTCATTTGAAATGTATTATGCAACATATTTTGAAGCTTAGTAATCAACTCATTGTCATTACTAGTGATGATAATATCATCAACATAGACTAAGAGAAAGACCATTCTAGTGGATGTTTTGTGAAAGAAGAGTGATGGATCATATTTACTTTGTGTGAAAGAGAAGGTGAGAAGTGTGCTGCAAAACTTCTCAAACCAGACTCTAGGTGCCTGCTTCAACCCATACAAAGAGCGTCTTAGCTTGCAAACTTCATGAGAAGCTGTCATGGACATACCAGGTGGAAGTTTCATGTAAATCTCTTCCTTAAAGTCCCCATTCAAGGAGGCATTTTTTACATCCATTTGATGTAAAGGCCAAGATTTAGAGGATGCAATAGCAAGAATGGTTCTCACCGTGGTTATTTTAACAATTGGTGCGAATGTTTCTTCATAGTCCAGGCCATATTCTTGGTTATTTCTAAGAGCAACCAATCGAGCTTTGTATCTATCTAAAGACCCATCAGACTTGAGTTTCACTGTATAGACCCACTTACTACCAATGGGCTTAACATGTGAAGGACAAGAAGCAATGTCCTAAGTATGGTTTTCCTCAAGTGCTTGGAGTTCTGCTTCCATTGCTTGTTACCAACACTCATGTTCCATAGCTTGTTTATAACAAGTGGGAATGGAAATAGAAGACAAAGTAGTAGACATAGCCACAGGGTTTGAAAAACCATGTCTTTTAGGAGGTTTGTGAGATCTAGAGCTTCTTTGAAGAGGAGGTGAATCATTGGAAATGGGTAGAACAGGCTTAGATGCTGTAGGAAGATGTGGAGGAACCTTAGTGAGACTTGTAGGAGGATCAAATGTCAGAGGAGTGTGTATGTGATAAACATAACCAAGTTTAAACCTTTGTACTGATGTTGGCAATCAAGAAAATGTGGTAAAGCAGATAGAGTAGGGAATTCTAAAGTCTGTTTTGTGCTATAGAAGAGCTGATTTAAAAAAAAAATGCATTCCTAGAGACATGAGTTTGACGGGCATTAGGATCATAGCAAAGAAATCCTTTTTGGGTCCCAGCATATCCTAAGAAAGCACACTTGATAGATTGGGCAGTAAGGTTATTTCTCTCATGTGCAGGAAGGTGAACAAAACAAACACATCCAAAGATATGAAGATTGGAATAATTTGGTGCATGCCCAAACAAACGAAAGTAGGGAGAATCATTGTTCAAGTTGGGAGATGGTAATCTATTAATCAAATAAACAGTACTAGACAAAGCTTCACACAAAAAATGAGAAGGAACACAAGACTCAATTAGAAGAGTTCTTCCTTTCAGCCACACCGTTTTGTTGTGGAGTGAAAGAACAAGAACATTGTGATATGATCTCTTGACTTTGAAGAAAAAATTGAAATTCATTTGACATATATTCACCACTTGAATCAGATTGTAAGATTTTGATGATGGCAGAAAATTGTGTTTTAATTAAAGCAAGAAAGGCTTAGCACAGAGAAAACCTCACTTTTAGACAAGAAAATATACCCAAGTAAAGTGAGTGAAATCATCGATAAATGTAACAAAGTATTTGTAATGTTCATGAGAAATTACAGGTGCAATACCCCATACATCAGTATGTACGAGTTCAAAAGGTTTGGTGGTGCGGGTTTTATGCAATGGAAAAGGAAGTGTTTTGCTTTTACCAAGTTTGCAAGATGCACAATCAACAATATTATTATTAGAAGAAGCTGAATTTTTTTTTCCAAGTAAACCAGATTTAGGCAAGACTCGAAGTACATGAGAATTAGGGTGTCCTAATCGTCTATGCCACACTTGATTATCACACTCATTACAAGCAACATAATTTGACATCAACGAGGGAGATAGAAGCAAAGGAAAGAGACGTCCCACTTTAGGTCCTTTTGCGATAATCTTCTTGGACACTTAATCTTGCACAAGACAACCAGAAGTTGAAAATTGAACAATACAATTGTTGTCAACTAATTGGCCGATGAATATAAGATTAGTGGACAACTTAGGAGATACAAAAATAGTATTTAAAGAGGCTGAAATATCACCAATAGTTGTGATAGGTAAGGAATTACCATCAGCAGTATGAATTCGAAGATCTTCTTTATATTTTTGAACATTATTTAAAGGTAAGGTAGTGTTGGTCATGTGATTGGAAGCACCAGAATCAAAATACCAAGGCTTAGGATTAGAATTTTTGTTACCTGAAAGGCCTAAAGCAGAAAGGGCGGAAACTATCATTTGTTGGATCCTTTTAGGAGTAATAGAAGACTGATTGGGACTAGGGGCATTCGAGGAACCAATCGAGACGTTGTAGGCAGTTTTAGATTTCTTTAGAGGTTGAGTGGAACAATCTTTGATGATATGCCCTGTTTTCTTACAATAATTGCAGAATGTTTTAGTACAATTAGTGGCAATGTGCCCAAATCCTTTGCAACTATAGCACCGGACATTAGTCATATCTCTGCCTCCTTTAGACCTCCCTTGAGTTATGTAGCTAACAAGAATTGGAGTAGAATTTTGAGCTTTCTGCTCTAAGACAGCCTGTGTAATGAGTTGTCATTCTTCCTTGAGAAGCTCTCCTACACAAATATCCAATAAAGGAACTGGTTTTCTGTTCATCAGGTTGGACTTGATTGCTTGAAACTCCCCCCCTTAACTTCATTAAAAATGGTCGCGCTTGCTAGTCTCATGCACACTTTGGATAGCAATGAGTCCTTTAGGAGGTACACTTGCATACACAAAATCAGTATACTCATCCCAAAGATTTCCAAAGGAAGAATAAAACTCTTGGATTGACATACTCCCTTGATTGAGTTGGCCCAACTCGAGTTCCAATTGAAACCTTCGTGTTGTATTGCTTTGATTATAAATTTTCTTCAAATAATCCCACATTTCTTTAGAGGTCTTATAAGGCTTGAGATTGAGAATTATGGAGGGTTCCACACTTCCAAGTATCCAAGACATAATCTGAGTATCCTTCACCTCCCATTTCACATATTTCTCCTTCTCCTTCTCACTGTTAGGTGCAAGATTTGTCCCATCAATATGATCCCATAATTCCTTTCTCTTGACAAAGATCTGAAATTGGAAAGCCCAAGCAGAATAATTCTTGCCATTAAATCAAACAAGAAAATGTTCAGATCGTTCCAAAGACATGATTCAACTAGAAACAAGAACTAAGAGATCAGGTCTAGGAGAATGGAATAGAAGAACACGAAATCCTTTGCAACTATAGAAATGATCTTGGAACAAGACAAGGAACTAGACACGGGATGAAATGATCTTAGTGTTTAGGCTTTGATACCATGACAAAAATAAAAAAGAGAACTTTTAAAATGTTTCTTATGTGTATTTCATTGAGATAATTTACAATATATAGACATTAAGAAGGATCAAAATCCCTTAATTCTAAGGTCCAATATAGTAAGCATAATTAGATCCCTTAATCCTAAGCCTAGTATAGGAAGGAATACAACAACAATAATAATGAAAATCTTGGAGAGCTACTTAAGGAATATACAGCTATAAAAAACTAAATAAGAAAAGAACTAAAAAAGGAAAGAAGAATATATTGACATTGTTGAGTTGTCAAACCGTAAGGAGGCTCACACTTTTTATAAAGGCTTTGGGCTGATCTTGTTACAACTAACTTGCGACACAGTTGCCCTCTAGCAACGATGTCCTCCCTTTGGTGGCTACTTCTTCTCTTGAGCTTTTCCCACATAAGTCCTTTGATTCATGACACAGCTGCTCTCTGGTAATGATGTCCTCCCTTTGGTAGTTGTTCCAAGCTTAACCTACATGAGTCCTTCTGTTTACAAGAACCACTCACTTAATTGACACTTTAGGTAGCATTTAGGCAGCTCGATATGGTTGGAATGTTGGCTCAGATACCACTTGTCATAGGACGGGAGGTTCCACCCTCCTGAAGTACCGGTGCAGTGTTCAATTATCTCTTGATTTACATAATCATCTCATTTTAGGATGTCAAGCCATCCTTCTCATTCCTATCCTTTTAAGATTTGTTATGAGCCCATCTTTTGCTTCAAGAGTGCCCTCTTGGCTTTGGCACAATCTATTGTGTGTTTGAGAGGACTAACTATTACAATTAGTTTTGGCTTACTTTGGCCATCATCAAGAGAGCAGCATCAGCTCTCAACTAGTTTGTTCGCGGGAGGCTAAACCTGCCTTTAGAGAATCCATTCCCCTAGAACAAACTACCCTATTGATACCACTTACTGTACTCTATGCTCAAGTTGATCCCTTCATGCTCGTTCTAAACTCTCGGATTGTGATAATATGCTCCATTATAGTTCTCCGTTAGTGATTGGTCCCTATGTTAGTTTATCCACTCTTTGATAAATTGGTTCTATTGCTCAATAAATTGAGTAGTTCAAAGCATTAGCTTCACAGGCACCCGATTTGATTGAACTTCAATCATTTGGCTATTATCTTCGTGGATTGAAGGAGGAAATTTGTTTTCGTGTTCAAACACTCAAGCCTTTGTCATTAGCTCAAGCTATGGAGTTGTCTATGAGTATTTAGAGTGAATTTCAATGTGGAGTTGTGGTTATTGTGGGACATTCCTCTAGTTATTCTATTTCTGGTTGTGGTCATTCTTTTGTGCATTAGCTAACTCCATCATTTTCTTTTACTTGACCCATGCATGGTACTTCAACTTCATCTCCCTCTACCTTTGTATCTTTCTGAGATGATCGCACTTCAGGTATGGCTTCATGACCTTCTATATCAAGTACTTCTACATGCCCTATTATTTCCTCTTTGAATCAATCTAGTAAGGTTGATTCGGTGAATTCTAAGGGTACTCATGGGTTTCGTGGGATTAGAGGACAACATCTAATGTCATACGCTGAATTTTTGGATAAGAAAAATAAAGGACTTTGTTTTAAATTTGATCAACCATTTATCAACATAAGCAAAGAAAAGGATGAAAGAAAGGTTTTCTCAATGATGAATATGAATAATACATCCTCCTCTTTATGGGCAAAAATAAGAGAGAAAAAATATATATATATATATATATTGAATACCTAATCCTCTAGCAAAGGAAAAAAAATCCTAAAAGATAACTTGGGAAATAAAAAATACATGAGGGAAAGAATAATTTTCAAATATTATCACAATTTATTGCTCAAGAATCCTCCTATAATATTCCATATTACTAGAAGGTTGCCATAATATTCATGATATTCATAATTTCCTTCACTCCCCCTCAAACTGGTGATTAGCTATCTTCCATTTTGAGCTTGCTAGTAATATGTTGAAACCTTCTTGTTGATAATCGTTTAGTGAAAACATTTGCTAATTGTGCATTTGAAGACACGCCTATTGCATTGATCAATCCACTATCAAGTTTTTCTTTTATAAAGTGTCTATCTAGTTTAATGTGCTTTGTTCGATTATGTTGTACTAAATTTTGTGCAATGCTAATTGCCGACTTGTTATCACAGTATAGATGCATTGCGCCTTTCCATTTGATCTCAAATCATTTAGGATTATTCTGAACCATAAGAGTTTACAAATACCATTGCCATGGCTCCAAACTCAATTTCTACACTAGATCTTGCCATCACTGCTTGTTTCTGCTTCTCCAAGTAACTAAGTTTCCATCAATAAATATACAATATCCTGTAGTGGACCTTTTGTCTATCGGAGAGCCTGTATAGTCTGCATCAGTGTATGCTTCCAAAGTAAGCTTATTTCCCCTTGCAAAAAGAATTCCATCAAATACTTATTTTTTCAACTGCTTGCACGTGTTCCTTTCTAGGTGCATGCATGAATCGACTTACAATTCCTAATGCGTAGGCTATGTTAGCTTGTGTATGAACCAAATAAATCTATCTGCCTACAATTCTTTGATGTCAACTCTTTTCTGTAAACATTCCATTGTCCTTTTCCCCTAATCTTTGATTCTGTTTAATGGGAATATTTGATGGTTGACATCTAAGTTTTCCAGTTTCCTTCAATAAATCTAAGGTGCGTTTTCTCTGAGATATAAAAATCCCTTGTTTAGTATACTACTTCTATTCCCAAAAAATATTGTAACTTTCCCAAATCTTTTATCTCAGATTTCCTCACCAATTTCTCCTTAAGATTTCTTCTTTCAATAGTATCATTTCCTCATCACCAAAAAAAAAAAAAGAAAAAAAAGAAAACTAATGTTATAGTTATGCCATCTACATAAACCAACAAAGCTGTGAGATGTCCTTTCTTTGGGTGTTTGACAAATAAAGTAGTCATCTTGGCTCTTCTTGTATCCCATTTTCAACATTGCTTGTGTAAACCTTCCAAACCAAGCTTGAGGCAATTGTTTCAAGCCATAAAGTGCCTTTTTGAGCTTACACACTTTGTCTTTTCCCATTTGTTCCTCAAATCCTGGTGGAATCTCCATGTAGACTTTCTCTTTTAAATCTCCATGTAAAGAGGCATTCTTCACATCAAGTTGCTCTAGTTCCTAATTAAAGTTAGCAGCAAGGGAGAGAAGGGTTCTCACGGTGTTTATCTTGGCTACATGGGCAAAAGTCTTCTAATAATCAATTCCGTACATGAGTGTAACCTTTTGCCACTAATTTTGCATTATATCTTTCTAGGGAGCCATCTACCCTATACTTTAATGTATACACCTATCTACGGTCTATTACTTTCATATTCTTAGGATGAGCTATTATCTCCCTTGTTTGATTATTCTCCAAGGCTTTTATCTCCTCTTTCATGGTAAGTTTCTAGTTCTTATCTTGCATCGCTTCCTGAATAGTTTGAGGAATTCTAATAGTATCAAGGGTTGTAAGAAAAGCTAGGTGTTGAGAGGATAATCGGTCAGAAGAAATGAAGCTAGCAATGGGATGTTGGGTACACTTTCATGTCCCTTTCCTATGGCAATAGGCAAGTCCACATCTATGGATGAATCGATAATACCAAAAGTTTCAAGGATAGAGTGATTACTGTAGGAAGTCAAACTAGCCGAATCCAAAGGAGCATTTATTGTCTTGATTCTTTTCTATATTTTAGGAATTAGTATCCTAGTTTTAATGGCTGATTTCCTTGTGATAATATTCTGTACATATATTTATAGATAGTAATATTATGTACCATATATATAGGCCATATTTTAGGAGCAGAATAATAAACCCAGATCTACTCCTATTGTATATATATGTACTCATTCCTTGAGATAAATGACAGAGAAGCTTTTCACCAATATTATTTAGCTTCATGGTATCAGAGCCTAGGCTCTAAATCCCTAATTTTTCCTTCCAACATATCTTTCTCGGACCCTGTCCCTCTCTCTCTCTCGCTCAGGCAGTTCCAACATATCATATCTGTTTCAAACATATCTATCACCTTCTATTATGGCCTACTCTGATGGATCTTCCGGGGACTCATCAACAACAAACTCACCACCTGGAATAACTCTAACCACAATCGAAAACAGCCTTGTCCCTATCGCCAGTCATAAACTCAATGGCCATAACTATCTCCAATGGTCGCAATCAACGATGCTATTTGTTAGCGGAAGAAACAAAGATGATTATCTCACAGGAGCTATCACTCAACCTGATCCAAAAGATCCAAAATTCAAATCGTGGAGGACAGAAAATAATCTTGTCATGTCTTGGTTGATTGGTTCTATGACAACTGGGATAGGAGAAAATTTTTTGCTCTACACCATTGCCAAGGAGATCTGGTATGCTGCTTGTGATACTTTCTCCAATCACGAGAACACAGCCGAACTTTTCCATGTGGAAAGTACTCTTCAAGACTTGAAACAAGGAGAAAACTCAGTCACCTCCTATTTTACTATTCTCACTCGATATTGGCAGCAGCTAGACATGTTTGAGTCTCACAAATGGAATTGTTCAAATGACCGTGCTTATTTCAAGAAAATCATTGAAACCAAGCGCATACTTAAGTTCTTGATGGGACTCAACAAATCTCTAGATGAAGTCCGTGGTAGAATTCTTGGTACTGAACCACTGCCAAATCTACGAGAAGTGTTTTCTGAAGTCCGCAGAGAAGAAAGCCGCAAGCGAGTCATGCTAGGACCTTCAGATTATCCAGCAACAACAGAAAGTTCAGCACTTGTTGCAATTAAGGATCGTCCACATTTATCTGATGTTGCTGCTATTGTTTCTAGAAGAATATCTCAAAATACTGGTGATAATCGACCATGACGAGGACGTCCCTGGTGTGATCATTGCAAAAAGCCAGGCCATTTCAAGGAAACATGCTGGAAATTACATGGAAAGCCTCTTGATTGGAAGCCAAGCCGAGATCGTGAGGCTAAAGGAAATACAGCATACACTGAGGCTTCACGATCCAACAATCAAGCACCTTTCACCAAGGATCAATTGGAATTACTCCAGCAGCTTATCCATAATACAAATATCACAGCTAATCCAACATCTTCCCATGTTGGGGATGGTTCACAACATGGTTCAGGTAATCTTGCACTCCATGTGGCTCAAACTCCTCCGTCATCATGGATAGTGGACTCCAGAGCATCAAATCACATGATGGGTGACAGATCTCTTTTCTCAACTTATTCACCTTGTAAAGAACCACAAACAGTACGGATAGCCAATGGTACTCGCACCCAAGTTGCCGGGATAGGAACAATTTGTCTTTCGAGCTCCCTGACTCTTTATTCTGTGTTATTGGTGCCTGATTTAGACTGTAATCTAATATCGGTTAGCAAACTAAATAGTGATCTACAATGTGAAACTAAGTTTTTTGCCAAATGTTGTGTATTTCAGGACTTGAGCTCGGGGAGGACGATTGGCAATGCTGAGCTTCGCAAGGGTCTTTATATTCTTGATGTAAACATCTCATCCATCTACAATCCTTCAAACAACATCTCTAGTAATAAAGTCAATTCTCAATGTTGGTCTGTTCATGGTCTTGAATCTGTTGGTCAATCAAATAAGGATAGTGCAATCATGATGTGGCACTTTTGATTAGGTTATCCTAATTTCTTATACATGAAACGATTGTATCCATCTTTATTTATCAATAAAAATCCCAATTTATTTCATTGTGAAGTATGTCAATTTGCAAAGCATACTCGGAGTACTTATTATCCACGACCCTACAAACCAAGTCATCCTTTTTCTCTTATATATGGTGATATTTGGGGGCCAACTCGTATTCCTAATATTACTGGTGCTCGGTGGTTTTTGTTGTTAGTTGATGACCATACACGATTGTGTTGGACATTTCTTATGAAAGAAAAATCTAAGACCAACCACATTTTCCAACACTTTCATGCTATGGTTAGAAACTAATTCAAGACCAACATTCAAATCCTCAAGACTGACAATGCTAGAGATTTCTTGAACTCAAATCTCAGTCTTTACCTCAAATCACATGGTATTGTTCAACAAAGTTCATGTGTTGATACATCTCAACAAAATGGTGTGGCCGAGAGGAAAAATCGCCATATCCTTGAAGTTGCTCGTTCTTTGCTTTTTCAAACCAATGTTCCTAAGAAATTTTGGGGTGAAGCTGTACTCACAGCCACATATCTCATTAATAGAATGCCCTCACGCGTCCTTAAATTCAAATCACCACTACAAACTCTCCATGTTTTTTACCTAATCTCACGGCTAGTATCCCAAGTTCCTTTCAAACTTTTTGGCTGCACTGCATTAGTTCATGTTGACCATGGAAAACTTGATGCTCGTGCCCTTAAATGTATTTTCATCGAATACTCATAGAATAAAAAAGGATACAAATATTTCTCTCCTATCACACATAAATTCTACCATACCATGAATGTCACCTTTTTTGACGATAAACCATTCTTTCCCAATTTTGCAATTCAGGGGGAGCATGACACTCATACTCATGAATTCCAAAATTGGGATTGGTCTGCTCTTATTGAGTCAAGTTCATCTGACACTTCTCTTCCCAATTCGGTTCCATGCTCACAAACACAAAGTCTAAGGAGTTCATCACCGATGATCTATCCTAAACATCTCCTTCTTCTTGTTGAAGAAATCAATGTTTACACAAGGAGAAAAAGACCACTTCAGCTTGAACAGCAAAACCAAGAGACTCTCTCGGGTCAAATCAATCCTGAAAGAACGCCAGCTGAGGAAGAATCTAGTTCACAATCAGCAAATGAAAAGGTAATAGATTATGATCCAAGTTTAGATTTGCCAATTGCTTAAAGAAAAGGTGTTCGATCATGTACTCAGCACCCACTCTGCAATTACATCTACTCACACCTACCATAGAAATTCCAAGCACTTGTGACTTCTCTAGATAAAATCGTGATTCCTAGTTCAGTTTATGAAGCTCTAAAGGTTCCTGAATGGCGAACAGCAACTCTAGCAGAGTATAATGCCCTTGAGAAAAATGGCACATGGGTTCTAGCATCATTGCCACCAGGCAAGAAGACTGTGGGTTGTAAATAGATATTCTCAGTTAAACAAAAGGTTGATGGAGGCATTGATAGATACAAAGCTCGGTTAGTAGCTAGAGGATTCACTCAGTCATATGGAATTGATTATCAAGAAACTTTTGCTCCTATAGCTAAGCTTAATACAGTACGTGTGTTATTATCTATTGCTGTCAATCAAGATTGGCCTTTGTTCTAGCTTGATGTGAAGAATGCATTCCTCAATGGGGATTTAGTCGAGGAAGTCTATGTGGATATACTAGCTGGCTTTGAAACTGAGCAAACAAAAGGAAAAGTGTGCAAGCTATAAAAGGCATTATACAGACTCAAACAATCACCTCGAGCTTGGTTTGATAGGTTCACAAAGGTACTTAAATAGTGTGGGTACTTACAATCTCAAGCAGATCACACATTATTCATCAAACATTTCATAGACGGGAGAATTAAAATATTGCTTGTCTATGTTGATGATATAGTTCTTACTGGGAATCACGAAGGAGAGATGAGAAGACTTAGGGTCTTATTGTCCAAGGAATTCGAAATCAAAGACTTAGGAAATTTAAGATATTTTCTGGGAATGGAGGTAGCCAGAACTAGCAAAGGAATTTCAGTTTCTCAACGCAAATATGTTCTGGATCTCCTGACCGAAGCTGGTATGAGTGGATGCAAGCCTGTTGAAACTCCCATGGATCCCAATACCAAATTGATGCCTTGAACTGAAGAGCTAGCAGAACGCTTGGTGGGAAAGTTGATATATTTGACGCATACACGCCCGGATATAAGCTTTGCAGTCAGTATTGTTAGTCAGTACCTAAGTAATCCATCTATAGATCACATGGAGGCAGTGAGTCGAATTCTCAAGTATCTTAAAAAGGATCTTGGAAAGGGGTTAATGTTTGAGAAGACGCATGATCGATCCCTTGTTATCTACACTGATGCAGACTGGGCTGGATCTCCTATTGATCGAAAGTTTACATCCGGATATTGTTCATTTGTTTGGGGAAACCTAGTAACATGGCGGAGTAAAAAGCAACAAGTGATAGCTCGCAGCAGTGTTGAGGCCGAATTTCGAGCATTAGCTCAAGGCATATGTGAAGGAATTTGGTTGAAACGTCTCTTAAATGAACTCAAGACTGGTATTTCTGATTCTATTAAAGTTATGTGCGACAGTCAATCAGCAATTGCAATTGCTAAGAATCCAATTCATCACGACAAGATAAAGCATGTCGAAATAGATAGGCATTTTATCAGTGAGAAAATAGAAGGAAACGAGATTTCTCTTAACTATGTTCCTTCTCGGCAACAAGTGGCAGACATTTTGACGAAGGCACTATTTCGACCCAACTTCGTTGAACTAAGTTCAATGCTTGGTTTAATGAACATATATCGCCTAGTTTGAGGGGGAGTGTAGGAAGTCAAACCAGCCTAATCCAAAGGAGCATTTATTGTCTTGATTCTTTTCTATATTTTAGGAATTAGTATCCTAGTTTTAATGGCTAATTTCCTTATGATAATATTTTGTACATATATTTATAGATAGTAATATTATGTACTATATATATAGGCCATATTTTAGGAGCAGAATAATAAACCCAGATCTACTCCTATTGTATATATATGTACTCATTTCTTGGGATAAATGACAGAGAAGCTTTTCACCAATATTATTTAGCTTCAATTACCTTTATTTGTCTTAAAGTTGATTCAATGCTGAAGTTGTTTCCTAGTATAAACAAGTTTAAACTGCTCCAGCATAGGCTGCACTTGTGATTGAGATTTGGGTTGTG
The DNA here is from genome assembly GCA_037954665.1 of Laguncularia racemosa. NCBI lineage: Eukaryota > Viridiplantae > Streptophyta > Magnoliopsida > Myrtales > Combretaceae > Laguncularia > Laguncularia racemosa. The sequence continues at coordinate 2,220,583 of JBBMOL010000046.1, read as the reverse complement.
GAGGATCTTGGTTTGGATTGGATTTTGGCATAGTTTCAGGTTGATCAAGTAGTTGCGTTTGTTTGGGTTTAGTGTTTAGTTATGTTTGGGACCGCATTGGTTGTTTAGGTTTGGATTCTTATTGTGTTTGGGGTTGTTAGGGCTGGTTAGGCTGTTCAGATTTGGGATTAGGAATGCCTTGTGTTTGGGATTGCGCATACTACTCAGGTTTGGAGTCAAAGAAGATCTAACCAAGTCAAATATTCTTGTTGAGATGATTTGTTCCGTTGAAGATGAGAGTCTTTAACAGAGTAGTAGGCTTCATTTTCATGAAAAATAACATTTCTAGAAACAAAGAATTTTTTACTTGGAGGATGATAATAGTTATAACTGTTGTAAATCTAAGCTGTGTATCTCATGTGTATATATACAAGATAGGGTCTATATTTAGTGTAGATATTTTAGTGAAGTCTGGTAGTATAATATCTCCCTAGAATATTTTATATTTTGCATACCTTTATGTATCTATATATTTCTTATCTAAGAGAAAACCTTTTCTCTTTAAAAGGATGTACAATGTAACATCACTTTTAGTGGAAAATTATTATTTTCTTCCGCAAAATCTCTAATTTCTACATGGTATTAGAGCAATCTCTCTAATTTGAAAAAGTTTGGAAAATTAGTGTAATTCTTAGCCCTTGACAATTGGAAATGACTAAGATCAATGAGATGGATCCAATTCCTGTCGCACCATTGAATCTTGAAAATTCATCCATGCCGATCATCATTCACAAGTTGAATGGTGTTAATTTTTTACAATGGTCACAATCAGTGACCTTGTATCTCTATGGAAGAGGACGCATAGGGTACTTGATCGAGGAGATCAAGGTACCAGAAGTTGGAAGTCATGAGCATCACAAGTGGGACTCTGAGAACTCGATGATAATTACATGGCTAATTAATTCCATGGAGACCAAGATTGGGCACACGTATCTTTTTCTATTTACAGCTAAGGAAGTGTGGGATGCTGTAAAGGAAATCTTCTCCGACCTGAAAAATTCTGCCCAAGTATTCAAGCTCAAGTCAAAGCTTAGGGATTATAAACAATTGAACCTGACTGTGACCCAATATTACAGCATTCTACACAATCTCTGGCAAGAGAATGACCTATTCTTTGATGTTGAGTGGAAGTGCATTGAAGACACACTTCCATACAAGAAGATGTTGAATAAGGAAAGGTTATTGGATTTCTTGTATGGGCTGAACAAGGATCTAGATGAAGTGTAGACGAATTTTGGGAAAATCCCCTTTACTGTCCATTCGAGAAGCATTTGCTGAAGTCCGGAGGGAAGAAAGTCACAAGCGTGTCATGCTTGGCTCGACCCTAGGTTCTAATACTGATTACTGCCTTAGTAACATGATGGAATAACGATGCTGGTGGCAATTGCTCTAATTGACGGGAAAGAGTTTGGTGCAAGCAGTGCCATAAGAAGGGACATACTAAGGATACATGCTGGAAACTAAAAGGGAAACCAGCTGATTGGAAGCTAAGGAATGCATTGGGGACACATGGATACATTGCTGGAAAAGTTGATTTGAATCCGTTCACTCTTGAGCAAATAGAGTAGTTTCAACGTCTTCTAATTCATGCTAAGAACTCCAGAATACAACCCGTGACGTCTGCATGTCATGCAACCAACTCAGGTAATTTGCCTACAGCTCTTACTGTCGATGCTTCTTCATGGATTGTTGACTCTGGAGCATCAGAGCACATGATTGGACAACCTCAACAGTTCACTACATATAGACCATGTCTAGGTAATTTTAAAATAAAAATAGCTGATGGTTCCATGTCTCTGGTTGCTAGGAAGGTTCTATTCGTATTTCAGCCCACCTTACTCTACATAATGTTCTCCATGTTCCTAACCTCTCGTGCAACCTTCTCTCTATAAGTAAACTTACTCATGATCAGAAGTGTAATGCAAAATTCTTACCATTTGGTTGTGAATTCCAAGAACTACTCTCAGGGAGGATGATTGGGAGTGTGAAGGAATGTAGCGGGCTGTACTACCTTGATATTGAAACGCCCATCCAAGCTCAAGACAAGACATTTTCTACTTTTGGTTGTAATGCCACCTCTAGTTGTGATGAAATTATGAGATGGCACTATAGATTTAGGTCATCCTAGTTTTTTTTTTTGGTAAGTAAGTGATTTCATTAAATAATAGAAGGAGAATTTAGAACTGCTAGACTTGGGAGGGGTTATAGTAAAATTAGTCCTATAATTAGAACTATACAAAACTAATATGAGAACTCTAGTGTAAACCAAATTCAGGTACAAGAAACTTAGAGTAAGCTAAAACTTGTCTAGCCAGTGATTGCATCGAAGGCATAGGAGATTCAAGACGGGTGGAGTTCCTTTTTCTCTAAATACAATATTGTGGCAGCAAAAGCAACTGTCTATGTTGGAACCATAGGATTGCTAGAGAGCATTGGGTTCATCAAATCTGAGGATACAATATGCCCAGATAAATAAGATGACGGGCATTTAAGTTCCCCCAGAACTTCCACCTATACTTGGTTGGAAAATGGGCAATCAAAGAATAGATGTTCGTCATTCTCTTGTCTAGCTGAACAAAGATCACATGTAGTTGAGGCGATTACTCCCCAAGTATTGAGCTTATCCAGGGTATGTAATTTCCCTTTCCATGCTAGCCAAAGGATGAATGCGTGGTGTGGCATGGAGTGTTTATTCCAAATTAATTTAGACCAAGGGACATAACCATTGCTTGGTATCAAAGCTTTGTATGCACTCTTGATAGAAAAAGTACTGAAAGAGTCCTTATGCCAAATGAACTTGTCAGCCTTCTGCAGAGTTGGGATTATGCTAGGGGGAATTGTAAACCCATTCCAAAAGCTGTTCCTTGGAAATTCCCAACCATTTTTATGGATGATAGAGCATAGTCTAGTAGGGAGGCAAGAGTTAGCAATCACTCAAAGCTGTGAACCAAATCTAATGGCCCTAAAGCCAAAATCCGACTATAGGGATATAGTAAGGCCATCCCCAACTTCCCATTTAAACATGTTACTTACTAGTGGACGAAGTTTTAAGAGTTTCCTCCAACTCTACAAACATGGCAAGGGCACTTTGGCTGCCCAGAATGAGGATCCCTTGAGGAAATTAGATTGAACCCACTTTGCCCATATTCTCCTTATTGCATCTCCACAAAGATGCTATATATACTTAAGTTAGGGAGCTTTGTTCCAGATTTCAAGTTTAGGAATTCCTAAACCCCCTTAGTTCATTGGGGAGCACACCTCTTGCTACCTAACTTTGGCCTTTGTTGAGATATAAGGCCTCCCACTCCACAAGAAATTATGCATAAGCCTCTCAATAGTAGTGATAGAAACTAGGACTAACTATAGCTAGGGTAGCCAATAGCACAGAACACACACAGATACACTCAAAGAACAGATCAAACAATATTGCAAAGAAAATACCTGAGCTCCTTGCCCAGCAAAGGTTCCTCTCCTCACGAAAAACTCTCCAAGAAAATTCCCGCCTTCTTGCTCTGCCTTCCTTCTATTTTATTCTCCCTTTTCCCTTACTCTACGTGGGCTTGTGGTCCATCCTTTTTGTTGTAAGTCTGTTATACCTTGCCTCTCCCTTTCCACGTCACTCCCTTCTTCTCTCTCCCAACCCACTATCCACGTGAGACTCCACGCCACCTTCCCCCATCCACTACGCTTGCTGACGCTGCCCTCTTCTCTATTTTTACTCTATACTATATGCTATACCGTATACTATATACTATATAGTATTATTAAAATTATTACATTACTAATTTTTTCTTTTCCTTTGATACACTTGGATAGGTGTATCAGGTATATTCTTTGGTCTCATATCAATTGCTTCCCCGGTTAAACTGTCCTTGTCCTCAAGGACAAAATCTGGAAAATGGTGTTGAAAGTCGGAGGTGTCGACCCATGATGCCTCATCCACTATTTGGCCTTGCCACTGAATTAGCACTTGAGAAATCTGTTCTTGGCCCTGTACTCTGTAGCGTCTTCCTAGTACAGCTATGGGCAGCTCTGGATATAACTGAGGTTCTTCAGCCCATTCGGTGGGAATATCGGTTGATGCGGAGAGTGATCCGATTGCCTTCTTGAGGAGTGAAACATGGAACACTGGGTGGATGCGACAGGTTGAGGGCAGCTGCAATCGATATGCAACCTTTCCTATTCGCTGGCATATCTGGAATGGTCCGAAAAAACGTGGCGAAAGCTTGGAATTGTTTTTGATGCCACTAGTGGGTTGTAGAGTAGGCCTCTTCCTGAGAAATACCCAATCTCCCACCTTGAACTCCACATTCCGTCTATGTTTGTTGGCGTTTCGACAGTATAAATCTTGTGCGTGAGACAAGTTCTGGCGTAGCTGTGATAAGATAGTATCCCTGTCCCGCAGTGCCCTCCCGAGCTCTGGTTGCTGCACCTCTTTATCCACAAACGCCTTTAATGTTGGAGGAGGTCGTCCGTACACTGCTTCAAAAGGAGTCATTTTTGAGGCCTGTGATAGGCCGTGTTGTAGTGATACTCAGCCCATGGAAGCCACCCACTCCATTGAGTTGGATGTTCACTGGTAAAGCAGCGGAGGTAACATTCCATACATCGATTAAGCACCTCTGTTTGGCCATCTGTCTCCAGGTGGTAAGCCGTGCTGTAGTGTAGTAATGTACCCTGGGCCTGGAACAATTCCTTCCAGAATTGGCTGACGAAGGTTGAATCTCGATCACTAACTATGGTCCTGGGTAGCCCATGTAAACGTATTATCTCCTTGATGAACAGATTTGCCACACTCTTGGCTGTGTATGGATGTTTGAGAGGTATGAAATGCCCGTACTTGGACAGCCTATCCACCACTACCAAAATCACATCAAATCCCTTCGACTTAGGAAGCCCTCCTACAAAATCCATGGATATGTCTTCCCAGATTGCTTCTGGAATGGGTAGTGGGCTGAGGAGACCAGCTGGTGCAAGAGATTGATATTTCTGCCTCTGACATATTGCACATGCGGCTACGAATTCCATAATGTCTCTCTTCATTCCAATCCAGTACACATTAGTTGCAATCCTTCTATAGGTGCATAGGAACCCAACGTGTCCTCCTACGGGGGTTGAGTGCAGCTCATGCATGAATACCTGTGGCCACCTAGAGTTTGTTGGTATCACTATTTGGTCATGGAAGAAAAGAGTGTCATTTGCCATGTGGAATCCTTGTCCTGCAGATTTCCCCTCCTTCAACAATGCTAACTTCTTTCCCAGTACCTTGTCTTCTTCTACCGATTTTCGGATAGCTTCCAGGTTTGTCCACACTGGCCCCGATACTTGGGATAATTGAACATCTTCGACTCCCCAAGAGAATGCATCAGCGGCCTTGTTTTCACTTCCGTGCTTGTACTGTATTTCAAAATCATACTCGAGTAGCTTGCGCAACCATTCTTGCTGGGCTGGTGTTACTACTCGTTGTTGGAGGAGGTACTTTAGGCTCTTCTGATCCGTTTTGACAATGAATTTATTACCTAGTAGATATGGTCTCCAATGTTGGATTGCTAGTACTAAGGCCATGAGTTCCCTCTCGTAAGTTGATTTTGCCATTGTGCGATCAGCTAAAGCCTTACTATAATAGGCTATTGGTCTGTGTTGCTGCTGTAGGACGACCCCCAATCCTCTGCTTGAAGCATCGCATTCCACGACGAATGGCTGTGAGAAATCCGGAAGTGCCAAAACAGGGGCGGTGGTCAAAGCCTCCTTCAACCTTATGAAAGCCTCTTGTGCTTGATCAGTCCACCCAAAGTTGTCCTTCCTTAGCAACTCTGTCAGAGGTTTAGCTATCTTTCTGTAGTCCTTGATGAATTTTCTATAATACCCGGATAGACCTAGGAAGCCTCGCAAACTCTTCAATGTCTTGGGTTGGGGCCAATTTGCCACTGCTTGAACCTTCCTTGGGTCCATTGATACACCCTGCTCTGATACCATGTGCCCCAGGTATTCTAACGAAGTCTGCCCAAAGGCACATTTTTTTCTATTGGCATGGAGTTGCTGCTGCGTCATGGTGGAGAATACCTGCCTCAAATGTTCCAGGTGGGAGGACATGTCTTTGCTATAGACCAGAATGTCATAAAAAAAAACCAAAACAAATCGCCTTAAATAGGGCTGAAACACCTCGTTCATGGTGGATTGGAAGGTGGCAGGTGCGTTAGTTAACCGAAAGGGCATGACCATGAACTTGTAATGGCCATGATGGGTCCTAAAGGCGGTTTTATGGACATCTTCTTCCGCCATTCTGATCTGATGGTAACCGGACCGTAGATCTATCTTGGAAAAGAACCTAGCACCGTGTAATTCATCCATCAATTCCTCTATCACAGGAATAGGAAATTTGTCTGGAATGGTAACTGCATTAAGTGCCCTATAATCTACACAAAACCTCCACGACCCATCTTTTTTTTTTACCAAGATAACCGGGCTAGAGAATGGACTGGAGCTGGGTCTGATGATTTCAGCCTCAATCATATCCTTTATCATCCGTTCAATTTCGTTCTTCTGTGTATAAGCGTACCTGTAAGGCCTTATTGATACGGGTTTCGCCCCAACTTGCAGTGGGATGTTGTGTTCCATGGATCGACGGGGAGGGAGTCCCGACGGAATGGAGAATATTTGTGCAAATTCTTCCAACAGTGCCTCCAATAAGGGATGATCCTCTACTTCTTGCGAGAAAGTTTACGTCTCTATTACCCATAAAATCTGATCTTCCTTATGCTTTTCCAACTTGCGCAAGTAATTCAATGATAAAGGGAATTTGCACAAGGTTGGATCCCCACATATTTGAACTTCCTTCCTATCATGCTCGACTGTGATTACCATCTTAGTCCAATTCACTTTCATCTCCCCCAAGGTCTTCAACCAAGTCATCCCTAGAATGACATCCACTCCTCGCAATTCCATTAAGTAACAATCTATTCTGGTTTCGTATTCTCCCATCTTCAGGGGTACCCCCATGCGAAACCCTTTACACTCTTTCGACTTTCCATCCCCTAAGGTCACCATGAACCTTCTATTGTCAGTCCTATGCCTAGTTGGTTCGTCAATGGAAGGGACATGAAATTATGACTGGCACCACTATCCACTAGGATGATCACGGGGTAGTCATTTATCGTACCTTGAATTTTAAGTGTGCAAGGTTCGTTGAATCCTTGCATTGCTAGCAAGGATAGGGATACCCAGCCTCCTTCCTTGGACCTTTTCACCGCCTCACTTTCTTCCTCCTCTTCCCCTTCCTCTTCTAGTATCAACAGCTGTAGGAATTTGCTGGGACATCGATGATTTGGATTGAAGGGTTGATCACATTTGAAGCACAACCCCTTAGCCTTTTTATCTAGAAATTCCGCATGGGTCAACTGACGTTGCCCGTGAGATCTCCTTCCCCCATCCTTATATGTCCCCGTTCCTCCACTTCCGTGGTGGTTTCCATTGACGGATGTTTCACCTTTAGTGCTCTTCCAATTTAATCCTTCTTTACCTCGTCCATCTTCTCGTGAGGGTCGATAAGAGAATTGTCCCATCATCGGGGACATCAGGCCAGCTTGACTTAAATTTCCTCTATTGGTGATTGAGGATGATATCCCCTGAGTGCAGTGGTCTCCTCTTCCTCCCAAGCTGTTTTCCGCCGATAGGAATATTCCCAAATCGAACTCTCTTTCTATCTTCACGGCTAAATCTATGGCCCGGTCTACGGTCACCGGAGAGAATGTATCTACTCGAGTTTGTATGTCGTCTCTCAATCCTCCCACAAAGTAACCTAGTAGCTGCATCTCCGGCATAGTGGGGGCGTGGGAAACGAGCGATTCAAACTCTTCAATATATTGTGTAACCGTGCCATGTTGTCTAAGCTGTGATAGACTCTTGAAGAGGTTGGCCGCTAGCAGCCCTCCATATCGTTTCATAATTTCGGTCTTCAGCTGTGGCCATGATAAGTCACCTTCCCTTCGTTGCAACATGCGGAACCAGTGATTACACCTTCCCCTCATGCACATTGCGGCGAGAGCCACCTTCTGGTCTTCCCTGGTATGCTGAGCTTCAAAGTATTGCTCGGCCATTAGTATCCAGTTGGAAGGGTCAACACCCTCAAAGATAGGCAGCACCACTCGCGCCGCATCCATTCGCAAATCTTCATCTGATGCTCCCAATTGCCCTGAGTCAAATGATGACTGAATGCCCTCATTCATTCTCTGGCTTCCCACTATCTGTTTGCCTCGATCCTTGACCATGGATGTTCCTTCTCCTCCCCCAGTTTCATTGTTCTTGCTCAGCCACATGTCTTCTAATATTTTTTGTATCTTTTCCATTTTTCCTTGCATTCCCGAAACTTTTCCAAGCATGGCCTTCTGATCCCCATCCATGGTAACCAACTGATGTTGTATTTCGGCCACCTCCTGGTGGATTTCCTCAACCGTCTTTTCTAAGGTCTCCACTCTCGACTCCATTCGTGTCATGTCGCTAGTAGTATCCGTCTTCCTTCCAGGTCCTCCGCGAGTGATGATCCGGCAGGTCGGACCAAATTGATAGAAACTAGGACTAACTATAGCTAGGGTAGCCAATAGCACAGAATACACACAGATACACTCAAAGAACAGATCAAACAATATTGCAAAGAAAATACCTGAGCTCCTTGCCCAGCAGAGGTTCCTCTCTAAGGTTCCTCTCCTCACGAAAAACTCTCCAAGAAAATTCCTGCCTTCTTGCTCTGCCTTCCTTCTATTTTATTCTCCCTTTTCCCTTCCTCCACGTGGGCTTGTGGTCCATCCTTTTTGTTGTAATTCTGTTATACCTTGCCTCTCCCTTTCCACGTCACTCCCTTCTTCTCTCTCCCAACCCACTATCCACGTGAGACTCCACGCCACCTTCCCCCATCCACTACGCTTGCTGACTCTGCCCTCTTCTCTATTTTTACTCTATACTATATGCTATACCGTATACTATATACTATATAGTATTATTAAAATTATTACATTACTAATTTTTTCTTTTCCTTTGATACACTTGGATAGGTGTATCAGGTATATTCTTTGGTCTCATATCAAGTAGCACTTACCTTCTTTGGTTGACTAAACATTGATGCCCAGTATACTTGCATTGAGAATAAGACCGACTTAATAAGTTACAAGTGCCTAGCAAAGGAGAGAAACTTAGCTGTCCAAGAGTTTATTTTCGCCAAAATTCTTTCAATAAGAACATTACAATCAGCTTTACGGAGTTTGGAAGCCATCAATGGTGACCCAAGTTAGAGGATGGGGAGAGTCCCCTCTTTGTATCCCAGTAGGTTAAGGAGCTCTTCCTTTACTAAAGATGGAACATTGGAGAGAAAGACAAGGCTTTTACCACTGTTTGCCCTAAGTCTCGAGATGGACTAAAAAATTTGTAGAGAATCCTTAATCACCCCAACTGACTTCACATTCCCTTTGCAAAACATGAGGAGATCATTTGCAAAACATAGACGTGTTAGTTGTTCCGTCTTACATCTCTAGTGACAAGAGAATTTGGGATTGACTATGAGCTTCCTCAAAATACCAGAATATACTTCCATTCCAAGGACAAAGAAATAAGGTGAAATGGGGTTTCCTTGCCTAAGTCTCTTGAACTAGGGATGAAGCCCACTAACTCCCCATTGATGTTGAATGAGAACTTAGGAGTAGAGAAACATTGTACCACCGGTTCAATAAAGTGAGTTAGGAAATTCATACAAGTTAACACCACTTCCAGAAAACTCCAACTAATTGAATCATAGGCTTTGTGAATATCCACTTTAAGCATACACCAAGGAACGCCCTTGTTATTGTTGTATCCATTGGCTAGTTCTTGAGCAACAAAATGTTGTCAAAAATGTGCTGACCTCTATTGAATGGCGATTGTTCTTTTCCCATCAGCATCAGTAGAACCAATTTTAGTCTAGAGGCAAGTAGCTTGGAAATTGCTTTATAAATGGTATTATAACAAGATATAGGTTTGAAATCAGAAAGAGTAGAGGGGTTTGCCACCTTGGGAACAAGGGATACAATTGTGCAATTCAATTCTTTTAGCATTTTCCCCGGACAGCAAGAACTCTTTGACCCCTTGCACTATATTTGAACCAATAATAGGCCATGTTGCTTTGAAAAACCTGGCAAAAAAACCATTTGGATCCAGAGCTTTACTATCTGATTGATTGAAAAAAAGCCCATTTTATTTCCTCATTCGAGAATGGGGTATTAATTTTTGCAACCTATTGATTCGAGATTCTTTGGGAGACATAGTCCTGGACCTCCGAAATAGATATTAATCGTTGCTGGCCTCCTAACCTATTAGTGAAGTATGCAATAACCTCCACATGAATCTTAGAATCACCATGAACTTCCACTCCACCCTCCATTGTTAGCTTGTGTATAGCATTCCTATTTTGACGATGCTTGACCATTTTTTGAAAATAGGTGGTGTTTTTATCTCTTGATTTGAGCCACCTTACCTTGACTTCTGTCAATATACTCTCTTCGGCTCCTCTTAGCAGATACTATTATCTAAATGCTTCTTTTTCTTGATCGATAACAGAAGTATTCCCACTCGCAATCGAATTTTGAGTGGTTGTTCAGTGTTACTTGGCTAACTTAACCCTCATTGAAAGGTGAGAAAATTTAAAACTATTCAATTTTTTTAGCTCTTTCTTGAGAATTTCAACTTTGACATCACTTGGAAAAGTTTGGAACCCCTAATTCCTATGACCAGACTACCTTTACTTTTGGTATGAATTCCGGAGATTCTAACCAAAACTCGAAGAATTTGAATGGATTTCTTCTCCTAGGTGAGTTGAATTCCATATGTATGACTCCAGCTGAGTGGTTTGAGAGTATTGGAGGAATAAAATTGGCATCACAGTTTGGAAACTTAGTTAACCAACTTTGATTCACCAAGATTCTGTTCAATTTTTTCAAAATAGGGTTATTTGTTTGCTTGTTTGACCAAGTGAACAAATTTCCTCCAAAACAAAGATCATCTAGTTCCACTTCATCCGTAAAACTTGCAAATTCCAACATGGCTGAAGTCGTCTCAAATTTCCTCAATTTCTCTCCTAGGCTGATCCAATCACATTGAAATCCCCAAGAACTACCTATGGGTTATCTGCCATAGATGGAGCCAACGCAGCTAAATCTTTCCACAATATCATCCTCTCTTGATCAGAGTTAGAAGCATATACAAATGATACAGAGAAAGAAATATTAGAGCTAAGGTGCGTGCAATTACAATGGGAAAATTGTTTATGCTTCTCCTCTAATCTAATGGTCTAAATCCTTGGATCCCACATTATCCATATTCTCTTCCTTGCCATGGAATTAATGCCAAAATTCCAATGAGCATTTAGGTTTGTTTTACTCTATCTTCATTAATGTGGTTTACCCTAGTTTCCAACAACCCTATGAATGTTATACCATTCTCTAGACAAAGCTTCCTAACCTTTGCACACTTCAATGGGTCATTTAGACCTCTTATGTTCCCTGTAGCAATATTCATTATAATATGAATGTGATGGATTAAGTATACCGTTGTTGGTGTTTGAAGAATTTCTTCTTCTTCTTCCTCTTGCTGGCTAATATGGAGGAATGTCCACTACTCGAAGAAGATGAGCTAATCATTTCTCGTCTTCTTAGTGAGCCGGACAATTTCAATGTGGAAGGGGTGGTTTCGGGCTCAGTTTCCTTCTGCTCCTTTTGTTCTTCCTTCTAATCCACCTTACCATGCACTCTCCCCTCTTTCTTCGTCACATTATCTACTATTTTTGTGCCCTTAGTATCATCGTACGTCCCCCCATTCAATTGAGTTTTAGGAATATGTGATAGGGATGGGTTGAAATCCTCATTGTTTGTCGCAACTTTATCCGAATCACGGTTCTCCTCGGTCCCTTTGAGACTTCAATTTGTGTCTTCCTCTCTTGGGTGGTCTGCTTGATGGGAAAGGAAACCTCCTCACTTAGCTCTGGAGGAGTTTGTTTAGGGGATGGCGGGGGTGTGGCTAATAGTACATTATTTTTCCTTCTATGTTGTACCTTGACCCATATTTTACTTTCTGCTGTAGGCTTTTCCTTAGATGGTGACACCTCCACAGTTGGTGAAGTGCAAGAGTGTTCGAATATGTTGCATTTGGAGCATTGCGGAGGAAGTCACTAATATTTAACCCCTATCTGCATGGATGTCCCATCCTCCCTCTCCAATTCCATTAGGGGAATAGGGTCCACAACTGCATCCACTTCCACTAACACACATGCTTGATTTGCTCTGGCTTGGAACATTGTTAGCGTGTCCGCTTGAAGGGGAGTTCTCACTGTGCTTGCAATATAACTTACTCCCACAACATCTAGGTACTCACATGGGATCCTAGAGAAGACCACCCAGGCCGGCATGTGCGAGGGTTGCAGCTTGGTTAGTGACATGCCTATCCTCCACTTTTGAAGGACTAGAAGACTTTTGGTGAAGGATCACGTTTTCTCCAAAATAACGTCAATGAACTTGTCATTGACAAATCTGAAATAAAAGAATCTATCTCTATTTCCAAGGACACTTAAGATACCGTAGTCCTTCTAGATTCTAAAGGTAGTAGTGCGGATAAGGGAGAAAGGGATCTTTTTGCCTAGAAAAAAGCCGACCAGTGTATTCTCCCATTTCTTTGCCCTTTGCATCGTGACTGAGAGAGGGGGTTTAACTCTAGGAATGGACCCTTGAGAGATTGGAGGATGATAGTGGACAGCCAGTGACAACCCGCAAGCCTAAGCAAAAGGGGCAGTTTTTTTTTTAGCCAAAGGGTGGTTTTCCTTTTCAATTGTGTCCATTACATCTTTCACTTACTCTAAAGTGGAATTTCCAAAAGTGGTAAAAGGGTTGACATTGCTTTTTTCTTTGGCAGAAAAGTCTTGCTCCTTTTTGCTAAAAGGATTATCCTCAAAAGTAGTGTTCCCTTCTCCTCTCAAGGTGACAGAAGTTTTTTCTCCAAAGTAACAGGTCTCGGGTATTGGAGCTTATGTAGCGTTAACTCCCAAAGGGGAAACCATATCAGAGTCCTTGGGAGGAGCACAGTGATTTCCGAAATTCGGATTAGAGAAGTACTTTGGGGGAAATCTAGCCCCTAAGGTGTGGTGGTAACCACCAACAGGCTTGTGATTAGAAGAACCAGAAGCCATGATCAAGGAAAATGGAAAAGAGAAAGGTCAAGGAAGGAAGGCGAGGGGTAGGGAGGGGTTTAGGGCAGTATTGCGAGGGAGAATAGAGTGTTTGAGTGTAGATAAGGTTATTTATTGGATACCTAAGAAAAGTGGTTTCTTAAGGTGGTTTGGGCTGATTTCTACAGAGAAGAGAGAGCATTTTCTCTCTTTGAGATGGACTAACTTTGAAATATTTACAATCAAAATTACTTCCAAATGATAGAAATTGTGCATTATCAGCATTCCATCTCTATTTCTGATTTTGCTCAAGACCTCATCCTAGTTTTCCCTATTCAAAGCACCTGTTTCCTTTGTTGTTTAAAAATAAAAACTTAAGCTCATTTCATTGTGAAGTTTGTTTTGCAAAGCATACTCTAGCTATTTTTCGATCTTGCCTTTATAAAGAATCCCAACCTTTCTCATTGATTCATAGTGATATTTGGAGACCATCAAGGGTTTAAAATATATCAAACACTAGATGGTTTATCACTTTTATTGATGATCACACCAGAGTATGTTGGGTGTATCTTCTTAAAGAAAAATCTGATGCTGCAAATATTTTCAAAAACTTTCATGCCATGATAAAAACCCAATTTAATGCCAATATCAAAATTCTTCACACCGACAATGGTACAAAATGCTTCTATAGTCGAAGTCAGATTTGTATATATTTAGAATTGTTTATAATTAGAATTTATTTGTTACCTTCTTAGGTAATTTTATTTCAATAGGTTGATCTTTGTTTCTTACTTTAAGTTTTATTCCTTTTATAATTTTATTCCCCTTGTAATCTATTTAAAGATGAAATCTCAATAAGAATGTACAGAATTCTTCCTCCCTTGTTTATTTCTCTTTATGGTATCGGAATAGAAAAAAAAAAACCCTAGATTTTGTTAACCTAGATCAGATCACCCAAGCCAATACCGACGCCTTTGATTAGGCACCACCACCTCCATCACCTGTTGCCTTCAAGCCCCTGAAGGATTAATTCTTATGGAAAAAAACGACAGTGATGTTCAGTTTGATAGTAAATATGTGGCTACTCCAATATCTCCTTTTTTCGAGAGTGATACCTCTTTACATATTACTTTCTACAAATTAAATGGTAGAAACTATCTACAATGGGCACAATCTGTGAAGATTGTGATTTGTGGATGAGGAAAACTGGGTTACATCACAGGCGAACTCCCAATCCCTAAGACAACTAACCCATCATATACAACGTGGCAATTCGAGAATTCTATTGTTCTCGCTTGGCTCATTAATTCGATGGAACCACAAATTAGTCGCCGTTATCTATAGTTTAAGACGGCCAAAGATGTATGGGATGCAACTTCTTGTATGTATTCTGATCTTGGAAATGCTTCTCAGATTTTTGAGATCCATTCGAAACTAAAAGAGATGAAGCAAGGATCTAACTTTGTCACCCAATATTTTTCAAATCTCCAAGATCTCTGGCAGGAATTGGATCTGTTCTTGGAGGAAGATTCTCTTTGTGCTGAGTGCAGTGTGAAGTAAAGGCATAATCTGGAGAAGGAGAGAGCATCATTTGATTTCCTTACTGGTCTTAATCGAAATCTGGATGAAGTATGGGGTAGAGTGGTATCCCGAGATCCTTTCCCATCCACTGAAGAAGCCTTCGCCGAAGTATGACGTGAGGAAGCCCGATGAAAAGTGATGCTCACAGATTATAAACCCATTATACCATCTGCACCAGAAAGATCTGCTCTAATGACAAGAAAACCTCACCAATATGGACAGCAACATTCTGATCATCATTCAAGTAAGCGACCATGGTGTCATCATTGTAATAGGCCTTGGTTGTTGATTGCCTATCCAAATATGGCCTCTTCCTTGTACTGTATCCATTTTCAGCTTGTGCAGTGGTTGAGTTGTTTGTGCGAGGGACAGGACTTTCCATGGAGTGCCATGCACTGTGGATAGTGCGGGAATCTAAACTTTTTATAGTATATTGTGGTTTGAAAGTTCTGCCTGCAAGGAACCAAATTGGTGATGAGTGTGGCCTATCACCTTTAATCTAAAGGGCAAACTGAGGTGTTGAATAATTTTTTTTGAAACTTATTTGTATTGCTTTGCTTTGGTACAATCAAAAGTTTGGGCTTCTCAGCTTCATTAGAGAGAGCATTGGTACAATACTTTCATTCTATTATTGATACTAGTACATTTGAAATCATCCATGACAGGTCTCTGCCTGATCTGCATCCTTATCTTCCCTAGTAAGACATTGTTAACTACTATTTGTTAAAGGACAAAAATAGAGAGAGAGAAGAAACCATTTATTTTTTATTATCTTGTAATAATATTGTATTGTACAAGTATTTATATATGTATACAAAATGATACTCTACTAACTAAGCTATGTGGGACAAATGTACATATACCATTTAAAACTTCTCCTCAAGCTGAAGCATATAAATCATATGCACCAAGTTTATTACAAATATACTCAATACAAGAAACCTTAAGAGATTTAGTCAAAATATTAGGCAATTGATCATTTGAGTTAACATAACTAGTGATAATATAGTTAGAGATGATCTTTTTTCGAATGAAGTGACAGTTAATCTCCATATGTTTAGTTCTCTCATGAATGACTGGATTAGATGACATATATAATGCAGCTTGATTATCACAAATTAGTTTCATTTGTGATATTTCACAAAATTTTAACTCTTGAAGTAACTGTTTTAACCAAATAAGCTCACAAGTTGCTAACGCCTTGGCACGGTATTCTGCTTCTGCACTTGATCTAGCCACAACATTTTGCTTCTTACTTTTCCATGATATTAGGTTACCTTCAATCAATATACAATAACTTGAAGTAGATTGTCTATCAGTTGGAGAACTTGCCCAATTAGCATCACAATATCCAATTACTTGGGAATGACCCTGATCTTCATATAGTAGGCCTCTACCTGGAGCATTTTTAATATATCTAGGAATCCTGACAACTGCATTCAAATGACTATTACAGGTTGATTGGAGAAACTGGCTAGCGACACTAACCGCAAAGGATATATTAAGTTGAGTGATAGTAAGATAACTAAGTCTGCTAACCAATTGACGGTATCTACTAGTGTCTACAAATAACTCCCCCTGTCCTGGTAACAATTTCACATTAGGATCCATTAGAGAATCTACGCTCTTACAATTGAGCATCTTAGTTTCTTCTAGAAAATCTAAAACATATTTTCTTTAGGAAAGAACTATACCAAAAATAGATTAAGCCAGTTCAATACCGAGGAAGTATCTTAACAAGCCAAGATCTTTGGTCTAAAAATACTTGAAAAGATGTGCTTTCAAGTCAGTAATACCATCCTGATCGTTACCAGTTATGACAATATCATCTACATAGACAATTAAGTAAATACATCTCTTGTTAGATGTGTGCTTATAAAATATCGAATCATTGGATAAACTACGATTCATACCAAATTCTATAACCACCGTACTAAACCGATCAAACCAAGCATGGGGAGATTGTTTCAACCCATAAAGTGAGTGACGGAGTTTACATACCAAATTAGACTCCCCTTGAGCAACAAAGCCAAGCGGTTGCTCCATATAAATCTCCTCTTGGAGTTTACCATGAAGAGAGGCATTTTTTGTCTAACTGGTATAAAGGCCAGTGTTTCATAGCTTCTAAAAAACACGAAGAAGAATATTGTATTTCTTGTTTTTGAAATGTACAAGACAACTTTTTATAGGCTTGATTATAGGATTACAAAAGGAAACAAGTAAATGTAAATAAACCTAGGTGTTTTCTATGGGCAAAAATAATAATTACATAAAAGAAAAGGAAACTCAAATAAATAAAATTTACTAGAATCCTATTCTAATTTGAGCCTAAATAACCAAGGTTATCTATACAATTAAGAGCCTATAAATGCCACATACTAAAAATAGAATAACAAAAAATAAATGATTTTCTACAACTAATATACAGAAAAAATCTTTGACTTTCCAACACTTCCCCTTAAGTTGGCATGAAAATATCTTTTAATGCCAGGTTGAAGATCAAATTGTCGAATTGTTTCTTGTGAAGGCCTTTAGTTAAGATATTTGCTATTTGGTTACGAGAAGGAACATACACCATACAAATCTCCCCTCTATCAATTTTTTCTTTGATGAAGTGCTTGTCTATCTCCATATGTTTTGTTTGATCATGAAGAATTGGGTTGTGAGCAATGGCAATTGCTGATTTATTATCGCAGTACACTGTAATTGGTAGTGGAGTAGAAATCTTCAATTCTTCAACAATTCTCTTAATCCACAAGACTTCACAAATTCCATGAGCCATAGATCTAAACTCGGCTTCTGCACTACTTCTCGCCACAACACTTTGCTTCTTAGTTCTCCAGGTCACCAAGTTTCCTCCTATGGAGGTGCAATATCCTGAAGTAGATCGTCTGTCCGTTACACTCTCAGCCCAATCTGCATCTGTAAATGCCTCTATTTGTAGGTGCTTATGATTTTTAAATAGTAGTCCTCTTCCAAGAGTCTTTTTTAAGTACTTGAGAATTCGTTAGACAACATTTAAGTGGTCGGAGTTTGGAAAGTGCATAAATTGGTTAACCATGCTAACGACGAAGGCAATATCAGGGTGAGTGTGTGAGAGGTAGATTAATCTTCCCACAAGTCTCTGATATTGTTCTTTATCAACACCATCAACTGTATCAGTTACTTATGGTTTCTTATTGGGTTCAATTGGGGTCTCAGCTGCCTTGCATCTAAGCATACCAGTCTCGCTAAGTAGGTCAAGTATATATTTTTGTTTATCGATAAATTTCCCCTCCTTTGATCTAGCAAACTCAATACCGAGGAAGTATTTCATTGACCCCAAATCTTTGATCTCAAATTCTGTGGCAATGCTTCTTTTTAGTGCTTCAATTTCCTTAACATCATCACCTGTAAGAATAATATCATTGACGTAAACAATTAGTATAGTCAATTTCCCTATCTTTGAATGTTTATAGAACAAGGTATGATCGGCTTCACTTTGGGAATATCCATATCCTTTTATGACCTTCCCGAATCTTTCAAACCAAGCCCGAGGAGATTGCTTGAGTCTATACAAGGATTTCTTCAATTTGCAAACTTTGTTTTTACCAAAAGTCTTCTCAAAGCCTAGTGGGAGATCCATAAACACTTATTCCAATTCACCGTTCAAAAAAGCATTTTTTACATCAAGTTGATGCATAGGCCAATTACAATTTGCTGCTATGGAAAGAAAGACAAGAATCAAATTTATCTTGGCTATTGGGGCAAACGTCTCCTGATAGTCAACTCCGAAAGTCTGAGTGAACCCCTTTGCCACAAGTCATGCTTTGTATCTTTCTATGTTTCTATCAGCCTTGCATTTTATAGAAAAAACCCACTTGCATCCAATAGTGGTCTTGTCCTTTGGCAAATCAACAACTTCCTAAGTCCCATTTTTCAAAAGAGCATCCATCTCCTCCTTGACCGCTAACTTCCAAGCCGGGCTACTAAGTGCTTCCTGTATTGTTCTAGGTTTAGACAAGTTAGAGATTTATAACAAAAAAGCTTTGTGTTTGTGTGAGATTTTTTTATAAGACAAGTATTTTGCAATGGGATGTTTTGTTGTGCAGGAACGGACTCCTTTTCTGAGGGCTATAGGAAGATCCAGGTCAAGGTTAGGAATTACCTGTGTTTCTTGGAGACTATCACTCGGTTCTTGTGGTTGGGAGGGAGCTAAAGGGTCAATTTGAATAGTCTTTCTTTTATGAAACCTTTTCCTAGAATAAACCAGAGGCTCAATTATAGATTTTTGCAATATTTCTCCCCCCGTATTAGGTAAAGACAATTCGGGTATCTGTCGACTAGGATCACCGTTATTTTCCTGTTTTTCTTGTTCTTGTTCATCAAAAACATTTAAATTCATTTTAGGCAATGGTTGAGATACTCGCCAAAAATCATCTTCATCTAGGCTATACTCCCCCTGAAGTTGATTTTTGTTAAAAAATGGTATTTTTTCCATGAATATCACATCCATACTTATGTAGGTTTTCTTTGACATGGGATTAAAACACTTGTATCCCTTTTTATTAGGAGCATATCCAATAAAACTGCATTTTTCAGATTTAGGATCCAATTTTGATCGAAAATTAGTTGGAATGTGAACAAAACATGTGCATCCAAAAATCTTTAAATGGATGTCTGATGACATTCGAAGGATTGGAAAGTTTTCTTTTAACTTGTTTAGAGGAGTCATGAATTTTAAAACTCGAGTAGGCATTATCAAGTATGATGCTGTTAAAATGGCTTCTCCCCACAAATATTTGGGAACATTCATTGAAAACATGATGGCCCTAGCAACTTCAAGCAAATGTCTATTTTTTCTTTCAACAATTCCATTTTGTTGTGGTGTATCGCAACAAGTAGATTAGTGAACTATACTCTTATTCTTTAAAAAATCTCCTAAACATTCATTAAAATATTTGGTTCCATTGCCTGATCTTAGGATGCAAATTTTTGTTTCAAATTGAGTTTCAATCATATTAAAAAAAATCCTGGAAGAGTTTTCCAACTTCTGATTTCCTGCTTATAAGATAAACCTAACAAATTCGGGTGTGATCATCAATAAAAGTTACGAATCCCTTTTTTCCAGATAATGTTTTTATTTTGGAAGGCTTCCAAACATCACTATGAATCATAAAAAATGGTTTTGATGAATAGTATGGCTTAGGTGCAAAATTTATTTGATGACTTTTTGATAAACAAGTTTTACATTGAAGTAAAGAGCAATCAACATCTTTAAAAATATCAGGAAATAAATGTGTCAAATAAGAAAAACTAGGGTGACCAAATCTAAGATGCCATTCCATTATTTTATTTAAAGTAGGGTTCAAACTCATACTGCTATATGCTTGAGCCTTTTTATTACTAGGAATAGTCTCGTCAAAGTAGTATAGTCTGCTTATCTCTCTAGCTCTCCCAATCATTATCCCTGAGTTCTGGTCCTCAAAAACACAAGATGAATCATAGAAAATAACACAACAGTTAGAATCTTTTGAAAGTTTTCTGACTGATAGAAGGTTACATTTGAGTCTTGGGACATGGAGTACAGATTTAAGACCTATACTCTTAGTCAAATTAATATTTCTTCGTCCAGCAATGGAGGAGAAATTACCATCAGCAATATGAACTTTTTCATGACCAAAACAAGGTTTATATGAATGAAATAAATGAGATAAATTTTTCATATGATTAGAAGCTCCAGAATCAATGATCCATGGGTTTGATTTTCTACCTGCATGAACCATAGAACAATTAGGAGTACCAATAGCTAGATTGGAGTTAAGCAGATTTAGGAGTTGATCAATCTGCTCCTTGCTAAACGAGTTGGGTTGTTCAGTAGCTGTATTTGCAAAGGGCTGTTGTCGTTTGTTCCTCGGCTTCCAATCTATAGGTTTGCCATGAAGGTGCCAGCAAGTTTCCCTAGTGTGGTGTGGTTTGTTATAATGGTCACACCATACTCGGGGTTTTTCTTCATTCCTCTGTAGGTTTAGATCATTTTGTTTGCTGATATGGGCTTCGACAACATTGAATGTAGAGCCTTCAGTTGGATTGGTTGAGACGGTATTTTTCCCAAGCATTACACTTCTACAAGTTTCTTCATGGCGGACCTCGGAAAAAACCTCATTGATGGAGGGCAAAGGGTTTTTCCCATCGATTCTACCTCTAACCTCATCGAATTCCACATTAAGGCTAGTAAGGAATTTGAAAACTCTATTTGCATCAACAATTGCTTTATGACAACATGCATCATTAGCACACTCCATTCTTGATCGTTAAATAGATCTAAATCTTGCCATATTCTTTTCAAAGAATTAAAATATTTGGTAACGGAATCATTACCTTGATAAATATCACCAAGTTTTAATGAGAGTTCAAAAACCTGAGATTGATTACCTAAATCTAAGTACATTTGGGTGACATTATCCCAAAGTTCCTTGGTAGTAGAATAACACATGTAGTTTGCCCCGATGTCCTCCATGGAATTTACCAACTATGTCATAACCATGGAATTTTTAGCATCCCATGTAGAGTAGGCTGGACTCTCAAGGGCTGGCTCCTTCTCTCCTGTCAGGTAGCCAATTTTTCTTATACCACGGATGTACATGCGTACAGATTGAGACCAACAAAGAAAATTCTCTCCATTCAACCGTATTGTAGTGATTTGAACTGGGTGAGAGTCATGTAGTCTGTTTGTGGAGTTTTGGGTTTTTAGGATAGCTTTAGACATGGTAGGAGTTTAGACAAAGGAGCAAGACAGACATGGGGTTTCCAGAAATCAAAGTAATTCCTACTCTGATACCATAAAAAACGTGAAGAAGAATATTGTATTTCTTGTTTTTGAAATGTATAAGAAGACAACCTTTTATAGGCTTGATTATAGGACTACAAAAGGGAACAAATAAATGCAAGTAACCTAGATGTTTTCTATGGGCAAAAATAATAATTACATAAAAGAAAAGGAAACTGAAATAAATAAAATTTACTGGAATCCTATTCTAATTTGAGCCTAAATAGGCAAGGTTATCTATGTAATTAAGAGTCTATAAATGCCACCTACTAAAAATAGAATAACAAAAAATAAACGATTTTCTACAGCTAATATACAGAAAAAATCTTTTGACTTTTCAACAACTGCAATGGATAGAAACAAGCGAATAGATGACATCTTAGCAACAGGAGAAAAATTATCAATATAATCCAAACCGTACACTTGAGTATAACCTTTGGCAACCAATTGAGCCTTAAGTTGGTCAACATGACCATCGGGACCAACTTTTATAGCATAAACCCATCGACACCCAACTAGGAACTTTCCAGGAGGTAAAGGGACCAAGTCCCTAGTATGATTAGCATGTAAGCCAGTCATTTCCTCTACCACTGCCTGTGTCCATCCTGGATCTGAAAGTGCCTCACTCACATTTTTAAGAATAGAAACAGAAGATAAAGATGAAACAACATTGCAATAGGATGGGGACAATCGATGATAGCTGAGAAAATTATATATAGGATGGGGATTACGAGTAGAACGATTACCTTTTTGGAGGGTAATTGAAAGTTTTGCTTCAATGAGGTCCTCAGTCGATAGAGGCATTTGATCGAAAGGTGATTCAGTAGGAGCGTCTAAAGAAGGTAGTGAATCTAAGGAGGGTAGGTTTTAAGAGCATTGATGGTACACTTGCAATGGTGAAGGAGAAGAACTAGAGTTAGAGACGAGGAATAGACTCAGGAAGAGCTAATTGAGATGGAATGGGTAAAACCTCGGACAAAGGACTAGCAGATGAAGATGAGGAATAGAAGGGAGAAGATTCAAACAAAGTAATATCAGGAGATGGATAATAACGATGAATAATGGGAGAATAGCACTTGTAACCTTTTTTAAGTTTGGAGTAACCAAGAAAAACACTTAATAGATCGAGTTGAGAGTTTATCCTGACTAGGAGACATATCGTGAACAAAGCATGTGCAACTAGAGACACGAAAGGGAGGAGTGTACAATGATTGATCAGGGAGTAAGATAGTGTGAGGAATTTTGTGCAAAAGGACAGAGGAAGGCATTCTGTTAATAAGATAACATGTAGTAACCACAGCATCAGCCCAAAAACGAGAAGGAACATGGTGATGCAAAAGAAGCGTGTGAGCAGTCTGAATTAGATGTCGATTTTTACGTTTAGCAACACTATTTTGTTGAGGTGTGTAAGCACAAGAGGATTGATGTAAAATTCCATAGGATGACATAAATTGAGTAGAAAAATACTTAGGAGCATTATCGTTACACAAAACTTGTACAAATGTATTAAATTGAGTTTTGATTTCAGTACAAAAAGACTTAAAAATAGAAAATAGTTCAGAACGACTTTTCATCAAATATAACCAAATATATCGAGAATAGTCATCAATAAAGGTTATAAAGTATTGAAAACCTAAAATAGAAATGACACGACTAGGGCCCCAAATATCTGAATGAACTACAGAAAAAAGAGATTTAGCCCGATTATTGACTCTCTTGGGAAACGAAGCTCTAGACTATTTTCCAAGTTGACACAACTCACACTCTAAAGTTGATAAATGCAATAAGTAAGGAACCATCCTTTGAAGTTTGGCAAAACTGGGATGACCCAATCAATTGTGGAGAACAGTTGGAGAGACTATAGCAAAACATGTAATAGAAGAAGCTAGTGACTTATTGATGTAGTAAAGCCCTTGCAACTCACATCCTATGCCAATCATCTATCCCGTACTAAGGTCCTAGAAAATAACAGAATGAGGGTCAAATTTAATAGAACAGTTTAGTGCACGAGTGATTTTACTAATAGAGATAAGATTAAAAGGATAATGAGGAATATAAAGAACATGTTCCAATGGCAAAGATGATAAGGGTTGAGCACTACCTATCGCTTTGGCAACTGTATGTGAACCATTTGCTACAGTTATTGATGGTAATGGGGTAGATTTAACAAAATGAGAAAACGGTTGAGGATTATTAGAAATATGTTCAGAAGCATTAGAATCAACCACCCATGGGCCTAAAGAAGAAGACTGAGTGAGACACACAACGGATTTACCAGTATGAGCAAAGGAAGTAGTAGAGGATGATGACTGCTTTGAAGCTTGATACTGAAAATAGTTTTCTAGATCAGCTCCTGTGAGTAGAAGAGAGTCCTAATGCTGTTCTTCAAACGATGCAGAATTAGTATTCTAAATGATGTTAACACGTAGAGGACATCCATTTAACTTGTGGCATTTGTCTTTAGTATATCCCCACTTATGACAATAGGTACATGTAGGACGATCTCCCCTATTACCTCTATGATCTCCACCTTGTGCTTCTCTTGGATTCATTCGATCTCTAAGAGCTACATGAGAAGCTAAAGCTAAATTGTCCATAGGCGGAAAACCATGTAAAGGTGCATTAGGGATGGATGAGACACGAAGAAAGCAGGAGAAAACTTCATCCATAGATGGTACAATAGGACTAGCCAATATTTGATCACGAATTGGAGCAAGATTAGGATTGAGTGTAGCAAGAATGCAGACCATAAAGAATTTATCCCTTTGAGCTAAATCATCCTTGAGAGATTGATCGGGAGGAAGGAGAGAGTTATACTCAATCTTAATAGATACCCATCTCTCAAGAAAATCAGTAATAAACATACCCGATTGTTTCAAATTAAGTTGGTTAGAAATTACCAAATATAGCCATTATATATCATTAGTATAAAGAGTCTTTGCTTGAATCCATACATCATAGCATGTGCAATAATGATTGTAAATTAGATGAAGGGAAAAATCAATCGACTGCAATTGAAGACTTAATAGTAAAGCATCGATTCTTATGCAATTATCTCTATTTTCCTTCTGCACATCTTCTACTTTAGTGGTCAAGTGATCTTGTAAATCTTGACCCATATACACCATAACTCTAACTGCTGTAGACTAAGATAAATAATTTGAATTGGCCATCAATTTCTCGGCTACAATGGCAGGAAATGGAGATAATAAGCTTGAAAAAGGATTAGTTTTTGATGAGGAACTATCATAAGCCATATTGAGTTAAAAGAACACCTCAAGAAGAATGAAAAAAAGGTGAAAATAACAAACACATAGTAGTTGGCGGCGGTTGATGGTGAACAGTGGTGTTTAACGGTAGACAAAGGTGGAAGAGGATGGTGTTGTTGTTCTACGCCTTAATAAAGTGAAAAATCAGTATTAATTGTCGAAAAATTTAAATAACAAGACTATAGTGGACAGCGGTGATGCGTGATGGCGCGTGGAGAAGCTTTCGGCAGCAAGACTTATAGGATACGACACCGGAGAAGAGAGGAACACAGTGATATGATCGGATTTCAAATCTGACACCGGAAAGACATGCAACAAGCTTTCTCTATCAAAATTAGGGTTTGTGTTTGGGCAATTTAGGGATAGGGTTAGGGTTAGGGCTTTGATACCATGTTAAAGGACAAAAATAGAGAGAGAGAAGAAACCATTTATTTTTATTATCTTATAATAATATTGTATTATATAAGTATTTATATACATATACAAAATGGTATTTTACTAACTAAGCTATGTGGGATAAATGTACTTATACCATTTAACACTATTCATGATGACTTGATGGTCGGAGACGAGATGGAGCTTGGCACTAGTTGCATTATAATCTTACTTGAGCTTGGACACACGTGTATGTTAATGAGAAGGATGTGAGTTTAAGTTCAAAGAGGGGGATTAGGTGTATCCTAAACTATGCCTATAAAAACATCAAAACATGTTTGATAAGATTGTGAATTAACTCGTATGATTTTGCGAGATTTTTTCTAATTAAAATGGATGCAAAACACTTGGTAGAATAATAAGTTTTGGTGTATGATTTTATGAGCTTATGATTGTATTAGTTTTATATAATTTTATTGATTTTATACGTCTCAATTTTAGGTAGAATCGCGTATTTGATAACCTTTTATTAGAATGTGGTTTAATGCATACATCTGAAGTTAGGGGCTAAATTGCATTTTCCTTCTAAGGCACAAATCCATCCTATCTTTCACATATCATAGTATATATTAAAAAAAAAAAACCTAGGTGCTCACTTTAATGTTTCTATCTTGCCTTCTATGATGAATGTGAGTCTATTCCAATTGATCCAGCCACATCGCATTCTTGCTTAACTGTTTGTCAAATTCAGGGTAATGATGTTCCCTAAATCTACCGAGGTTGCTATGCAGATTGATGAGGTGGTGTTTTTGACTCAGTTCTTGAGTTTTTCCTTGAGAAAAGGTGCTTGTTTTAGGGAAGGGTATTGTTAGGGAAGGGAGTGGTCAGAGTGTAATGTGTAGTGCCAACTGGACAATGCCAGCCGTAGTAGATATGAGAAAAGTATAAATACCAGTTAGTTATTGAATAGAGGCAGCTAGACATATCCTTACTATATATTAGTTTGAGAATAGATGTAGCTCTGCTGAGGTCTAGCTTTTGCATTAGAAGATAGGGCTTTGGTAATCTTCCATCTTTTAGAATCAATAATGCTTACTTTTTTCCTCTCCCAGCCATAAAAAATTTTATGTTAAGTTGATGAAGACTGAATGTATGCATTGCACCATATTAACAGAATGAAATCGGTCTAGTAGACTTGCTACAATTATCTCTTTGATCTGGGCATAACTAATTTCATCGACCATGGTTGTTCTATTTCCTGTGCTTTCTTTTTAGTTCTTGCTGAGGTCTGCAAGACACCCACTTATAGAAGTAAAATGGCTCATGGTTTTGTCATCAGGTTAGTGGCGGGCAACCAATAGGGTCTGGCAGGGCGCTAAGAGATGCTGCTGCTCGTGCTAGGCAGGGTTGGCACTCTCACCGCTATGTTAATGATGAAGTTTGTGACCCACTTGTCCTAAATGTATGTATTGTATCTACTTAATGCATCAGTGTTATTGTTCTTCTCTCTATCTTCCTTCTCATACCTCGTATATTTCATTGATGTCATGATTCTTATGAGATGAATCAATTTGCTCCCTTTAGGATGGAAAATCAAGTTTCTCTCTAAAGAGTGATAAGCAGTTAAAGGGTATGGTTGACCTTTTCACAATCATATTCGTGCACTATATCAGTGATTTTTCAATCTTTATCTAAATCGATGATTCAGGTAATTCAAAACGTAAGGGGCCATTTACTTCCGAGCATTCTGTTCAAGCTCGTCGAATGAAAGCATCAAAACCACAGTAAGATTGGTGAATCTTATTATTCACTTTAACTTAAGAGAAAACTTTTAAATCATTCTCCTAACACTGGAAGTACTTTCTTTTGTTTAGGGGAGGATCGTTAGTTGTTGATGTTGGACCTCCAGCAGACTGGGTGAAGATAAATGTATATAAAATTGTAAGCACTTCAGTCTCTGGTTAATCTATTCTTTGATTGACTGTATCCATTCATAAGTTGACTTCATGAGGATGTGTATTTGGCAGAATGATTGTTTTGAGGTGTATGCTTTGGTTCCTGGGCTAATGCGAGAGGAAGTAAGTATAAGATTTCTGCTACTAGCTTCAAAGTGACTTAAGTATCCTTTTCATTGTGTGAATTATTATTATTATTATTATTAAAGATCTCTATGTGATTATAAAGTAACATACTAAAGTTATGTTGTTGGCTCAATCTTATGGGTATAGGGTGGATAGGGTTTACTTGTTCATTACCCTGTAAGGGATAAATTTCTAAATTTTGTTACCGTAATCTAAGTTTTAACACCTTAAAACCAACTTGAAACCTTTTCTTATAAAAGTTATAGAGTACAGGGCATGCTGTGAAATTCTTTGGTGTGGATGTTCTTTTTTCCCCAATCTTAGCATACTTAGTTGCTAAACCATAGGTTCGGAGTTTCCATACGAGATTCCTTCCTGGTCACTCTATTCCTATTTTCTAGGCTTCTCTATCACACTCTTCTCAGCCTAGGTCAGATAGACAAAAGAGGGTATGAAGATCTGAAGCTCTTGTAGTTCCTTTTTATGTTTAAGATGAGCCAAGCCAACTTCCTTTTTTACTTTACTAAAACTGGCAAATACCCCCAACTTCATTCTTTGGCTTGCAAACCTTGTGCGAGGTTACCATCACTAACTTATTTTCTTTGGGACCCAATTTTTCCTTTCTTATAAATTTCAAGTTTATGTAACATTAAAAAGTAATCTATATCTAATATTACGAGTTTTTTTATATATAAAACCTATGGACTTACAGTAAAGTTTGTGAAATTTAAAATGAGTAATTTTTGTTATTTCAAATTTACATGATCTTACTACTTAGCAAATGAAAAAAATAAGGTGAAAGAATAAAAAACGTAAAGATGAAGAGGAAATTGGGAAAGAAAAAGGAAAAGAATGGAAAACGTAATATGAGATAGTTGGCATTAAGTTTAGCCATTTAGGGTTATTAATTTATGAACTTGGAGTTCTCTTTTTTTTTTTTTTTTTTTTCTTTTTTGAGATTTATTGATTGAAAATTATAATATTATTTTTTATTATTTATTTATTTAAATTATTTAATAATTTTTTATAGAGTGAGTATAAGGTATCTTGAAACTTTATTCTATATTGTTAGAAGATTACAACATTAATTTAGGAAAGTTTTTTATTTAGAAAGTATTTTAATATAGAAATCAGATAATTAGAATAGGATATGTTTTCCTATTCTTCTAATCTTGTACTTTGTATATATATATACATCCTTTTATGTATAAGGAAAAAGTAAAGAGTAAAAGAGAATTTTTACTCTTCACGATTGATGACATGGTATCAGAGCCCTAGGGTTTAGAAATTCTGGAAAAAACCAAAATTTTTTTTTTCTTTTGGCCTTCATTGCCAACATTCGTCTTATTTTTTGCGTCTTACCTCGTCTAGTTCCATTGCTCAATACTAGTCGTCTTTTGGAAAAATTCATCATACCTCGTCTAGTTCCATTGTACAGTACTAGTCGTCTTCTGAAAAAAGATCTATGCCCAAACCGAGCAATATACTCTTTTCATTGATGCAATTTGCTCCTACTCCAATTTTTATTGCCAGTCCAACCCACGTTGGTTGAAATACAGCACCAACTCTAGATACGGCTCTAGAGAACAGCCAACAATGAAAGTTACTCCCCTTCAATTGCATTAAAGACCAGCATAGGGAGACTTGAACCTATTAAGAAGGAAAGAGGATAAAGAATTGTAGACATGACTGACAAGGAAACTAAACCCAATATTCCCATGGGTGAGTTGCAGAATATTCATCAATCTTACAGACTTAATGGCCAAAACTACTTGAAATGGTCTCAACTGGTCCGTACTTATTTAAAGGGCAAAGGAAAAATTAGACATTCTTGGGACAGGACCTAAACCAGATGAGTGGAACTTTGAGATTTGGGATGAAGAAGATTCCATGATTATGTCCTAGCTATGGAGTTTGATGACACCTGAGATTAGTGACACATGCATGTTTCTAACCTCTACAAAGGATATTTGGGATGCTCTTCATCAAACATACTTGAAGGCTAATGATGCTGCTCGAGTATATGAAGTCAAAGTAAAAACCATTGTTGCAAAACAAGGCAATAAATCTATAATGGAATATGTGAATTTGCTACAAAATTTGTGGCAAGACTTGGATCATTACCAAGTTATTGAAACAAAGTGTTCTGATGATATAGTAATTTTGAAGAGGTTTATTGAGAAAGATAGTGTATGATTTTTTAGTTGGCCTAGATGCAGAGTTTGATCA
This sequence comes from Laguncularia racemosa, assembly GCA_037954665.1. Taxonomy (NCBI): domain Eukaryota; kingdom Viridiplantae; phylum Streptophyta; class Magnoliopsida; order Myrtales; family Combretaceae; genus Laguncularia; species Laguncularia racemosa. The sequence goes on along the minus strand of JBBMOL010000046.1, from coordinate 2,191,024 downwards.
AGTTAGGATCCAAATTTTGAGGAAGGATAATGTTCCTTCTCTTAATGAGGTGATTTCTATGATTAGGTCTAAAGAAAGTCATAGAAGTATCATGCTAACACTAGAGATATCTGAAGGATCAGCTTTAGTTGTATAAGAGAAACTTAATAGGAGCAAAATGAGAGAAATACCTCAGCATGATTCTCGTGACAGCTTGTGGTGCTCTTATTGTAAGCAGCCGAGACACACTAAGGATCGCTTTGGAAACTCCATGGAAAACCCTCTACTTCAAGTCGAGAATGGGGCCAAAGGGATAATCCAAAAGTACAACAAGAAGTAAATAAGTCGTCTTCAATTTCACAAGTGAAGAGGGAAACCAACATTAACCTATTCAACCAAGACGAGATAGAAAAGCTAAGGAATCTACTGGGATCATTAGAAAAGCCAAGTTCCTCTTGTTGATTAGCACTCTTTGGTAAGACTCTTTCTCATGAACCAAATACCTCAAATCATCCCATATAAGACCATTGGATTATTGACTCAAGAGCCACATACCACATGACACCTTCACTTGTTCATTTTTCAACTTACACACCTTGTGCTAGCAATAGGAGGGTTGCTGTTGCAAATGGATCAGTTACCACAGTGGCTGGTGTTGGACATGTTCAGCTGAGTCCAACCTTGCTACTAAAAGATGTACTTCATGTCCCATAATTATCCACTAGCCTACTGTCCATTCATAAAGTAACCCATGATATGAAATTTAATGCCTTGTTTTATCCCTCTCATTGTGTATTTTAGGACCAGTTGACGGGGAAGAGTATTGGAGTTGCTAAGGAAAAGGGCGGTCTCTATTATCTTGATGCATCTACCACACATGCACCGACTGTCAAGCATATCTCTTTGGGGTCTTGTTTTTCGGTTTCAAATAAAGATGTCATTTGGTGTCAACATTTTCATTTTGGTCATCCTTCATTTGCTGTCTTAAAGATGATGTTTCCATCGTTGTTTAAGAATGTTAAAGTCGAAGACCTTCACTATGATGTATGTGAATTTGTCAAACATAAAAGGGTCACTTTTCCGGTGAGTAGTAATAGAAGTTCTTTACCTTTTTAATTCACTTTGATATTTAGGGACCTTCCAGAAACCCTAGTATCACAAGAGCTAAGTGGTTTGTGTCTTTTATAAATGATTGTACTAAAGTCTCTTGGATATTTCTCCTAAAGCATAAATTAGATTTGACTTACCATTCTTCCAAATTTGATTGCCATGGTGAACAATCAATTCGGAGTAAAGATAAAAAGATTTAGATCTGATAATGCTAGGAATTATTTCAATCAAATTCTTTCATCATATTTCCAACAAGAAGGGATAATTCATGAGTCATCTTGTGTAGACACTTCTCAACAAAATGGGTTAGCTAAGAGGAAAAATGGCCACTTACTTACTATGACACGGGCTTTTCTCTTCCAAAACAATGTTCCAAAATCATACTAGGGAGAAGCTATCCTCACTGCTACACACATCATAAATCGCTTACCCTCTAAAACTTTAGGGTATAAAACACCAATGCAGCTTCTTTCTAAGTTTTACCTTGACATTAGAATAGCAAATAATATAAATCCTCGGATTTTTGGTTGTCCACCATTTGTACACTTATCTAGCCACAATAGAAGTAAACTTGACCCAAGAGCAATCAAGTGCGTGTTTGTTGGGTATTCTCTAACAAAGAAGAGCTACAAGTGTTATCACCTACCTACACAAAAATTCTATGTTTCTATGGATACTACATTTGAGGAGGTTCAATCTTTTTTCTTCAAGGGGAGTCTAATTCAATGGAAGAAGAAAAGGCAAATGAGTTATCCTTTCTTGAACTACCACATTCTTCAATGCCATTATCTAAACCATCTCCACCAGAACCAAGTCTTGAAACTATTCCTACTAATGATGATATTGACAGTAGAAGGTATGGAAAGGCGTATTCAAGAAGAGGAGTCCTGACACTAGATCTTATGCAACTCCAAAACTCAGACTCTACTCTTAGAAATGAGGTATGCATAGATTCAATTCCTTCAACTGTTCCGTCTAATCTTGATATTGTCCTACCTATTTCCTTGTGAAAAGGGTCGAGAGAGTGTACTAAACCATCCAAAATATCTATTGGCTAATTCAGTATCTTTTCATAGATTTTCCCAATATCACAAGAGTTTCTTGCCTAATGTAAACAGCATTCAAATCCCCAACAACTTATATGAGGCTATATCTGATAAGAAATGGAGAGAGGCTATGAAAATAGAGATGAAGGCCCTTGAGAAGAATGGAACTTGGGAAGTTGTAGAACTGCCAAAAAACAAAAAATTAGTGGGATGCAAATGGGTGTTTACTGTAAAGTACAAGTCTGATGGGTCTTTAGAAAAATACAAAGCAAGGCTGATAGCTAAGGGATATACTCAAACTTATGGAGTAGATTAGGAGGAAACTTTTACACCAGTAGCTAAGATGAATACTGTGAGAATTCTTTTGTCACTAGCTGCAAATTTCGATTGGGATTTACAACAATTTGATGTAAAAAATGCATTTCTTCATGGAGATTTAGAGGAAGAAATATATATGGAAATGCCACTCAGATTTGGAAAAGAAATGAAAGGGAACAAGGTTTGTAGACTAAAGAAGGCATTATATAGACTCAAACAGTCCTTGAGGGCATGGTTTGGCAGGTTTACTAAGGTGATGATCAACAATGGGTATAAGCAAAGTCAAGGCGATCATACATTATTCATCAAGCATACGACTTTAAGGAAGGTGACGGCACTATTGGTGTATGTTGATGACATAATTGTTATTGGAACCAATGAGAGAGAGAAGGAGATCTTAAAAGCTTGCTTGGCAAGAGAGTTTGAGATCAAAGTTTTGGGAAAATTGAAATACTTTCTAGGGATAGAAGTAGCTAGGTCTCGACAAGGTATTTTCATTTCCCAACAGAAGTGTGTAGTTGATCTCCTAAAAGAAACCGGCAAGACAACTTGTAAACCTGCTTCAACGCCAATTGAATTCAATCACAATAAGCAAAGCTGAGAATGATAAATATGTGGATAAGGAAAGATTTCAAAAATTAGTTGGAAAGCTAATATACTTGGCACATACACGACCAGATATTGCATATGTTGTGAGTGTAGTAAGCTAGTTCATGCACAATCCCAAGGAGTTTCACCTACAAGCTGTAAATCGTATACTTCATTATTTGAAAGCTAGTCTAGGTAAAGGAATTCTATTTAAGAAAGGTGGAGGGCTTACTCTGGAAGCTTATATAGATACTGCACATTCTTAGGAGCTAATTTAGTCACATGGAGAACTAAGAAACAAAATGTGGTGGCACGGTCAAGTGCAGAAGTGGAATTAAGGGCCATGGCTCAAGGGGTTTATGGGTTTTTGTGGTTAAAGATTATTCTTGAAGATCTGAAGATAAAGTGGGAGGAACCTATGAGACTATATTGTAATAACAAATCAGCTATTAGCATTGCACACAATCCAGTACAACATGATAAGACAAAGGATATCGAAATTGATAGACATTAAGTTAGACACTAAGCTGATTTGTACAACCTATATTTCTACCAAAGAACAACTGGCAGATGTGTTTACAAAAAGATTGAGTTTTCCAAATTTCTCAACAATTATATCCAAGCTGGGAATGGATTATATATATTCACTAGCTTGAGGGGGAGTCTTAGAATATTACAACATTAATTTAGGAAAGTTTTATTATTTAGAAAGTATTTTAATATAGAAATCAAATAATTAGAATTGGATATGTTTTCCTATTCTTCTAATCTTGTACTTTGTATATATATATACCTTTTATGTATAATGAAAAAGTAAGAAAGTAAAAGAGAATTTTTACTCTTGACGATTGATGCCATATATATCTTAGAATACAGATTTTAAAATAAGTATAAAGTAAGAAGACCTTGTACCATAGCTTACTCTATAAAAGTAAATTTTAAAAAAATCTGTATCTAAAACTTATCCTGTAACTCTTAATACTTACCTAGAACTTATCCGGTCGAGTAGGATATGGGTGTATATCTTATACAATAGGATTAGCTGTTTGCCCCTAGTTCTAGGTAAATAAACTTCCATGCCAACAAAGCAGGCCAACAAAGAAACTTCTGAGATGGGAATCTTTAAGATTGTAAGAATATAATTTCTTACTCAAATGAGTTAAGTACCTTCCTCTTAATGGAAGTAATCCAAATTCCTTCTCTGGGTTATGGGCAATCATGCTAGAGAAGACTTGAAACAAAGTCAGTGACCCTATCATTGCATATTATTTAATATGAGACGTTGAGTCCATCTGGAACTACCATAACAGAAGCTTTTGTGTGGCCTGGATTAGCAAAATGTTGGTATACATATTTTGAATGCTTTTCTTACTCCACTTCCATATCAATGAAGCTTTTCTGAGTTAAATTCTCAATATTCTGTTAGGCTACCTTTACTTTGCATAGCAATTCAGAGTTTGTATTGTTTCCCCCCTATATCTCTCAGGTTCATGTGCAATCTGATCCAGCTGGTCGTCTGATCATAACTGGTCAACCACAGCAACTGGACAATCCTTGGGGTATCACACCTTTCAAAAAGGTTTGTTGAAATCTTTTGTAGCAAGAAACCTGGTAGTCTCTACAAATGATCATCTTCTGCGTCACTTTTTAGGTAGGGCAAATAATCTATATTTTCTACCAGCATGGTTATATTGGTTTTTAAGGTAGTGTTTGGTTTGGATAATTTTTTAAGGGATTAGACCGGATAAAATTCGTATAAAAACCTTGTTAGTAGTAAAAGAAAAATCTTCTAGAAAAACTCTAAAATAATCCCCTCAAAGAGCTTTCACTGAATATGGTACAAGAGGATTTTTGCTACGCTGTAGTCCTTGTACTACACTGTTCTTCTGGTGTTGTGCAGTCTTGGTAATTAAACACGACGTTAGTGTCGGGTCAGTAGACACAAAGCCAAAAGTGGTCATGAATAAACCTTTGTTTGTGTATCCAAGTGTCTATATAAATCGTATTGAGGAGGATCAAGATCAAATTCAAGGAAGGTAGACATTCTTCATAGACCGTAAAATGAAGTGACAACCGTGTCCATAGCCACAGTTTTGTAATCTTCATAATTTGTCTTTATCCTGAAAGTATTTTTTGTGGTTTTTCTTTTTAGGTTGTCAGCTTACCGGCTAGGATTGATCCTCATCAGACAACAGCGGTGGTCACCCTCAACGGTCAGTTATTTGTGCGTGTTCCAGTTGATCAGACGGATCTTTAGGGAGCAGCTGATCATGTCCCTTTTGTAAAGCACACAAAGATGACCAATTTCCCTGACCTTAGGAGATCCCATCCCGTTGTTTTAGTGAAGTTGCAGTTTACTTTGTAAACTATTCATCCTTGATAATCAGACTCATGGCTGTAGACATATGAATATTTCTTTAGTATAAGGCGACATAAAACAGAGGCCTTATTAGCTGTTCAGTAATAGTTTAGATAATGTACATTTTTAAAGGGATGAAACAATAATTTTTGTTACAGTTTACTTTTTTTTTTTTTTTTTGTAACTTCAACAGTGTATAATTTTCCTCCTGCAGATATTTACCCATCAGGCTTGCATCCTGTAAAGATCATTGGAATCAGGAGCAAAATATTCTTTTTCTTGGTTGAAGGTTGGAAGGGAATGCTATTTTGTTTTCTGATTATGGGCTTTTTTAAAATAAAAATTATATTTCATGAGAATAGCAGTTCCTTTGATGATGAAGGGAAGGAACAGAGATTTCTTGTCCATTTCATATGTAGTATGAAATACATACTATTTAAGGCGTAATTTTTTTTTTTTTAATGAAACAAAAGAATGGCTATTTAGGCGAGTTTTTAAGGTTGAACGATAATTCCGTTTCAGTAAATAAAGGAAAAGACTAGCTAAAATCAAATATACAAATTTTTTTTCCCTTGTGATGTACTTTTTCATACGTATATCAAATTATCTATTTGGTCATTCAATCCTTTTTACACTATGCATAAGATGAAGGCTAGTTTTGGGGCCCGTCCTTGGGAAACGTTCTCGGAAGATATTCTGATATCTGTCTACGATGTGATTTTGTATTTGACGACAATTAGGGTAGGGATAAATTTAATTCTTTAGCAATTTTACCCCATTTTCTAATTTGTTCGTCAAAGGCCAAAATTAATCCCACCCTCTAATAAAAGAAAAATTAGAAGGAATGCAAATCATATCTAGGATCAAGTTTAAATAAATAATAAAATAGAAATCGATATTATACTATGTGGATAAAATAAAAATTGAACTTTTAAATGATTAAATAAAAAATAAATATTATGCTAAAACAGAAGATCCCTTTGTTGTCTTATATATATGCTACATTAGTTCAATTTAACAGTATTATTATGAGATCTTATCTTTTAATCACTTAATATATGATTAATCTTCTTATTTTGACCACTTGATCTAAACATTAGTACCTCACTTATAATTTTCTCCTTCAATAAATGACTCCATCAACTTAATTGCCCACCACAGTCCACACTAACCACTACCCACTACTTTGTAAGACGCGATTTTGATTAAAGGACAGTGATATCGTGAACAAGATATCCAAGAAGGGAATAAACCTGGATCAGATTCGGTATAATCCAAGGAGATGATTCGCTCGGCATGGAAATCGACTGTGTCTAGACCGAATCTCAATATGGATGATGCAATTTAAACATAAGCATCCCGATCATTTAACATGAAATTGTAATGAATTTAATTTTTTTTAGTTACTTCTAATATTTTTTATTCATTTACAAGACAAGTTAGGTAATACAACACGTACCAAGTCACCTATAATTTTACTTTTACAATTAATTTTCGATTCAACGAGCATTTCCAAGCTTTAAACCATGCAACCAAATCGATGCCGCTAAAAGCAACCTTAGCAAGTCCACGCACGTAAACTTGCTTGTCTCATTCAGACCCATCGCCGGAAGAGAGAACAGAATTACACGCATGTTGACCATATGTACACACGAAGCCTAACCCTTGTGGCAGCTAGTCTAACATTTTCATTGATTCTATACGCGAAATTTCATGGGTTTATGCCATGCTAGTCGTTGTTTTCATCCTCTAAAAATGTCATGGATTCCAAATCTGCTTTCAGTTCATTGGCTAAAGAAATCGCTATATCTGGTCATGCTCTACAAGTAGGGATTTAAAAGAGGAAAGTACAAGAGGGAGAATATTGGTGGAGCAAAGTTTTCCAAGATCCACATATTAAGCCACTATTGTGGCCTAGCTTGGGATGAAGCATCATCTCCCTTTAACAACATGGTGGTCCTTTTTGTACAAACATAATAACTGGAGTATTGATCATTACTAGTATTGGACAAAACAAAAGCAGGTGCTAATAACAGAAAAACAGTCTTCCCACTTCTCATCCGCTTTCCTGGCCAAAAGGTCTGCCACCTGGTTAACTTCCCCTGGAGCAAAAGTCAGCTTGATGTTCCTAAATTCTTCAAACCTGTCCCTGCAAGCATTAAGAACATTAAAGTGAATGTCTACAATATCAGTTCTGTCAGTGAGAAGTTTAACAGCAATCTTTGAATCCATCTGGATTTCATTGTTGTCAATTTTTATCATGGAACACCATGTTAAGCCCCAATATAAGCTCCACAGCTCTGCATCTAAGTTGGAGACGTTGCCTAATTTTTTCATGTAACCAAAGATCCAATGTCCGTTCTCATCTTAGAGAGTTCCACAGGCTGGTGCAATTAATGAGTTGGACTTGCGTGGATGAGTCTCTGTTGAGTTTCACCCATCCCTTTTGTTGTGGTTTCCAACAAATCTTCTCCATCTTGTATTTGCTATTCTGCTTTTTCTTATACATTGCCTTGCACCAGAATTCATTTGCCCTCATTCTTGCCATTGCGATAAAGTTGCCCTGTTCACTTGACATTGTTCCCCCTCTAAAGATTTAGCCATTCCTTGATTTCCATACTGATCATAATGTGTAAGCTAAGGTAATGCCTTTGGGAGGGTACATGTGGTTTGTATCCTCTCTTTTGCATTTTTCATTTCGTTTCATCCATTGTTTGAAGGGGTGGAGATCACCCTCTTTATCTAAAAGGGGCTTTATGATGTCTACAATTTGAGGGCATGTTCTCAGAGAATGCTCTACTGTTTCATTAGTTTCATTACACAATTGCAACCTCATGTATCGATGCCTCTTCTCCTTAGAAGAGCCCCTGTTGGAAGAGTGTCATTATATACTCGCCAAAGGAATAGTTTCACTTTTGGTGCTACTGGTAATTTCCAGATCCACTTCAACTCGTCTTGCACGGATTGATCAACTTGACAAAGCTTATGATATATTTTCCCCACATTGAATGTCATTTGTTGGAAGGATGATTGTGGTAGTTGTGATAGATTCCCGATATAAATCTTGCAGAAATTTAGACTTTATGACCTCAGTCATGCTAAATCCTAACAGGTCATCACTCCATTTATCACAATCTATCCATGCTTATTCTACAGTGATGTCTCCTTTGTTGTAGCCTATGGGACTAGCTGTCAATGATCTAACATTTTTCCCATTTAGCCACTTGTCTGTCCAGAATGTTGTCATTGGAGTGCAAATTATATCAGTTGAATTGATTAAACCTATTAAGTCATTGTTCTCAACTAGGTTTCTCCACAAAGGGGAAGAGTGAGGTTTCTAGAGTAGAGTGTTTCCCCTTTTGTAATCTTTATACTTTTTCAGCACATGGGTGGGTCCATAGCTTGCTTTTGTTGTGGAAAGCCCATACTCTCTTGAGGTGTAGAGTTTGGTTTCTTAATTATAAATGGGGTAGTCCCAATTCCCCTAGGTCTTTGTCTTTGAAATTGTGTTCTATGGGATATATGACTCGTAGATCTAGGTGTTCCCTTTTTAGAAGAATCTTCTTGTGATGGTTTCCATTTTTGTAAGGATATTTTTTGGTAATTGTGTGACTTGCATGTAGTATGTGGGAAGTGAGGAAAGAACTGAGGAGATGAGGATTGTTCTACTCACCATACTAAGTTGCTTTTCTTTCCATCCTTCTAGCTTTTTATGTGCTTTCAATAGGATGAAGTAAAAATTCTTTGGCTTTGCCTTGTAGCCCTAGTGAGAGGACATCCTAAATATCCCCAAAATTTTGCATCTCTTTAATGCCAAGTATGTAGGTGATGTTGTCTCTTATGGCTTTGGAGGTATTCTTTAAAAAAATACATTCCAGGCTTTAGCAAGCTTATTTTCAAACCTAACAAACTCTGTAATTTTACTAAGATTCTTTTGATGACCCTTGCTTGTTTTGGAGATGCTTCCGCAAGGACCATGTCATTGGTAAAGAATAGGTGTGAGATGTGAAAGTTTGATACCCTAACTAAAAAAGGTTTCCATCTCTTTTCTACCATCGGATGTTTTATGTATCTACTTAGGGTTTCCATCCCTATGACATATAGTATTGGTGAGAGAGGGTCTCCTTGCCTTATTCCTCAGCTTGGGGTGATAGAAGGCAAAGTCTCTCCATTTAACAAGACTTGAATGTTGGTTGAGGAAATGCAAGATCCTATGAGTTTTATTGGAGGGAAGTTTAAGGACCTAAGGCCATGGATGATAAAATCCCACTCTATAGTGTCAAAAGCTTTCTATAAGTCAATTTTGATTGCTATGAAACCTTGATTCCTTCTTTTCGTTTGATAGGAATGGAGGATTTCATCTAAGAGGATTATGTTGTCAAAAGCACTCCTTCCAGGGATGAAGCTAGCTTAGGTTGCAAGGAAGGGTTTGATCCTATTGACTAAAATGTTGCTAAGCAATTTGTCAATGGTGTTGCATAAGCTTATTGGCCTAAATCTATTGAGGTGGCTTACCCCAAATTCTATGTTTTGCTCTCTTGGTTAGAACTATGAAATGATAATATGAGGTATTCCTTTCATCATCTCTTAGCCATTTAGTTCTTGCTTTCATTTCCTAAAGTACCTCTTCCTGGTCAAAGTTGTCCTTAGCTTTTATTTAGCTTAGATTAAGCAATGATTGGGATGGATAGCTAACTCTTTTTTTTATTGTCTATAATTGTTTGGTTATGGCTTTCTTTTTCACTTGAATGGAACCAAATACCCTATTATTCCAATTTTTTTTGTTGCATGTTGAAAGCTTTTGGTGGTGCTTCCGAGGTTATGATCATTTTCATTCTAAGTTGTTTGGACTAACGTTAGGAAAGTAAGATGTTGTAGCCAAAAAGGCTGAAATCTAAAAGGTCTATTTCCTATTCTTGGTAATTGTGGTGAGGTCTTTAACAATAGGGGTGCGTGGTTTGATATTCCTTTTGGCAGATGTTTAATTCGAGTTACTAGAAATAAGAATTTCCAACTGTAATTTGCCTAACCTCTATCAATCTAAGTTTGTATTAAACTTGTGAGTTTTGTTTTATTTGACCACGTATATTTAGGTCCCACAAAACCAAGGTCAACTAAGCCACAAGACAACATACAAGTACGATAGGGATTATCTATAATTAAAAGGTGCATATGATGTCATTAAGGTCTCCTATTACACACCATGGCTTATTTTGAATAATACTTTGATAATCATAGTGATGAGTAGCAGAGTAAGCTATAGCTCATGTGAGTACCCCTTACGTTATTATCTTATAATCTTAGTATATGTAGTGGTTGCAATACTATATAACTACTCATTTGTTTTGTGGATGTTATAAGATAAAATTATTATATTAATATATTAGGCCAAACTTGTAAATTATTTGGCTTGACTCATTGGGCTAAGTGATTAGGTCTAGTGAATCCGGTCCATCTATTGGAATGACTTAGGAAAAATTGGCTTAGTGAGTTCATAATAGGACCATTAAATCGATTTGTTTGCCTCTAACATTTCTTAGATAGGCTCATACACTAAAGAAAAAGGCTATTAGCCTTGGGCTTTTGATGGGGATCAAGTAGCATCAAGAGTTCACGAGCCAAAGTCTAATGACCCGCTACATGGTATTGGAGGTCCAATGACAAGAGCTAGAGCTAAGCGAGTGGGAGAAGCCTTGCAAGGATTAGTTATGGAACTCCAAGAGCAAGAAGCAGGTCGACACAAGTCTAATTCAAGTCCCGAGCTAGTAAACATAATATATCAAAGCACGGACGAAGCGGAAGCCATCAACGATGGAACGATAGCCTTCAGCAAAGGGAAGGCCGCTGGCCTAGAGGCAAAGGAGAGCCGGCCTTGAGGGAAGCAACGCCGGCGGCTTAAGGCCACCGGCCTTGGAATCTGCACCGCCGGCGTAGTGCCGACCTAGACATCCGTAGAACGTCTTTTTCTTTCTTCCATTATTTCAAAGCCAGCCATATATGCATTTAGGCCGCTAACTTATGTGATATTTCGACTATAACACCTTGTTTTGTCATTTGAAAGGACAGTTTTTATCAATTTGAATGAAAATTTCCTTGAGAGAATCCTCTCTTCTTTAGTTCTTGCGAATAGAACTTCCTTCGATTTCTTCATCCTAAACGCTTGGAGAAATCTATCCGGATAGCTTAGGTTCTAATCGACGGGTTCGATTGGGGTCGGGTTACGTTTCGTTTTCGATTCAATTTCGATTCTCGGGTTTGAATCCTTCTTGAACGTTGGGTCTTAGATCGATATCTAGGGTTCACGTCATTTGGTATCAGAGCCAAGGCTCATTGAATCGGGTAATCTCTATCCTTGTTAATATTTTTGTTTAATTGATTGCATAAATTTTCTATAGTAGTTTAAAAAAAAAAGTTTTTTTGTTGTTCGTGGTATTTTATATATGTAATTCCATCATTTCTATCCTTCGTTGATTCCATCATTTGCAAAAGAACCGAGAATATACATTTTGCAGAGGATTCCCATTTGTCAAAATATATATATCTCTACCATAGCTTTTGATTCTCATTAGCCAATTCATAAAAACAATTGTCTACTATCATTTTCGTCGAGGAATTGACATTCCTTTTAAGAGTCTTCAATTCGGCATATACATATATCCATTGTTTTTTCGAATTTGGCCGAGGAGATTAGTTACGTTGCTATCCATTTTTAAGAAGGAATATCAATTCCTTATTTGCATTCATACGGTCACGGAATTGAGAAAGGTTGGTAATTATAAAAAAAAATATTCCAGTTTATATTTTAGTTTGTTTGTTTAATTGTTTGAGTTCATTGTTTCCTATCAAATTCACTATATTCCATATTGGTCAATCGTAGTTATTCATTGAGTCGTCGTATTCTCGTGTTGTTGGAATTCTGAGTTGTTGGTTGATTTATCCTAGTGGTTTATTTTGGAGAAAAACTCATTGAGTTAGTTCTTGAGCAAGGATTTGCAAAGGAGAGTAGATTGGTGAGAATTTTATCATGGAAAATCAAATTGTGAGATACACGAGTGTATACACATCTTCGAGTGTAAACTGGTGAGGGAGTAAATTGTGAGGCCTTCTTAATTTGTTATTACTAACCTTTTTCTGTTGCAGCGATATGTCTGAACAAAGTCCAACTGGTGGAGAGAAGGGAGAAGTAGATAATAAAATGATGTTTGATGCTTTAATGAGTGAGATGAAAAGAATACTGAGTGGTGAACTGGAGCAAATCCATGTAAGGATGGATAAGGTTGAGCAAGGTAGGGAGCCCACGAGTAGTACTTCTGTAGGGCGAAGAATTGAGAGGCTTCCAAGGAGGGGAGTGAGAATAGAAGAGGGAGAGGACACTGAATTAGGAGAGTATAATTTTGTGATGGGAAGAGAAAATACCCAAAGGAGAGATAGTAACTTGGGTAGCATAAAGATGAAAATACTTTCCTTTCAAGGGAAGAATGACCCAAAATTATACTTGGAGTGAGAGCGAAAGGTTGATCACATATTTGAGTGCCATAACTATTCAGAGGACAAGAAGATTAAACTTGCAGCAGTTGAGTTCACTGACTATGCAAGTGTATGGTGGGATCAACTGGTTAGGAATAGGAGATGGTATGGAGAGGAGCCTGTTAGCATTTGGGGGGAGATGAAAACTATTATGTAGAAGAGGTTCATTCCTAATCACTATTATAGGGATTTGCATAGGAAGTTGTAGGGTCTAACACAAGGATCCAAAAGTGTAGAGGACTATTATAAGGAGATGGAAATAGCCATGATTAGAGCTAAGGTGGAGGAGAATGATGAAGCTACAATGGCTAGGTTCATTGGTGGATTGAATAGGGAGATCGTTGATATTGTTGATCTACAACATTATGTAGATATTGAGGAATTATTGCATAAGGCGATCAAGGTTGAGAAGCAGCTAAAGGGAAAGAGTACTTCAAGGTATCACCCAATTTCAAGTTCTTCCAGGTATAATTCAACTTCTAGTTCTTCATGGAAGTCGAATTGGAAGAATAACAAACCACCACCGAAAACTAAGGAGGAAGAGAAGGCTAAGGCACCGGCATCCTATTCGAAAGGTAACACTAAAACCAAATCTACTTCTAGATTGCGTGATATTAAGTGTTTCAGGTGCTAGGGATTTGGGCATATTGCATCACAATGTCCAAACACTAAGGCGATGATCCTTCTGGAGAGTGTGAGTTCAGGGGATGATGATGACATGGCCCCATTGGAAGATTGTAGTGATGTGGATTTAGAAGGGCTTGTAAAGGGAGAGGTGCTTGTTACCAGGCGGGTTCTTAATACTCAACTTAAGGATGAGGGTGATAAAGTGCAGCGAGAGCATATTTTTCATACTAGATGCCATGTGAATAACAAGGTGTGTAGTTTGATTATTGATAATGGTAGCTGTACAAATGTTGCTAGCACATTATTGGTTGACAAATTGAAGCTGAAAACTATGAAGCATGAACAGCCTTATAAGTTGCAGTGGTTGAGCGAATGTGGGGAGGTTAAAGTGACCAAGAGGATATTGATTTCTTTCTCTATAGGGAAGTACCGTGATGAGGTATTATGTGATGTGGTACCTATGCAGGCTTGCCACATATTGTTGGGACGACCTTGGCAGTTCGATAGGAAGGTCACTCATGATGGTTATCACAATCGGTATTCCTTCATTTTAAACAAGAGACAGGTGATTTTGACACCCCTCAACCCTTGGGAGGCTAGTGAGGATCAGTTGAGAATTGCTAGAGAGTTCAGAGAGAGAGGGAAACACAAGAGTGAACAAGAAAAGAAAATTGAGACTGTGAAAGAGAGTGGCAAAAACACACTGGTGAGTTATGAGAAGAAAGAATTAGAGGGAAACATGAGTGGCATTGGAGAGGCAAGTGAGATTAAAAGTGCTTTGAAGGCAAAACGACACTTACTTGTACTGATGTACAAAGATGTTTATCTTTCCACTGACCATCTTAACCCTTCTTTGCCTGCAGTTATTGTTTCTCTTTTGCAGGAATTTGCTGACTTATTTCTTGAAGAAGTACCAAGGGGATTGCCTCCACTAAGAGGCATTGAACACCAGATTGATTTTATTCCAGGTGCTTCCATTCCTAATCGACCAGCTTATCGAGCCAATCTAGAGGAAACCAAGGAGATCCAGAGGCAAGTTGATGATCTGGTAGAGAAGGGGTTTGTGAGAGAAAGCCTCAATCCATGTTCAGTTCCTGTCATCTTGGTTCCCAAGAAGGATGGAACATGGCGAATGTGTGTTGACTGTCAAGCAATCAACAAGATCACAGTTAACTATAGATAACCTATCCCTAGACTTGATGATATGCTTGATGAGTTACATGGTGCCTATTTGTTTTCCAAAATTGATTTAAAGAACGGCTATTACCAAATTCGCATGAATGAGGGAGATGAGTGGAAAACGGCTTTTAAAATTAAGCACGGTTTATATGAGTAGATGGTAATGCCTTTTAGATTACCAAATGCGCCTAGCACGTTTATAAGGTTAATGAATCATGTTCTTCGTGCTTTCATTGGGAAGTTTGTTGTTGTATACTTTGATTACATCTTAGTTTACAGCAAAACTCTAAGCGAACATGTTCAACATTTGCAAAGTGTGTTTACTGTTTTGAGAGGAAACAAATTGTATGCGAACTTGAAAAAGTGCACCTTTTGTATGGAAACTGTGGTTTTTCTTGGCTTTGTTGTAGGTGCGAAGGGGATTGCTGTAGATGAAGAAAAGGTGAAGGCGATTCGGGAGTGGTCGACACTAAGGAATGCAAGTGAGGTCAGGAGCTTTCATGGGCTAGCAAGCTTTTATAGGAGATTTGTTAGGGACTTTAGTTCCATAGCTGCTCCTCTAAATGATCTTGTTAAGAAGAACACCGAGTTCAAGTGGACTGAAGTGCATGAGCAAGCTTTTAAGACTTTGAAAGGTAAGTTGACTAATGCACCTTTACTTGTTTTACCTAATTTTGAAAAAGTTTTTGAGATTGAATGCGATGCTTCCGGGAAAGGTATTGGTGGTTTTTTGATGCAGGATTCCAAGCCAATCGCTTATTTTAGCGAAAAGCTCAATGGTGCTACATTAAACTACCCAGTCTATGACAAAGAGCTATATGCTTTGGTAAGGACCTTGCATACTTGGCAACATTACTTATGGCCTAAGGAGTTCATCATTCATTGTGATCATGAGAGTTTGAAGTTCTTGAAAACTCAAGGTAAGTTGAACAGGAGGCATGCGAAATGGATGGAGTTCATTGAGACCTTCCCATATGTGATCAAATACAAGCAAGGAAAAGAGAACGTGGTGGCTGATGCACTTTCTCGAAGGTATTCACTTTTGACTTCTTTGCAAACTAAATTGCTTGGGTTTAAACTCATTAAGGAGTTGTATGAGACTGATGCTGACTTTGGTCAAATTTGGGCTACTTGTGCTGAGTCTGGATATTTTGATTTCTATAGGCATGATGGGTATTTATTTAAGAAAGATAAGTTATGCGTGCCTAAAAGCTCTGTGCGTGAATTGCTTGTGAGGGAAACACATGGGGGTGGTTTAATGGGACACTTTGGTGTTAAAAAGACTTTGGATATTTTGCATGAACATTTTTATTGGCCAAAAATGAAGCATGATGTGCAAACTGTGTGTGACAAGTGCATTGCATGTAGACAGGCCAAATCTAGAGTAATGCCCCATGGAGAATACATTCCATTGCATGTGCCTAATCAACCCTGGACTAACATTTATATGGATTTTGTGTTAGAATTACCACGATCTCAAAGTGGCAAAGATAGCATATTTGTTGTTGTCGATAGGTTTAGTAAGATGGCTCACTTCATTGCCTGTTTTAAAACTAATGATGCACAACATATTGTCGATTTGTTCTTTAGGGAGATTGTACGGTTGCATGGCTTGCCTAAATCCATTGTGAGTGATAGGGATGTGAAATTCTTAAGTCATTTTTTGGCGTACTTTGTGGAATAGGCTAGGCACTAAATTGTTGTTCTCTACTGTTGCACACCTTCAAACTGATGGTCAGACAGAAGTAGTCAATAAGACTCTTTCAACCTTGTTGCATGTTGTGATTTATAAGAATTTGAAACAATGGGAGAAATGTCTACCACAAGTAGAATTTGCATATAATAGCACTGTGCATTTCACTACATCTTATTCTCCATTTGAGGTGGTGTATGGTTTTAACCCTCTGACTCCATTGGATATTTTTCCTTTGCCTGTTAACGAATTTGTTGATCTTGATGGAAAGAAAAAGGCAGAGTTTGTGAGGGAATTACATGCTCAGGTTCGTGCCAACATTGAGAAGAAAAATGAGCATTATGCTCGACAAGCCAATAAGGGTCGTGTGAAGACTGTTTTTCATCCAGGAGATTGGGTGTGGGTACATCTAAGAAAGGAGAGATTTGCTGAACAGCGGAAATCTAAGTTGCACCCTAGGGGAGATGGGCCATTTCAAGTGTTTGAGCGAATCAATGATAACGCTTACAAGATTGACTTGCCAAGTCACTATGGTAATGTAAGTGCAACTTTTAATGTTTCTGACCTTTCTCTGTATGATGCAGGTGATTTGAGGACGAATCTTTTCGAGGAAGGGGGGAATGATGGGGATCAAGTAGCATCAAGAGTTCACGAGCCAAAGTCTAATGACCCACTACATGGTATTGGAGGTCCAATGACAAGAGTTAGAGCTAAGCGAGTGGGAGAAGCCTTGCAAGGATTAGTTATGGAACTCCAAGAGCAAGAAGCAGGTTGACACAAGTCTAATTCAAGTCCCGAGCTAGTAAACATAATATATCAAAGCACGGACGAAGCGGAGGCCATCAACGATGGAACGACAGCCTTCAGCAAAGGGAAGGCCGCCGGCCTAGAGGCAAGCAACGCCGGCGGGTTAAGGTCGCCGACCTTGGAATCTGCACCGCCGGCGTAGTGCCAGCCTAGACATTCGTAGAACATCTTTTTCTTTCTTCCATTATTTCAAAGCCGGCCATATATGCATTTAGGCCGCTAGCTTATGTGATATTTCGACTATAACACCTTGTTTTGTCATTTGAAAGGACAGTTTTTATCAATTTGAATGAAATTTTCCTTGAGAGAATCCTCTCTTCTTTAGTTCTTGCGAATAGAACTTCCTTCGATTTCTTCATCCTAAACGCTTGGAGAAATCTATCCGAATAGCTTAGGTTCTAATCGACGGGTTCGATTGGGGTCGGGTTACGTTTCGTTTTTGATTCAATTTCGATTCTCGGGTTTGAATCCTTCTTGAATATTGGGTCTTAGATCGATATCTAGGGTTCGCGTCAGCTTTTGTTATGCTCATCAAGATAATGAATTTTGACACAGCTCTAAAGATCAAAGAAACGGTGTTCCATTGTGAAACCTCTACACTCTAAGATTAAACAAGTGTTTGGGTAAAGAATGATTTCAATTGCTAAAGCTGCAAGGTTGATGCCCAAGGTTCTCTAGATTTCCTCGTTTGTCATTTGTGAATTCGAGATACTAAAATTACCTATTCCTCCCCCCATCATTCTCTCCTAAGCAATCTAATTATGTGTTATCTTCACATCACTTCTTTAAAGTCACATGTAACGCAATATTCACGTAACTGTTTCGATTGGAACCCCACATCTATAATGGGTAGCTATGAATTTCACTTATTGCGAAATGTATGGCTTAAATTGCTAATATTATGAATAGATGCTTAAGAATTGGTATGCGAATATTTTGACTTGCTAACCCTTCTTACTATGTGAGTCTTACACTTTGGTTACATGAGTATACATTTGTTAATACTTAGGTTTATTGGAATATGTATGCTTACCATATAATGATGGTTGTAAGAGGATCTATATTTGGTTATGTTCATTGTTGGGAATATGTTGACTATTCATGATTTTTAAAGAGGCAATACATTTATAGTCTCACTTAAGTAAAATCCTATACTTGAAAACGTTTGTAATATTGGTTTGCTCGGTTGAAAGTAGGCTGGGGTTGATATTGCTAATTGAGTTTGACTTGTAATTTGTGTTTGGTTTGATTAAATATGCTATTGGATGCATTCATGGCATGGCATGAAAAGGGCCTATAGGTTAGGTTTTATCTAGAAGTGAGATTTAAAAAGCAAAGCCATTGATCTAAAAGCTAGGTTTTGAGCATATAGAATTGCATTGTCAATCAATTCTAACTACTCCCTGTATCACTAGTTGGTTTTTTGGGGGTTTTACTCCTAAGTTGCTTCTTATAGCTCTAGATTCCTAGATTGTTTATCTAGATGCCTAAGATGTTAACTAATCACATGACAACTAGGTTGAGCTAAGATATTGGTACATTGTATGTTATGTGCATTAATGTGATATTGGTGTGTTGCAAAAGTGTTTGTAATTGTGAATGTTTATTGCTTGGTACTTGTTTATATTTATATTCCTATTGTTGTTTCTTTTAGTTTGTGCTCAGTTAGCTTTAACATGAGCTCAAAGGTTAGCTTATCTAATGTTAGGTATCGAAGATGGATTATGTTAAGATAATAAATCTGGGTTAGGTTATAGTGCCTAGAGAAAGGTTGGTATCAACATTTTGAAATGAAGCTTGAGGAGATTGTTATGTTACGTTATGCATATTATATGCTGAAGTGTGTAGGTGTGAAGTGTAAGATTGGTTTGTATATAAGACATAAATAGGAACCATGTAATGATACTATAAATGAAAGTAATGATTTGTACAAATTCTGCTACATTATTCCATGTTGATGATAGGAAGATTAAATGATATCGATATTTCTAGAGTTAAATAAATGTTGGTTTACAAATAAAGCCTTATCCTTCGACTTGGGGATGGTATAAGAAATTGTCTCTCAAGCACTAAGGGTCTAGTATGGGTTAAGCAGATGCCTGGAGAGGAGGGAAGTTACAAAAAGCTTAGAGTAATATTAAATGAGATGCCTACGTTAGATGATTTTTTTTTTATGAAACATGCATAGAGGTAGTTAGGTTGTTCTATTCAAATTTAATAAGTGGATAATTTGAACAGCATGGCGAATGAGGGATAGTAGAGTTTGAGAGGGATCCACAAGTATTGTATTCTTATGTATTCAGAAAATTGATAACTTTGAGCAACATGATGAATAAGGGATAACAGAGTTTGAGAGGGATCCACAAGTATCGTATTTTTATGTATTTAGAAAATTGATAACTCTGGTAGTAGAAGATTCGAGGAAAGTATTCAATTTAGATGATGGCAAGAGAGCTAGATTTTTCGATAGTAAGCAATGTTGCAATATCATCTATGAGTTAAATATAGAAGATGAAGTGAGTATGATGATAGTGCTAAGGGAAAGAATGGTCAAGGTGATGACCATGGTTACTAGACCATTGTTTTTTATAGTAACGAGGTGTTGATACCTCGAGGTGGACATTTTACAATTGTGAATGTGGATAAATTGCCGATATTGGCCAATTTGGTTAGAGATTTAAAGTATAACATATGTTGGATCTTAATTTAAAAAATGATCCAAAGTGCTTAATGATTGAAGTGAGCGAGCTTCCCTTGGATATGGTCCTTTAATCACACAAATTTTAAAAAGAAAAGGGGTCCTAATAGTAGAGAAGTGCAATGCAACCATCCACCATGACCCTTATAGATGTATCAAGAGATCTAACCAATCTCAAGAGAAGGCAGGCTAGTAGCCGAGGAGGCTTACTGATGATCAAGCACCAAATACTAGTAAGGTAAGCGTAGGTGTGAGTATCGAGCCAAAAGTATAAGAAGATGGGGAGGATAATGGCCGTGGAATATCTCATGCCATTTCGTGCTTCTAGAGTACATAGACCTTTAGTATCAAAGAGCAGCTTCTAAGAACATGCAAAACATCGTGATTTAGAATCACAGCAACCAGAATGACATGAGCGCCATGATGGAGAGAATAGAAGAGATATGAAGGATCTGAAGTGGCATATGATGCTCCTCTCACTCCATGATGCCATCATATTTTATTGATGGTCCTCTTGTTTATTGTTTCTTTTCTATCAAAGTATTTGGTTGTATTTTCTTGTTTCTTATAGGCTATATGTTGGTAAGTATCAGTTTTGGGTCGTTCTGGTAGTTGTAAACCTAAACCTTTCTTTTCTATTTGTAGATTCACAGATCTTGAGAGTAGGGTATAAGCCTACGGTAGCTTATGCCTTGTATCCATCCAGTTATGCTGTCATTTTCAGGAACTGCATGTACTATCTTAGCCTATATGCTTTGTTATATGCACATGTATCTACCTACCTTTCATGTAGCTGTACAACAATCATGAACTTATTAATTGTCACTTGAAACAAATTATCTTAGTCGTCTTTATCTCAAGCCACTTACACTCGAGATATTTTTAGGATGAAAAATTTTTCAAGGGGAGAAAAATGAAATGTTCAAGAATGATAAATAAAATAAAATATGACATATTAATTAAATAAAGGAGCACATGAAAGAGATTTCACAAAATAGAATATAACCTTAACAAACATCCATTCATAAGTTCATAACATTTGTTGTTGCTTGATCCTTGATTGAGTAGGGCCTGGCCTAAAGGGATGTTTCCAAGTTTAGCTGTTTGGAGATTTACAAAAGAAAGAAAAGCTTCAGTGTGCTAGAGGTTGTTCCGGCATGAGAACTCCGATGCTCAAGTTATCAAGTAAAGAGAAGGCTAAGAATGTGTAAGTGCAAAAATCATGAATCCTAACATCTTGATACAGAAGGATTTGCACCAAAGCATAAATGATAACAAAGAAGACCCCAATGTGAGTAGGTAGGTTGATTGCCCTTTTGGCCGACTAAGTCAACCATCTTACTCTCGGTTTATAGAAACTTATAAATAAATCATAAAATTCAAACCAACTAATGAGTTTAAGTAAAATTAGATAAAATTTATAAATGAGAAAGAATAGGCTAAAAGAAATTTATAATTTAATTACGTAAATTTATTGTTATAGATATTTTGACGATAAGGATCAAGTAATGCTTTTTAGAAAAGTTGATAAATAATGTTATCGAGTTTCTTAAAACTGTTACTTATTTATGAATTGCTTTTGTTGTAAAAAAAAAAAAGGAAGAAGAAGAAGAAGAGTTTCGTGGCAATGCATGTGTAGTTTTAATTTTATTGGTGGAGATTAGTAGATTTTATGCATTACCAATACAACTTACTTGTTAAGATAATAATTATCAAAAGAAAAAAATCAAGAAAAAGAAAATTATGTGTTGGCTCATTCTAATGGACAAAATGAAAACTCATTATCATTCTTGCATTTTCTTCTTCCTCATTGGTATTTTTTTTTTTCTATCTCTAAAAAGCTCTAGAACTTTAATCTCTATTTCATCTTATTCGGTAAGATCCTTAAATCAATACTTAAAATATTAATTTTAAGTAAAGTTAAAATTGGTATTTTAAATATCGATTTTAATTGGTATATTTTTTAGGATATTTTTAGGTGGGACATGCTCTTAAGATTCTTTATTTTAAAAAAACTATGTTTTTTTTCTTTTGCCCACTTGACGTTGGGAATAGGAAGTATGGGGGGCACTTATAATATAAGGAAAAGTAATAAAATAAATAAAGGAGCAGCGATGGATGGATACATTGCGGTTGCGGCTGGTAATTATTGTCCAAAATTGACAGAATGGTAAACGAGGTTTTTTAGTTACCAGCTGGATATTATTATATACGTACGTAGTGCATTCAACTAAAAAAAAAAAAATCTCTTTCTTTATTTTGGATTGCATTGACCGAAGGGAAATAATAAAAAAATTCTTGATAAAAAGATGAAAGTATAGAGTTGGTAGAGATTGTTTATTATTATGCAATTGATGTATTACTGGCACTGCCGGTTTGGTGTTATGCTTCTTTTTTGTTTATTAAATTTGGGAATATTTTTATTATTTATTTATTTATTTTTAATCTTTCTTCCAGCTGGACACTTATGATGGTTAAGCTTCTAGCCCAGGTATGACCATTTCCTTCCAATAGAACACCAAAGCTCCATATCGTGGGAAATTTTATGTGGAGACTTTCCATTCGAATTTTGATCAGCAAGGAACAAACTTACCTCTCTCTCTACTATAAAATCTAAATTGTACTATAATTAATATTACCTATTTTAAAACCGTATATAATTATATATAATTTTCTATCGTCCCTATTTTTTTTTAATAATTATTACGTTAAACTTTTTTTTTTATATATTTTTTTCTCTTACATTTAATTAATTAATTAATTATATATTATGTAATTAGTAGTTAACGCATGCAATGATGTTGTACACATATTTTATGGATGTACGATTCGCTGATACTGTATTATTCTCCTTGAAAAACAAACACAATCAATGATTTAATCAGCTTGGTCTAAAATTCATAATTACATTGATTCAATATTCATTCACCGATAAAAGAAATAATTACTACGCTAATCATATAAATAATTACAATCTCAAACCTTGAGGTTGAACCGTTTAATTATTTCACAATTGATTTCCTTCTCCCAGTTTTTGGATTATCATTCCGACCCAATTTCTCAAGCTCTCTCTCTCTCTCTCTCTCACACACACACACCCAAACCCACGTGAAGCAAAATTTTGTTTTCTTGGGTCTCTCTTTCTCTCTCTGTCACGCGGCCATTCAACGCAGCAATGGAACAAGTCCTCTCTATTTAGTTGACTTCTCGACGCTGCTCATTGCCGGGCGTCAATTAATTTCAGGTTCAAGTTTCAACCCTTTTACCTGGAAACAGTCCCTGTTGGTCTCTTTCTTCAACAATTATCTTCATTCAGGTACTGTACTTTCGTTTCATCTTTCTCATTTCACTGGGTATATATTTGTTGATAATGCATTTGTGTCATTGTGTCATTATGAGCTTTTATAAATTGATGCCGGGTTTTAAAATTGGGTTATCGCGTTCCCCTTTTTGATTGGTTATTTATGGTATCGTTGTTGTTCTTTAGTCAATTGTCATGATCTTGTTAATGGGTTTTCGTTGAATTAATCATTTCTTAGATCTCAGATGAACCTGATGTTCTTTCCAGTTCAAAGATATGACTTTGATATGTAATCTGAGTTTATGTGGGAGTTTAACGTTCAGTTTTGTCCATCCTGCACTTTTTATTTTCATTTATTTTCTTACATATATAAATATTTCTATTGATGTATGTTTTTTTAGTTAAAAATGAGTTTTATTTATTTATTTATTTTTTCCTTGGGGTGGTGAAATTCTTCCTGGAAATGGCTCTTTGTTCAGTGCATTTTTTGCATTTTAGGTTGTCTTTGCTTCAGGGAAAATGTTATAGACATTAATATTTCTTGATAGGTTGGACTTAAGTACTGGCGTATAGCTGTAGGAGATGATGAGAGGGAGAAGGGGGCTGGTGAGTGATGGTAGCAGCTGTTGTGGTGGTCAACATTTTTGTCTTAAGTGGACATTGCTTTTGTGGATGAATGTATGTTCTATTTTTGAGATCACGGTTTTTCTATTTATGTTTATTGTCATCTATGATGCCAAAACTCTTTGCTTTCCTTGCCATACATGGACTCCTTGAAATTGGGGAAATGGAAGGGTCTGACATGGTGACTATGAAAATTGAAGTTTGGATAACACAGGTGTAATATAGTACTTGAAATGCTTAAAAATTATGGATGTAGCAGCATGTGGTTGTCCTTTTTTGTGCTTAGTGATGGAAGGTGAGGTAGCAGTTAGTGGCCTGTGCTAGATCATGGTGAATGTATGAATTAAAAGTAACTAAATAGTAAAACTTGATGAAAAAAGAGGTTTATTTTTTTTGAAACGCAAATCATTTTCCTCAATTTTGATGGACCGTTTTCATTTGAACATAGACTGACATTTTTTCTTTCTTCGGTTTCGGAAAACAAGTTCCTCAAAAACAATGTGTATGCATGAAATCATCATGTTCTTTTGCTGAAAGTTTGGAAATAATATGTTCAGATTAGTTTTTTTTTTTAATCTGTTGTTGGGCACATATGTCATTCCTAGTATGTAGAATTTGTAATGTTTTTGCAAACTTATGGGTAGATTACAATTGTGAAATGCATCAATTGAACCATTTGTACAGCCTTGGCTTTCTGTTGAAGAATATATCATTGGGCACATGTGGAGGGCAGGCACTGCAAGAAACCAGTCACTCTGTTTTTTTTACTTTTGTAAATACCTGAATTTCGTTATTTCCTTTTTCTTGGTCTACAAAGGCTCTTTGTAGCATTTCTCATGTTGACCCGGTATTGCAATGTTCTTGTGTTTGCTTCCCTATGTTGCTGACATTTTTCGATTATGATTTTACACCTAGGATGCATGTGCATTAAAAGCTTGCAGAAAAGGAAACAGCACTTTTGTTCAGATTGCCACTAATGGTTGCACTTATGGAATCATTATCAGGTATCCTCCCCATTTAAGAATGTCTTGAGTGGAGATATATGCAATCCATGAATTGGTATAGAAGCATGAGGAGGATGAAATTTCCCAAGCGTTACCTTATTGTCATCTTGATGTTTATTTGCACAAGTGTATGCTATATCGAACGCATAGGCTTCTCAATTGCATATACAGTTGCAGCTGATGCAGCTGGCGTTAACCAATCAAGCAAAGGCACCATACTTTCCACCTTTTACTATGGCTATGCCTGTTCACAGGTGCCTGGTGGATGGGCAGCACAGAAAATAGGAGGCAGGCGTGTTCTCTTCCTCTCCTTTATTCTCTGGTCATTAACTTGTGCTTTTGTTCCACTGGACCCCAATCGGGTGATAGTACTTGTTGTTGCTCGCTTACTTGTTGGTGTTGCACAAGGATTCATATTTCCTTCCATCCACACTGTCCTAGCACAGTGGGTTCCACCACATGAAAGGTCTAGATCTGTGTCTCTCACAACTTCTGGGATGTATTTAGGAGCTGCTGCGGGGATGCTTATGCTCCCGACCCTGGTGAAACTAGAGGGTCCCCAATCTGTGTTTGTTGCTGAAGCAGCCTTAGGGTCCATGTGGTCTCTGCTTTGGTTTAGGTATGCCAGTGATCCACCTCGATCAGACCATCCAAAAGCTGCTGCTGCTGGTTTTGGGGATTCTTTGTTGCCAATAAAAGGAAACCAGAAGCTCAAAGTTGAGAATGGAGGTACTTCCAGAGCTGCCACAATCCCTTGGAAGCGGATAACAATTAGCTTACCAGTGTGGGCAATTGTGATAAATAATTTCACATTCCATTATGCACTCTATGTGTTGATGAACTGGCTTCCTACATATTTTGAGCTGGGTCTCCAGTCAAGTCTCCAGGAGATGGGTTCGTCTAAGATGATGCCCTATCTCAACATGTTTATATTCTCAAATATTGGTGGGATAGCTGCTGATCACTTGATTACCAAAAAAGGTTTTTCTGTAACCTTGACACGGAAATTCCTCAATACAGTAGGCTTCCTAGTTGCTTCGATTGCACTAGTGGCAATTCCCATTTTCAGAAGTCCTAGTGGTGCTGTCTTCTGTTCATCTATTGCTCTTGGGTTCCTGGCCCTTGGCCGAGCTGGGTTCGCAGTGAACCACATGGATATTGCTCCAAGATATGCTGGAATTGTGATGGGGGTTTCGAATACAGCTGGCACATTAGCTGGGATTGTTGGGGTTGAACTTACAGGGCAGCTTCTTGAATCTGCAAAAGCTAATTACTCGAGTCTTTCAACTCCTGAAAGTTGGAGAACAGTATTTCTTATACCAGGGCTACTCTGCATTTTCAGTTCCTTAGTGTTCATTGTATTCTCAACTGGAGAAAGGATTTTTGATTGATAAAAGCATTTGTCTTTTTTGTATTTGGTGGCTACTTAGTGATGGGTTGATGCTTATAATTTTCTCAAATGCTACTTTAGTGTTAGTACACTCAATAGTGATCGTGAATAAGCCTTGGTTTATGTATCCGAGTGATCTTTTGAATCTTCAGAAGGATCAAAATCAAATTCAAGGTAGGCATTCTTCATGGACCATGTGACAATTTTGTCCATAGCTATGGTTTTGTTGATCCTTGTAATTTGTCTTACGCTATTTTATGTAATATATTCTGAAAGCTTTTTGCAGTTATATTTCAGGTAGTCAGCTTACCCACAAGAATCGAACCTCATCAGACACCAGCTGTGGTCATCCTCAACGGTCACTTACTTGTGCGCGATCAGACAGATTTTTAGGGCGCTGATTATGTCCCTTTTGTAAAGGACACAAAGACCAATTTCCCTGACCTTAGAAGGCCCTTCCATTTATTTGTTTGTGTAGTTGCGGTTTACATTGTCAGATATTCATCCTTGGCATCAAAATCGTGGCAGTAGACAGATGAGAATTTCTCTAGTATAGGCAACATAAACAGAGGTCTTTTGCTCTTCACTGCTCTCTAATATTATAGATGTGTACAATTTTTAAAAAAATCTTATGTTACGATTTTTTCCCTAATGTATTTTTTCCCCCTATTTTAGAGGTCTATATATTATCTCAAGCTGATCCTGCATCAAATTGCACTCTCTCAGGCTTTCCACTTACCAACCATAGGAATCAGAGGAAAAATGTTGTCTCTTCTTGGTTATTTTTCAAACTATTAGAAAAAGGAAAAAGAGTAGTTAAAATCAAGTAAACAAATATGGTTCGGTATACTTTTCCTTATAATGTTCTTTATCACGTATATGAAAATGTCTCTTTGGTTATTTGATCTCTTTTACTTCTCATTTACAATAGATGCTTCATTATTTTATTGTACATGGATAAAAGATAGTTATGACTATGGATGATTGGGTATATTGAGTAGGGTATTATCTATCTTATAGGTCTTTATTTTTGAATTTTGCAATCAAAACTTATCCAGCAATCTATACCTTAAAAAACCTATATAGTACAAGGTATTTTGTGGAGCATATGAAATTTTTTATTTAACCTTTTGAATATACAATTTTTGGGTATGTTGTTTAATAACTTTTGATTTCTCTTGTAGTCGATTAAACAAACAAGTAACCTTTCAAATCCAAATTGATTCCTTAATACTTTAACGGCATTCGGACTAAAACCATGAAAATATTTGATAACTTTTTTCTCTCTAGAAAAAGAAAACAATTTGCTTGTGGTGATTCCTTAATACTTTAAGAGCATTCAGACTAAAACCATGAAAATATTTGATATTTTTTCTCTCTAGAAAAAGAAAACAATTTGCTTGTGGTGATTTATACCAGATGAAATCTATTACAAATTTACTTAAATAAGGTAATCTAATCCAATAGTAGATGAGTGTCCATTATTTGAAATCATAGGGGAAAAAAGAAAAGAAAAGAAAAGAACTCCAACCAATAGCAAAGGTGTGTATATATATATAATTGAGTTGAGATGTAGGATATAATATGTTTTAAGGTTTTTACTTTCTATGGTTAGCAAATGAGTTAAGGTTTTGAGTATATGTTAAGTTAAAAATATTATATTTTGTTATGTTTAAAATATTTATCAAGAAATTTTATGAGATAGGTACATAGTATTTTCAAATTTGTACCTATATACCTTGAAATAGAGATTTCAAAGTAAACATAAGTTCGGAGGTGTTTTACCTTGTACCATATCTTGTAAAAGTAAATTCTAAAAAATTAAATTTGAAACCACAACTTATCCAATCATATAAGATAGAGTAAGTTTCAAATTCTAATAAGGTTTCCTATTTATCCCTAGTTATAATTCGTTTATTTGGTGAAAAATGTCGTTCAAAGAAATTTTGATATTTACAATGATCAAAATTTGTATTTGACAATAATAACATGGTAATTTCTAGAAACTGTAGTGATTGGTAGTTTTTAATTCAAGGTAGTTGGGCAATTGCCATTCACATGTATTTGTCACTTATCTTCCATATAGGCCACAACTAAGAGGTTCTTTTAGCCTACATCCAAAAAGAGGGTCAAAGCCCAAGCCCACATTCATGCTCCAAAAGAAGAAAACTTTCAAAAGATTCTATGCTGGTAGTAGGTAAGGTAGTTAGAGTAGGTGAGATTGTATTTTTGTTGTCATCTTCATCATTAATACTAACATTATTATTGATACTACTATCAATATTATCATATATTATAATTTTAATTCTTTAAAATATATACATATCTTATAAAAATTAAGTTGTATTTTTTAACTTTTGGCTCATTTGACTAAAATATATATAATCGATAAATTTGGTTTAAAACGTAATATTTTACCGATTTTATATATACACTTATGATTCTATCATGAGTCTATATAAAAACGATTTTATACTCAAGTAAATTTAGAAAAACCTCATAAAATTATTAACTCATAAAATCGTATGGATAAAATCACGATTTTAATAATTATGCACTGGCTAGCCTTCCTTTTTTTTTTTTTTTTTTGCTTAAACAACTTTTTTTTTCCATTTTTTTTTTTACCTAGAGTTAACTCACATCTTCACTTTTTCTTTTATTTTCCTTCATGTTTTTCTTTTTTCTTCTTCTTCTTTTTTTTAGGTGAGTCAACCTGCTGGTTCAATAGGTTTCTATTGCTAAATCATCATTGACCTACCAAACTAGTTAGATCCTTGGTTGAGTTGAATTAGCCAAGGCGAGTCAATTCATAGTTCATGAATTGGCTAGTTGGATAAGGCTAGTTTTCTAGTTTGATCTGACCCTTTCCTATATTTAAAATATCTCATTCCATTGGTAATAATTTGCTTATGCATTAGAATCGTAAAGATTCTAACTTAATTATTAATTTTAGACTTTTTTTAATATAAAGCCATACAAAATCATATACATATGTATATATATCAAATAAAAAAATAGAGGTTTGTGAAAAGAGAAAGGATTTAATGGTACTAATACATCATGAATACAAATAAAATTTTAATATATGAAAATATAAATAATAATTTTTAAAAAATATATTTATTATAATTTTATCTCGCTCCCGCAACTCGCAATCATTGGTCCTTTTGGCCTGGCTTGACTTGACATTAACTATCGATACTTTTGCTCGTTTCCGTTCCTTATTTTTGGAAGTCTTGTGTCTGTTATGATCCTGTATTAGACAAATAAGTAAATAACTACAAGCAGTAGAATATTAATGGCTACACGAAACATTATAAATGGTTTAATATAGAAGCCAAATGATCAATTAAATGCACTCTATATTTTTAGGAGATTTTCTTATTTCGAATAGAGATTAATATTTCTTTTACCAAGGTCCTATTTTCTATAATAGCTATTAGATAATATTTGGTTGCCATCATTTTAGTAAGGACTTAATAAAATTTTTAGTGGTTTGTATAATGAACAAGGGAATTCAAAGCGAACAAAACCTAAAAAAAAAATTATACCATATATCTAAAGTATAGAAATTTATTTATTTGGATAAAATAAATACATTCTCGAAATTAAAAAAAAAAACCTATATCATTATTGTTCTTTTTTACTATTATATTTATACTAAAATTCTTTCAGTGAGTTTTCATATTGGCATAAAAAATAAACATTTTAATTTTTTTAAAAAAAAAACTTATATCATCATTATTCTTTTTACTATTATGTTTATATCAAAACTCTTTCACTAAATTTCCATTTTGGCATAAAAAATAACATTTCCAAAATTAAAAAAAAAAAACCTATATCATCATTATTTATTTTACTATTATATTTATACAAAAAGTCTTTTCTTAAGCTCTCATATAGCACAAAAAAAAAATGATCCTTAAATCTTCACTTCCTCATAAAATTATATCCTGTACTATATTGCTGGTCGAACATTCTCTCTTCTCTCTCCTGTCAGTAGGGAAATGCATGTTTCCCCTATCATTTCAGATGACATATCTCTCTTTACGATGGTTTAGGCATCTCCATAGTAATTTACTTAATGCCCACATATTCAACTACTTAATGATTTTACCCCTCAAGATAACAGTGTGGAGGGCTTTGATAAATTAAATGGACAGAGTTTCTTGCACAATGTAATCTACCTCTCTATATAGAGGATTAGGTATCATACCCTAAGGATAGGTCCAATACACCCTCCAAACTTCTTTAAGGACCGGGGAAAGAACAAAATTTAAGTGGTAGTTCTTAATAAGAATGCATATGGCCACTACAGTATTCCTCAGCTGTTGATGCCTTAAAATTAGGTTCCATTTTCCTATCGTGAGACACTGACATTTATAAACCAAGATCCCATTTTTTAAATATGACTCCTTGCGCTAACTGTACTGTAATTTGTAAAATCAAGCATGGAATCTGTTGATGTGAAGGCGCTCACATTTCCTTTTTCTCCAATCTTTCAGAGAAAGAGATGGCCTTTGTCCTTTGGTTTGGTAGTGGTAGGTCTTCTAGTTCCAGTGTTTCTCCGTTATTTCATAGAGCATCACATCACAATTGTTCACTTCTTCCTCCTCGTCCTAAAACTCCAGTAAAGAAGTTCTCTTCAGATGCATATCCAGTATATTTGTTCTATGCAACTTTGTCTTTCTTTTTGGTTTCTACGATGTTTTGGTTCAGGATGGATCCGCTTGTATGGTTGTATGTGCCCTTAGTGCAGTGCCAGTGTTCTGTAAGGCTGAGGTCAGGTTTTCCGATCCGAACTGCACAAATTATATTAATCACCTCTGTAAACTTTGTAAATTATTCTGATATATTATATATAATATGCGTATAGACATATATACATAAAATATATTAACTATATTAATAAAAAGAAAAATAAAAATAAAGAAAAAATGAGTTGTATGTATATATGTACTTGTATGTATATTATTTATAATATATGTTCTTTAAAATATTTTTCTATATTTTCTTTTTTTTTTTTTCAAAATTTATTCAATTATTTTACTATTTTAGTTTATTCTTATATATATTTAAATAAAATATATTATTAATACTAATGTAATAATGATACATTAGTTGAGTAAACCTAATTTTTTTAAAAAGTAAATTATTAATATAATTTACAAAGTTTAGGAAGATTTATCTCATCTCACTCAAATAAGAACTTATCCACCTCAAAGAGCTCCATAGTTTTCAATAATTATACAAGAGCTCCCTACAACTCTTCGGGCGGCAAAACACTTTCCTTTTCATGATATTATGTACGGTTTTGAGCACATGTAGTCATGGAAAAGAAAAAGAAATCAAAACAAAAGAAACAGGATAAACTTCAAAGGAATTTCACTATCCATTCTCATCAATAATTTACACTATATGCTGATTTCATGGGATCACGAATTAAGAAACAAATAATTAAAAGAAAGGGAAAAAAAATATTACAAGGTAGGTTTGTCTTAGCTATTGACGATTATCTTTCTCCATCCTTCTCGCTCAAGTCCTATCAGCCTCCAAGCCAGGTATTATAGGTGCTCTTCTTCTTTTTTGCCAACAAGTATTATAGGGTGTTTGGTATTATGTTTTTCTTTAACTTTCTTTTTTTTTTTTCCTCCTCCTGAGCCAACTGTATGTAGATTCACAGAGCAGTTTCAAGCTTCGATACAACAAAGCAGGCAATTCTCTATTTGCCAGGTCAAGAATCAAGAGGAAGTTTTGGAAGCATCCATGTTTGCTCTGTTATACTTCATGTGGCTCTTAACAAGCTGTCCAGCGGCTAGAGCAGACATGAGAGAGAGCTCTCCAGCTAGAACTGAACCAGCCACAATGGTGGCCAGCAACCTTGAGTTGGTTCCAGGAGCTTCCCTGTTTGCACCTTTCACGCCAAGCAAGTTTAAACATGCTGACTGAGATGCAAGCTGAGTTCCACCTCCAACTGTACCAACCTGATAAAAAGAAAAAAAGTGAAAAAAAAAAAAAGAAAAAGAAAAAGAAAAAAATTTGCTATTAGCCCACATATTGTCTACAATCCAAAAGTTTACATCTTGACATGCAAGATCTGGTAAAGAAAGTTTGTGATCCTCTGGAATTACCAACTTTGCAGTATGTAAGTCGAACCCCATGCACATCTAGACTAGGGTGTGCCCCAATAATACACATGGCATTGTTAATGGATAGATTCTCTTTAGGAGTTCTAATTCAAATATAACCAGACACTTCGAGAAGAGCCCTAGCAGTTCCTCAGGAGACCTTGCTCAAGAGCATCCTAATATAAACGTTAGGGTGTTATCTATTTTATTCTTAAAACTTATGACCACATCTTTTACTGTACTAACTAGATTGATATTGCCATATGCTTCTGACTTTATTACCTCAATTGAAGGCATGGTAACAGAGATGTGAAGATCCTTTCCACCATTCACAGCCTCCATCATGGTCATACAATGGGAGCTTTCAACGTTTTGAGCAGGGTCTTGGCCAGTTGCTATGTAAATTGCAGTCACTATGTTACTGGCATGGGCATTGAAACCCCCTAAAGCACCAGCCATCGCAGAACCGGCAAGATTCTTGAGCATGTTGAGCTCCACCAAGGCCTCAACACTGGTTTTTAACACCTTATTTACCACATCACCCTTAATGATAGCCTCACACACAACAGATTTTCCTCTTCCCTCAACCCAATTTACTGCTGCAGGTTTCTTGTCAGAGCAGAAGTTACCAGAGATGCCGATGACATCCATGTCAGGGAAATCATTTTGCGAGAAATCCAAGACGTTTTGTACTCCTTTAGATACCATGTTCATGCCCATAGCATCGCCAGTGCTGCAAGAGAACCTCAGGTACAAATTCTTCCCAGCAATTGCACATTTAATGCTCTGGAGCCGGGCAAACCTGCTAGAGCTGTAACCAACGGACAAGAATAATTAGAACAATACATCCCAATCACATGCAACACAAAACAGCAGCATGAAGAATTGCTACCAACATGGTTACAACTAGACCATAATCTTGGATGACTTTGACAAAATCTAGCACAGTGCTACCAACATAAATATCTCGTCCGCATGAAATTACACGAACGTCTCAAACTATATCTCTCTTTTTGTACTGCTATTTATAGAAATAATCTACAATCAATAATAAACACTACTGCATTGAGTTGACGGATATTTTTGTATTCAAAATTTGGGAGTTTCAAGTTTTAGTTTTAGTCGCCAAAATCATAAATCAGACCATTAAGGCCATAATTGAACAACAAAACACAAGCAGGAATTGAAATTCATGAACACCAAACATAAAACATATACCTATTGAAAACAGCTGAAAGTTTCTGAAAATTTGCAGGACTCTCCAAGAAAAACTTCAAATCAGCAGCCCTCTTTGCGGTTCCAAACCTAACAACAGGAGCCCTAGTCATGCCATCTCTCAAAACAACACTCGTAGCACCACCGGAAGTATAAATAGCCTTACAACCTCTATTTGTACTAGCCACCAAACACCCTTCGGTAGTAGCCATAGGAACTGAAAACTCTCTCCCGTCTAGCAACAAAGGCCCTGCAACCCCTACAGGAATCTGCACATACCCAATTGGCATCTCACAACACTGCCCCAATATCGACTCATAATCAAAACCTTCCACCGGTAAACCAGAAACAGACTTCCCAGTAATCCGTTGCAATGCTTCACGGCGGATCACTGCCGCCCTTTTACAGTCTCCCAATTTTGACTCCAAGGAATAAGAAGGGATCGTGCCTACCACAACAGACTTGATCACCTCCTCATCGTTGTCGGATATCGGAACTGGCACGGTTTCAATCACTTTCTCTTTAATGGGGTCCAATGTTTTGACCTTTTGAGCAATTGAGCATTCAATTGCTTGCCCACATGGGGGTTTTATAGCTTCTTCGTTGAGGATTGCGACCTCTTCCTCTTCGTCCTCTTCGGTCCAGACATCGGTAGCGGGGCGAAGAATTAAGGAGTGCACGAAATCAATACCAAAGAACCCAACAAGGTAAATGAAGGAAGCAACGAGGGCGATGATCGCGGCCATTTCCGGGGCGGTTACCACATGAAGAGGGGTGAAAGTGCGGATCTTTTCGCGCCACCGGGCGAGTAAGTAGTAGACGACAGAAAAAAAGAGAGTGAAGAACAGGGCATTGGCTATGTACAGGGGAAGAGAGAGAGTGTCTTGGTGTTGTTGTTGGTGGTGGTGGTGGTGGTTTGGTTTCAGAGGGGAAGGATCAGTGCTGGGGATGATGTTGGGTTTAGTTTTAGGGGTCAACGGGTCAACGGGTTTCGTAAAACGCCGGCGAGCGTCCATAGCTGGTGGTGGATTAGCCGGCGGTGTAAGGACTGGTGGGGGAGGGACAGAGAGAGAGAGAGGGAGGGTACGGGGTGTGTGATGAAATGCGTTGAGGTGAATGTCTGGAATTTGGCTTCGTATTACCTTCAGGTGACGGTTAGTTTGAATGGACAGGCGGATGTTTTGGAGGGGTATTTATAGGGCTAGTCAGACAGCGAAAACAACCCCATGGAGGAGAGAGACAGAGAGACAGACAAATCATAGTCCTATCCATGATTTTTTAATAATTTCTTTAAGGCAGCCTTCCATGCAAATCGGCAATGAATTCACATTTATTTTTCAAAACCAGATGCCAAATGTGTTCATTTGCGCCATTTATATAATGGAATGGCTATAAAATATATATTTGTATTATATCGCACAATCTTTTCAAGTTGGATTTATATTTGATAAATTGAAAAATAGAATCAATAATATTATATGGTTACACGTATTTTATTTACTCTATCCATCTAAACAACAAACTGTGTTTGAATTTAGACAATGAAACCAAAATAGTTTCTTTAGGAGATTTTCAATATACACAGCTTGGAATGAATTAGATGACATGCCTTTCTTTGTCAATTATTACCCCATCCTGTTCCAACTAAATGTTAAAATAACAAGTCTGACGCAGCGCGAAAAGCATAAACAAAATGAATCCGACTCTAGGATTAGTCTCGCAAACAACAAAAAATAAAGATGAATTAATCCTTGAAGAAATATTGGTTGTGCACAACCGATAACAGAGAAACTCGTCTCTCAAAAGTGTGTTTGAATAATCAATCATAAAACGTCACCCTAAAATGACCTAATAACTATTTATACCTCTCAGTAAAACATGTAAAAAGGGAAATAAATATGTACATGTAGAAATAAATATAAGTATACACGTCCGTCGTCTGGAAAGTGCACGGCCGTGCATACAGGCCGTGTAAGCTTCTGGGGATATTTCTAGCGTAATACACGGCCGTGTTTCCTGGCCGTGTATGGAGACCATGTATGCTTCTGGGAGAAATCCTAACCGAGTACATAGCCGTGTCTCTGGCCGTGTATGGAGACCGTGTATTCTTTTGGGAGAAATCCTGACCGAGTACACGGCCGTGCCTCTAGCTGTGTATGAAGCCGTGTGTCTTTCTGGAAGTTCCCTTGACATATTATACGACAAACATTATGAGTTTCATAGAGACAATGGACACACCACAGCATATTGTGTCTACTTGAAGAACACCCTCGAAGATGTTATCCAATGTAGATAATTCAAAGAGTATATTGCCGATTGAGGTGATGACATGGAGATTCACATATTGACATGAGTGTGGCCCTAAAGGTAGCAATCTAAGGAGTGAGAAATAAAGGTCATTTTGTCATATCATTAGTGAAGAAGAGGTTATGAACATTTGAGCAATTTCATAAAAGGCTTGTAAAGTTCATTATATTAGAAGATAATATCAGGACTCGAAATGAGTCTAATTAGGAGATGTTGAATAAGAAAACAAACAATAATAAGGACTAAGGTTTCGTGAAAGATCAACTTGGTCTAAATAAAAACAAGGGGTTGTTTTGCGAAGGGAATAATAGTGCAAGACATAGAAAACACACCATTCCCTTCTATATGGAATGTGCACTCGTAAATTGACCATAGGGCTAGATACTCTTAGAGGTTAAAGACAAGAATATCCTCACCTAGCCTAAGAAAATGTGAGGCAATCCCTCATGCAAGAACTTGGACAAACACTATGAGTTCCATAGAGGCAAAGGACACACTACAGCAGATTGTGTCTAGTTAAAGAACACCTTTGAAGATGTTATCTAATGTGGATAATTCAAAGAGTATAATGCCGATTAAGGTGACGACACAGAGTGGCTCACTGAAAGACGATAAAAAGAAATTGACCAATAAGCAGCACCTTGGGTAACAATAATAAGGTCCCTAATGGTGTTGTCAACACTACAAAGGAGAGACCCATGTTAAGAGGGCGATTGAGCTCCCAGAGGAAAGCTTATGCCAGATCAAAACAATACCACAATGTCATGACATTGCATGGAAGAAAGCTAAGAATAGATACATCAATCTCATTCCTAGAAGAAGACCTAGAGAGAGTCTAGACTTCCCATGACGTTGCCCTAATGATTAAAGTTAGAATCGCTAGGTTCGATGTTCGCAAAGTGTTAGTAGACACAGACAACTCAATGGACATCATCTTTAAGAGGGCATATGATCGGATAAAAGATAAGCTACTGACAAAGTTGAAGGCTTAAGACTACAACCTTTTTAGCTTCAAAAACCAACATGTCCAAGTTAAAGGCATTATCACCCTCCTCGTAGAGCTTGGTGATGATGACAACATCATCAAATAGCTCATCAAATTCTTAGTAGTTGACTACTAGTCGCCCTATAACGTCATTATTGGTTGACCAAGATAGAATACTATCAAGATGACCCCCTTAATGACATATTTAAAGGCAAATTTCCCCCATGCCATAAGGGTTTGGTGTTTGCTAAGGCGATTAATAACTTGCAAGGTCTTATTACTTATAAGCCTTATCTAGAGGGGAGGTGTTCACTTTGGAGATTGTGTCAAAGAAGAAGCTAAGCACCAGGGGGAATTAGCCAATGGGACTAAGACTATCTAGCTTAGTAGTAACATTGAGCAAACCATGCAGATAGGGACATCAATATATATAGAGTTGAAGCAATAGCTCATTGACTTCCTTTTGTTCAACAAAGATGTTTTTGCCTGGTCACTATCCAACATGTTAGGTTTCATGGTCCGTGACATCAAGAGGAAATAAGAGATCAACTTGGACTTAGAACATAGTAAATAGCATTGGTAAGGTAATTTGTTCTAGGGGTATGAGTACTCTAAAGATGGGTTTGACCACTAGTGAACCAACTAGACAAGAATCGATGTCGCTCTCCTGATGATGGTCATGACAGGCTAAAACTAGTTAAGAAGGTTAGTCCCCACAATCATAAGGGGGACGATGGTAAAGTTGGATGAAGGATCTACTAATGGGGGATGGGATCAAAACAAGTCGTGGGTAAATTAGAATGGAAGGCTAGCTTGCCATCCATAAGTGAGGAAAAAGTACAAAACAAAAGATGGTTAAGCATTACATGAGATCTTCAAAAGGGGTGAAGATCCTATCCCATGACAAGTGGTATCAAAGCTACAAGGTTTCAAGCTTCATCGGGTCACTTAAATGCTACCCAAATAAGATTAAAATAGTTTGAGGGCAGTCTCATTGATGAAAGGGCTTGTGTGGGAGAAGTGCGAGAGGAGGAGTGATCACCAAGAGAACATCATTGTGAAAGGAGAGGTAGATATGTCAACAGTTAAGGCTTTGTAGCAAAAGTTGTCTAAATCAATACAAAACAAATAAAAGTAAACTAGTGAGCCACCTTACCATTAGGCTACTCAACAAGAGGCAATCGTAGAAGACATAGAGGGGGGCGAAGCTAAACAAGGAGAGCCATGGAAGCCCAAGAGTCTTGGTTGAGATGATCTTAAAGTGGAGTGAGACAAAGGGTGGAGGAAAACAGTAACCATTTGAAGAAATATAACTTTAAGTTACCTTATTGTTGAGAAACTCAACAAGAGACAATCTCAAAGGATATGGAGAGGGGTGAAGGTGAGAGAGGAATACTCGTAGATGCCTAAAGTCTTAATTGAGGTGATCTTAAGGTGGAGTTTGGTAATAGGTAGAGGAGGGTGGTAATTAGTAGGAGTAGTATAGTAGTAAACCGCTCTATCATTTGGTAACTTAAGAAGAGGGGATCTCCGGGGGGGGGGGGGGGGGGGGAGAAGAGAAGACGAGGTGAGGGTGAGAGAGGAAGGCTCATGAAAGCCCATAGTTTTGGTTAGAGAAGACCTTGGGGGAGTTTTCCAATGGGAGTGGGTGGTAATCTATTGGAAATGGGGTAGTGGCTGAAGATTAGCCTCATGATGAAGGCATTACGAATTTAGGTGGGAAGGAATGTCATAGTTTATGACATTAAATGGAAGTGATGGATCAACTTAGGCTTAGAATGTTATAAGTGGCATCAGCAAGATAGTTTATTCTAAAGGTGTGGGTACTGTAAAGGTTGGTTTAGCCATTCGTGAACAAACTAATTAGGAGTTGACACTCTCCTGATGATGGCCATAGCAAGCTAAAACCAGTTAAGAATGTTGGTCCTCACAATCAAAAGGGGACTGTGGTCAAGTTAGATGAAGGCTCTCCTAATGGAGGATGAACTGGGAACAAGTTTTGGGTAAATAGAAATAGAAGGCCAACTCACCATCTAGAAATGAGGTAAAAGGACAACAAACATAAGGAATGATTTGAACCTCCCATCCTATGACACTAGGCATATCCTTAGTAGTCATAATTCATCACCTCAACATCACCCTAACCTATAAGGTCATTAAGCAAAAGAAAAGGCATTTTACCCTTAAGAGAGAGGTGGCAATTAAAGAGGAGGTACAAGAGTTACTAAAAGTGGACTTTATGAGGGGGAAATCATATCTGACTTGGCTAGCAAACTGTGTGTTGGTAAAGAAATTCAATAGAAAGTGGCATACTTCACGTATCTGAATAAAAGCCTACTTGAAAGATTACTTTCCCCTATTATAGATTGATCAACTTATCGACTTGACTTTGAGGTATGCACTCCTAAGCTTCGTAGATACCTTTTTAGGCTACAACTAAATAAAGATGCATGGGCTTGACTAAGGTCCATGCCTCTTTTGTCACCAACTTTAGGACTTATTATCATAAGGTTATGCCTTTCAGGTTCAAGAATGCTAGGTTAACCTATTAATGCTTGGTGATGAAGATGCTTAAACTATAAATTGAGAGTAATGTAGAATTCTATGTTGATTATATGATCATGAAGGGCAAGCAACTTGATGACCATCTTAAGGATCTTTAAGAAACTTTTGATACCTTAAGGTAGTATAACATGAAGCTAAACCCCCGAAAAGTGTGTCTTTAAGGCAACCTCAAGCAAGTTACTTGGATATATGGTCATACTATGTGGCATAGTAGCTAACCTAGAGAAAATAAGAGTTGTTTTAGACTCGCAACCCCCCAAAGACTATTAAAGATGTCTAGAGGCTCATAGGATAGATAGTCGTGCTCAACAGGTTTGTGTCCATGCTTGTGGACAAATGTATAGAGTTTTTCAAAATCTTGAAGAATCCTTCCAATTTTCAATAGATCAAATAGTGTTAAGCATCCTTTGATGAGCTCAAGTTGTTCCTATTGTCTCTATCTGTTTTAACTAAGCCTATCATTGGAGACGAACTCTATTTATATTTATAATTGAGTGGTTAAGCCCTTTCCTTCATTTTGGTCTGAGTTGAGGGGGAGGGACACCGACTTGTTTACTATGTCAGCTACATCTTTTAGGGACCAAATATCAAGTGTTCAAAGGTGGAGAAATTCATTCTCAGAGTGGTCATCTGACCAAAAAGCTCTAACTTTATTTTGAAGCACACTAAGTGATCATCATAACCGACTAGACATTATGCTAGATTTTGCACAAGCCATATATGTTGAGAAGAATTGCAAAGCAAGCCTTTGAGCTTGATGCATATGGATTTCAATACCGACTATGTGAGGTTATTAAAGCATAAGTCCCAGTAAACTTTATAGTAGATGTACAATGAGAGTGGAAGCATTGGAAATAAAAATGGGAGTTTTGAATCGAAAATATAAAGCAAAGGGCAAAGAGAACTTCGAATTTTAGGGAATGCAAAGGTGCATCTTTGACTTAAGGTTTGGGTATTTATAACTGCCTACAATAATTAAGGAAATGGTTATAAAAAAGGTAATTGATTTGATGTGCTTCAACCGGATCATGTCATGTGCCTTGCAAAAGGTTCTAACTTGTGTGGGAGAATCTCTATTCTAACATCCATATTAATGATTTTATTTTCATTAACTTATTCTACTTAATTAACATTTAATCTAATATATTAAAATAAAATATCATTATACACTAAAAGATAAATGTTTAGAGTTAAATTTGAATAGAGAATAAAACTTTATAATAGTTCAAACATATGAAGGAAGATATTTTATTCAAATAGAGGATTAAAATTATTCATTAGAGAATGAATGTTTTATGTATTTAACATGCTAAATGTATCTTTTATTTCTTGTACTTGCACTTTTTTACACAACATTGATGCTCTAAAGATATATAATATGTTAAGCATATTTATAATGATAAAAGAATAAAATAGAAAAGTAGATCCGGAAAACCAAATCCAATGGAATGCAAAGGTCTATTCTTAGTATATTATTTTTAATTATTAACATTATGTATGCAATGGTTTCTTATTCGCCACTTCAACTGGATATAATATTTAAAACCATTATCCAATTTTGATAAATTTTGTGATTTTGGACAACTCTAATTGAAGTTTTTTTTTTTATATATATAAAAATAGAGTAGAGTCTATACAAATTACAAAGGGATGTAATTATGCTCTATATAACGGATGGTTCCATTATAAATTTTAGAATTAATTTTTTACAGGTTTAGATATGGATTATGACCTCTTGTCCAATCTAAAATTCATGTATATTGATACTCTTTTTTTTTTTAAAAAAAGATACTTCAATTTCGGTTCTACGTATAAAATATACTTTACACAGAAAAATTACCGATCGCATTACTTTCTGTTGTTTTTTTTTAAAAAAAAAAAAAACGCATAAGATTTAAATACACCTTAAAAAATATTACAACTCCGGAAAATGAAATCTAACATTCGAAGGTAGAAAGACGAAACACCTTCTTTGCTATTATTCCGTTCTCGAACCTGCCGTTCATCCTTTTGTGTGCAAAAGTCAAGTCTTGTAACCCACAATTGGAGGAGTACTAAACCAGTTGAATTTATTTTAAGGGAACTTATGCCGTGTTTAATTATTTTCCTTGTCCTTTTTCAATAATATATATATATATATATATATATATATATATCTTTTAATTATTAGCTTAGCTGCCTACCTACACAAATAAGTCCCTCATTAATGAATGGTGATGGTGAATATGCCACCCCCTTTTGCCTGAGGAAAAGGAAAACTTCTCCATTTTGTACTTTTATGCAGCTAGCTTGCTGTCCTGTCATTATTTGACTGAATCATTATCATGTCTACATTTATAGAATAGTACAGCTACAACCTCTGCTTTCTACCTAATAGCAATGGCGATTCAGTGTTTTGGCTTTTCCTGTGCAGCTGTGTTTCTAACGTTTCCGATTTTTTTTAGTTACTTAATTTAAGCAGTCCCATTTTATCCAATTACTACTCGACTGTTCATCGTTACATTTGAATGCATTCACTTCTCCATTTGTAAGTTACATTATATCTTCTATTATTGAATCAAAGCTTTTTCTTATGAACTTGATACTATTTTATAGATTTTTCATGCATAAAATATAAATTTTTAATCTTACTTTTATACTTATTTACCACATCTAAGATGGTTGTTTGACTTTATATACATTAGTTATAATTAATTATATCTTTTATTTCTTCATTAAGTTAAACCTAGAAGAGTTCATATCATTGCATTAATGCATTGATTCCATATTTTCTTAACTATATCACAAGAAGATGTTAGATCGAAATTGGAAGGAGCAATAATAGTGAGTAAAAGGTTCTTAGCCTTGAAAATATCACAAGAAGATGTTAGATAGAATTTGGAAGGAGTAATAGTAGTGAGTAAAAGGCTCTTGATACTTGTCAGAGGACCATTCATGTTGGTATTGCCTTTTTTTTGATTATTGCTTTGATAAACATCTTCACTCCGAATTTCCAATAAGAAAAGCGTTAATTGCTCTTATTGCCTTGAGTTGGTTTTGGGTTGGATCGAGCTTGTGCGCTATTGTAATCTAACCTCATATTTTAAATCTGTATATTACTCTTTATTTGAACACTCAATAAGCTTATTAATAAATATTTAACATATATTTTGCTTTTA
The DNA here is from genome assembly GCA_037954665.1 of Laguncularia racemosa. Taxonomy (NCBI): domain Eukaryota; kingdom Viridiplantae; phylum Streptophyta; class Magnoliopsida; order Myrtales; family Combretaceae; genus Laguncularia; species Laguncularia racemosa. Next base: position 2,148,416 of record JBBMOL010000046.1, on the reverse strand, counting down.
TCAAAATCAAATTATGAGATTTAACATTATTCTCCTACTTTTTATGATGACTAAACATTGTGAAATATATATATATAATCCATAATCGTGAAAAAAAAAAAAAAAAAACTGAAGTCGTGTATATATATATATATATATATATATATATATGTAAACACAAACTTTTCAGCGAGAAACGTAACAGCACTTTTTCCGAATAGATCATAGAGTGAACTCTCATAAATTCTTCTATGCAGGAATCATTTTCCTCATTTTTAAGATGATCATAAATATGTTCATTTAAAAAGCTTATCTTAATAATCATACAAAATCATAACATATTCTTTTTTCAATCATATTAAGACTCCTCATTGTAGAACATACTAATTACATCACAATATATCTACTATCATCACCATTTTTTTTATCATTATTATTATTATTATTAATTTATTAAGAAATGAGATTCTTTTAGAAAATAAACTCCTTTTACTATATAGCAAATGATTTTGTATGAAATAAAAGGTAAATACCAGTTAAAAAATACCAAATTTGTAATTGAAATAATATCATGTTCTTTCACTTTTGATTGACGTTTTTACTCATCAAGAATTATCTTTACCTTGTGGAGAAACCAAAATAAATAGATAAGAGATTGCTTTTCCTATGGACGATTTCCATTTTCAACCGGCATCAATGCCATATTCCGCCATTATAGCTTCAAGTTTTCTGAAGAATCCATCCCAGAAATGAATGCATGAATAAAAGGATTGTGCGGATAAAGATTTTATTGTATGAACGGGGAGAAAGGAACGGAATTTGAGAACAAAAGTTTCCCCTCGCACTCAATAATAATTAAGAATCCACTCTAATTTTTTTTTTTTTATATCTAAATCAATAAGGAATAAGATGGATTTAAGTTTAAGATTTTTTTATTAGGGTTTAATTTTGTGATTCATACTAAATTCTTTATAATCTAGCAATATAAACTTTATTAGGTAATGTATACCATGTATATTTACCCATAGTGCATTGATATAAATCATATTCGAATATATGGTAGTGATTGCAAGTAGTTTCTACAAAATTTAACATCCAAGTTATGATGTGTTAAAATGTTATTGCATTCATATACCTAGCATATGTTACCTAATTAATATTTATTCACTTCTTCTTCTCTAATAGTTGGGATAATAGATGTAAAAAAAAAAAAAAAAAATTCAATTCGGTTGATTTTGGCAGTGAATCTCTAAAATCCTATTAAGAGAAGCCAATTATTCAAAAATGAAATAATTGTAAATTTTTTAAAGTTAATGATATTAAAAAAAAAAAAAAACTGTTCAGGACTTACTTAAATATTTTAAATGGTTAATGACCATATTAAATATTGTTATTATTTGGTGTAAAGCTATACCCATTTTTTTTTCTCTTCGTTATTATAGTATAACCGAATGCAACTTGAATTTCCTTTTAGCTATTTCTATAACTTACAAACCATAGGAAAAGGAAATTAAACTTATTTCATCATAAAGTAAAAAATATTTTATACAATGCGGTCGAATCTACGTTGACTCACCCAGCTAAATGGGTCTAATCATGATTTTTTGACTCAAGATAGTCCGATATGAATATAAAAAACCATATCGATGAAGATTCGTTCTGACACAATTAATCTAGCTGGTCCGACTTAAACTCGAGCAATCCATGTGGGTTGAATGGATCATAACATATATAATTTTTTTTGAAATATTGAAAAAAAAAATAGTATTAGATAAAAACAAAATAATAAAATACCTTTTACTATATATATATTATATATATATAAACATCAAAATTCTAAATTTTAAAATTAAATCATCTCTTTTCATTTGATACTATTAAAAATAAAAAAAAAATTATTAACACAAATTAAAAGTAAAAGATGATGATGATGATGAGTTGATAAAATTCTGATCAAACTATTAATAAATGAAGTTTTGAATTATTTGAGGGTATGATTTAGTTTAATTTAATATTTCACATACATTTAATTAAAATATAAATAATTTTTATAAAATTTAATGATCTTGATTTGACCCGGTTTGACTTTGGTTCAACCCTCCAATTCTTAACCTTTTTAGCCTTATTTGAATCAAAGTTTGATTCCATTTTGAGTACCTTAAGTTTATGGGAGTGTTAGGAGCGAGCAGTGGTTTAGTCAAATATATTGTTTGGTATATGAAAAATTTTAAAACCAACCTATTTGAGGTGAGGTGGTCCTAAAAAGAAAAATTAAAAAAACTTGAGATGGAAATAATTTCTGAGGATTAAATTTATAATAAGTAGTGTAAATATCCCATTTTTGCCCTAGGAATCAATAATAATCAATTTTCAAAATTTTTCAATTTTTTCCAATTTTTCCTAATTTAGCATAAATAATAAAAATATCTAAAAAAATAAAAATAAATAGGAAAACACATCAATTTTGAAAAATGATTTCAGAAATAGCAATAATAAATAATAAACAATTTTTACAAAATTTGGAATTTTTAAAAAATACAAAAAAATAGAAAAATCGCATTGCATATATGCAATTTGCGAAATTAGAAAAATCAGGAAAGTGGGCTAGCTCAGCTGGTCCGGACCATGGGCTAAGGCGCGCGGTGCGGGTGCGAGGTCGCAGGTTCGAAACGCGGGGGAAGCAGTTTCCGCGTTTTGCGAATTTTTCATTTACCCATGACACGTGACAGCATCTGATTGGCTGGAGGAAGCGCACGCGCCGGGCGCGTGATCGTCTCCTACCTCGAGCCCGAGATCGCCGGTGGAAGGAAAAATTCATATTTCGGCCATTTCGATTCGATTTTTTGCACAAATCCAACAGATCTTCAACATAAATAAGATAAACATTATCTAATTGGAATCAAATCGCAACAAATCGAGGGATTGACACAAATCGGAGTTGGTTTTTCTAACCGAAAATCCGATTAGCTTCAATCGGAGGAAATCCGAGCTTATCCAACTCGGTTTCAAGTGCCTATAAATAGAGGAGGAGGAGAGGAAGCAAAAGCACGAATCAGAATTGAGAGAAAGTGAGGAAAGAGTGCAAATCAGAGAGCATCGGAGGAGACCCAAAACCGCGAAGCACCGGCTGGAGTTAAACCACCCCTAGGAGGCGATCTGGGAGCAAACCACCGCCACCATTGGATTCAGCAACCTCGAGAAGCTAGGATTCAACACCTTACCCGCTGCAAAAGGCCACCGGAACGCCGTGAACGAGCCTTCCCTGCCGCCATGTCCGATCGACCCGATTCGACCTGACCCGCGCACCGATCCGGATCCAGGTAAGTCGGATTTTCCGGATTTTTATTATTTTATTTATTTAATTTTTTTTATTTATTATTTCGAATTAATTAATTAATTAATTTATTATTTGTTATTTATTTATTTATTTGTAATAAATAGGAAAATGTAGAAATTAGATTTTTCTAGAATTTAATAATGTAGAAAAATAATAATAAATAGATAGATAAAAAAAATATAATAATAATAAAAATAATAAAATGTAGAAAAATAATGAAAAATAACAACAAAATTTTAGATTTCAAAATAGGATAGATATTAACTTAAGATAAAAATTTTCACAAAAATCATTAAAAAATCATAAAAAAAAATCAAAAATTATAAAAGAATCATAAAAAATGAGTTTTAGCACTTAGAAAAATCCTTTTCTTCAAATAAATCCAAAATTGATGTTTTTCCCTAAAAATCATTTTCAAAATCAGATTAAAGCTTAGGCTTAGAATTTTTTTAGAAAAATCCCAAAAATGGTAAGAACATAAAGCAAAAGAGATTTCAAAATTAAAATTCACAAACAAACTTAAAGTTTTCAAAAAAGCGAACTACGGCTTATTTGATCCTGAGTAGCAGGTACGTAGGCACCCATCCGGGTCAACCCATAAAATTAATGAAAAATCATTTTCTTGAAATAATTCAAAAACATAATAAAAAGTAACAGAAACACAATAAAAACATATTTCTAAAGAGGAACAATTTCAGAAGATTAGGTGGTAACCGTAAAGGTTTTAATAGGTTAACCTCCGGACTTAGAAACTCTGGTTTTCCCTTTTCCTCTTTTCACAAAAACGAAAAGAGGAAATAACGTCGACTAGTGGTCCAAATTAAGACTAATCCGCTCCTTTAGTCTTAATTCAATATTTCCCAACAACAGTTGGGTGGCGACTCCAAAAATCAAACGAAATTCTTAACTCAAGTCGAGGATCTACATTAGATGAGCATAGGGTCTAGTCTAGATCGGATTATGAATGGGAATTCAGAAATTAGACTCGACAGGATGGCGACTCCACTGGGGACCCATGCCAGTAGGCTAGCCACCTGAATCTCTTTGAATTGTTCTCTTTAACAAATGTGTTTCAATCATTATTCTGTTACTAACGTTTCAGGGATTAGTTAGATTTTCAGTTTTTGTGGGGGTTTGCATGCATAATGTTTGTGTGAGTAGATGCGGTTGAACCCGGACCGTCCTAGAAACTTAAGACGGGGAGCCATTGTGTAGGTTTCGGGCGAAGTGAGTTGATTCACCGTTCGGGACCGATTAGGCTACCCCACCCTATGCTTCGATATGGCCTGAGATCCATTTCTCCGAGAATGCGGGAGGCCATAGAGCTCGGGAACCAGTTAGAACTAACCCACTTGCATACATAACATCATAAGGGGTTGGCAATTGGATGACAATGTAATGGTTTGTTATTTTGTCCTTGGGGTTCAGGACTATTTCCCTGTAACGTTTTCATAGTTCTGTTTGTAACTAGGCTATTTCTTATTGTAAATAGATGGCCAGCAGTGCAGTCGACCGTCTCCTCCGCAAAGAAATTCGGGTGTACAAACCTTTGGACCCAAAATTGGTACTGGACCATTGGTTCACCTTGTACAACCTAAAGGAGAAGGCCTTCATCCAGCAAAAGATCGACCCCGTCCTCTCACTGACAAGGATAGAGGTGAATCTGCCTTTAGTCCGAGCCATGCTTCAATTATGGGAAATTGAGCCCGCCGCCTTCTTTATTGGGCCGCATGAGATCACCCCTACCCTGGAGGGATACACTCAGTTGCTACAGGCTCTAGCACTAACCGATCAGATCTACATTCCAGACCTAGAGGCCGGGCCAGCCGGTACTTTCAGCAGATTACTAGGCATCCGGAAGACAGCAGTCAGCAAAGCCCTGGCAAACTGTAATGGGTATTGCATACGCATGGATGATTTAGAAGCCTGGTTTATCGCCCGAGAGGACAATGGGGATAGAAAGGACATCCTGTGTGGGGACCCCAAGACTTACAGACAGACAAGGGTGAACGCTTTCATCTTGACAGCCTTCGCTACCGTACTGTTCCCCACCGGGACCTTCTATATTCACTACAGGGTTGCAGAGCTGGTGACCCAATTCCTGGAGGGAAGATCCTACATCCCGACTCTACTGGCTGAACATATCCGGAATTTAAACTTCCTCAAGAAAAAAAGGCCATGGGATCCTTCGCTCCAGCCTCAACCTTCTGCTAATATGGTTTGTAAGCCACCTCAAATGCTTCGGGCTGAACATGGTCAGGAAAACCCTAGCCCAACAGGTGGATCTGGTGGACTCATGTATAGAAAAGGTAAAGCTACCCGACGACCTTACCAGCCACAGTTGGGTAGAGCTGCTTAGGAGCTTCAGTGCCGAAGATATTCTATGGACAGCCAGGTGGAGTTGCTGTAACAAAATCATCTTGACCTGCAGAAACTTCCAAGCAGTGCCTTTAATCGGAATCAGCGGATGTATCGAATATCACCCAAACTCAGTGGTCCGCCAGTTCGGCACTATCCGAGACATAGTTTATCGGCCCTCGGTACAAGCAGTTACCTTTGAGTATCAAGATCCGAACCTGTTAGTAGCTGAGAAGTTTGTGAAGCTGGCAAAGGTCAAAGCACTTTGGGAAGCCAGAATTGAAAGCCCGAATGTGGACGTCGAGGAATTAGATGGCGAAGTGGGAAAGCATCGAGCCACCAAAGATTTTGTAATCCGCCAGCTATACCGACAGGGGAAAGAGCATATCGGGTTCCAGACGTCACCCAACCAAGACCAGACAAGATCAATCCAGAGACAGAAGTATACTTGGAGCAGGTTAGGGCCCGAATGGAGGTATACTTTGAAGCTGCGGATCATAAGAAAGACATCTGAAATGGACGTTTCAAAGAATCCGACCAAAGGAACAAGGCTTTAGAAGCACAATTGGAGAAATGCCAAGCTAAAGTCAAGGAATTGGAAGTCGTCATCAGTGGGAAGTCTGAGCCTCCACAACAGAAGACTAAAAGAACTAGGAAGTAGATCTTTATTTGTAATATTTCATTTCGAACTCCAGAATTCTCAATATCAATAAAAGTAAAGTTTCAATATTACATTGTCAATCAGTTGTCAACCCTTTTACTTTTAGCATCCGCGTGACACATGTATATCATTCGTGCATTCATTACACTAAAAGCAAAAACAAAATGTGAATCCGGGTATCAAAATAGCTTCCAAACAATCGAACCCTCCTAGAAGCCCAGTTCTCACGCGCTCAAGAACAAAAATGGCCAACAGTAGTGACAACCGCAACAACACCAATGCTGAAGCTGCCTCGGACTCTAGGATCATGTCCCTAAAACAAACAGTCCAACAACTGGCTGCCCAGGTTCACCTCTTAATTGAAAGCATCGGCCTCCTGCGCAACACTCAGCCAACCCAGGAAGAGTATTCAGGGATCAGAAAGGGAAAAGCAGTGGAGGGACAGCCTCCGGAATATGAGGAGATCAATTCCCACCTTAACCCGGCTTTTGAATATGAGCCAAAAGTCAACCAGGGGCTGACCTCTGACGACTTGAAGAGGGTAATGGAAGAGAGGCAGAAGGAGATGGAGAAGCGACTCTTCCAGCAGCTCCATGACAAGATGAAAAGCATTGAAGGCTCTGATGGTTTTGAACAGGCCGGAATCACCAATCTGCCAGTATACAGGGAAGAGATATACCCTGAAAAGTTCAAGACCCCAGATTTTGAAAAGTATGATGGGACCGGCTGCCCCAAAATGCATACCAGGCTATATGCCCGGAAAATGAGCAAGTATGCTCAATACGACCAGCTTATGCTCTAGACATTCCAGGACAGCCTCACAGGCCCTGCATTGGTCTGGTATGCCCACCTGGATTTCAACATTGTCAACACCTGGGAGAAGCTAGCCCGGGCGTTTTATGATCAATATAAGTTCAATATGGAAGTCGCCCCATCTATAATCGACTTGGGGAGTCTCCGGAAAAGACATGCTGAGCCGTTCAAGGAGTATGCTCAGCGCTGGAGAGCCCAGGCCGCCAGGGTAGCAACCCTGATATCTGAAAAAGAATTGACATCCATATTTGTCAATACCCTGGACAAGACCTACTTTTCACATCTAGTAGGCCAGACCTCCTCCAGTTTTGCAGAGGTAGTGGCCGTGGGCTGTAGGATTGAGAATGCCATCACCACCGGTAGACTCTAAACAGTGGATCTTCCTAGGGTCGCACCAACACAAAGGCCTTTAGGAGGAAACAGAGCTAAGGAGTCCACAGTCAGCATGGTAAATTCCGGTAAGACAGAAAAAGCCAGGACTCGTGTGACATTCCAGACCACGAGTACCCCAAGCCAACAACCCTCTACGGGTTAAACTCAGGCCGTCAAGACCCCAAGACAGTTCACTCCAATCCTCGTACCGCTCAATCAAGTCTTCGCTCGGTTGAGGGCAGACAACTTGATTAGTTTCGAGATCCCCAATGACAGGTACAAGCCCAAGAACTTTGACTCAAATCTCAAGTGTGACTACCACATGGGTCAGAAGGGGCATTCCACAGATAGGTGCTGGAGGCTCCGACACAAAATCCAAGATTTAATTGATGCAGGAATCATACAATTGGATTTCGTGAACGCCCCAGCACCTAATGTCAACACCAACCCCCTGCCCAATCACAGGCCCACCATTAATATGATTACATCTGAGGAGTCAGTTCCCAAAGAAGCCCTGAAGACCGAGCCACAGAAGAAGCAATCCCGCCAAGCTCCAAAAGAGACTCCAAAAACACACATTAAGAAGAGATGGTTAGCGGGAGACCCAACGGTTGGCACGTTGGGAGAATCACACGGGAGATTTCAGTACTTGGTAAACTATTCTTATACCCCAACTGAACAAGGGCCACCTAGCGGATGGGGACCAGAGTTTGAGAAGGAGGACAACCCGATAAAGAAAGAGGGGAAGACTGTCCACATGATCAACTCTCATCAGAAGCCCAGGGTTATACAGTGCTATGAGGGACAATCAACTGAGGTACAAATCCCAAGAAAAAGATATGTATTCAATGTCCCGATACCAGTAGAGAATTACAAGGCCGCACCGTTCGACTATCGGGCCCTCGAACAAGAGCGACCTCCTATAGTGGGAGGCATCACGCGCTCTGGGAGATTATACGATCCAAAGTATAAAGGCCCGACTGAAGAGCCCACCGTGGAAAAAGGGGAAGAAGAGGAAGAAAGACTTGCTGCATTCACGAAGATGGTTAAGGCCAGTGAATACAAGATCATGGAACAATTAAATAAAGTTCCAGCGCAGATATCGCTTATGGGCCTTCTCACAACATCCGAACCTCACAGGGAAGCACTCTTTAAAGTGCTGAAAAAGATTCAGGTCCCGGAAGGTATCGCTACAGACAAATTGGGTCACGTGGTGGACTCCATCTTCGCAATGGACCAAATATCCTTCTCACTGGAAGAGCTAGGGGAAGAAGGAGACCAACATACCAAACCACTGTTCGTAGTGGTCAGGTGCAATGACACCATTGTCTCCCCGGTACTTATCGATAACGGATCATCTCTCAACGTTTGCCCATTGGCAACACTCAACTTATTAGGGGTCGATCCAAGCAATATAAAACCCAGCTCCACAGTGGTCAGAGCTTTTGACGGGTCCAAAAGAGACATAGTAGGGGAGGTGAGCCTACCGGTGGAAATCGGTCCACAAATATTCCACATCTCCTTCCAGGTCCTCGATATCCCAAGATCCTTTAATTTGCTCTTGGGACGACCTTGGATACATGCTGTTGGAGCCATCCCCTCTAGTCTCCACCAAAGGGTCAAATTCATCGCAAACGGGTAGATAGTCACCGTACTGGGCGAGCAGGATTACGCCATATACAAAGAGACTACCATACCTTATATTGGGGAAGAAGGTTCAGAAGACCTGGGGTTGAAGATTTTCAATGAAGTAAACATGGTGACCAGCAAGGAGGGCCATCAGTTTAAAGAGGGGTAGCATGGGACGTTTAGATTGGGGTACATTCCTACGGCTGCGGAAGAAGCACTAGCAAAAGGTGTCAGAGGCAGAATGAAGGGGAAGCTGATCGACACCCAGATGTGCATCCCACCTCTCCAACAATCTTTTCGAAAGGCAAACGTCAGTCAAGAGCTCTGGATAAATGAGGAGGACGACAACAAAGGGAAATCAACTCCCCGCACGTCTAACCAGCATCCGGCTCTCAACAATTGGTTTTGTTATCCTATCAGTAGCGCTAGGTTAGCTCAAGAGTAGAGAAAGATTATTAAAAAAATTTTATTGAGACTATTTATCGAATTCCATTGCAGTTTGTTTTTTCTTCTTACATATATATGATTTCATTTTTTACTCAGATCTCCTACCATCGAACATCAGTGATATTTCGCGCAAGTAGAAAGTAAAAATGCTGATATTGTTTCAAACGCTGTTGGGTCAGTTGTTGAAGGCGATATTTTAGACCACGAAATAATACAAGAAAATTGGCTAAAACATGAACAAAGCGAAATCTCGATCGACGAGCCTGTGGAGACAGTAAATCTAGGAAGCATGGAAAACCCTAAGAACCTCAAAATCGGGACCAGTTTGAGTGCCGAGCAAAAACGTGAGATAACCGAGCTATTAACGGAATATGCAGATGTGTTTGCTTGGTCGTATGGTGACATGCCAAGGCTAGACCAGTCAATAGTGGTTCACAGGCTTCCCACAGGGGAAGATGTCAAACCTAAAAAACAAAAACTGAGAAGATTTAGGCCTGACATCTTACTGAAAATCAAAGAAGAAGTCAAGAAACTACTAGAAGTGGGGTTCATTGAAGTATCTGACTACCCAGAATGGGTAGCAAATATAGTCCCCGTCATGAAAAAGAATGGAAAAGTACGCGTATGCGTAGACTTTCGGGACTTGAACTAAGCCACGCCAAAGGATAACTTCCCCCTACCTCATATTGACGTTCTAGTAGACAACACTGCGGGAAACCATCTCTTCTCATTCTTGGACGGTTTCTCGGGATATAATCAAATAAAAATGGTTGAGGAAGATAAAACCAAAACGACTTTCATCACAACATGGGGGACTTTCTATTACAAAGTCATGCCCTTCGGTTTAAAAAACGCTGGGGCAACGTATCAGAGAGCCATGGTCGCCATACTTCACGACATGATGCATCGTGAGGTTGAAGTATATGTCGACGACATGATAGCCAAATCCAAAGAAGGAGAAAGCCATATAGGTATCCTGAGAAAATTGTTCAAACGACTGAGAAAGTTCCAGCTTAAGTTAAACCCAGAAAAATGTACTTTTGGGGTCACAACGGGGAAATTGTTAGGGTTTGTCATAAGCCAGGAGGGCATTAGAATCGACCTTGACAAGGTGAAATCTATATTAGAGTTACCTTCCCCACGCTCCGTTAAAGAAGTAAGAAGCTTACTGGGAAGATTAAATTACATAGCTCGATTTATCTCACAGCTCACCGACAAATGCCGACCACTATTCCGTCTGTTGAAGAAGAACGCCGCAATAGAATGGGACAACGAATGCGAAGAGGCATTCAGGAAAATCAAAGACTACCTTATAAAACCTCCAGTCTTGATAGTCCCGAAACAAGGAAAGCCCTTATTCTTATACCTCACTATACTCCCTGAATCCATAGGGTATGTGCTGGGGTAGAAAGATGATGAAGGAAGAGAGAGTTCCATATACTATCTGAGTAAGAAGTTCACAAATGGGGAACAGAGGTACTCGGAGGTGGAGAAGACGTGTTGTGCGTTAATTTGGGTTATGCATCGCTTAAGGCAGTATACCCTTTATTACCATATTGAGCTACTGACAAGACATGATCCCTTGAAATACTTGGCAGAGAAACCAGCTTTGATAGGGAGAATCTCTAAGTGGCAAATGCTCCTATTTGAGTTCGACATCACATACATGAATCAGAACTCAATGAAAGGGCAAGCCTTAGTCGACCAATTGGCGGAACACCCTGTTGAAACAGATTCCCAAGAACTACAGGCCCAGTTTCTAGATGAGAATATATTGACAATGAAGGATATGCCGGAAGAAGACTTTGGGGTAGAGTAGAATGCTACATGGAAACTGTTTTTCGATGGAGCCGCTAATGTATTCGGTTTGGGGTTGGGGCGGTATTGATATCCCCGAACGGCACGCAATTCCCTGCAGCGACGAGACTTACATTTCCCTATACCAATAATATCGCAGAATATGAAGCATGTATACTTGGCCTCAAAATGGCCTGCCAAATGGGAATCCGCGAATTAGAAGTATATGGGGGTTCGTCGCTCATCATACTATAGACAAGAGGGGAATACAAGACTAAAGACTCCAAACTGGTACCGTATCATCAACACTTGACAGAGCAAATTGAGGAATTCAAGGCAATCACTTTCACATACATCCCGAGAACTCAAAATCAGTTTGCAGATGCATTAGCCACACTAGCATCTATGATCCAGATAACAGGAGGAGCCGAAGTTCAACCGATGAAAATAGACATCGAAAGTCGGCCCGCCTACTGTTTAACAATGGAAAAGATACAAGATAACAAACCTTGGTATCACGATATCAAGACCTTTCTCCAAGAAGGTAAATACCCCGAAATGGCTAGCAAGAATGACCAAAGAACACTCAGAAGGTTAGCAAGCCATTTCCTATTAAGTGGGTCCAGACTTTACAAGAGATCATTTGATACCACCCTGTTGAGATGTGTGGACAAAGATGAAGCATGCGAATTGATGAAGGAAGTACATGAAGGAGTATGTGGACCTCATATGAATGGCTACGTGTTGGCCCAAAAAATCATGAGGTTAGGATATTATTGGTTAACCATGGAATCAGATTGCATAAAATATGTCAAGCACTGTCATCTGTGTCAAGTCTACGCAAACCGGATAAATGCTCCGCCCAACGAGCTACATTTGTTATCAGCACCATGGCCATTCTCCATGTGGGGAATTGACATAATTGGCCCTATCACTCCAACAACATCCAACGGCCATAGATTTATACTGGTAGCGATCGATTACTTCACCAAATGGGTAGAAGCTTCATCATACACCAATGTCACAAAAGGGGTAATAGTCCACTTCTTAAAAAGGGACATAATAGCCCGATATGGAGTTCCTGAGTCCATCATCACCGACAACGGTACCAATCTCAACAACAAATCGATGACAGGTTTATGTCAACAATTCCACATAAACCACCGAAATTCAACTCCTTACCGACCTCAAATGAACGGGGCAGTAGAAGCAGCTAATAAAAATATCAAAAAGATCATCGAGAAAATGACAACAACTTACAAAGATTGGCATGAAATGTTACCGTTTGCTCTCATGGATTATAGGACTTCAATAAGAACGTCCACAGGAGCTAGCCCTTACTCATTGGTATATGGTATAGAAGCAGTGCTACCAGTTGAAGTTGAGATACCATCATTCGGAATCCTGTCAGAAACTCAGTTAACCGAATCAGATTGGGTAAAGAAGAGGCTTGATCAGCTGAATCTGATTGATGAAAGAAGACTTACCGCATTATGTCATGGTCAGTGTTATCAACAAAGAATGGCCCGAGCATTTAACAAGAAGATGAGACCTCGGTACTTTAAAGAGAGGGATCTGGTACTAAAGAAGGTTCTCCCGAATGCCCAAGACTCTAGAGGAAAATTCACCCCAAACTATGAAGGCCCCTATGTGGTGAAAAAGGTTCTGTCAGGAGGTGCTTTGATATTAACTCAGATGGATGGTTCAGAATTGAGAGACCCCATTAACACAAATGCTGTAAAGATGTACTATCCTTAGGTAAGGGAATTGAAATTTTGCCAATGTTTATGAAAGCCAATGTTCGATACAAATTTCGTTGAGTCGAGTTTTTATTTTTTTACAAGCAAAGTTAATATCCCTGAATGGTCAATAATCCAAATCAATTCGCACCATAACAAATATTCTTAAACACATTACCCACCATTTCACCAATGAAAGATAAACACTAAAATGATAATGAATCTTAATATGGTTTGTGATATAATCCTATCTATTTTTTAGCATTAAAACTGAGCGCGTTATTAGGATAACATTACCGTCAAAAGAGCGTTGTGTATAAAGAAAGGGAGCACATCAAAATTGTCGACCCTGTGTCAAGATAAGAAGAAATGAAGCAGAAGTAAACCAGCCCGAAGGTTTGGTTGTTTGGTTACTATCCACGATAAAATTGGCAAACACATTAAAAAAATAATAATTGTCATGAAAGGCATCACATCATTTAGGTCGGGCCGTAGAAAGCATATTCAAAAGTACAAGATGAGTCAGCCCGTAGTGGGGTACTTGTCTAAACATGCCCTTTAATAGGGTGGTCAGCCCAAAAAGGGGCACTTCCCTAGATCTCTCAAGGTTAGCCCACATGGGGCACCTTTTGAGCCATCATTTTCATCATAGGGTAGTCAGCCCAAAACGGGGCACTTCCCTAGATCTCCTCCAAGGTCGATCTATAAAGACGCCTTCCTAGATATCATTTTTATATTAGGTTAGTCAGCCCATAGGGGGCACTTTCCTAAAAACTTTGTCCTCATGGTCAGCCCATAGGGGGCACTTTCCTAAACTTTATTCTCATGGTCAGCCCATAAGGGGCACTTTTTGAGGCAAATTCAACTCCAGGTTAGTCAGCCCATAGGGGGCACTTTCCTAAAACTTTGTCCTCATGGTCAGCCCATAGGGGGCACTTTTTGAGGCAAAATTCAATTCAAAGGTTAGTCAGCCCATAGGGGGCACTTTCCTAAAAAAAAAAAAAAAAACTTTGTTCTCATGGTTAGCCCATAGGGGGCACTTTTTGAGGCAAAATTCAATTCAAAGGTTAGTCAGCCCATAGGGGGCACTTTCTTAAAAATCTATTCTCATGGTTAGCCCATAGGGGGCACTTTTTGAGACAATCCCATCAAAGGTTAGTCAGCCCATAGGGGGCACTTTCCTAAAAAAATCTTTGTCCTCATGGTCAGCCCATAGGGGGCACTTTTTGAGGCATTCAATTCAAAGGTTAGTCAGCCCATGAGGGGCACTTTTCTAAACTCTCCCGATTAGTCAGCTCTCGGGGCACTTTTCGGAAATGTTCTCCCAAACAGTTGCAAGTCTAACAAGACGCTTCTGTTAACAGATAGCCAGCTCATAAGGGCGCTTCCTGAGTAAATTTTCTTTCCAAGGTTGCAAGTCTGATAAGATGCTTCCTATCATCATTTCTCATACATTCCTATACAATGATGGAGACATGTCCCATCGCCAATTAGTCAGCCCATAAAGCACTTTTTGGGAAGGAACATTACCTTGAATTGTTAGGAACATCTTCAATCGTAGGATTATTAGCTCTTGGAGCATTTTCCTACCAAAACCTAATTCAAGAGGCCAAAAATGGTGTCTTTTGTTTATCTTTGTAGTTAAGTTTTTCAAACTTTACCACAAAGAGGGGCAGCTGTAAACACCCTATTTTTGCCCTAGGAATCAATAATAATCAATTTTTAATTTTTTCCAATTTTTCCTAATTTAGCATAAATAATAAAAATATCTAAAAAAATAAAAATAAATAGGAAAACACATCAATTTTGAAAAATGATTTCAGAAATAGCAATAATAGATAATAAACAATTTTTACAAAATTTGGAATTTTCAAAAAATACAAAAAATAGAAAAATCGCATTGCATATATGCAATTTGCGAAATTAGAAAAATCAAGAAAGTGGGCTAGCTCAGTTGGTCCGGACCATGGGCTAAGGCGTGCGATGCGGGTGCGAGGTCGCAGGTTCGAAACGCGGGGGAAGCATTTTCCGTGTTTTGCAAATTTTTCATTTACCCAGGACACATGGCAGCATCTAATTGGCTGGAGGAAGCGCACGCGCCGGGCGCGTGATCGTCTCTTACCTCGAGCCCGAGATCGCCGGCGGAAGGAAAAATTCGTATTTCGGCCGTTTCGATTCGATTTTTTGCACAAATCCAACAGATCTTCAACATAAATAAGATAAACATTATCTAATTGGAATCAAATCGCAACAAATCGAGGGATTGACATAAATCGGAGTTGGTTTTTCTAACCGAAAATCCGATCAGCTTCAATCGGAGGAAATCCGAGCTTATCCAACTCGGTTTCAAGTGCCTATAAATAGAGGAGGAGGGGAGGAAGCAAAAGCACGAATCAGAATTGAGAGAAAGAGTGCAAATCAGAGAGCATCGGAGGAGACCCAAAACTGCGAAGCACCGGCCGGAGTTGAACCACCCCCAGGAGGCGATCTGGGAGCAAACCACCGCCACCATTGGATTCAGCAACCTCAAGAAGCTAGGATTCAACACCTCACCCGCTGCAAAAGGCCACCGGAACGCCGTGAACGAGCCTTCCCCGCCACCGTGTCCGATCGACCCGATTCGACCCGACCGACCCGACCCGCGCACCGACCCGGATCCAGGTAAGTCGGATTTTCCGGATTTTTATTATTTTATTTAATTAATTTTGTTTATTTATTTATTCCGAATTAATTAATTAATTAATTATTTGTTATTTAGTTATTTATTTATTTATTTATTTGTAATAAATAGGAAAATGTAGAAATTAGATTTTTCTAGAATTTAATAATGTAGAAAAATAATAAATAAGAAAAATAATAATAAATAGATAGATAAAAAAATATAATAATAATAAAAAATAATAAAATGTAGAAAAAAAATGAAAAATAACAATAAAATTTTAGATTTCAAAATAGGATAGATATTAACTTAAGATAAAAATTTTCACAAAAATCACAAAAATCATTAAAAAATCATAAAAAATAATAAAAATCTTAAAAGTCATAAAAAAATTCAAAAATTATAAAAGAATCATAAAAAATGAGTTTTAGCACTTAGAAAAATCCTTTTCTTCAAATAAATCCAAAATTGATGTTTTTCCCTAAAAATCATTTTCAAAATCAGATTAAAGCTTAGGCTTAGAATTTTTTTAGAAAAATCCCAAAAATGGTAAAAACATAAAGCAAAAGAGATTTCAAAATTAAAATTCACAAACAAACTTAAAGTTTTCAAAAAGGCGAACTACGGCTTGTTTGATCATGGTAGCAGGTACGTAAGCACCCATCTGGGTCAGTCCATAAAATTAATGAAAAATCATTTTCTTGAAATAATTCAAAAACATAATAAAAAGTAACAGAAACACATAAAAACACATTTCTAAAGAGGAACAATTTCAGGAGATTAGGTGATAACCGTAAAGGTTTTAATAGGTTAGCCTTCGGACTTAGAAACTCTGGTTTTCCCATTTTCTTTTTTCACAAAAATGAAAAGAGGAAATAACGTCGACTAGTGGTCCAAATTAAGACTAATCCGCTCCTTTAGTCTTAATTCAATATTTCTCAACAACAGTTGGGTGGCGACTTCAAAAATCAAACGAAATTCCTAACTCAAGTCGAGGATCTACATTAGATGAGTATAGGGTCTAATTTAGATCGGATTAAGAATGAGAATTCAGAAATTAGACTCGACAAGTTGTTATTTATACTTTTTATCTAATAAAATATTAATTTCCTAACAATCTAACTGGTTCAGTAAAAAAAATAAACTAACTTTCTTTCTAATATGACCTAAATCCAATTGGGAGAATCTAACAATTCAATTTGTGGAGTAGTTCTTTGACATGGAGATAAAATAAATGAAGATTAAATATTCGAAAAGTTGTATGATAAGGAATAGGTTCCGGCTTATGACAGTGATTACCATTCAATCATGATGCTATGTATTCCAATAACATCAAATCAAAAGGCTAGTTAACATGATGCGAGGGGACATGACTTAAAATATGATTATATTACATATCTGATTAGGGGTTTACAACCTTTTGCGTGCACTTAATCGATCCCTTGAAATAATGGAAGTTTAAGAAAATATAAGCAAGGTTGCTCCGTCCCCGTGCATAATTCTGTCAGTTTCTTTTTCCTTTAAAATAGTTTTTATTAGTTTTTGGGATACTATGACGCCTGAGCATATAATATAGGAATAATTATAAAAACACCTTGATTAAATATAGATAAATACACTATACTCTAAAAATATGCATTTGAAAATATTTATAATACACCTTTCAATCCATCGCTGAAATTATAAAACCATCATTCAAAATATCATAAATAATGGCAGTCCAAATGGATTTAGGGTATGTGTATATTTTCAAATGTTATGGAGGTATGTTTGTAATTTATATATATATATAGAAAAATATACAAACACCTCAAATTATGGCTAAGACCCTAAAACTGATAATGCTAAATGGATCATAAATAGTGAAGGGCAAAAAAAGAAAAAAATAATAAAAAAAAGACAATGGTTTAAGGCTATGTACAAGTTTTTTTAAAATTCTGGATTGTAAAGTATATTTTGAAAATTTGGATGACTTATCAGCACTTGAAATAACTTCTCGGTGTATTTACAGGTTACATACTACATATGTATCAAATAAAAATGTCAGTTATCTAAAGCATATAACTTAGGTGTTGTATTTTTGACATAACATAGTATGAAATGATAAAATTCCTAGTATTCATAATATTGCATTGCTAAATTTTAGAGTATCATTATCCTTTCCAAATGACACATCATTTCATGTGATAGGATGACCACCCAGTTATTATATAAAATCTTAATATATGATATATATTTATATAAATGAATGATATAGTTACACCATATAATAATTTATAAACATAAATCATAATATGTAAATTGTGATAATATTTTAAATAAATTTATTGTTTCATTAAAACGATTATACTCTTTTTAAGTCAATAGCATCAGCCTGCTTGTAGCCCGGGATTTCATCCAATTATATTCTAAATAATTTATTTATTTTATTTTGCCAAAGATATATTCTTAATAATTTGGACAGCCAACAAGTCTTCATGCCTAGCTAAGAGGGAACGCTAATGGCACTCATGTGATTAATAAGTTTCGCCTAGCTAATTATAACGCAAAAATCACTGTACTCTTCTTGAAAATGAAAATTTTGAGGTAGGTGGCATGAGTTTCACGCGAACAAAAACATACATATGCAATAGAAGGCTCGATAGGATTTGTGTAACAAAAAAAAAAAAAAAAAGTATAAAGATAAGGACGTCGATTGCATACGTTTCAATATGAAAATCACATGACAAAACCAACTTTTAGACGACAACAAGGTCCATGATTGCGTTCTTATCTACTATTACTAGTCATATTAGCATTTTCAATAATATATATATATATACTTAAAAAATTATCCATCCTAATAGATCCCTTAAATTTTTAAGTGTATTTCCATGTCCATATAACTTTTATAGAAATGCAGTATCCCTCAATTAAAAAGGTGATGAAATTATAATCATCAAAGTGTCTTTTAGTTAAGATCGATAATTTCAAACACAACCTATGAACCCACACCCAACACCACATGATATGATTATAAATAAGTTTGTACATTTAAAAAATCGAAACAAGACACAAATGAGTTGAACTCATTTAAATACAATAAAATTTACATACAAATTCGGGTTTAACCTATAAACCTGCTTATAAACCCATTTATTAAACAAATATTATAAATAGGTTCAAGTTTGGCCCACGAACCTGTGTAACAATTAAATAATTAATAATATATATATAATACATATAGATATACATAAATTATATCGAGCATTAATGTATGTATGTATGTATATTAGTGTGCTTAAATATAGATTATAAATATAGTGTGTATATATAATATATATAATACATATGTTATATGTATTAACCTATATATTATAATAACATATATATATTTTATTTAAATATAGATTATAAAACTATATAACATAGGAACATATATAACAAATATATAAGACATATATATATATATATATCACATATATATTTGTGTGTCTATGTATGTTTATATATATGTATATATATACACACTATGTTATAGATTATATAACTTTATCTTATTAAACTCTTGTTGCATTGTAAGTTTATATTTAAATGTTAAGATTATATTATTTATATTTGTAAATATTAATTTTATGATTGCCCTTTTTCTTACGCATTTATAACTATTTTATAAATTTATCTATAACTTTTTAATCAATAAATGAATTAAACCCAATCATGAAATGTGATTATTAAATGAGTCGAGTTCCAAGTTTAAGTTTTCATATACGATTAATAAATAGGTCAATTTATAAGTTAAGGTTTTCAAGATACGAATGCATTTAGACACAGACACAAAACATGACGAATTGCTAGCCCTACTTTTAGTGTAGCACCTTAGAGTTCATTAGAACTCCAAGTTTAAACATGCTTGATTGGGAAGGATCAATGACCTTTTGGGAAGCTCACTATACTAAAGAGTCGAATTACCATTATTTTTATGGACCATGAAAAATAGCCTATAGTTCTTTTTTTCTTTTGTTACAATATATAATCCCATAGTTCAAGAGTCAATATATTATTATTTTCCTAATAATGTAATAATCATATAATGATAATGTATGAGGGTTTGCTGTTGATGATTGATCATGTGTGATATCCGTGAAGGTTAATCTTAGTAGAAGTCATGATCTAATGGCACATGGAAGGATGATCTTAGAGAGAAGTATGTGTAGGGGAGGGGGAGGGGGTTGTTTTGAGCAAGCAAGCTCGAATTTTCAAAGTGTGCATCTAACAATAGATTGACTATATATTTGTTGATGTTTTCTTGACTTGCTCTTCATGAATTTTTAGTGTTTGATTTTCTAGAAGGCAATTATAACAAAGTAATGATGTTTGCATGAAGTGTGCTAATGCGTTGAATGTTCCAAATGAGGAGGAAGCTCATATATATATATATATATATTGGCCTCTAATCTAGACTAGTAGATAAAGCTGAGATAGACGAACTAGATTAGTTGTTGATAATGATCATTAGATCATTTCTAATGATGGATAGCTAAGATTAAAGCCTTCTTAACCTTATAAGTTCATGGGCTTGGGCTTGACTCAAGCCTAGGCTAAAGTTTTGTTAAGCTTATAAAGTTTATCCCATCCATATTATAAAAGAAGCTAAACTCTTCTATAAATAAGTTAAAAGCTTATTAAGCTTTTAAAGGCCTATTAAGACTAAATAAAGCCTAAATGAAACTAGAACGACCTTTTTTTGTATCTACTTTTTCACGTGTGAGATAACTAAGCGAGGCTAAGGGTAGAAAAACTGATCTAATGATCCTAGTTCCAAGCTTATCAAGTCAGATCTTTTTAAGGCATCCTTAAATTAGATCCGATTCAACTACTTTATAGCATTAAATTGGCTAAAATCCCAATTACTAAAATAGCCCTTTACATTTTGCTTCCTAACCAAAAGTTCCTTTGGTGAAGTCTAGGGGGCTTTGGGTATTAAATTGATTCAATCTCTTCAGTTGTTGTAGAGTGTATGCAGAACATTGAGTAATTGTTTCCATTATTCAACTTATTTGTGTAGTTGCTACTTTTTGCTTGTCGACAAGTTGTAGTAAAATAATTTGACTTCCATATTATTGTTGCAGTATTTGCCTCTTTGAGTGTCATATTTTGATCTTATCGTTGTTTTGTTACCCCTGGTATAGCAGTTGAACATCCATAGTGCTATTAAAAATTTGGAGCTTTACATTAATCTTTTCATTTATTGATCATTACATGAAGAGATGGGATTTTGCTAGAATACTTATAGAAGTTCAACACTTCAAAGTTTTTCTTTGATGAATTTTTTAGATGGAATTGTTGAAAATCGATTTTCTTTAACTTATTTAATCTTAAATAAAATAAGCTAGCTCAAAATACGATCTTGGAAGTGCTGATATTAATGAATTCAACTTTATAACAATTTCTTTGTTGTAGTCTTGTAGAGAAGAATAAATATTTTCAAGTATAGATGGACATTCCATACTTTAATAAATTAATTGATAGATATTACACAATGGACTCTTTATATTTTAACTCATTGTAGCTTAAGGAAATTTCCATAAAATAATATTTTATTCAACATTACTCATGATTTTTTCAAATAATTCCTCATATGAGGATTTGTAATGGAAAAAAAATATTTCTCCCCAAGTGTTGATTGGCATTTAGGACTCTATAAGATTTATTGATGAGAATGAATTCCATATGGCTTGATTTGTTTTAGCCTCAATAGACTTGAATAAAGTAAATTTACTTCAACTTAGATCTTAAGTCACTAGCACCCTTACATGTATAAATGTGCTTTTTTTTTTTTTTAAGAAAAAAAAAAGTTATAAACACATAATAACTTTTTTTTCTTCTTCTTCTCCTTCTTCTCTCTCTCTTATCGATACTCCTTTCACTCATCATTCAATACGTGTTTTCCTTTTATCATAACTTCTGTATTTTTCCATAGCAAGAGTCATTCCACTTGTTTTTAATTAATTGCTTTTTCAACGAACAACAGTCAACAATAATACCCCTCATTACCATTGATATAATGGTCATTGAATGCAATAAATGCCCATCGTCATCGTCTTTAATAGTTGTTGAACCTATTACTGAATAGATAAGATTTGACTTGTAATCAGTGTCCATGCTCTAAATCTCTCTTATTATTATTATTATTATTATTATAGGTGTTGTCCGACATGATCTTCTTGAATTTCAAATTGTTTTAGCATAATGAGAATTTTGTAAAATTAGATTGTTGCAACATTGAACACACAAGTTGGTAGCCTTAATTTCAATAAATTTCTACAAAGCATATTGTAACACAAAAATTGTCATCTTTGAATTTTTGACAATTTCTTGTCCACAAAATACAATATATATATATATATATATATTGGTATATTGCTGAATTAGCTTCCCTAATTCTAAATAGATGCTTAGCAAATGCATATTTCATACTAAAATTTCTTAGCTCTCCGTGACATACGTAAAATTAATTTGATATGTATACGTTGTAGTAATCACTTCTCTCTCCTTTTTAGGCATGTACGTGCACTTCCTTCTTCCTTTTTAAATTCTTTTTCCTTTTTTTTTTAATGAATAACATCATGGCCAACATATATATATATATATATAATACATATATTCTAAACATATACAAGTACCTTTTCTTCTTCTTACTTTTTTTTTAGGCATGTATATTTGCTTTCTTTTTTTTTTTTTTCCATGAACACATACATGTGCTTTTTTTTTTTTTTTTTTCTTTTCAAGTGTGTAACATGTGCTTTTCTTTTTCATTTCTTTTTTTTTTCAAGCACATAACATTCACTTTTTTTTTTCTCTCAGCATCTCTTCGATTCCCACTTGTAGAACATTACTAACCCCATAAATCCTTATAGAATAGAAAATCTTCATTGCATCTCATAATTACCACTTCCTTGGTAAAAATTATTTATTACCTCCTATTAACATAATATTAATATCATTGACCACTATTAATCCATTTACCATATTTAATCCTCCTTACTAGTATAAATAAGACTTTTTTTTTTTCTCATTTACAAACCACCGCTCACAATCACAAGTGAGTGGTCAAGAGATGTAAATAGAAGATATTTAGAGTTCTTGGAGCTATGGGAATCAATTAGGAGCTGGAAATATATAGGTTCTTCAAATTCCTTCCTCTTTCTAGTTTTGACTCAAATTTGATCTAGAATTTTTTTCAAATTTGTGTTTTTAATTTGATTGCCACTTGTTTCTTGTAGGTACTCAAATGAAGTTACTTTCTAACTCCACCTTTACTCATAAAAAAATTGTAGCAGCAAACGTGGATTTGAGGTCAACCCTAGGTCTTACTTGGGTTCTCGATATTAACTACTCCAGGTTGAAACATTGAATCATGACACCAAACCTAAGCTTCAACCACTTCATGAATAATAGCAAATAGGGTGCAATAGCATATAGCAGCATTGTATAGCAAAGCACAATAGCAACACGCAACAGTATCAGCAATAGTCAAACAACAACGTTCAAAAGTAGCTAGCAACAAGCAATAGTAGTTAATAACATATGGTAGCACAACAGTAGATAGCAATAGTCAATAGCAAATAGAGTGTAGTAGCAAAGTATAACAAGGCGCGCGACAATAGAGTTATATACTTAAATATTGTTTTTTTTTTAAATTACATAAATATTGTATTCGTAAAACATATTCCTAAAATAGGTTGCGAAGACACGAATCACGTATGCGACTTTAGGGATATATAAAAATTCTAAGTTGAAGGTGCGGACGATTTTTTTTTTCTTAATCCTACGAAGCTATTACTACAAACCTATAAAGCTTATAACACTGCAAACTTATAAAGTTTCTACAAACCTATAAAATTATTGTAAAAGTATGTATGCAAACTTAAAAGTGATATAGTAAATTTGCATAGTAATATACTGGAAAAAACACTTTCAAATATGAATATGAATCCTCAATTCAGTTCATATGTTCACATTTCACATTTCGATCTTTAGATTTCCTCCATAAACTTTATTTTGCAAATTTTTGTTTTCATAATCTATGTTTTATGCAAGTTTTAATCTATTGAAATACTTGTGTGGAAATTTCCTCATCAAGATCTCAGTATGTTTTTTTAAGAAAAAAATTATTTTATTGTTGTTATTTTATTTTGGATAAATGCAAAAAAAAAAAATGTAAATATGTATACTGCATAAATTTTATTGATGTAGTAGTTATTGTTAATTAACTATTAATTAGTAATTAATTATTAATATATGATTAATTAATATTAGTAAATGAATTATGTATATATGTTATTATAATGTATTTATATAAACATAGCCGTAAATTAAGTTATTGTTAATTAACTGTTAGTTAATAGTGATTAATCATTAAGATATCATTAATTAATTGTTAAGAAATTAATTAATGAAAATTTTGTATTGGGTGGAAATGTAAAATATTTGTATGGTTTAGTAGAATTAATCATAAGAGTAAGTAGTTGGTAATTATCCATTAATTAAAGATGATTAGTTATTAATATGTCGTTAATTAATTGTTATAAAATTAATTAATGAAAAATTTTGTATCTGTTGTAAAGTGAAAATATTTGTATGGTTTTGTAGAATGAGTTATAAAATTAATTAGTCATATTAATTAATCAAAGGGGGATTGGTCGTTAATATATCATTAATTAATTACTATGAAATTAATTAGTGAAAAATTTTATATTAGGTGGAAATATAAAATATTTGTATGGTTTAGCAGAATTAGTCATAAGAGTAAGTAGTTGGTAATTATCCATTAATTAAAGGTGATTATTTGTTAATATGTGGTTAATTAATTGTTGTAAAAGTAATTAGTGAAATATTTTGTATTTGTTGCAAGGTGGGATTATTTGTATGTTTTTGTAGATTGAGTTATAAAATTAATTAGTAAAAAATTTTATATTGGGTAGAAATGTAAAATATTTGTATGGTTTAGTAGGATTAGTCATAAAAGTAATTAGTTAGTAATTATCCGTTAATTAAATATGATTAGTCATTAATATGTCGTTAATTAATTATTGTAAAATTAATTAGTGAAAAATTTTGTATTTGTTGCATGGTGGAATTATTTGTATGCTTTTATAGATTGAGTTATAAAATTAATTAGTTATTAATTATCCATTAATCAAAGGGAATTAGTAGTTAATATATATTTAATTAATTGCTATAAAATTAATTTGTGAAAAATTTTATATTGGGTAGAAATGTAAAATATTTGTATGGTTTAGTAGAATTAGTCATAAAAGTAAGTAGTTGGTAATTATTTATTAATTAAGGACGATTAGTTGTTAATATGTCGTTAACTAATTGTTGTAAAATTAATTAATGAAAAAAATTTGTTTTTGTTGCAAGGTGGGATTATTTGTATGTTTTTGTAAACTGAGTTATAAAATTAATTAGAGAAAAAATTTGTATTGATTGCAAATGTAAATTGTTTGTACAATTTTGCATAATAGATGGAGCTTAGACCTTTTGATCCTTTAGTCTTGACACAGCAGCCAGTCATTGATCACAGGCAGTCTAAGACAGAGAGGTAATAGACGTTTTACTTATCAATTAATTTACGTTGTATTAGAAATAAGAAAACATTTGACATGTTATTAGCATAGGAGCAAGCAACCTTCGCTGTGCGACGACTTATGTTATCACTCCATCGTGATAAGTATACGATCCCATTCAATGCACAAATGGAGCCATACATGCAGCTGACTGGATTCAAAGGTCTTAGTTGGCTACCATACATACCCCTTGATTGGCACATGATTACAGCACTAGAGGAGAGATGGCGTCTAAAGACACATACATTCTACATGCTAATGGGAGAGTTTACCATCACGTTACAAGATGTAGAGATCCAGCTAGGACTCCCCATTGATGGACAGGTAGTTATAGGGAGTAGCTACCTGGATTAGGGAGTAATATGTGAAGAACTGTTGGGGGCGAAACCCGGGTCCGGCGATCGAGGCGGGTGCATTAGTATGTATGGCTCTGCAATATGTTCTAGCTAATACCACTAGACACTGATGTAAAGCAAATACATCGAGCTATGAAACATTTCAACATTGTTGGGACATATAGCTGGGAGGCCGCATGTCTAGCGCGGTTGTATCGCCAACTATGTGTCGCATCCTCACCGTCGGCACATGAGATTGGAGGGATGGCCATATTGCTACAAGTGTGGGCTAAGGACAAATTTCCCCACATTGCACCCATTAGTTGACATGGACTATCTGTACCAGCCAAATGTCTACTGGTGACATGGTGGAACAAGCGGAGGGACACATAATTTCACCCCACCCACGTAGTCGACACATATCAGGATGCACTGGACAGGTAGAATATGTCACAGGTACCTCAGTAATCATACTTCTTTCCTTGTAATTAATCATATTTATCATTTAAAGTAAATAAAATTTTCCTATTTTTAAGTTGAATGGGAGTCATACAGCGCGAATTTGATTAATATACTGCCGTATTTCTACAAAGCTAGCATGCACATTTGGATGGTTCGGGTGCCACTCATTTGTTTCCACATTATTGAGTAGCATTTCCCAGATCGAGTGGTCAAGCAGTTTAACAGGTTCCAATATATCCCACAGTCGGTAAACACGCAGTTGGAGCTACATGAAATCAACCTACGTGGTTGGATTGATGTCAACTGGACCATCCTGCATGAAGTGTATTTGAATATGTGGGAACAGCAGGTTGGTCGAGCCATTCCTATGGAGGGCCCTTGCGATGTGTATGATAGCTACCTGCAATGGTATGGGTCAATAAGTAGGAGAAACATTGGCCATACGGGGGTAGTTCTTGAATTTCTGATAAGAACAATTTACATACACTCTAATTAATGCCCAAATAATTACATGATCATGTTAACCTTAATTTACATTTTCTTCATACTTATAAGGTGACACCTTATGATAGATTTGCCTGTTGCCGGACATAGACACGGTGGTGAGAATAGCTGCTTAGGGTCTTCAATTCATGCTTCACCACCGAGGGGGGGGGGGGGGGGTGGGGGGGTGGTAACATTGTACCCGCAACAGCGGCAGCAAAACATCCAGGAGGAGGTTGGACCAGTTTCGGTGGGGCAATAAAAGAGGGGACGACATTGACCTTAAAACTATAATGAGGTAGAGGAAAATCCTAGGTAGGACAAACAAATACATGTTGATCCCGATGTGGTGCATCTTTGCTTAGGGCTTACGTTTAACCAATATGAGACACTGCATTAGCATTTTATTAATGGTCCTGTACTAACACCACTGGATCCATGGAGGCAATGCCATGGAAAGCAACCTATGGAGCAAGGTAAATCATTGAATCATCCACATCAATGGAGTCCCATGCAATCGTGAGTGTTTGACAGTTCTCCCCACTAGAATGTCACCCAAGAGTCTAAATCTCCATCTTTTCCACATGCAAGGCCATCCAACGCCTTCACCCGGCTAATTAGGCATTTCACTAGGGGTGGGAGATAGGTTTTTAATTATTTGCATATATGTATATGGTCTACTGCAATGATGAAATTTATGTATTATTACAATTTTTAATAAATCAGTACACATTCCGTGCACCAATAATGTGTACATGTACAATTTTATGTCTTCAAATATTTCATAAAATATAACAAATGTCTAAACAAATTGACACTTAAAACAACTTCTCAATGAATGACAAAATTGCATGTATATATATAGAATATAAAGCATCCCCCTTCTTCCATGTCTTTAAACAAACTGGATGAAGTAGTTGAGGATTCACCTAAGTTGCAAAAGAGAAAAAAGCTAATGCTAGCATCACAAATGGAATGTCGAACATAATAAAATATGTAGTTGTATTCATTAGTTACCATTATTGCGTCGACATGGGCACATTCTTCTATTATGCCTACCTCCCCCCAATTGATCTAGATGCTCCCTAATGTCCATCTCCATGTGGTATCTTTTCTGCATTGGCTTTCCCCTCTTCTGTACGAGGTCTCCTCTTAGGCGAAGTCTCGGGAATTGCATTAGCGCACAATCCAACTCGTCCCCTATAGGCATGAAGTACATCATATATGTTTGGTCCTGATGTGTTAATTTATACTAATTGGGTATAGAATGCATCATATCAAGCCTAAGTGAAGTGGCCATTGCATATGCATGGGAGCATGAATTTTTGTATATTTACCACTTTTGGCAACTACATGTGTTGTAGGCAAAGTCAACAATATGTGTTCGGCCTCCTCTCCTTAACTTGCTAGCAACGTGACGACTACCGGTAAGGACTTTAAAAACTCTATTGTGCCTGCTGTAGTCGATGACCCTGTTGTTGCTAGCTTGTGAACTCCATTGATCGATCATTTTGGCTGCATATTTGGTGAAAATTTTACCCTTTCGCTATATTCTTCAATGCCTTCGTTCGCTTCTACACTAAGTACCCAACGCAGTTGTAGAATGTTTTTTTTTCACCAAAGCAGTTGTAGGTAACCCCTAAGCCCCCTTCAATACAAAATTATAGCTTTTAACAAAATTAGAGGTCATATACCTAAATTGATAGCAGCCATCATGAGCTAACGTCTACATATCCAACGACACGTCGTCAAACCAGTTTAACGCCCAGCTACTCCATCACATAATTTAACTTGCGAGATTGTGCTCGCAACCTGGCATATGTGACCATTCGCTTCTTCTTGGAATGCTGATCTGATGCCTACGTGTCTATTTGATATGAGGAAAATGGTTTCACGACCTTCATGGTCGCCAATGACATATTCCTTCAGTTTTAGCAAAAACCAGCCTTATGTCTCAACTGTCTCCTAATCAACCAGAGCGAATATCAACAGAAGTATATGGTTGTTGCCATCAACGCCATAAGAAACTAGTAACTTGTGGGTGTACTTTCCATACAGAAAGGTGGCATCAATGGTACCAATAGGTTTAAGGAATCTCCACACTATGATACATGACCCAAAGGCTTAGAATACCCACTTTAAAGTGGACACACCAGGGGTACTCGATCTGCTCTACCCCCAATCTATTCGTGTTCCTATATTCAAATTTTCTATTGCATTGAGAAGTTTTAGCAGTTCGTCGTAAGACTTCTCTCGGTTCCCATACATCAACTCGATGGCTCGTTTCTTTCCCTCCCAAACCCGTCTCCTGCTGATCCTATAACCAAATTCCTATTCGACAACAGAAGTCAACTTAGTCTCCTTTATATCAAGATTCTCTCCAAAAAGATTTACAAATCGGCTGGCGAGAAGGTTGCAATCCAACTGTGGGTGATCCTGACTAATTAGTGGGTTATTGCATGAGTGTGGACCCTCGAATCTTGTCACCACGAACATGCCCTCCAACTTCTTTTTTCAAGCTCGAAGCCTCCATTTACAACCATCGTCCCTTCTCATGCAATTAACAGACCATAGTAGTAAGCTAGACTCTACAACAGTGAAGTTGCAATGGTTCTTCACATGAGATTATCACTATGAATTGTTGAAAATAGAATAATGAAGAAATATTTTTGATGCTAACAAAAGGATATAAATAAAAGTTGAAAAATACGTTTATAATTTTTTTATAAACCAAAAGGATAGAGAAATGTATAAATTTTGTTATGAATTGTTTAATATATTTTTAAAGTGTACAAAATTGAGTTATTTGGAATAGGTATAATTAAGCATATATATATTCAAATCTAAAAAGGAAAGGAAAGGAAAGATAGAGATATATGATCAAAATTCTCATTTTCGGTATACAATGAGAAGATAAGAAGATTCTAAAGAAGGGAAGAGATAAGAAATTCAATGCAATTCCAACCTCAAGGGAGATGAAAAATAAAAGAATTTGTAAAATTACAAATCAAGACCCACTTTCATAGATTGAATATATTTATGTAATATATTTAACCCATTTTACTAAATTGGATTTAACATCATAAGATAGTTTTACTAGTTAGAAAGATAGATATAGATGGAAAGAAAATTATTGACTTGAAAACAAAAAATAGAAGGATTTTGAAGCATTAACAAGATATTGAAAATATTTAATACAAATGTTATTCAAATTTGAAGTTGTAAGGAATTTGAATAAAGGAATTAAAGACAAAATATTGAAGATAGTTTTGATCAAGAAGAAAATCAAGATTTGAACGTTACAACGTCATCTATAAATAAGGAGTTAAAGCAAGACGAGAGGTAAAAGAAAAGATAAGACAAGAGATAATATGTACAAGTGCAATTCAAATTCTGATTACAAGAAAGTTTACTATATTTTGCATTTGAGCTAATATTGTAAAGGATTAATACTTGTTAAATCATTAAAGGTTGAAAACTTCATTTTTGTTTTTGTTTTTCTCTATAGTATCTATGAGTTAGCTTGTGTGTTGAGCTAAGTGAGATAGATCTGAGCAAGTAATTGAAAACTGTATCAAAGTGACTATAAAGTGGTTAACTGTTGTAACACTTATCAAGTTTTATTCTTTAACATAGTGGAATGAATCGGTAAAGTCAACCGAGTTTCTAGCAATGGAGGCTTGAAGAATGGACTAATGCATAAGTTAGAACCACTATAAATTGCTCCTCGATTCTTTTGATCCCTAATCTCTTTATTTTCATTTTCAATTTATTTATTTTTTATAGAATTGCAAATTCCTTTGCCGATTTAATCTAAATCTTGATTCAATATCTGCTAATAGTAATCAAAGGAAAATTTTAATCTAGCAGTTTAAACTTTAAAAAAAAAATGTAATTAATCAATTCAACCCCCTCTTCATTACTAACTAGGGCTAACAATCGGTATCAAAGCTAATCTTGATATTGATTGAGTTTAAAGATTAATGGTAAAGAATTTGACAGTTTAATCAAGTAAAGCACCTTATTTTGATGGATTCAATTTTTATTATTAGAAATACGAGATGAAGACCTTCACCAAAACATCAGACTATGAGACATGGAAAATTATCATCATAGGAGATAGGATAATCACAAGAGATGTTAACAATCTAAATGAGAAAAAGAAGGTAGAAGAAAATTCAAAAGCAAAAAATCTATTACTTACAACCATTGCTCCTTCATAATTCTATGTGATCTCATTGGGCAATACGGCTAAAGAATTTTGGGATGCATTTTGTGAAACACATGAAGGGATAGGCACCATCAAGAATGTTAAAATC
Source organism: Laguncularia racemosa (assembly GCA_037954665.1). Classification (NCBI taxonomy): domain Eukaryota; kingdom Viridiplantae; phylum Streptophyta; class Magnoliopsida; order Myrtales; family Combretaceae; genus Laguncularia; species Laguncularia racemosa. The sequence continues at coordinate 2,117,412 of JBBMOL010000046.1, read as the reverse complement.
AACTCCCTTATGAAACAATATGAGCTTTTCAAAATGTCACTCGGAGAAGAAATTAAAGATACCTTTGGAAGACTTATAGTAATCACAAATAATTGTCACCTTGAATAAGAGAGTCAATGATTAAGATCTAGCTCGAAAAGTTCTAAGAATTTTTCCAAAAGCTCAGGATCTTAAGAAAATAGTAATTGAAGAAGCATGTTATTTGAATACACTTACACTTAGTCGACTTAGAAGCAAGCTAATAGCCTATGAAACAGATGTACTCAAATAAAAAAGTAATGAAAACAAAAGTAAGACAATTGCTTTGAAAGCAAAAGAAACAAAGGAAGACACCAATGTTGTTACAACTAGTGAAGATGAGAAAGTTACAATGTTAGCTCAAAGATTGAATAGACTACTTAGGAAGAAAGGTGAGAAACCTATCAATTACAAGAAATCTAACAAAAATGTAGGTAAAAGCAATAGAGAAGAAAAGAAAAAGGAAAAGAAGGGTCTACTATGTTACGAATACAAGAAGCTTAGACATATCAAGTATAAGTACCTAGTTCTCACATAAGGGATGGAGAAGTACAAGAAAAAGAAGAAGAAGAAGAAGCAGTCACTTATAGCTAATTAGGGTGATCTTAAGAAGTTAGAAAATGAAGCAAGGGAATCAATAGGTAAGAAGAAGAAGCTAATCTTTGTTTAATGGCAAACTCTAAGGTCAATTCTAACTCATATTCCAATCTATATATGAAGATATATATATTGAGATGTTAAATGCTCTATCAAAATTTAAACCTAAAATTGTAAATATGGAAAATGAAAATAAAATTCTGATAGAAGAAAAGCAAAATTGTCAAAAGAAATAAATAATATAAAAATTGAAAATGAAATACTACAAGTTGATAAGGAAGCTATTTCTAACGAAAATCTAGTATTAAAGGAAGAAATAAAAAACCTGAAAATCTAAGTTGAAGATTTGTCATAACCATGATCAAGGAGAAAATAAAGATTTTACATTGCTACAACATCTATAGATAAGGGGTTGAAGCAAGATGAGAGACGAAACAAAAGATAAGATAATAGATAATACGTACAAGTGCAATTTAGATTCTAATCATAGGAAAGTTTACTCTAATTTGTATTTGAGCTAACATTATAGAGGATTAGTACTTGTTAACTCTTGAAAGGCTTGAAACTTCATTTCGAAGTTTTTCTTTATAGTTTCTGAGTTAGCTTCTATGTTGAGCTAAGTGACACAGAACTAAAGAAGTGATTGAAAGCTATATTAGAGTGATTGTAGAGTGGCTGACTATTGTAACACTCACCAAATTTTATTCTTTAATATAGTGGAACGAATTGGTAATGTCAACCAGGATCCCAATAGTGAAGGTTACAAGGGTGAACTAATGTATAAAGTAAAACCACTATATAGTGTTACTTGATTCTCTTGATCCCTAAGCTTTACATTTTCATTTGCAATTTTTTTATTTGTTACAAATTTGCAAATTCCACTACCAATTTAATCTAAATTTTGATTCAATCTCTACTAATAGTAATCAAAGGAAATTTTTAATCTAGCAGTTTGATTTTTTTTTTTTAAAAAAAGAAAAACATATAAGTATTCAATTCACTCTCCTCTTGATTACTGACTAGGACCAACACAAACAGTCATGGATGAGGTTGCTTCCAACCTTAAGTTCTATGAAAGAGGCGTTATGACTACCAAGCCTACTATAGGATCGCTTCAACCCATCATAGTTGTGATTCCTTCGATCTCATGGATAATATTGCAAAATAGGCATTGCACCCATTGTGTACTCAGGAGCAAATACTTTTATTGAGTGACAATAGCTACTATGACATGATCGCTTTAACCATTCATGGATGAAGTTACTTCAACTTCGAATTCTATATATAAAAAAAAAAGACATTAAGATTACCTTGCTTACTATGGGATTTGTTTGATCCATTACAATCAAGACCACTTTAATCTCATGAATAATATCATAGAATGAGTTTTGTTCTTGTTACATGCTCAAAAGCTCATGCTTCTATTGAGAGACTACAACTACCATGACATATTCAATTCAATCAATCACATATGGGGTTGCTTCAACCTCGATTCTACAAAAAGGGAGTTTATAGCTACTAAGCTTACTATGGAGTCACTTTAACTAGTCACAACCAAGAACACTTCGATCCCACATTTGAAGAGCACCACTCGGTGATATTCACTATATATATATATATATGCTTACAAGTTGTGGTAGCGATGTTAGCTACACTAGACTTCCTCCATAAAGATTGATAGCAAGGGATGCCAAGTGTCAATGTTAACTACACTAAGACTTTGATTATATCACATCTAATGTGAGAGCATCCAAGATAGATTCATATGTTAAAACATTGTATCTCATGTCAAAGTACCAATGATGACTTCCATATTTGAAGATGATAAACTGCGACCTTTAATAAATGAGGCTTACCTTGCACTTGCAAGAGAGATTACATGGGCAAACTTCAACATTTTCCTTAAGTGCAACTTGGCATCTTGAAGGGTTTTGGCATCATATATTTTTCACTTGTTGGATATCTTTAGAGCATAAACTTCTCCACCACCCTTTATGGGCACGGGAGTTTCAAATTTAATATATGTGAATAAGACATTATGTAGATTTAATTCAAGTACTTTTTTAGATCATCCTTTGTCACATAGGTAGGAGTTAATGTGGAATTGGCTCAAAGTTGGATATGGATGAGGTAGTCATACATTGCATTTGAAAGATGAACATCTTTCACAATGAAGTAACACATGATGAACAATCATTGTCAAGTCAGCTAGAATTAAATACCATCTTCTGATGTGTATCTTTTGTCCTTTACGCAAATTGCACTTAGAAGAAGAAGACCCAAGGTGGGTCCTTGTCTCCTTAATTATAGCAAACGTTAGGCTAACTAGAGTTAGGTGCAACGATGGCTCTAGTCCATTATTGTAGTCTCACCTCCTATTATACCCCTTCATATTCTATAGAGACTTAGTAGATTTATCATGTTAGATGTCTTCTAATGCAATGGAAGTCAATACAGATCTAAGATCCTATAATCCTAGCATAAGCAAAGCTTTACTAGGTTTCATGCTATTAGAAGTTGCAATAGTAGCCGCTATTCTAGGCAAGCACTATGTGAAAGAATTGAAATGAGAACTACAGTGTTCTTTTGCATGGCATGCACCACAATTCAAAGCAACAGTAGAAATCAATATTAAATGAAGTCATAGGTGCAGTGGTCGCCTCTCAACTTAGATTAGCTCAATTGTGCCAAGGAAGATTTTTTTTTTTTTCTATTTTGGGAGATTACCTTAAGTGTCATTCTACTCAATAACTTCTCATCCTTAGTGAAGTTTCCATTTAACGTATAGGAGTTTTGCTATTAATGATTGATCATGTGCAATGAGTGTAAAGGCCAATCTTTGGAGAAGTCTTGATCAAATAATATATGGAGAAATGTATTTAGAGAGAAGTGTGGGAAGATGAATAAGCAAGCTTGAATTCTTAGAGCGCGCATGTGACGGTAGTTGAATATACAATTCTTAATGTGTCTTTGACTTGTTCTTCAAGAATTTCTAGTGTTTGACCTTCTACAAAGCGATTCTAGTAAAGTAGCGGCATTTGTGTGAAGTTTGTTAATGCTTTGAATGTTAATGAGGAAGAGCAGGCTCATATATATAGATTTTGTCTCCTGGTCTCGATTGTTGGATGAAGTTGAGATGGACACACTAGATTAGCCATTGATAATAACCGTCAAATTATTTGTAATGATAGACGGTTGATATTGAAGCCTTCTTAAGCATATAAGTTCATAGGCTTGGACCAAGCTTAGGCCCAAGTCTTTTTAAGCTTATATAGTTTAGCCTATCCATATTACAAAAGAAGCCAAACTCTTCTATAAATAAGCTAAAGGCTTATTGTTGAGTCTAATTTTTGATTTTCTGTTCCTAATCCGATTTATACTAGACCCTATGCTCATTAAATATAGATCTTCAATTTGAATTAGGAATTTCATTTTATTTTGGAGTTGCCACCCAACTGGGGTTGGGAAAGATCGAATTAGGACTAATTAAGCAGATTAATCCTAATTTGGACCACTAGTCAGCGAGGTTTCCTCTTTTCATTTTTGTGAAAGAGGAAATGGAAAACTAGAGTTTCTGGATTCGGAGGCTAACCTATTAAAACCTTAAAGTTACTACCCTACTCTCTTGAAATCTAAACCTTATCCTAATATCTTTTATTTTATTTTTTTTGTTATCTTTTTATTGTGTTTTTGAATAACTTATTCTAAGAAAATGATTTTTTATTCTTTTTAAAGTTGCCCCAAACGGGTGCCTACGTACCTACTATTCAGGATCAAACGGGCCGTAGTTCGCTTTTCATGAAAAACTTTAATGTGTTTGTTGATTTTAATTATGAAATTACTTTTGGTTTACGTTTTTATCATTTTCGTATTTTTCTGGAAAAATCTAAGCTCAAGCTTGATTATTTGATTTTTTTGAAAAATAATAATTTTAAGGAAAAAACCAATTTTGGATTTATTATTAAAAAAACATTTTTCTAAGTGATAAAAATTTATTTCTCTATTTTTTAACCTACCTCTAATATTATTATTTTTTATTTTTTATTAATTTTTATTAATTTTTGTAAATTAATTAAAAAAATTTCTCTTATATTATTTTATCTACCTTAAACTAAAAATCTAAATTCTATCATTTTTTCTAATATATCTTTATCATTTTTTTTTATGATTTTATTTTTTATAATTTTTTATTTTTATTATTATTTTCTACTATTCACCCTAAACTAACTCCTAAAAAAAAAAATCTAAATTCTAATATTTTTCTATTTTTTTGAATTGCAAATAACAAATAAATTAAAAAAAATAACTAAAAAATAAATAAATAATTTGAAAAAAATCAGAAAATTCAACTTACCTGGATCCGAGTCGGTGTGCGAGTCGGGTCGATTGGGTCGAAGCGGGTCGGGTCGAGTCGAACGATCACGACAGTTGGGGGTGTTCTGGCGGCCTTTCGAGGAGGTTGAGGAGTCGTTTCCTAGGTTTTCGAGGGTGGGGAACTCAACCGTAGTGGTGGATTTCTCCAAAAAGCCTCCTGGTGGTGGTTCGAAGCTTGGTCGGCAGTCGCGGCTCAAGGAACTCCGGTGAAGCTTCGATTTCTCTCTTTTTCTCACTTTTGATCCGTGCCTTGGCTTCTTACCTTCGTCTTCTATTTATAGCCACAAGGAATTGAGCTGGATAAGCTCGGATTTCCTCCGATTGAGGAAAATTGGATTTCGGTTAAAAAACCCATCTTTGATTTGTGTAAATCCATCGATTTGTTGCGATTTGATTCCAATTGGATGATGTTTATCCTATTTTAGTTAAAGATCTGTTGGATTTGTACAAAAAATCGAATCAAAATGGCAAAAATGCAATTTTTCCCCCACCGGCGACGATCTCGGACAAAGGAGGAAGAAGGTCACGTAATCAGTTGTTGACACGTGTCCGGGGCGAGGAAAAAAAATTGCAAAACGCGGAATCTGCCTCCCCTGCATTTCGAACCTACGACCTAACCCCCTCCCCACGCGCATAAGGCCATGGCTCGGACCAGCTGGGCTAGCCTACATACTCGTTTTTTTTTTTTTTTCGCAATTTGCATATATGCAATACAATTTTTATTATTTTTGTATTTTTTTGAAAATCCAAAAATTTGTAAAAATCATTTAATCCCTTTTATTACTATTTCTACAATTATTTTCCAAAATTGATGTATTTTTCCTATTTATTTTATTTTTTGAATATTTTTCTTATTTTTGCTAAATTAGAAAAAAATTGTAAAAAAATGAAAAAATTGAAAATTGATTATTATTGATCATTAGGGGCAAAAATGGGGTGTTTACAACTGCCCCTCTTTGTAGTAAAGTCTGAAAAGTTTAACTACAAAGATAAGAAAGACGCCATTTTTGGCCTCTTGACTGAATGGATAACGCCATGGTTTGGCTGGTTATCTGGCTTTTGGTCTTTAGTAAGACAATGCTCCATGAGTTAATAATCCCATGAGTACTTTGTGATGATTGGTATTGTTTAGGAAATGGTCTTAAATAACCTAACAATTTGAAGTGATGTATCCTCCTGAAAAGTGCTCTATGGGCTGACTAATTGGTGATGAGAAACATCTCAAGGATTGTGTAGGAATGTGTTATTGTGAGTGGAATAGCTGATGATAGGAAGCGTCTTGTCAGACTAGCAACCTTAAGAAGAAAATTGTCTTAGGAATCACTCTTATGAGCAGGCAACCTATTAACAGAAGCGTCTGGCTAGACTAGCGACTGTTTATGGAGAAATACTTCCGAAGAGTGCTCTTGCGAGCTGACTAATCAGTTATAGACAAATTTGAAAAGTGCTCTCATGAGCTGACTAATCAACAGATTCAAAAAGTGCTCCTATGAGTTGATTAATCGATAGATTCAATAAGTGCTCCTCTGAGCTAACTAATTAAATGATTTGAAAAGTGCTCTTATGAGCTAACTAATCGATAGATTCGAAAAGTGCTCCTCTGAGCTAACTAATCGATAGATTCAAAAAGCACTTCTCTAAGCTAGCTAATCGATAGATTCAAAAAGTGCTCATCTGAGCTAACTAATTGATAGATTTGAAAAGCGCTCCTCTAAGCTAGCTAATCGATAGATTCGAAAAGTGCTCCTATGAGCTAACTAATCGATAGCTTTGAAAAGTGCTCCTATGAGCTAACTAATCGATAGCTTTGAAAAGTGCTCCTATGAGCTAACTAATCAAATGATTCGAAAAGTACTCCTATGAGTTAACCTCGAGAAAGGGTGTCTAGGAAAGTGCCCTTTTGCGGGTTAACTAACCTACAACGAGAGGACATGCCTCAAAGGTGCCCCTATGGGCTGACCTTGAGAAAAGATGTTTAGGAAAGTACCCCATTGTGGGCTAACTAACCTATGGTGAGAAGCGTCTTTTTAGACTCATGACTTTGGGGAAGAAATGTCTCGAAAGGTGCCCCTACGGGCTGACCTTGAGAAGTGATAAAGGCATATTTTACTCATAATTCGTTAAGCAATTTGCAAGTATTCATTATTGATTTTAGAGAAATCACAAGGAAATGGTACTTAATCATGTTTATTTTTACATTTCAGATGTTGGAAGACTTTGAGTTCAAAGCTTAATCAATTTGGAGAGATTGCATACAAATTGAAGCATGAAAAGATTGAAGGATGGCAAAGGAAAAAAGCAAAGCTGCCGGCCTTAGGCCGGCCTTGGGCTGGTCTTGTTTTAATTGCATCTTCTCGCCTCCCCTTGCATATATATAGGTCCTAGGTCGATTTGTAGGGGAACTTTTGTCAATTTTTTTTGTTCTTAAAGTAGTTTTAACCTAGTTTTAAGCGAGAATTGTGGAGATCAAATCTTGGAGAAAACTTTGTGATCTTGGTGGAGATTATCATCCTTTGTGAAGAATTTGTGGAGTTCCTTGCAATTAAGGTCTTATTTGTATTGTTAAATCGGTGATTTCTGAACTTTATTTCTTATATGCAATTTAAGTATTTGATCCAATTATTGAATATAATTTCTTTTGCACGAATCTCCTTGAATCATAATCATGTATTTATCTCCATGAATTGCTAAATCTTTTCCTTGGGAAATTGGATGAAACCCTAGAATGTTAAAAGGATAATTGTAGCCATGTTATATGATTAGGAATTATTAGGATTATTCATGATTGCAATTCTTTTGATTTCAATTATAATTGGTCTTTGATTATAATTGTTAGAAATCCTTTTGATATGGGAGTTGATTAGGATTTGTTAGGAATTCTTAATTAGATTGATTATTAATACGAGAGTTGCGATAATTGGTTTAATTAGAGTTTATGGAGGGCGCAATGCAATGTTTCTTGTTAATTAATCACTAAGGGATTAGGGTTAATTGATTTAAGGTATTAGTTGTTTGTAGCATCGGGAGGTGTATGAACATAATTTTGATTCCTTGATTAATTGGAGACGCGGAAGCCGACTAATTGATTTAAGGTTAACATCCCTAAAAAGGATTTTCTAAACTCACTTGAATAACCTTATAACCACTAGTTGATATAACATGGTAGCAGTTTGATTAATGAATCTAGGGTGAATTCTAATTTCCCTCGTTCATAATTGACAGATTCTTCATAAAATTCTCCTTTTTTGCTTTAAGTTAAATTTTTAGCTTAGACATTTCAAAACCCCTTTTTAATCACCTAGATATTGATAAGAATTGCCATAGGTCTAGTACTCTATTGGTTCCTTGAGGGATCGACAACCTTACTTTTCACCACTCTATTACTTGATACGACCAGTGCACTTGCTGCAATTTACGCTCCCATTTTATATATACCTTCTGAGCGTATCAAGAAGAGATATTTAGGAAAGTGCCCTATTATGGGCTGACTAACCTATGCTTTTGAAAATGTTTCTAATGAACGGGTCAAATGACTTGATAAGAGATGTCTTAATTATGTGAATGATGGTTATTTATTCTAAGATGCTTACCAATTTATCGTGTATAGCAATCAAACAACCGAACATTTATGTTGGTTTGCTTCTCCTTTGCTTACTCTTGCTTCAAAACAAGGCTGAGGGTCTTGATTTATTTTCCTTCTTGCAAGGATGACTCTTATGATTGTAGTATTATCCTATTAATGTACCAGGTTTAATGCTCAAAAGTAGGTAGAATTATATCACAAAATTTATTGAGATTCATTATCATTTCAATGTTCATTATTCATTGGCGAAGTGATGGGTAATGTGTTTAGGGATGTTTGTTTTAATGAGAATTGGTTGGAATTATTGATCATTCAGAGACATTAACTTTGCTTGTAAGAGAAATCAAAACTAGACTCAACGAAATTTGTATTGAATATTGGCATTCATAAACATTGGCAAAATCTCAATTTCCTTGCCTAAGGATAGTACATCTTAACAGCATCTGTATTAATGGGCTCTCTTAATTCTGGACCATCCATTTGAGCTAATATCAGAGCACCTCCCGATAATACCTTCTTTACAACATATGGACCCTCATAGTTTGGGGTAAACTTCCCTCTGGAATCTTGAGCATTCGAGAGAACTTTCTTTAACACCAAATCCCCTTCTTTGAAGCATCGAGGCCTCATTTTCTTGTTAAATGCTCGGGCCATCCTTTGTTGGTAACACTGGTCGTGACATAATGTAGTGAGTCTTTTTTCATCAATCAAATTCAACTGATCAAGCCTCTTCTTTACCCAGTTTGATTCATCTAACTGCGCTTCTGATAGAATTCTGAAGGATGGTATTTCGACCTCAACTGGTAAGATTGCCTCAGTGCCATATACCAGTGAATATGGGGTAACTCCAGTAGATGTTCTAATTGAGGTTCTATAAGCCATAAGGGCAAATGGAAGCATCTCATGCCAATCTTTGTAAGTGATTGTCATCTTTTCGATGATTCTTTTGATATTCTTGTTGGCTGCTTCCACTGCTTCATTCATTTGAGGTCGATAGGGAGTTGAATTTCTATTATGTGGAACTGTTGACACAAATCTGTCATTGACTTGTTGTTGAGATTGGTACTGTTGTTGGTGATGACTGACTCAGGAACTCCACATCGAGCTATTATGTCCCTCTTCAAGAACCAGACTATTACTCCTTTTGTGACGTTGGCATATGATGAAGGTTCCACCCACTTGGTGAAGTAATCAATGGCTACCAATATAAACTTGTGGCCATTGGACGTTGTTGGAGTGATTGGGCCGATTATGTCGATTCCCCACATGGAGAAAGGCCATGGTGTAGACAACGAATGCAGCTCGTTGGGCGGAGCATTTATTCGGTTCGCGTAAACTTAACACAAGTGACAGTGCTTGACATATTTGATGCAATCTGATTCCATGGTTAGCTAATAGTAGCCCAATCTCATGATTTTTCGGGTCAACATGTAGCCGTTCATGTGAGGTCCACATACTCCTTCATGCACTTCTTTCATCAGTTCACATGCCTCATTTCTATCCATACATCTTAGCAAGGTGGTATCAGGCGATCTTTTGTAATGCACGGGCCCATTTAATAAGAAATGACTTGCTAACCTTATGAGTGTTCTTTGGTCATTTTTGCTAGCCATTTCAGGGTATTTGCTTTCTTGGAGAAAAGTTTTGATGTCGTGATACCGGGGCTTATCATCTTGTGCTTTTTCAATTACCAAACAGTAGGCGGGCCGATTTTCGATCTCTATTTTCAATGGTTGGACTTTGACTCCCCCTGTTATCTGAATTATAGATGCTAGTGTGGCAAATGCATCTGCAAACTGATTCTAAGTTCTCGAGATGTATGTGAAGGTGATTGCCTCGAATTCATCGATTAGCTCTATCAAATGCTGATGGTATGGTACCAATTTAGGGTCTTTAGTTTTGTATTCCCCTCTCGTTTGTAATATGATGAGCGACGAATCTCCATACACTTCTAATTCACAGATTTGCATGTGACAAGCCATTTTGAGGCCAAGGATGCATGCCTCATATTCCGCGATATTATTAGTATATGGAAATGTGAGCCTTGTTGCTGAAGGGAATTGTGTTCCTTTTACGGATATCAACACTGCCCCGATCCCACAACCAAATACATTGGCAGCTCCATTAAAGAACATCTTCTACTTAGGGTCCTGGTCTATCTCACAGTCTTCTACTGGTGCACTTTCCACTGTTAATATATTTTCATCAGGGAATTGGGCTTGTGATTCTTGGGAATCTCCCTCAATTGGGTGTTCCGCCAACTGGTCGGCTAAAGATTGCCCTTTTATCAAATTTTGATTTATGTATGTGATATCGAATTCTGATAAGAGCATTAGCCATTTGGAGATTCTCCCTAATAAAATGGGCTTCTCTGCCAAGTACTTCCAAGGATCATGTCTTGTCAGCAACTCGATGGGGTAGTAAAGGGTATATTGCCTCAATCGGTGCATGACCCAAATCAGAGCACAGCAAGTTCTCTCTACTTCTGAATACCTCTGTTCCCCGTCTGTGAATTTCTTACTTAGATAATATATGGAACGCTCTCTTCCCTCTTCATCTTTCTATCCCAACACGTACCCCATGGATTCAGGGAGTATCGTGAGGTATAAGAATAAGGGTTTCCCTTGCTTTGGAACTATCAAGACTGGAGGCTTTATGAGATAGTCTTTGATCGTCCTGAATGCTTCTTCACATTCATCGTCCCATTCTACTACGGCATTCTTTTTTAGCAGACGAAATAGTGGACGGCATTTATCTGTGAGCTGTGAGATAAAACGAGCTATGTAATTTAATCTTCCCAGCAAACCTCTTACTTCTTTGACAGTACGTGGAGAAGGTAGCTCCAATATGGCTTTTACTTTGTCAGGGTCGATTTTAATGCCTTCCCGGCTTATGACAAACCCTAACAACTTGCTTGTCGTGACCCCAAAAGTGCACTTTTCTGGATTTAGCTTGAGCTGAAATTTTCTCAACCACTTGAATAACTTTCTCAGAATAACTGCATGGATTTCTTCTTCTTTAGACTTGGCTATCATATCGTCGACGTATACTTCGACTTTTCGATGCATCATGTCATGAAGTATTGCAACAATGGCTCTTTGATACGTTGCCCCGGTGTTTTTCAAACCAAAGGGCATGACTTTGTAACAGAAAGTTCCCCATGTTGTGATGAAAGTCATCTTAGTTTTATCTTCTTTAGCTATTTTTATTTGATTATATCCTGAGAAACCGTCCATAAATGAGAAAAGATGGTTTTCTGCAGTGTTGTCTACCAGGACATCGATGTGAGGTTGGGGGAAGTTATCTTTTGGTGTGGTTTGGTTTAAGTCTCGAAAGTCTACACATATATGTACTTTTCCATTCTTTTTTAGAACAGGGACTATATTTGCTACCCATTCTAGATAGTCAGATACTTTGATGAACCCTACTTCTAGTAGTTTCTTGACTTCCTCTTTAATTTTTAGTAAGATGTCAGGCCTAAATCTTCTCAATTTCTGTCTTTTAGGTTTGACGGCTTCCCTTGTGGGAAGCTTATGAACTACTATTGATTGGTCTAATCCTGGCATGTCGTCATATGACCAGGCGAACACATCTGCATACTCAGTTAATAGCTCGATTATCTCACATTTTTGCTTGGCACTTGAACTGGTCCTGATCTTGAGGTTTTTAGGTTGCTCAGTGCTTCCTAGATTTACTGTCTCCACTGGCTCGTCAATTGAAATTCCACTTTGTTCATGTTTTTGCCAATTTTCTTGTATTATTTTGTGGTCAAGGACATTGCCTCCAACGACTGACCTAATAGTGTTGGAAACGATATCGGTGTTTTCATTTCTTACCTGCGCGAAATGTACCTGACGTTCGATAGTAGGGAATCTGGGTGAAGTGAAACGAGAGTACGTACATAAGAAAAAAAAACAAATGAATGAATTGCAATTTATTGAATCTAAAAAGAAACCACAATAAAATTTTGTTTGATAATTGTTCCCTATCCTTGAGCTGACCTAGTGTTATCAATAGGATAATAGAACCAATTATTGAGAGCTGGATGCTACTCAGACGTGCGAGGGGTCGAGCTCCCATTGCTGACGTTAGCTTCGCTCATCCTTGGCTCTTGAGTGGTAGTTGCTTGTATGAATGATTGTTGGAGGGGCGAAAAATGCATCTGAGTATCGCTTGGCCGCTCTTTCCCTCTACCTCTAATTCCTCTAGCTTGTGCCTCTTCCTGAGCTGTAGGAACGTACCCTAGTCCAAATGTCCCTTGCTGTCCCTCCTTAAACTGATGGCCCTCCTTGCTGGTCACCACATTCACCTCATTGAATATTTGGAGACCAAAGTCTTCGGAACCATCTTCCCCAATGTAGGGTATGGCGGTCTCTTTATAGATGGCGTAATCTTGCTCTCCCAGCACGGTGATGATCTGTCCATTTGCAATGAACTTGACTTTCTGATGGAGGCTTGAAGGTATGGCTCCAGCGGTATGTATTTCCCTTACTATGTCTCTCTTCGACCCGTCAAAAGCCCTAACCACCGTTGAGCTTGGTTTGTTGTTACTTAGATCGACTCCCAGTGGGTCGAGGGTAGCCAATGGGCATACGTTGAGAGAAGATCCATTGTCAATGAGTACTCGGCAGACAATTGTATCGTTGCATTTTACCACTATGAATAGCAGTTTTGTATGTTGGTCCCCGTCTTCTCCCAACTTTTCGGGGGAGAAAGATATTTGGTCCATGGTGAAGATCGAATCTGCTACATGGCTCAATTTTTCTGTTGCGATGCCTTCTGGTACCTTGATTTGTTTGGGCACTTTGAAGAGTGCTTCCCTATGAGGCTCAGAGGTTGTGAGGAGGCCCATAAGCGATATCTAGGCTGGAACCTTGTTTAGTTATTCCATGATCTTATATTCACTTGCCTCGACCATCTTTGTAAATGCAGAGAGCCCCTCTTCTTCTTCTTTTCCTACCTCAGTGTTGGGCTCCTCAATTGAGATTTTGTATTTCGGGTCATAAATTCTCCCAGAATGGGTGATTCCTCCTACAATAAGGGGTCTTTCTTGATTAAGAGCCCGATAGTCAAATGGTGTCACCTTATACCTCTCCGCGGGTATTGGGACATTGAATACATACCTCTTCTTTGGAATTTGCACCTCAATCGATTCTCCCTTATAGCACTTTATGACTATCGGCTTTTGGTCTGATTTTATCATGTTCATGGACTTCTCCCCCTCTTTTGGTGGGTTGTCTTCTTTCTCAAACTCAAGCCCCCATTCACTAGGTGGCCCATACTCAGTTGGTGTGAAAGAGTAATTTACCAGATACTTGAATCTCCCATGCGATTCACCTAAGGTACCGACCGTTGGGTCTCCAGCTAAGCATCTCCTCTTGATCTGTGACTTAGGGGTTCCCTCTGGAGTTTGGCGTGAGTGACTTTCTCGCTGCACTGTTGCTTTGTGCTGTTTTGGGGACTCTTTGGAATTCAGCTCTTTAGATGTGATTATATTGACAGCGGGCTTATGGTTGGGTAGCGGATTAGTGTTGACATTGGGTGCTGGTGTGTTAACAAAGTCCAGCTGCACAATCTCGGCGTAAATCAGATCTTGGATTTTGTTTCGAAGCCTCTAGCGTTTGTCTATAGAATGCCCTTCTTGGCCCATATGATAATAACATTTGAGGCTTGAGTCGAAATTTTTAGGCTTGTACTGGTCATTCGGGATCTCGAAGCTGATCAAATTATCTACTCGCAGCCAAGCGAAGACTTGGCTGAGCGGGATCGGGATTGGAGTGAACTGTCTTAAGACTCTGGTGACCTGGGTGTGGTTTGTCAGGGATTGCTGGATTGGGGCACTTGTGGTCTGGAATGTTACGCGGGTCCCAACCTTGTCTGCTTTACCGGAATTAACTGTGCTGACAGTAGACTCCTTGGCTTTGTTACCTCCTAAGGGCCTTTGTAATGATGTAACCTTGGGAGGATCTATCATTTGGAGTCTGCCTAATGTGATGGCATTCTCAATTTGGTACCCTGCTGCTACTACCTTTGCGAAGCTGGATGACGTCTGGCCCACCAGATGTGAGAAGTAGGTCTTATCCAGAGTGTTGACAAAGATGAATGTTAGCTCCTTTTCAGAAATTGGGTTTGCTACCCTAGCGGCTTGAGCTCTCCAACGCTGATTATACTCCTTGAAAGACTCAGTGTGTCTCTTTTGAAGACTTCCCAGGTTGATTACTGAGGGGGCAACTTCAATGTTGAATTTGTATTGGTCATAGAATGCTGAGCAAGTCTCTCCCAGGTATTGACCTGGTTGAAGTCTAGGTGTGCATACCGGACGAGGGTTGGGCCTGTAAAGTTATCTTGGAAGGTCTGGATCATAAGTTGGTCATATTGGGCATATTCGCTCATTTTCCGTACATATAGCCTTGTATGCATCTTGGGGCATCCAATACCATCATATTTTTCAAATTCTGAGGTGTTAAACTTCTCTAGGTATACCTCTTCCCTAAATACTGGTAAGATAGTGATCTCTACTTGTTCAAAACCGTCAGGCCCCTCTATTGTCTTCATCTTATCAGCCAGCTATTGAAAAAGTCTCCTTTCCATCTCCTTTTGCCTGTCCTCCATTTCCCTCTTTATGTCGTCGAAGGTTGGACCCAGGTTGACTTTTGGTTCATACTCGAAAGCCGGGTTGAGGTAGGAATTGATTTCTTCGTATTCTGGAGGCTGACCCTCCATTGCTTTCCCCTTTCTTGCCCCTGAGTGTTCTTCTTGAGTTGGTTGGGTGGTGCAAAGGAGGCTAATACTCTTAATCAGGAGGTGGACTTGTGCAGCCAATTGCTGGACAGTTTGTTCCAAGGATACGATCCTGGGATTTGAGGCAGCATCAGCACTTGTGTTGTTGTGGTTGTCGCTGTTGTTGCCACTGTTTGCCATTTTGGTTTTTGAGCGGGTGCGAATTGGGCTTCTTGGAGGATCCGATTGTTTGGAAGCTATCTTTGATACCTGGTACGCATTTTTCTTAGTATGATGCAGGTATGTAAATATGATGCATGTATCACACGGATGCTAAAATAAAGGGGCCAATAATCGATTAATAATATAATATTGAAACTTTATTTTTATTAATATTGGAAACTTGGAGTTCGATACTTGAAAAAAATGAAAACGTACAATAGTAATCTATTTCTTAGTTCTCTTTGTCTTCTGTTGCGTAGGCGCCGGTTTTCCGTTGATGATAGCTTCCAACTCTCTGACTCTAGCTTAGGTCTTTTCCAACTGAGCTTCCAAGGCCTTGTTCCTTTGATCAGACTCCTTAAATCGACCCTTCCAGATATCCTTCTTGTAGTTTGCAGCTTCGAAATATACTTCCATCCGAGCCCTGACTTGCTCAAGATAGGTTCTCAGCTTTGGGTCTACCTTGTCTAGCTCAGGTCGGGTGATATCTGGGACCCGGTATGCCCTTTCCCCTGTTTGATATAGCTAATGGATCACGAAATCCCGAGTGGCTCGGTGCTTGCCTACTTCGCCATCCAGCTCTCTGAGATCTATATTAGGGCTCTCGATTCGGGCTTCCTATAGGGCTTTGACCTCTGCCAGCTTGGCAAACTTCTCAGCTACCAGCAAATTAAGGTTTTGATACTCGAATTTGATTGCTTCTAGTGAAGGCCGATAAACTATGTCTTGAATAGTACCGAACTGGCGGACCACCGAGTTAGGATGATAACCTATACATCCGTTGATACCGATTAAAGGTAAAGCCTGAAGGTTTCTGCAGGTTAGGATGACTTTGTTGCAATAACTCCATCTAGCTGTCTACAGGATGTCGTCGGCACTGAAACCCTTAAGCACTTCCACCCAACTGTAGCTAGTAAGGTCGTCGGGCAGCTTTATCTTCTCTATGCATGAGTCTACGAGGTCCACTTGTTAGGCCAAAGTTTTCTGGGCCAGGTTCAGCCCGAAACATTTGAGGTGGCTTACAGACCAAATCAGGATGAGGTTGATGTTTGAGCGAAGGATCCCGTGGCCCTTTTTCTTGACAAAGTTTAAGTTCCGGATCTGTTCAGCCAATAGAGCCAGTATGTAAGATTTCCCTTCCAAGAATTGGGCCACCAGTTCTGCAACTCTATAATGGACATAAAAAGTTCCGGTGGGGAAGAGTATGGTGGCGAATGCTGTCAGGATGAAAGCATTCACCCTCCTCTGTTTATAGCTTTTTGGGTCCCCTCATAATATGTCTTTCCTATCCCCGTTATCTTCCCGGGTTATGAATCAGGCTTCTAACTCATCCATCCGTATGCAATACCCATTACAATTTGCTAGGGCTTTGTTGATTGCTATTTTGCGAATACCTAGAAGTTTGCTGAATACTGGCTGGCCCAGCCTTAAGATCTAGCACATATACCTCGCTAGTTAGTGATGGAGCCGTAGAAGTTGGGTGTACTCTTCTAGAGTGGGAGTGATCTCATGTGGCCCAATGAAGAAGGCTGCGGGCTCTACTTCCCATAGATGGAGGATGACCCGTATCAAAGGTAAGCTCATTTCCATCTTCATCAGTGAGAGGATGGGCCCCATCTTCTGCTGAATAAAGGCCTACTCTTCCGGGTTGTATAGAGTAAACCAGTGGTCCAGCACCAACCTTGGGTCCAGAGGTTTGCAAACTCGGATCTCTTTACGGAAGAGGCGGTTGACTGTGGAACTAGCTATCTATTACAACAGAAATTTCTAATTAAAAAAAAAACTATATTACAATGATAGTATTACAGGGAAATGTATATGAACTCCATGAATAGAATAAAAGTATTACATCATTAATCGATTGTCAGCCCATGACTTCGTATATGCAGATAGGTGGGTTCTAGCAGGTCCCCAAGCTCTATAGCCTCCCGCATTCTTGGAGAAATGAGTCTCAGGCCATATCGAAGCATTGGGTGGGGTAGCCTAATTAGTCCCGAAAGGTGATCATATCACTTCGCCCGAAACCTACACAATGCCCCCCCGTCTTAGGGTCCTAAGACGGCCCGGGCTTAACCGTATCTATTCACACAGTTTCGTGCATGCAGACTCAACAGTAAAAGTAAACAACCAAACCCTAAATCTGATTAAATCCCTGAAAGGTTAGCAATAGTATAACGAACCAAAAAGATGTTTCTCGGAAAAAGTGATTTGAGGAGATTCAAGTGGCTAGCCTACTAGAGAGCAGGTCCCTAGTGGAGTCGCCATCCTGTTGAGTCTAATTTTTTATTTTCCGTTCCTAATCCAATTTATACTAGACCCTATGCTCATCTAATATAGATCCTCGATTTGAATTAGGAATTTCATTTTATTTTGGAGTCGCCACCTAACTGGGGTTGGGAAAGATCGAATTATGACTAATTGAGTGGATTAATCCTAATTTCGACCACTAGTCAGCGAGGTTTCCTCTTTTCGTTTTTGTGAAAGAGGAAATGGAAAACTAGAGTTTCTGGATTCGGAGGCTAACCTATTAAAACCTTAAAGTTACCACCTTACTCTCCTTAAATCTAAACCTTATCTTGATGTCTTTTATTTTATTTTATTTTTGTTATCTTTTTATTGTTTTTTTGAATAATTCTAAGAAAATGATTTTTTATTCTTTTTAGAGTTGCCCCAAATGAGTGCCTACATACTTGATATTCAAGATCAAACGGGCCGTAGTTCGCTTTTCATGAAAAAATTTAATGTGTTTGTTGATTTTAATTATGAAATTACTTTTGGTTTACGTTTTTATCATTTTAGTATTTTTCTGGAAAAATCTAAGCCCAAACTTGATTATTTGATTTTTTTGAAAAATAATAATTTTAAGGAAAAAACCAATTTTGGATTTATTATTAAAAAACATTTTTCTAAGTGATAAAAATTTATTTCTCTATTTTTTAACCTACCTCTAATATTATTATTTGTTTTTATTTTTTATTAATTTTTGTTAATTAATTAAATTTTTTTCTCTTATATTATTTTATCTGCCCTAAACTAAAAAAATAAATTCTGTCATTTTTTCTAATATATCTTTATCATTTTTTTATGATTTTATTTTTTATAATTTTTTATTTTCATTATTATTTTTATTTATTATTATTATTTTCTACTATTCACCCTAAACTAACTCCTAAAAAAAACTAATCTAAATTCTAATATTTTTCTATTTTTTTGAATTATAAATAACAAATAAATAAATAAATTCAAAAAAAAAATAAATAAATAAATACGAAAAAAATCGAAAAATCCAACTTACCTTATCCGGGTCGGGTCGGGTCGATCGGTCACGACGGTTGGGGGTACTATTGACGGCGTTCCAATGGCCTTTCGAGGAGGTTAAGGAGTCATTTCCTAGGTTTTCGGGGGTGGGGAACTCAATCGTGGTGGTGGATTTCTCCAAAAATGCCTCCTGGTGGTGGTTTGAAGCTTAGTCGACAGTCGCGGCTCGAGGAATTCTGGCGAAGCTTCGATTTCTCTCTTTTTCTCACTTCCGATCCGTACCTTGGCTTTCTGCCTTCGTCCTCTATTTATAACCACAAGGAATTGAGCTGGATAAACTTAGATTTCCTCCGATTGAGGCAAATCGGACTTCGATTAAAAACTCATCTTCGATTTGTGTAAATCCATTGAATTGTTGCAATTTGATTCCAATTGGATGATGTTTATCCTATTTTAGTTAAAGATCTGTTGGATTTGTGCAAAAAATCGAATCAAAACTGCCAAAATGCAATTTTTCCCCCGCTGGCAATGATCTCAGACGAAGGAAGAAGAAGGTCACGCGCCCGGTGCGTGTGTTCATGCCAGCCAATCAACTGTTGACACGTGTCCGGTGTGAGGAAAAAAAATTGCAAAACACGGAATCTGCTTCCCCCGCGTTTCAAACCTGCGACCTGACCCCCTCCCCGTGCGCACAAGGCCATGGCTCGGACCAGCTGGCCTAGCCCACTTACTTTTTTTTTTTTTTTTCGCAATATGCATATATGCAATGCGATTTTTATTATTTTTGTATTTTTTTGAAATTCCAAAAATTTGTAAAAATCATTTAATCCCTTTTATTACTATTTCTACAATTATTTTCGAAAATTGATGTATTTTTCCTATTTATTTTATTTTTTGAATATTTTTCCTATTTTTGCTAAATTAGAAAAAAATTGTAAAAAATGAAAAAATTGAAAATTGATTATTATTGATCATTAGGGGCAAAAATGGGGTGTTTACACTTATTAAGCCTTTTTAAGACTTACTAAGGCTAAATAAAGTCCAAATGGATTCAAAATGACCTTTTCCAAGTCTACTTTTTGCACACGAGACAACTGAGTAAGGTTGAGAGCAAAACAACTAGCTTAGTAATCATTGTTCTAAGCCTATTAAGCCAGATCTCTCTAAGGCATTCCTAAATAGGACCCAATTTATTAGGCTCTATTACTAACTCATTAAACCGGTTCATGGCATTAGAATTATAGAAATAAAAATTGAAGAATATGTATATGCATGATCATACAAACAGTTGGTATCCAATTTCTTAGATTTCATCTTTCCCTCTTCTCATTCTCTTGAGCAATATGTTTTCAAAACTAGCTCTATATTATTAAGGGTGATTATGCTTTATCTAGAGAGAGGAGTTGTCAAAAGAAAGAATGTAGTAGAATCGAAGTGATCGAAAGAAATATAATTAAATGGCCATAAGAAATTGGAATAATCATATAGAAAATCTATGAAACTTTTACTATGCATTAAATTAGGGATAGAATTGTCTTTAAACAAAATTTGGCTGTTTTTATAGAATAACTGGATTTGTAAATAGTCTCAACCAATTTAGCATGCATGAGAGATTCAAAGTTAGAACTTTTACACCCTAATTTAATTAATTAATCCATTTAATGGCTTTGTTCAAACTTTTCAACCCAAAAATATGGGGAAATGTTAACCAATAAATATAAAACCACTCTAGATTTAGGAATAAAGGTTATACATGTGCTTGTATTTTCTTTGGGATAAATTGTAAATGCATCCTTTTATATTTCCGCTATATGCACTTAGCCTCCTCATTTTTTGAAAACGAGAAGTTAGACTCCTAAATCATTAAAAAAAAGTGCTTCTTGGTCCGCTAATGATCATTTTTCTCCTTTAAAAATAATAGAAAATTGATGTTAAGATTTTAAAATTATTTTATCGATTGGCATAATAGTAAAATAAGGTTTAAAACACATTTTTCAAAAATTTTAGAGTAAAAGTACTCAATTTTAAAGATAAAAGGTCTAGCCAAATACAAAGCAAGCATTAAGGGGTGTAATTACAATTTACACTTTCCTCTTTGTTGCTATTTCGGTTTAAAGACCAAAATGTGACAGTGTATTAAGTTTGATGATTCAAGAAATTTACATTAGACCACAATGGATAATACAAACTAAACAACAAAATTTAAAGTAAGAATTAATATAACTGATGACGCGATATTACAACAACAAAACATTATTTAATTTAACTTATTTCTGCCTGTATCTTGTTTTGGTTCATCATTACATCAAAATGTTTAACTTACAAATAAAACAATTTGTGTGCTATTTATCTAACTCCTCTCAAATAATTAGTTGAGATATTAAGTTAGATAATTATTTATCTAACTTAATATTTGTTAGTTTGAGATACATAAATAAAAATATTTTCTCTTTTTTGTTCCTAGATTATGGCACAAGGATATTATATAGAGTAAATATAGTATTTGATACTTGAACTTTAGTTATTTTTTCAATTAAATACGTGAACTTTAAAAATGTCATTTCACTACCTAAATAAATTTTTCAAGGTCATTTGTGGTACTTTGCATAACTTTGTTAAACTTTATTAGATTAAAGAATTGAGTACACCTCATTTCTGTTAACACCTGAATCTTCAAAACCTTAGCCCCAATTTCTTCCCTAGGTAGTGAAATAAACTACATGAGAGAGACAAGAGAAGAGGGACAACCCTAGAAGTTGGTGAAACTTTCAAGAGAGATAACACAAAGTCAACTTGAAACTACACAAAGGTAACCCAAAACCTTAAGCATAGAAGCAATGGATAGGTTCGAAGACTTCTCCAACTTTAAGATCTAGATGTCTTTTCCTCGTCATTTTTTTCCCCTATTGTCCCTCTCATGTCATCTCTCTCGTAATGGTGAAAGGCATTTTCAAGTCCCTAAATTGATTTAGGATTTCAAATGGTCAATGGAATTTTCAATTTGGAAATTTTCTTAAGAGAGAATTTTTCATGGGTTAGAAATTGCAAATTTAGAGTTTCAAAATTAAGGTTTCGAATGGTGAAAGGGATTTTCAAATTGGGTGATTCTATCAAAAGGGGATTTTTTTATTGTTATTTTGGGGTTAAGTTATGAGTCAATTATGTGGTTAGAGTTTCTTATGTTATTTTCCCTTTTTCTTTTCTTTTTTTAGGTAATGGTGACTTTTTTTTTTTTGGTCAATACACTTGGACATCATTTTATATTAAATCAGTGGCCAAGAAATCCACATAAGATAATAGAGTTTAATAAAGTTATGTGAGGTACTATAAATAATCTTGAAAAGTTTACTTAGGTAGTATATTGATACTTTTAAAGTTCGGGTACTTAATTGCAAAAAGGGCTAAAGTTTACATTTCAAATGTAATACTTACCCAACTATATATTAATACATGTACTTGTACTAAAGAATGACATATCTTAAATTAGAAATTGGAAAAAAAAAATTAATTTGGGCTCATAAATAATAAAAGAAACTAATTCATAATTTTTTTAACTAGGTATGTATATTTGATTTAACAATACTTTGATCTAAATTATTTATCTATTTATAATATTCAAACATATGTGAAATCTTAATGAAATTACCAAGTTGAACCTTTATAGACCTTTCTTTCTATCAATTTTCTTCTTATAAGATAGTTAAAAAAGGAAAGAAAAGAAAAAGTAAATAAATCAATAAAAATAAATAAAGATTAAAGCTTTCATCCACATTGCAAGTTCCAAAATGTCTAGGAAGGTGAATTTAATCTTGACCATTAAGATTTCACAATATAAATTTAAAGGGGGGTAAATTAAGGAAATGGAGAGTATTATGTTGTATTCTTCCATCAACTACTTCACAGCTTATTATTTTAATTTATTGTAATAGTCTTCAAACCAATAAAAGCATAATAGGCTAAAGACTTATTATATAATATGGATAGATAATTTGTGTGATGGTTTATTGTAGATTGACACTCTTCTCATCACTTTGAAGTTATGGTGGTGTCCTCTAGCCAAACTATAGCAATAAAAAGATTCTAATTTTTCCTCAAAATTTCATGATTTATTTTTTTCTCCAATAAAAATGCTATATATTATTAGTTAAAGATTACGAAGAACTAAAACTAAGGGTATAAAGGTCAATTTATTCCTAGGTTTTTCTTTAAATAAAGAGTTAAACCTTTTATTATCTTGTGTAGACCCTACAAAACCCCAGCCATCGTTGCCCTCCTCTCTCCCTTAGAGTCGTTGCCTTCATGTTCCTCTCACTCTCATACATAATTTCAAGATAATAGTGCATAACCTATCCTATCAAAGGCCCTTCTTATGTGTAAGGTGAGGTTTAGTAAGGAAATTCCAAAAGGCAATAAGTCAATAAAAAACTATATTAATGGACCTAGATTTAAAGATAGAATCCAAAACAACCTTGCAAGCATAGCCAAAACGAAGAAGTGCTTGGCTCTTTGACTACAATTTGCTTAGGAGAAAGATCACTAAGCCAATATGGAATTTAAACCACTAAATCTCAACAAACGAACAATTATTTTTATGGATTTTCTATGTACAAAATGGGATATGGATGACTCCTTCATTAGATATGATGCACTAAAGAATATCAAACTACACTTAGCCTATCTAATACAATGCACAAATGAATCAAATGGTTTACTCATCATAATAGTAAGAAGATCGATAAGAGGGAGGTATTGAAAGAGAGAATTTTCAATTAATGGAAGTTGGAATAATATTCATCAAAAGTCCCCTTCCAATAGGGTTACATGTGTAGTAACCCACCTACTAGGTCTGATTCTTAAACTTGTTCAAAATTTCTGTAACTATCTACGGTACCTGTAGGTGAATTGCTATTGTGTCTTTGAATTAGAAATTAGGCAAATTTAGCTAATCCTAAACCTATAACTCCAACCTATATGTAATTCTATAAAAGTCATATAGCGCTAACAGCGCTATCATTTCAAATCCACATCATATCTAAATACATGTACTTAAAATCTCCTATCACATCATACATCATATATATATATATATACCATCGAGATCCATATTCCCGGTAAGTAGGCACAACCTATGATTAATCCTGCAGCCTTAAGTAGCTCAAAAAGATTACAAATCCAACCTTATACATACATATATTTACATTATAATCCAAAGATCAACAACCTGTAGATCTTATTTACAAGCACTACAACATCATGTATAGGACATCATATTACAAAATAACAGAGGTTCCAAAATGGAAACTAAAGGCCTGTTTGCCTCTATTGACGCTCTCCAAAAACCCGAGTCTCCAGCAACTTATTCTTTAACCCCTCAACTTCTTAAGAAGCAAAGTGAGTACATAATCAAGCAACCTAACAAAAACAAACAATAAAATCACATAACAGTAACCAACAATATTATCAAATACTTCGAAAGTGATTACTCAAGCAAGCAAGTTTTCAACTCAAAGCTATTTTTGTAGGAAACCTAGTTCAATTTCTTACATTTTAACATCGCTATGATCTTACTTAATTAACTTTTCCTTATAATTCCATTTTTACTAAACTCATAACCTTTTCATTGGAGACCATTTCAAGTCTCTCCTGTTTACTCACAGGTTACAAATACTTTTCAGTTCACCCAGGTAGAGCTTGTCAACTGGTAGATAAACTACCCTCATGTACTTTTCAAAACTCAATGTTTTCTCAACCAATTAAAGCATCCTTACATACTCTTTTTAGTTAGAAACATTTAGTTCGCCTTTCACAAGCCTCGAGTAAAAGGAGTGACCAGATCCCCATAGGTCACTGAATTGGGCCAGTTTGTCAACTGTGCCTTAAACCTATCCGGGTTGACTCAAAGATCATACCATAAACATACTAAGCAGGGAATAGGACTTTCCTTACATTAAGTGTTTTAGATTAGCAGGTACTTACAGCCTAAACCCCATTTAATTTGTTCCAGACCCAAAATCAATTAGGTATACTTTAATGAAGTTATACTTGTTAATGATTAGTTTTCCATTTTATTATCCATTTAGATATTTCATCATTACCGAGATAACAATAGTATGAACTCAACAAGTCATATAAATCCCTTCCAGTAAGCTAAAAATAACTGAGCATTACATCACAATCATAAAGCATTCAACAATTTATGTTCATTACATCACATATAATCAGGAACAATACAATCAAATCCCGTATCCAACTCCCATTCTAAGATTTCTACAATGTTCCCTTTTTCTCATAATCTAACCATATCATGACACACGACTAGCCATCAGCAATCCAACATAATTCAACAATTCTCCTGCGTTGATCACAATAAGTAATTGTACAGGGTAATTTCAGCCAACAACAAGTGGTTTACATTATCAACCACTTGTACCCAAGAGAGGAGTTAAGGAGGAACTCACTTAAAACAATAAATGCCAATCCAAATAGTTGCACTAGCTAAATTCCTATGTCCTCCTCATTCAACAGAAATACTTGAATCATCAATATACCAATCAACGTTACTCCATTTGCTTTGTTAAACCCTAAATTGCTAATTTAGTATTCCAAACCCCTAAATTCCATCCTGACCTCATATAATCTACCATTTTCCTACAATATCTTACTCATATACATACATGTATATTACACTATATTATATATTAATATAATTAAATTTCGATTTGATTCCGTATCAAATCATATACTCAATTACGTTTAGGTTTAGGTTTAAGTTTGTGTTTTGTACGGTTTTCCTTTTTTTTTTTTCCTAACCATATATATAACATATAATATAATATAATATGTATATTTTTACATGTATATATATATTCCATATATGTCCATATAATTCACACTTTTTTTTTTAAATATAGCATATAACATATATATACATTCATTTTACATTACATGTACATGTACACTATTTCAATTTCAACATTATTGCTTAAGCCTAGGTCCTCACAACATGCAAGGTTTATATTAGATCAATTATCAATACAAAATAACTATCATAAAGGAAAGTAAATAAAATAAAGGAAATAATTTTCTAAATAACTACATCAAATTTTTTAAATTCGATATCATGAACTTCCATATCCAAACCAAAGGATTTTTTTTTTCATTTAAACTGAATCCTTGTCTATGTACTTTAAAGCAAAAAACTTCTATAATGTCATAATCACATCCCTTTGCTAGAATAGGATCAAAAGTAGAATCATTAGCTAGTTCAGAATTACCTCCATTCACTAAAATAAAGTCAAAAGAAAAAATAGTTTTTTTGTTAGAAGCATTAGAACCCTATGTCTCAGTTGATTCTGAAAGCAACAAGTTCCTTCCCAATACAATGTCATGAACAACAAAACCTTATTAGAATATCTAGTTGTCCTCCTACCTAAAACTAGTTGGAAACCTTTGCACTACGTTACTCAAGCCCTTTATTCTAGATTAAGTCATGGATTTTCTAAATGTTAGAGGCTAATTCCCATCATACACAACTCATTTCCTTTTTATTAAAAAACTCTTAGTCAGTAAAACCCTAATTGTCTTTTTTTGCTAGTGGGAAAATCTTGGTATTGAAGAGCTTGACTTTATACAAATTTCAAGAGGAAGTGTTGGTTTCTCTTTTTTATTCTTATAAAGTTAGTAACAATTGCAAACTTAGGATTTGATTAGTAGTTGGAGTTAAAAAAATTAACCCAAGGTATGAGTATGAAACAAGTATGAATTATGGAATTTGGAGTTAATAGTTTAAAATAAAGGATTTGATTGAATCATTTTGATTTATGGAATTTGGATTACATAGATGATTATATTATAAGAGCTTTTTAAAAGAAAAGATATATGGGAGTAAAAATAGAGTATTTGGAGGATAAAATCTCCCTAGAGAAGTGTCAGATCAATTCTAGGAGAAATAAGTTCAAAATTTTGAAAATTAAGGAAGAGCCATCGATTGAATTTCAAATTTAGCCAATAATATTTTAATATAAGCCAATTAAGTTTTTGGTGAAAATTTGGAGGACTATTTGCAAGTAGGTTAACCAAATCTCAAAGTCAATCTACTAAATTCAAAACTTGATCAAATAAATCTCCTCTAGACATGTCCCGATCAACCATGTTTTTAAGTATATTAACCTAATTTGTCTGTAGCAGATTTTTGACAATCAAATTTGAGTGTAGAATAATCTTTTAAGCATGAAATCAAATGATGGTTTTAGGAATTGAAACCCTTTTAGCATAACTAAGTATTAGCCATCTATATTTGAATTTAATTTTGAGAGTTGATTTCAAATCCCATTTGTTTACAAGATCTTGAGCAAATTCCTTGTATGTGGTTGTTGTTGTATGATATCCATTTGCTTATGTGATCAAATGAACTTAATAACAATTTAACTTAATAATCACATGTGATGAGTTTGGTTAGGTTAAGACTAAGATTTAAGATCACTTTAAAAGGAAGGTGACATAGCTTTC
Organism: Laguncularia racemosa; assembly: GCA_037954665.1. Taxonomy (NCBI): domain Eukaryota; kingdom Viridiplantae; phylum Streptophyta; class Magnoliopsida; order Myrtales; family Combretaceae; genus Laguncularia; species Laguncularia racemosa. The sequence continues at coordinate 2,090,132 of JBBMOL010000046.1, read as the reverse complement.
AACTAGATAGTCAAGCCATGATTCATGGCTCAATAAGTCATTAATATGAGGGAATTATGGCTAATAAGGCCAATTAAGTAAGGTAGAAGTTGTAACAGGGCGAATTGGTGAAATTGGTCGTCGATTTGAATGTTGCAATGGATTATGCTCTCGATGGCATGATAATGATGGCATGATAAAGGTAGTGAACTCAATATGAAACTAATTTTTATGCCAACAGTGCAAACTCGTATCATCTTTGCAAATATTGTGGTGGCAGCGCGAATCGAAATGACCCTTCACATTTAGAATCCTATATGTACATGTTTATTGCTAGAGTCTCAATTACTCTAATTTTTTTTATGCCAATATCGTATTATATGCTAGCTTTATAAAAACGATTTAGTGAACCTTATTTGTTGCATCTAATTGTTTATAATATTATTCAAGATAATGGAAGAAAATCAATTCAAAAGATGCCAAAATTTAAAATAAAAAGCTATAATAAAGGTTTCAAATGAATTGAATAAGTTTTAAATGGCTAAAGAAATATTATAGATGAAGATATTATGACTTATATCTTACTTACTAGATATATAAATGATTTATTGGATTCTAAATAAGTTCTAAATGGATAATTGGACTAAAGGATCCCATTGATGGAACAATAGAATAGCATTTCCTAATCTATAAAGGTAAGCAATTTTTTTTTTTTTATTTATGACTCTTATAAATGGACCACTTTTAACTTGTCAATGTAATTGCTTTTGTTCTCAACAATTTCAATTATCCGAAAATAATAATAAAAAAGCTAAGAACTTAATTTACTTAAAGCAAGTCATATTAACCTATATATGGAATCCTTCAAATGTACTAGCACAAAACCCATTCCCATATATATACTCATAATTAGAAATAATTGAAAACAATATCCCACGAGGGGTGAGCTAAAGCCAATACATAATCACTACACACACACACGTATGCTATGCAAACATATCACAAACAATTTATACAAGTTATTATTTTTATTTAAGTATGGTACACAAAACAATCTTAGTATCCCAAGACTTGAAATAGTTTAGGACCCTACAGCAGAAATGTATACATATACGTATACACACTTGGTGTAGGTACCCCCCAACACTTTAAAGCCAATCACATAGTTGTCTCATCCCAAAGTTGCTATCAAATTGGCCATTAGTACAACCAATCCACTGTAACCTTCGATCCATGTATCCCATAATACCTGTACAACTTAGCCATAGCTCTCTCCCAACAAATTAACTCTATACATATATCCTAAACAACCTCTTCAAACAATAATCTTGGTTGACAGGAGTGTTGGTGCAATTGACCATGTGTTTTCCTTAGTCAATCTCAACTTCAAAATCAACATAAACAAACCTTAGTTCCAAATTTCCCCAAACATTCAACCTTTGATTTAATTCCTCTTCCATAAAACACCAAGAGTCAACATTTCTAACCCCATACAACTTAAATTACAAGTATCCACACCACACTTTTAATTATAGAACATTAAATTAAAAATCTATAAGGAACATTTCATATCCAATGGCAAATTTCCAATTTGTATAATTCCATCCCTAAATTTATTCAAACCCTTACTTGTAATTACCCTAATTTCCTTAACTAAAAGAGAAATGCAACATACCTTTTTATTGTGCATGCAAAGATAACCAAGGAACCCAAAGCACTCTTCTTCTTGTTGATTCAGTTAAATTGACAAAGATATAATTTTCATGATTTCCTTTTTCCTTCTTTCCATGCATTGATCAAGACTCAATGTGGGTTTGTTTCCACTTATATTTAAAGATAAAAGAAATGAGGAATAGTCACTTATCAAAGACAAAAGTGACACACAATTTTTTAGATGAACAAATAGGGCGAGGTGGGCTTGGAGAAAGTGTAAAGAGAGAAAAGGGATAGAGAGTGTTTTTTCTTTTCTTTTTCTTTTTTCTTTTTACTGCATGATTACTTTTTAGAATAGAATGGATATAGAATAAAGGAATGGCCTTTACTTATAACAGACTAGAAATTTATGTTTTAGTATTTACTTTATATAAAATTTTCTTGTAAGGAATATTTATTCAATTGTCTACTTCATTTCATTAATTACATAATCAAATTGGAAATATGACCTATTTGGTCATGATGGAATATAACCAATAGTTATTTATTAGGGGTAAGGTTGTCCATTACTCAAACTTTTTGTTCCTTATGAAGGAAATAAAAAATACAACCTATAAAAGATAATAGTTATTCTCTTTAAAGAGGAAGAGAAAAGTCATTTAAAATAAAAAGTTCTAAACCAATAGAAAGTATTTCAAAAATAACTATTTTATTCTCTCTCTATTACCTTCAAGTTAAAGAGATCCTTTATTTATTTATGAAAAGGAGACAAACAAAGGGGTGGGATTTATTTAAGGGTTGTGGCCCATTTGAATGTTTTTGCTTCTATATATTTTTTTTAAGGGGCATTTTAGGGGATTGGATTCAAAATCTCTCAACGAAAAGGATTTGAGATTTACACAAAAAGATAACGCAAATATTCAAAAGCAAATGATAAAGTGCAGTTCGTTGAATGACTGGTGAATGGAGCACTTGCGATGCAAAATAATATACGTGAAACTATTAGTGAAAATGATAAGAACATAGTGCATCCTTAACGTATACACAAGGATGTCATTTTTTTTTTTAAATTTAAATTATAAACAATTTATTATATAATATTGCATTCAAGTATTTATGTCTTTTAGAGAAAATTGATAAATCCCAACATTGCACCAAAATCAGCCGAATTCCATAAAACATGTTACATTTGCACATCAAAGTTACATTTGCTTGGATTTCTTTCAATCTTTTGCTAGCTATATTTTAGATCTTCAAACTTGATTTCTACGCAGCCAATTTATTTATTTATTTGTTTTAAGTGGCTAGTCGTGCTTGCAATATGCTCGAATTGCATGTCCTGAAATAATTATTTCATGCATGTTCTATTTCTTATGAATCATATATCAATCTTATTGGATGAATTCAGATTTTCAACACTTTCACTTCTATCATTTTCTTTAGTTTTAAAATTAATAGTTTGAAATTCTCTAAATTTTTAAACTATTTTATGATTATTGTGAGATCATCTTCTTTATTACAATCTCAACTATTGAGACATCTAAAGAGAAAAAATTGAAGAAACTAACAGAAATTAATTTAGATGGAATTCAAATTGTATTATTTGTGAATAATATATATAAACAATGAAGTGCCACATGTCCCAAACATTTATTTGTGATAGCATGGGGGGTAGGTCTAGAATTATTGGCGTAGCACATGTGCTAGCTAGCAACAAATAACTGACTAGCCAGAGTGATTATTATTATAATGGGATGACATCAACATGTTGGGTATCAATTGATGCAACAACGATGGAGTTTTAACTGTGAACTTCCAACCACATAAAATGGATACGCTTACTTTATACGAACTTCTGAATCTGTCTGTTTCAGGACAAAAACCCATTGATCTGTTCGGACACGTGCATGGACTGCGACCATGATCATTAACCAATCTAAGTGCACGTACATGTATGGTTGAGTATGTGGACCGCAGGAATATTTATTGAGGAACAAAAATGCATGAACGGCAGGGGCAGTGGACCAACTGGGAAAAAAAAATTAAAATAATAGAGTCTCTTCTCTATTTACGTAGGTTGTCCTGTTATATATAACCTTGCGGAATTCCCATTATATATACACGTTATACTATTCGATTTATATGAAGTTAAGATAAAATCCTTTTATTATTAAGCAAAATCATAATACATGATAGCTTAAAACTGATGTATTCTTGTCTATGACAGAAGATAAAGACTCCAATAAGTTTAGATAAGAGAAATGTGTGATGATGCCCCTGTGTGTTTTACTCAATCTTTTTTTTTTCTTTTTTCTTTCTAACTATAATATACATTATAATGTAGAAAAGGGGAAATTAAGCATGATATAGCCAAATAGGAGAATCGCATTCATACCACAAGGTAATAAAAACCTTATGCATGTTTTATTCAATCCAAAAACCATCATAAGGTGTTTATTAGTGTATCCATCTTCTATGCCATAGGATACTTCTTCCTAAAATAGTGATATAATAATGCTAAATTAAAGGACAATTAGTAATGCTAAATAGGTAGATAGGAAAAAAAAATACAACCAAGATAAGATGATTCTGTGATCAAATCATTCTTATTTCTTTTCTCTAGTTAACCAACGTGGTGTATCAAAATGAGATTGCATGTCTAACCAAACAATAAACAGGTATAATGTATAACCAAACACAACGATAAGATTTCTTATTACATTTTCATTTAGTCTCATTCAGTCATGCTTAATAGTAGAAGTTACTTCCTTTTCGATTTTCCAACTTGTGATAACCATTGATATTAAGTCCATAATTTACTTATTCTATATGAGTTTCATCACTAGAATTATAACCGGCAAGTTGTTTCCTACCAACTTCACACCATACTTATATGGCCATCATTAGCAAGTCCATAAACCTTGTACCCTACTCAACAATAGAGGCATCCATTTTGTATCTTATCCAACTACTTCATCCCAACCCTCTTAAATGGTCATTATTAATTGATCTATGACTTGTGTACCCTACTTGCATGAAGAGTAGAGGTTCCATGTCTAAATCTAATAAAGTCACTCCATTCCACCTTTCTAGGCCACCTTAATGGTCATCATAGGTTAGTCCATCACCCTTGTACTCTACCTCACATTATTATGAGTAGATATTCCAAGTCGCCTAACCAATAGCAACCAACAACTCAAAATGCATTATAAAAACAAATTCAACTGAATTCATTTTCATACACATGAACATATAAAATAAGTATCACTATAACCAACATACAAAGAGGATCAGTCACTCACTTGTAATAAATCGAATAAGTCCTAGTCTCAATTCCAAAAACCTATGATTTAATTAGTATTAAATTGGAGTTTGGAATAAATATAAAGGGATATAATTGACTTAAGTCAAAATTTAGTTTACCAAACTTTCCTAAAAGTAAAATTGGAAACTACCTTAGTTCGACCAACTAAAGTGTGGTTTGGTCAATGAAACTTGATGAAAGGGGCATATTTTTACCTAGCTTAGTCGACTGAATTGTAGTTTGGCCTACCACCCCACGTTTTTTAGAGAATTATCTTCTTACCACACTAGGTATTTTAGGGAATCGTCTTTTAAGGTATTGTTTTTTTAATCTTCTATTTCTTGATTCCTTAGCTTACTTGATGTCTTATTCTTGGGTTTCCACTCATATAATGCTTGATTAGCTACTCTTTTAACCTAGATGTCTCATTTAGGTCATTGCACTAACTAACCCATGAAAAACCTATTCTTCTATTCTTTTAAGCTCATTTAAGTACTTAGACTTATATTAACTCACCTTGATGCAACTTAAGTTTAGGAAAATTAATATTAGTGGAATCTACTTGACTAAGCCCAAACTAACATTAATTAGTAGGATAATTACAAGAGAGAAGAGTAACATTTGAAATTAAGTGATTAAAATAAAAGATCCATATTATATTAAGTAGCCAAAATGAAAAATTAAAATTTTAAATAATTAAAATAGATAATTAATATTATACTAAATGATTCAAATATAACATCCTATCATTATTTTATAAACATGTCACATTAACTCGATTTAATGGCATTTTAATAGTATTGCGATGGTATTTTTATTTAAACCACTTAATATAACATTAATTCTCTATTTCAACCATTTAAAAGTCCAATCATCTATTTAAACTTAATTTTAAACATTAATCCTTTGGCTTGAGATTTTTTTCATTAATCATTTTCAATGGCCCAATCTTAAACATGATTTCCAAATAAGATTAGACTAATATGAAATGCTAGAAGATACAGGGTTTGTAAAAAGAAAGGAAATAAGTGTGTAAAGGGAATACACCACTCTCCAGGGGCTTCCTTTCCACAATTCCATCTCGGATTGCAACAAAAATCATATTTCCCACAACAGAAAGCCCTAGAATTAGAGTCGCTAGAGTATTTAGTGCATTTGATAGAAATGATCGAAATGCACGTAGTCATTCGATGCCTAGTTATAACTCTATTTTATGTTCGTTAGTTATTTCATTGCATGTGATATGGTATGAGACAAAATATGACTATTGATGGTAGTTTTTGCCAAAGTTAATCGAAGGGACAAAGGTGTTCGTTTCCGAAATGCTATCTTGAATAGGTGTCCCATCAAAACTTGACCAGAAAGCATAAAAATATGGAATAAATTGGCATCTGCTTATTTATTGATTCCGGTTGGCAGTAACTAGGTGCTCGGTCGCAGTTGGTAAAGACCATCTTAAGATGTTAGGTGAAGCAAATATCCATATGTGAGATTGTACATGTACGATGGAGCATTGAGTCGGTGGAACGCAGAGCTGAAGTACAGACTAACTGGTCCACCTTCATGAATTAGCATTCCTGCTTGACATAGAGACCACCTGGACCACGTTCAAGAAAGTATTCCCGCTTGAAACCAGGACCATGGCACAAGTAGAACTCGAAATCCAATTGCAAGACCAGCGAGGACAAAATATTGGCAAGACAAGTTTGATCCTTTTTCATTTGTACAAAATAAATGATAAGTTATAAGCTGCAATCAAGACCTGCTTACCATCTAACTGCAGTAAATAATATAATGTGGCGGAATAATATGCTTGTATCATGTCTGCTCCTTACAAAAGCGATTGATACAATGGAGAATATTAATCTATGTCGTGAATCTTTTGAATTAAGCTATTACATGGACACATGAGACACAAGAGCTTGTCAAATGAGAATAGAAGTGATCAAGGTCAAATAACTGCCCTCCCTGCTCACACTAGCATGACACACAAGAGACCTCAATTGGGCACCTTACCAGGTCAAGTTCATTAGCAACTGACTATAGTTCATCTTGGAAGCTCCCATCTTTCTTGGGTTCAATATAGGAAGAATAGGTTTTAATTATTGACTGACAGACTTCAATTCCCTTCAGGTATTCTGCTTGGTGAAGAAACTGCAATAAGGGAACACTGTATAAGCTGGCTGCCCAGAAACCATTCATATCCATATCTTCACTTTGACTATCATGTACATAAATGACACTACGACTTTCAAGGATATGTATGTTTTAGACAGGATCACAAATTAACCTTTATCTGACATGCATAAATGCCTATACTACTAAACTAAGCACATTTAGATCCAAGTGTTATATTGACAAGGTGATATGATCAAAATGCTCAAGCTGAAAGGTTCAGGCCCCGCATGGACACATGTTTTAGGCTATTGTAGACCTTAGAACCAAATGCTTCAAACCTCTGAGTAATGGTATTAGCCTCAAAATTTATGTTATCACCTATTTTAACGAGCATGCAAGTACATATATTAAGATGCAACTATTAAGCATAAATGACCATATAGAAGATGAGAACAGCTACGGGAGAACTATAGCAAAACTCGTATTCTGAATAAAGATAGCCAAGAGAGTGTAGAAATAAATAAGCTTTGTCACCTCATTATGACCATGGAGTAGAATAGGAGTGTTTGCCACAGGAGAGAAACCAAATAGCAGGCAAACCCTGTAGCCTGAAATTCTGAGCATCTGTTGAGGCAGGAAAGATTTCCGGTTTGCCAAGTTTTCCACCAGCTTTTTTAATGGCTTCTTCTAGCAGTGACCACCAGGGGTTAGAAATATCGGTTGCTGTAAGTGATGGTTTACCAAATTTGTCATACAGAGTACCCTTCTGTTTAAACTGCCAAAGATGCACATTCTACCAGCAGTTATGGACTAGTAAACCAATTATCATTTCAGTAGAAGTGCCAATTACAAAAATGCCATAAGACATACATAAACGAATGTCCTTCTACCAACAGATCTAATTTGCATAAGCCGAAGTTCAGATTGAGTTAAAACATTATAGATAGACTCCAGTGATGCATTCAGCCGCTTCCACAGAACAAAGAGACATGTAATCATAAATAAAAAAATTAAGGACAAAAGAGTACTTGAATTTAGACCCCTTAGTTAGACAGCCTGCCCATCAGCCCGCATATTTTTTTTACAGACCTAGGTTCCAAGACAAAATTTAAAATTAGTGGGCCTCTTGACCAGACGGCATACACAGGCCTGCACTGGCCAGGCCCATAGGCAGGTGTAGGCACTGATTTTCAGGGAGAAAAACTGGTCCAGGCCTGCCTAGTGATGAGGTATTGGATAGCTTCCTGCAACCACAAAGTGGGAAGGCTCTTTATGCAGGAACACTGGAATAGTTCATGTGCCATTCCAGTAGATATACTGACCGTATAGCAGAAAGCAATTTTCTTCACAAGTTAATTACAGAAACCATCCTATGTTCTCACAAATTTTTGGTTTATATACCTGGAGTTCCTTTGTTTTTTTTCTTAATACTTTATATATATACTTGTGTTCAATTAGATGCTGAAAAGAGGCATGTGGAGCAAAAAAAATATTCTCTAAAAACATTTGGACTGAAGACGAGAGAATAATTTTGGGCCTTTTTTTTTCTTGCCCATCATTCTGTGTGCCTACTTTTACCATCTAAGTAACGTTTTTTAAAGAGATCAAAACACAGGTATGTAAAGGTAAAGATCCAAAATATAGGTTTGGAAAGCCAAACCAAATGGAAAAACAAATATTAACCATTTTTTTATCGGACAACTAAGGTGCATAGTCGTATTTGACTAGCTATTTCCAGGCACATGAACCATTATGTAAGACCCATGCACTCAATTAGATGTAGCTTAAATTATGTAGGTGAACTCAAGAAGAATCCTTAGCAAGATTTGAACCCAGACTACACGTCACTAGAGCTTGTTACCCATAAGGCCAACCCTTGGGATTGGCAGAGAGCAACTGACCTACTTAAATGACAAGAAGTTGAAGAATGTAACAAAATTTTGAAAAAAAAAAAAATGCTCATAAGTCGCACCTTATCCAACATTCAATCTTTTGTTGTGTGTCTGTCAACAAATGAGAGCATGATCAAATGTTCATATAGACCAAAACAAATTGCTCATAGGAGATATTTGCCTATTTTCCTGCATCAACTATCATCCAGATAAAGTATAAGTGAAGCATGCAGGTCTCATTTCCCATTTCCGAGATTCATATGCTAGCAATTTGATTCATTTGAACTGAAATAGACAAAAAGGAGTTTGCCTCAGCTTGTTATTCATTTGAGCCACAATTGGCAAAAGAATCAATCTTTGAACCTCTTCCGAAGCTAAGAAAGAAATTATGAAGGAACAAAGAAAAATTCTATGGCAGGATATGTACCTCAAATGTCATATTGCGTGAATCAGGTGCCCATTCTTCAGCTATTCTCCTCTCTAATGCCACAGGACAGTTGGTGGAACCCGCACATCAAACCCTGCTTCTGCTTCAGATGTCTGCAAATTCATGACAAATCCCTAGAAAAGGAACAACGACGCATAAATGTTTACTCTGTTAGGAACATCTTGAAGGATATGCTCTATAATAGGAAATAAAGATTATCTTGTTATGTATTTTCTAATTTTATGCATTTTAAAAGACATTGTGAGATTTTGAGTTGACCACTATTCAGGAATGTGGCAATTCAAAACCTTGTATAAATATTTTGCCAGTATCAATAACAATACTAGTAAAAAGTTATTCATAAGTTAGTTTAAAATAGTTTAGAAGTAGCCGGTGGTGTAAGAGATTGGAGAGTTCTCCCTTTACAAGTCCCCAAAAACCTTAATTCTACAAAACCTGAATTCACCATAGCCAAATCATACCCTGTGCTTATATCCATAACATGGGCTCGTAGGAAATCTTTGATGAGTAATTTTAGGAGATATTTCAGGAAAGTTAGCAGAGAAAATCAAGACTAATAAGTTAAGAAAATTAGCTGTAATTAGCTATAAACTTTCCTTTTTTTAGTGTAACAAAATTGTATATATAAACTAGAATAAATTGTAAATTAGAAAGATCTACAACGTTAATAAAATCTTTTTTTTTTTCAACATGATCTCAAAGCATCTTAGAGTTTACAAATTTTGATTTTTTTCTTTTGGCCTTCATCGTCGAAATTCCACATAATTCCCATCTATTTCTAGCCTTCATTGCCAGAATTTTTTATTTTTCACTAGTTTAAAAAAAAAATAGAAATCGAGTGATACTCCAACAAGCTATCGTTTGTAAGTACCAAAAGCTAGAGCCCAGCCTTCGGCAACTGTGACACCCTTCCTTCTTCTACCACAACATTGGAGAACCTTAGACGCTTTACACAGATTAGGGTTTGCTTCTTCGATCGCATCCTTGCTTCTTTGACCGCGACATAGATTATGGTTTGCTTCTTCAACCACTTCCTTCTTTGACTACACCCTTTCTTCATCAACCGCAACACAAATTAGGGTTTGCTTCATCATTTCCTACTTGTTAATCCCAACCTTAATGTTTTTTGGTAAATAAGTAATTGTATTAATAAATAGAGAATGTACTACCACTAAATGTGATAATGAATTACAGCAAAATCCAGTCCTAGAACTAGAATTTTACAAAATTTTATAAAAACTTGTGTAAACCAAATCAAGGTACAAGAAGCTTAGTGCAAGCTAGAATTTGTCTAGCTAAGGACATCGGCAATGGTGATAGAGACCTAAGTCGAGTCAAGTTCCTTGCTCTCCATATGCAGTATATTGCAGCTGCAAATGCTACTCTCCATGATGGAATCAAAGGGTTGCTTCAAGGCATTAGGTACATGAAGCCCGTGGTTGCATTTTGCCATGAGAGGAAGGATAGTGGGAGTTCCATCAAAACTACCTTCCATATCTATTTAGAGAATCTATAGTCAAAGAATAGGTGGTCATGGTTCTCATTCCTAATTGAACATAGGTAATATATTGTTGAGGTAGTCACTCCCCAACTATTGAGTTTATCTAGAGTGTGAAGTTTCCTTTTCAAAGCTAGCCATAGGATAAATGAATGTCATGGCATGGAGTATTTGTTCCAAATCACCTCAGACCAAGGGACAATGCCATTGTGATTTGATAAAGCCTTGTAAGCACTCTTGATAGAGAAGATTCCGGGCACATCCTTACCCCAGGTGAACCTATCAGCTTTATGTGGATTAGGGATTATATTTGAGAGTATTGTAAATCCATTCAAGAAGTTGTTCAATGGAAATTCCTAACCATTGCCTTGTATAATAGAACACAACCTAGCATTCAAGGGGAGCCTTAAAGTAGCAATCATTATAGAACTATGCACCAGATTTAGAGGCCTAGTTGGTAACTAAAAATCTAACCATGGGGATATGGAAAGGCCATCACCCACTTCCCACTTAAACATGCTTCTTGCTAAAGGACGGAAATTCAACAATTTACTCCAACTTCAAGAACACATAATGGGAATTTTAGTCTCCCAAAATGATGATCCCTTAAGAAAGTTATAATGTACCCATTCACCCCAAACACCTCTTACTAAGTCTCCACATAAATGCCAAATATGTTTTAGTTGGGCTGCTTTGTTCCATGTTTCAAGTTTAGGAATGCCCAAACCTCCTTAATCAATCAAGATACACACCTCTTGCTATCTTACGTTGGCTTTCATTGAAATATTAAACCTCCCACTCCATAGAAGGTTATGCATAAGCCTTTCAATAGAATCAACTACCTTTTTCATTAGAATAAACATCGATGTCCAATATACTTGCAATGAGAATAGCACTAATTTGATAAGTTGAAGTCATCCAACATAGGATAGGAACTTGGAAGTCCATGAATTGATTTTAGCCAAGACTCTATCAATTAGAGCTTCACAATCTGATTCGCAGAGTTTGGAAGCAAGTAGTGCTACCCTAAGGTAACAGATGGGGAGATTCCGCTCTTTAAATTCCAACATCTAGAGTATCTCTACCTTTGCTAGAGATAGTACATTAGATAGGAACACAAGGTTTTTACTGTTGTTAGCTTTAAGACTCGAAATAGATTCAAATATTCTCAAGGACTCCTTAATCACTCCAACCAACTCCATATTACCTTTACAGAAAATCAAGAGGTCATCTACAAAGCAAAGGTGCGTGAGTCGCTTTATTTTGCATCTCCAGTAATAAGAGAATCTAAAATTACCAATGAGCTACCTTAATATCCCTAAGTATACTTCAATGCCAAGTACAAACAGATACAACAACATAGGATCACCTTATCTAAGGTCTCTTGAGCTAGGGATGAAACCAACTAATTCACTATTAATGTTGAAAGAAAATCTAAGGATAGAGATACATTGCATCACCAACTTGATAAAGTGTGTAAGGAAGTTTATGCAAGTAAATACTGCCTCTAGAAAGCTCCAATTTATGATATCATAGGCTTTGTGGATGTCTACTTTGAGCATACACCTCAGGGCTCCTTTATTGTTGTGGTATCCATTGGCTAATTCTTGGGTAACAAAGAAGTTATCTAAAATACGACAACCTCAAATGAATGCAGATTGTTCTTTCCCCACTAACAATAGTAAAACCATCTTAATTCTTAAGGCTAGTAGTTTGGTGATTGCCTTGTAAATTATATTACAGCAAGATATAGGCCTGAAATCAACAAGATTAATATGATTAGCAATCTTAGGTATAAGGGAGACAATGGTGCAATTCAGTTCCTTCAGCATATTTCTAGACACCATGAACTCTTTCACCCCATTAATATCTTCCCCAATAATGTGCCACGTAGCTTTAAAAAAACCTAGCAGGAAATCCGTCCGATCCAAGGGCTTTGTTGTCTGCTTGGTCAAAGAAGGCCATTTTAATTTCCTCATCCAAGAACGAACTATTGATTTGCATGATTTGTTGATCCAAAATTCGTTTGGACACAATCTTGCACCTCTGTATTTGAGATGACCTTTTGTTGACCTCCCAACAAGTTGGAGAGGTAAGCTACAATTTCCATCTTGACATTCATATCCCCAGGAATCTCTATTCCATCCTCCTTTTTCAGACTGTGTATAGCATTCCTATTTTGCCTATGACTGATCACTTTATGAAAATATGTAGTGTTCTTGTCTCTCGGTTTTAGCCATTTCACCATTGAATTTTGTCTAAAGAGACATTCTTCTACCCCTCTTAGTAGATAGTATTCCTTGAATGCTTCTTTTTCTTGGTCAAAGAGTGATGTATTTCCATTAGCAATTGAACTTTGAGTCACAATTAGATATTCCTTAGCTAACTTGACTCTTGTTGAAAGGTGGGAAAATTTGGAATTATTCAAATTTTTAAGTTCCCTCTTCAGCAATTTCATCTTAGCTACCACTTGGAGCATTTTGGATCCTCTAACTTCTTGTGACCAAATCGCTTCTACCTTGGGGAAAAAATCCAGCGATTCTATCCAGAATTCAAAGAATTTGAATGGATATTTCCTTTTTGCTGTGCTAAGCTCCATTTGTAAAACTCCTGCCAAATGATCAAAAAGAATAAGGGCAACAAAGCTGACATTACAATTGGGAAAGTTATTTAGCCAACTTTGGTTAACCAATATCCTATCTAATTTTTTTAAGATTGGGTTATCCAATTATTTATTTGACTAAGAGTAAAAATACCCTCTAAACCGAAGGTCATCAAGTCCTGCTTCATCTAGGAACCTTACAAAATCCATCATTGCCAATGTTTTCCTCATGTTACCCCCCTTCCTCTCATGGATCAATCTAATCACATTAAAATCCCCAAGGACCACCCACGGATGATCAACCAAGGAAGGAGCTAATTCAGTTAAATCCTTCCACAGTAATTTCCTCTCGTTATCAGAATTCGATGCATAAATAAACGAAGCATAGAATGATCGACTAGAACTGAGATAAGTGCAATAGCAATGAGAGAACTGCTTGTGCTCTTTCTCAATTTTAATATTCCAACTTCTTGGGTCCCACATAAGCTATATTCTCTTTCTTGCCATGGAGTTGATACCAAAATCCTAATTAGCATTTAGATTTAATTTAACCCTATCTTCATTATTTTGATTTACACGAGTTTCAAGCAACTACATTAACAACACTCCATTCTCCACACAAAACCTTCTTATTTCCGCACACTTCAAAAGGTCATTAAGACCTCTTATGTTCCATGAAGCCAAATTCATTGTGATGAGGAGATAATGGTTAAGTATACTGCCTCTAGCGTTTGTAAACCTTCTTCTTCTTCTTCTTCTTGCCACTTGAACCAGATGACCTGCCATCACTTGAAGATGTTGAGTTTATCATCTCATGCCTTCTAAGTGTACCGAACAGCTTTTGATTGGCTGGTGTGGCTTCATTTTGTTCCTTACTTGGTTCCTTACTAATGATGGATGACTGTCTGATAGTTTACTTGTGTTACATGTATGTCCAAAGACTTTACATGTTGAGTAACGTGGTGGGAGCCATTAGTATTCAACCGATATTTGCATGGATGTTCCATCTTCTCTTTCCAGTTCCACAAGGTGTATGGCTTCCTCGGTTGCATCCACTTCCACCATTAATCTTGCTTGATTAGCTCTTGCTTGGCATGTCGTGAGCGTATCAGCTTGGATAAGCTTTCCAACGGCACTTGCGATGTAGCTTACCCCCACTGAATGGAGGTATTCGCAAGGAAGGCCAGAAAAGATCATCCATGTTGGAACTTGTGAAGGTTGTGGTTTAGTTAAAGGCATCCCAATCTGCCATTTTTGGAGAATCAATAATCTTCTAGTAAAAAACCATGGCCTCTCTAGGATATTATTAAGGAATGTGTCATTTGCAAAATAGACATAGAAAAATCCGTCTTTGTTGCAAAAGACACTTGTTATTCCGTAATCCTTCCATATTCTTAGTGTCGTAGATTACATAAGGGAGAATGCTATTCGCTTCCTTAAGAAAAAGCCAACAAGGGTATGTTCCCAGGAGGTCTAACTTTAGGTAACACGCTACGAGAGATGGGAGGATGATATTCCAATTTAAATTCCGGCTATTGGGGGCAAAGATGTGTGGCTCCAACAGCTTCAGTGAAACTTCTTAGTGGTGGATTTGGCTAATCTAATTTGTTATTTTGTCTCTCAATCTCATCCAACACGTCATTCATTTGCCCCAATGTAGAATTACCCAATGATTTAAAGGATTTGGCTTGACTGTTTGTATTGGTATAAGATAACTTCCCTTTTTTCACATAGGAATTTCCGCCAAGGCTAAAATCATCTTCACCTTCTTGGACACCCAATGTAAAAATGTCCTTTTCTCCCATCTTGTAATCTTTGGTTACCATGGTTGGGTATGATTCGACTACAATAGGGGAATCCAGATCAGATATCCCAGATGTGGAGCCTTAGATTCCAAAGTTGTGGCTTTGAGGAAACCTTGCTCCTAGTGAATGGTGGAAACCACTGGATTGCTTGCAGTTAGATGAACCGCTTGCCATATATGTGCATTAATTTTGTTATTTTAGATTAATAATTGAAGGTTAAGTGTTTGATTTAAGCTAAAAGATGTGGTCTTTTAAGGGGGTTAGGTTTGGCAAAGTTAGAGAGAAGGGAGAGCATTTTCTCTCTCTAGCCACACTACAGCAAATTTTGACATCTAGTAATCATAGCCTTAATTGCTGGTCCATTTCGTATTTTTTCAACCTTCATTTTTATGTTCTTTTTTTTTCTTTACCTATTATTTAATCATATTCCATCACAGAGAAAAATCATATTAAATGAAGCACAACAAAGCTTTAGAACATTCAGGCAGCATATAGACTAAATGAAAAAAATTATTTGAAGTGGTCTCAACTAGTTCAAACATTCCTAAAAGGAAAAGGAAAGCTAAGTCATCTATTGGAGTCAACACCGAAGAGCGGAACGCCAGGATTTAAAGCATGGGAAGAAGAGGATTCAATGATCATGTCGTAGTTATGGAATTCCATGACCCCTAAAATCAATGATATATGCATGTTTCTTCCTATAGCAAAGGTGATTTAGGAAGCCCTTAATGAGACATATTCATAGGTCAATGATGTAGCCCTTATATATGATATCAAGACGAAGACAACTGGAGCAAAACAAGGGACAAAAACAGTGATGGAGTGTGCCAATTTTCTGCAAAACTAGTGGTAGGAACTGGATTATTACAAGACACTTGATTTGAACTGTAGTAAATGTGCAATGGTCATTAAAAAGTTTATAGAAAGGGACTAAGTTTATGATTTCTTGATTGGTCTAAATTCTGAATTTGATCTTATGCGAATTCAGATTCTAAGTAGACCTAAATTTCCCTCTCTAATTAAAGCAATATCCTTGGTTTGTGCAAAATAGAATTATAGGGGCATTATGTTAGAGTTGCCTTCAACTGAAAAGTTTGCTCTTCTAAGCTCTAAACCTTAGGGGCTTGAATTGGATAAAACTGCTGCAAACAAGACCAATCAATCAAGTGTGCAAAAAGGATCATGAAGAGTTGTGGTGCACATATTGCAAGAAACCACGACACACCAAAGAACAATGTTGGAAATTACATAGGAAACCATCCGGTCGTTAATGGGGATCGAAAGGTGGTCAACATAGGCAGACTCATGTGTCAATTCAAGATTCAACTCAAGCATTTGGAGGATTTAATATGGAGGAAATTGAGAAGATTAAAAGTATGTTGAGGACTACTGAAAAACCAGCCACTAACAACTCTCAACTAATGAATCAAGGTATGTGTTCATTAACCCTTTTAGGTGAGGATATAATCTCTCCTAAGTTAAATGCTTTAGGTAATGAGCATAGGAATGCCTGAATTCTTGACTCTGGTGCTACGGATCATATGACCCATATTTCAAATAAATTCAAAACCTATAACCCTTGTTCTAGCAATAGAAAGATTGTTGTTGCTGATGTTTCTACAACCACAGTAGCAAGAATAGGAGATGTCCAGGTTACCCTATAATTGGTACTTAAAAATGTTCTTCACGTTCCCCAATTATCTACAAATTTGATTTCCATACAAAAACTTACAAAAGATCTAACTAACTATGTTATATTTCATGATTCCTATTGTGAATTTTAAGACCAGGGTTCGGGAAAGAAGATTGGACTTGTTAAGGAACATAATGGACTCTATTACTTAGAAACATCAAGTTAACCGGAATTCAATGAATCTACCATGTCCACATTGTTTTCTTCTTCCAATAAAGATGTCATCTAGTTACATCATAGGTGCTTAGGTCATGTGTCTTTTCTTGCATTGAAAATAATGTTTCCCTCTTTGTTTAAGGGATTTGATGTTCAGTCTTTTCAATGTGATATTTGTGAGTATGCGAAACAAACTCATGAACCATTTTCCATCAATAATAAAAGATCTTCTTTTCCTTTATTTTTAATCCGTAGTGATATTTGGGAGCCATCAACTATTCCAAACATCTTAGGATCTAAGTGGTCTGTAACGT
This sequence comes from Laguncularia racemosa, assembly GCA_037954665.1. Classification (NCBI taxonomy): domain Eukaryota; kingdom Viridiplantae; phylum Streptophyta; class Magnoliopsida; order Myrtales; family Combretaceae; genus Laguncularia; species Laguncularia racemosa. The sequence goes on along the minus strand of JBBMOL010000046.1, from coordinate 2,072,670 downwards.
TTATTAATGATTGCACAAGAGTCTCTTGGATCTATTTACTCAAAAATAAGTCTAATGTAAGTTATATTTTTCCTAACTTTCATGCAATGATTCAAAATCATTTTGGCAACAAAATAAAACACTTTCGTTTGGACAATGCTTGAGATTATTTTAATCAAATCTTAAGTCTATATTTCCAAAAAGAAGGAATCATACACGAATCATCTTGTATGACAACTCCACGAAAAAATAGAGAGGCAAAAAGAAAAAAACCAACATCTTCTTAAGTGCACTAGAGCCTTATTATTTCAACAAAATGTGCCAAAAACATATTAGCGAGAAGCTATACTCACATTAGCTTACGTTATAAATAGAATTCCTTCTAAGGTCTTGAGGTTTCAAAGTCTACTAAAAAATCTGTCCAAATTCTACTCCGATATTCGATCTTCCTTCAATCTCACTCCTCGGGTTTTTGGGTGTACTTCCTTTGTCTACGTCCATAGTCATAACCGTAGGAAGTTAGATCCCCATGCTCTTTAGTGTGTCTTTGTGGGGTAATCATCTACTCAAAAGGGTTACAAATGTTATCATCCACCTACTAAAAAACTCTATGTCTCGACCGATGTTACATTTATTAAAAATAAACCCTATTTCAGCACTCTTTATCTTTAGGGATAGTCACATACACTGGAAGATAAGGAGTCAAACTTTCCACCACTAAAGTTGTTTAAATCTGAATCTCAAGAGTCAATTCCACAATTTGATGGGTTAGAAGAAAAAAAGGGAAGGAGATGGTAACACTTTTGACTGGTTTCGGTTTGACCAAGAGTATACAAGGAGAGGAGATCTGATTGTGACTACAAGGAAAGAACAATCTTCTGAACCAAGCTCTAGAAATGAGCTAACAAGGAGTGATTCAAATCTGAATTCTACACTACCAACAACTCATCCTTCTACCAACCCTAAACCACCTTGTCCCAAGCTTCTTAGCCTTGACCAAGACCTATATCTGCCTATTACTATAAGAAAAAAGACCCGAAAATGCACCAAAAGACCCCTATACCCATTGTCTCACTTTACGTCTTTTGATAAGTTTTCTCCAAGCCATCAAAGTTTCCTTTCCACCTTAAACACGGTTTATATTCCTAACTCTTTGTCTAAAGCATTGTTAAAGAAAGGATGATGACTTGCTATGGAAGTAGAAATGGATGAATTAGAGAAGAATGGGACCTACTCAAGGAAACAAAATCATAGATTAAGTAAAGCTCATGAAGATAAGGCAATGGACAGACTAAAGACTTGTTGGAAAACTTATCTATCTTGCACATACTAGGCTAGATATAGCTTACTCAGTTAGTGTTATTGGTCAATTTATGCATGATCCTAAAGAAGTTCACCTATAGGCAATCTATAGAGTGCTTCATTACTTAAAGGCACATCCAAGGAAGAGAATTTTGTTCAAAAAGGAATCTGCAATTGATCTGGCAATTTACACAAATGTGGACTTTGCAAGGTCTCTAGTTGACAAGTGATCAACTTCAAGCTATTGTACCTTCCTTAGAGGAAACTTGATATCTTGGAGAAGTAAGAAATAGAGTGTGGTTACAAGGTCAAGTGCTGAAGTAGAGTTTAAAGCTATGGCAGCAGGAGTATGTGAATTATTGTGGGTTAAAATTATCCTAGAGGACCTAAAGATTCAATAGAGCAAACTAATGAAGCTATATTATGATAACAAATTAGCTATAAGTATAACTCATGACTCAATACAACATGACCAAACGAAACAGATAGAGATGGACAGGCACTTTATTAAAGAGAAGCTAGACAGTGGATTGATTTGTACTCCATATGTCCCAAGGGGACTTCAACTTGCAAATGTGATGACAAAAGGATTGTGTAACAACATGTTTCATGAGAATGTTAGCAAGCTGGGAATGGAAGATCTATATTCACCAGCTTAAGGAGGAGTGCAAGAAATCTCTTATGAGTAATCTTAGGAAATATTTCAAGAAAGTTAATGGAGGAAATCAAGGCTAATAAGTTAAGGAAATTAGTTGTAATCAACTGTAGACTTTTCTTTTTTTAGTGTAACAAAATTGTATATATAAAATAAAATAAATTGTAAATTAGAGAGATCTACAACATTAGTAAAATCTTTTTTATTTTTTTCTCAACAAGGCCCATAACAGCTTGGTATAAGAGCCAATCCTCATGGATCTATATTCTAAAACAATTCATTGTGCTCCTTCAAGAAAATGCTTAAAGAAAAAAGTAAAAGTTGTCACTAGTGCCTGGATGTTGATGGGGTGACTTAGCAAAGGTAAGTGACCAGATTATAATATAACATAAGCTCAGTGATGACCAGCCAACCCAAGTGGGACTCTTCATTTATTCCCCTTGTGCACAACTCAATGCATGCTCTTCAAGCATATGATCTGACCTACAATCTGGTTGCACACAAGACAACCTATGGATGCATGACCCAACCTGCTTCACTATGACACTATGAAAATTGCTTCATTAGCCACCATGCAAGCTTTCTCATGATGTCCAGCTAGTGCAACTTCATCCCCCATATGCTAACAGCTTAGGAGGAGATCTGGCTAAATTCGAACCCTTCCTCGAAACAATTTGTCCTTTACCAATGTCAATTATGTTAGAAGGGTTACCAAGCTTAACAATACCCAAATCCAGGGTTTGACCAACAAATTGACCAAGAGTTAGGCTAACTTGTTGACTAGGGTTTGACTAGCATTCTCACCTTGCAATTTGACCTGAACAGCAAAATGATTATCCAGTCTCATGTTATAAGAAGCTAGACTTTCCCACTTTCACGGAGCAGGATCTAGAGGGATAAAAGAAAAAATTATTAAGAAATTACTCACGCTTGAGGATGAGCTCAATTTCCAAGAGGGGAGTAATGCCAAGAATATTAAAATAGTGAAATAGTAATAATAAGAGAGACTTAGAACAAGAGAGATTTTATTTTGTTCCCTTTAATTTTACATGTCACACTTGTTTGTCTCCTTTTTAGCTATTGTCAAGCTTGTATAAATACACTAATAATACAAGCAAGAAAAGTTATCTTTTAAAATTAGCCTACAATAGATGTTAAGAGTAGTCTATAGTAATTTATGAGACTATAGGAGTCTCTTTGAGAAACCCTAACCCTTTTTATACAAATATCACTCACAACTCCAAAGATATGACATAAACATACTTCGGATCAATTCTTCTCTAGTCTAGTTGCAAGGCCCAAAAATTACATCTATGACTTGAATCTTCAAAATGACTATGGCTTAAGACTTAAAACAATTCCTTTGTTATGAATACAACAGGAAACTCAAGGGTTCCAAATTATATGGTCTGTGTCAACACCGTGGCTCTGTACGCCAATGTCCTATTTCTATGCAAGCCATTGTTGGTATAAAGAAAAAACCACCCCTAGCTAAGAGCCCAACACTGCTCTGATTATGGACAGCTAGAGTACACTAAATCATCAACTGTAGAACCACATAATCCTAAGCGCTGGTGTCTCTTTCACCGCATCAAATTAATTCATGCAGTAGAGGCTATTTTCCACTTGACAACTATTCCCTGTTAGAATTGGTATAAATTTCTCAAACACAGAGGTCAGAGAGGAAATGCATCTAGTATGAACCCAAAAAGGAACTTAGATACAAAACTTTTTATAGCAAACTGGAAAAATAATTCTCATTCTCATTTTATTAATAGGTGTATACATAGCCTTTTATACTATAACAAAAACCAAAAAAGGAAAACAAAATCACCCTAAAAAAGGAAATAATCATAGTAATTAAATCCCTCTAACCAAGGGATTTCCACCAATTTCTCCTAAAATAATTACAGCTTCTTAATCTATTCTTACAACCTGTAAAATTAGTATTTACAACTTCATCACATCTCGACACTACCCCTCAAGCTAAGGAATAGATGTCTTCAATTCCCAGCTTGAACAAAAGGTCATGAAAGCTTGAACTATTTAACCCCTTTGTTAGAACATCAGCTAATTAATGCCCAATGGTGTCGTTCTCAAAGTTAAATAATATCCTTGAAACAAACTTTTTCCTTGGCAAATCCCTCTACTCGTTGCTCCTCTAACATTTCCAGTGTTACTATGCTCTTCTATCATCTTTCCCGACATTATCACTTCCTTTAACAAAGATGCATGCTGAACTAATAGCTATTGCTGGCATGCTTTAAGTTGCTGCTAGTCTTCCTCATATATGGTGAGGAAGGCTTCAAGTTGCTATAGGACAATCATGAATTCTTCCATAATTATTAGCTTCGAAGCCAAAATGTTCGTGATAAGCATTTGCAACCTTGTCCTCGGATGCTCTAGCTCATTTAGGAAATTAGGATTTTGTTTATTTGGTTTTCTTCCTAGCTTCCCTATGATTACTCAAGAGGTTTGGGCTCGTTGAAGAGAACCTAAGAATATCACGTAACAGGGGTGTTTTTGTTTCGCTAATAAAGTCTACTTTTTCATTCATAATTTCCCTTTTAAATAATAATGCAATGAGTTAGTTACAATGGCCTCCTAATTTTGTTCCCACTAATCCACTACTGCCAACTATCTACATTTCCCCTGCCTCTTGCTACATGTGCCTTTTTCCTATCCGCCACACGTCTCACTTATCTGGCTTCCACTAACTCTACCCAAGCTTGATGAATTACACCTAATCTACTTTCCACATGTTCTTCTCCAGTAGACTTTTGCAAAGGGTGTAATGCCCTGATCTCTATCATAAGATGATTAAGTTTCCTTTTGCCCTTGAGGTATGTGTAAACAAGTTACAACCATTTGAGATAGTCCTTCCCATTGAGTCTATTGGAGGTCTGAACATTTTGTAATTCTCTAATTTTCTAGGCATTATTGGAGTCTTCTGATGTTTTAGGGCTATTGATAATTTCGGACATAATGATAGAAAGTGATGTCCAACAATTAAGGCTGTTAGACAAAAAAAAAAAAAGACTAAAGAAAACTAGCTATGAAGGCTGAAAGAAGGTAAATAGAAACCTTAGGAAGGAAGCCTAGAGCTTTGATACCATATAGCAAACTAGAAAAATAATTCTTATTCTCATTTTGTTAATAGGAGTGTACATGGCCTTTTATAGTACAACAAAAAGCAAAAAAGAAAAATTAAATCACCCCTAAAAAAGGAAATAATCATACTAATTAAATCCCTCCAATCAAGGGATTTCCACCGATTTCTCTTAAGATAATTACAGCTTCCTAATCTGTTCTTATAGCTTGCAAAATTAGTATTTACAACTTCATCACATCTCGACACTTTTCCCAAAAAAAGGTACTTATTCCACTCACGGTATCCAAGTGATAGCTTGAATACTGCAAGAAAGAAAGCAATACTGCATTGCAAAGGATAATTCGAAGAGAAAGGAAAAGAAAATAGAAAAGTTTGGACAAGTAAAAAAGACTCCTAAAAAACTACAACCAAATGATATAACAATTCTTTGCTTTTGTTCCCACCAACTCTATCCTTCCAAGCATAATAAGCATTGAGATAAAACAAAAACTCTTTGCACCCTTATTCATTTGAGTTAGGAATGAAAGAAACATCCTCCAAGTTGGAACTAATACCAGTGCCATCAATTAGTCAATTCAATAGATTCCCCCATGTCATTGTCGGCTAGGGTTAACCATTCTTTTAAATATGAGAATGATACAACGCATTCCACTAGTCTATTGCATGAGCATATTTGCCCCCAATACACTTTATAGGCTTTCTCCATAAAGAAGTGGTGTAGGCACTTAGAGATGTGGATATAGGAAGACATACTACTACGCATTTGCACACAGTACAGTAAGTAGAGCTGGGAATTTGCGGGGCGGGGTGGGCAACTCACCGCGGGCGTAGGTTTGCCCATTGGCACGCAAAAAAGAAATGCCAATGCCAAGAAAGACCGCAGACGTGACACTTGAGGCTACAGTGACCGTGACTGACGGCCTAAAGACTGACCGACAGTGACAGACATTGGCGACGGGACAAGGACGATAGGACGAGTCAGACGACTGTGCCATTGGCAGCTCTTTCTCTTCCCCCATGCCGTGCAGCTCTTTCTCTTCCCCAGCCTTTAGCAAAGCATTAACCATTACAATTCATAATTCAATCGTCACTCGTCAGACTCGTTACTAGCCGATGGCATCTCGGATCAAACCAGACTGGTCTCTACTACTCCATCACCTCCGACCTCACCTCCTTCCCGAACCAGACTGTCCTTGGTAACTATAAGTCGCCCTCCTATTTATTTATCTTTTTTTTTTCTTTTTCATTGCTTGTGGTTGTGGAGTGTGGACTGGCTGGCTGTGGTGTGGTGGTGTTCCGGTGGACTGTTGGTGTAACTGTGTCAAGTGTTTTGTTGGGTCGTTGGCTGCCTATTGCACTATTGGTTTTGGCCTTTCGGTTAGGGTTTGGCTATTTGGGGACTGAGGTTTACGATTAGCTGGTTAGGTAGTGGGGGTTTGGGCCAAAGGTTTGGGGTTCGATTCGAGTGTTTCATGTTTAGGTTTGGTTGTTTGGATAGGCAATGCCGGTGGTGATGCCATGACAGTGATGAACTGACGATGGCTAGTGCGGTGACTATATTTATATTTTATAAATTATAATCTTATATATATAAATAGAAAGATTTTGTAAAATAAGTGTACTACTACTAATAACATTTTCTATATTATCATAAGAAGGAAATTTTAATTTTTTTTATGGAATTAATTAAGGTATCGATACACTTTGTAAGAAACTAAAAAATAAATATATCATATTTTTGTTGTAGTATATATATCAATGTTGAAATATATTTACAGAATGGATCCCCCAAGTAATGAGACTGCAATGGAACCTATTAATGTGGATGATGTGTCTGAAGTCGGTGGGCGTAACGATAATCTACAACCAGGATCTTCTTAATCTGAAGAACATGTAGGTAAGAAGGCTCGAGTAGGTAGCTCTTCTTTTGAGGTTTGGGAAATATTTACAAAAATTGGTATTGGGAAGGATGGTAAAAATAGGGCTAAATGTAAAGCATGTAGGAAGGAATATGTTATTGGTGTACATTCACACGGAACTTCATCTTTACGTCAACATAGAGAAAAGTGTCATTTGAGTCAAATTCCTAGATATAATGATGTTGGTGATATGATAATTGATCATGCTGGTAAGTTTTTTTTTTTTTTTTGGATAAAGTAAATTTTATTAATCCAAAGGAAATAGTTTACATTGCCAAACGGCAAAATACAATACAACAAGGGTACAAATAGAGCAACATAGTGCTTCTAGGTAGTACAGACTTTATCCTATATTAGTGTAGCATATGTTCTAATTTAGTTTACAATAGAGCCTATAGCGGATAGGTTTCCCTAAAGCGTACGCTGTGACGTATACGCCATATACAGCATACTGACGCTGCAAGAGTTGCACTCCATGTTTTAACTGTTGGGGCCAAAGAATCAACTATCGCCACCAAAGCACTTATGGCTCCTTGCCATGTACGAAATGAGGAAGGGCATTGGAGACAATCACAAACCAAACCCCATAAGGTCGATGTGTAGCTATAGGTAAAGAAAAGATGATCATGGCTTTCTTTACCTTAGTTACAAAGAAAGCATGTAGCAAGCATTGAGATCCCCCATGAGATCATTCTATCCAGGGTCACTAGTTTTCCTTGCTAAGCTAACCAAAGTATAAAGGAGTGCCTTGGTAGGGATTTTTTGTTCCGCACTACTTTACACCATGGCATTGCAGTGTCTAGAGGGCAGAGAAATTCATAGCCACTTCTGATGGTATACTCTCTTGAACTTGAATGCTTCCAACTGAGGCGATCTGAGCGGGAGGCATTCGAACGTAGGAAAGCTGGTATATAGATATTACTCCAAAATGGAGTTGCTGGTGTACTCCATTCATTATCGTTCATTAAGAAACATAGTCTCGTTGTTGGTGGATATCCCATGTTGCCCCTCTCTCTAGCATTGAATATTGTGTCCAAAGGCCCTATCGGGAGCCAGTAGTCTGCCCAAAGTGAGATCTCTAATCCATTGTTAGGTTCCCATTGAAAACAACTTCGAACCTTAGTCCTCAATTTCAGCAGCTTCCTCTAGGACCATGAGCATCGGGTAGGTGCCTTAACAAACCAAAAACTTCTCCCTTTTAGTAGGGTGGAGTGTACCCATTTTGGCCATATGCTCTTCGGTCCCTCCTTGCATAGGTGCTAAATGTGCTTGAGCTAGATAGCTTTGTTCCACTAAATTAGGTTTGGGATTCCCAACCTGCCACACCACATTGGTTTGCACACCCTCTCCCATTGCACTTTGGCCTTGGTATATGTGTTAGGTTGTCCACTCGATAAGAAGTTTCGAATTAATTGGTCGATCTTTGATATTACAAACTTTAGGATGATGAACACTAAGGACTAGTATACCTGCATGGAGAATAAGACCGACTTTACCAATTGAAGCCGACCCGCATAGGACAAGTACTTAGATGTCCAGGAAGTGATGCATGCTAAGATCCTTTCCAAGAGTGCCTCACAATCCACTTTCTTAAGCTTCTAAGATATGAGTGGGACCCCTAAGTAGCATATTGGTAGCTCCTTTTCACGAAAATAGGTGGCAGAGAGGATGTCCTCTCTAGTACTCGATGTGACATTTGAGAAGAATATACTGCTTTTGGCATTATTAGCCTCTAGACCCAAGATGGTGTGAAAATGTTGTAAGGTTTTCATAACCAGTCGTGTGGACTCCACATTCCCATATGTGAATATAAGCAAGTCATCGGCAAAGCAAAGATGGGTTATTTTCTCAGCTTTGCAACACCAGTGAAGGGATAATTAGGGGTTAAAGGCTAGCCTCCTCAATGAAGTGGAGAGCACTTCCATACCCAATACAAATAGATAGGGGGAAATAGGGTCCCCTTGTATCAAACCTCTCCTGCTCGCGAAAAAACCAATCAATTCACCATTTATGTTAACAGAAAACATAGGGGTGGTGATACACTACTCAATGAAGGCACATATGTGGTGAGGGAACTTCATCACTTTTAGGATTGCTAGTAGGAAATCCCAATGTAAAGTATCATAGGCTCTTTGTAGGTCCACCTTTAATGTGCATCGTAGGGATCCCGATTGCAAATGGTATCCTACCATCAACTCTTACACAATGAAAATATTATCTGTTATCCTTCTTCCCGGGATGAAGGCTGACTGTTCCCTTCCAACTAATGCTGGCAAGACCTTCTTGATGCGTGCAACGAGGACCTTGTAGAGTACATTGCAGTAGGCAATGGGCCGAAAATCCCCCATCTTAGTAGGGTTAGCCACCTTTGGCACTAGGGATATGATTGTGGCATTGATTTGCTTGAGGAGGTGGCCTGACACAAGGAATTCTCTTGTTGCAGCTATCAAGTCATCACCAATGATTCCCCAAACCTCTTTAAAGAATCTAGCTGTGTACCCATCTAGTCTTGGTGCTTTCTCATTAGCTTGAGATGTAAAACCCCATTTTATCTCCTCATCTATGTATAGGGCCTCAAGCTCATTGCTTTACTGTTCACTTAGAGTTCGCATCACCCTATCTCCAATGTCCTCTAAGCAGCCAGGTGTGGGAGGCGTGCCATATAACTACTGGAAATGGCTAACTATTAGATCCCACACTTCATCCTCTCTAACTACCTCACTACCATCATCCCTTGTCAGTTGATATATGGCATTCCTATTATGTAGACTTTTCATTGCTTTGTGGAAGTATGAGGTGTTTTTATCCCCCAGCTTTAACCACTGGGCTCTTGACTTTTGCTTATAAAAGCTCTCCTCAGCCCCTCATAGGAGATAGTATGCTCTAAAAGCAGCCCTTTCTTCCTCTATACTGGTTAAGGTGCCCGTAGTAAGCATCCTCTCTTGGACTTGGGCTAAGTGATCCTTTGCAGTCTTGACCCGGCTAGATAGATCCGAGTATTTTGATCTATTCAAGGCTTTAAATGCCAGCTTGAGTTGTTTTAGCTTCTTCACCACCTGAAACATCTTGGAACCTTCCACTTCTTCCTTCCAGCCATTGCTCACTATCTCCTTGAAATCCCTATGATCTACTCAAAACTTGAAAAACTTAAAAGGGGTCTTTCTATCACCACGCCCATAATCAAAGTGTATGACTGCCAGTGAATGGTCCGATAGCATAGGTGGTAGAAATTTGGCTTGTGTTCGCTAAACGGAACTAAGCCAGCAATGGTTAACCATAATCCTAACAAGTTTCCTTAGTATAGGGTTTATCGCTTGTTTATTGGACCAAGTGAAGAGATCTCCTGATTGCCTCAGATCTTCTAATTCCACATGTGCAATGCAATTTTGGAAGTCAGCTATAGCTTCGATGAACCTCATGTTTCCCCCCTGCTTTTCGAAGATGTATCTCGTGGTGTTGAAATTGCCCAGTACCGCCTAAGGGCAAGAGCGCATTGAATGTGCTAAATCCCCAAGGTTTAGCCATAATGATTGTCTTTCCCAGTCGCAATTAGATCCATAAATGAATGTTGTAGCTAGATTTATATTGTGACGTAGGTTGGTTGTTGTACAATGCACATATTGTGTATGTTCACGCTCTATCCTAACATTCCAATCCCTTGGCTTCCATGCTATCCAAATACGTTTTCTTGCAGCTATATTAATCCACACCTACCATCGATGCCCTATCACATTCTTAATGGTGTTCTTGTTAGAAGGGTTGACCTTCGTTTCAAGGAGACCAATAAGACTTATTCCTTGGGCTTCACAAGTTTTCCGAACTTCAGCAACCTTTATGGGATCATTTAATCCCCGTGTATTCCAAGCTGCTATATACATGGGGTTGGAGGTCCATAAGTGCTAGGTAAAAGTTCTTCTCCTCTTGCACGGCTTCTTTTTCCACCGGCTAGAGGATGTAGACCCTTTGTTGTTCTTGGAGGAACTATTAGGTGCATGGTGTAATTGGGAGATCATTTTGGTGAGGGGGGGCGTTCTCAAAATCATCCAAGTCCATCTCCTTCTCCTTCTCCCCTCCACCGCATTCCTCGAATCCCCTTTGGTTAGCACCTTTGTACTCTCTTGCAACCATAGTTATGGAAGGGGTTATGCTTTCAACATCCCTGCCATTGGAAGGGTTATTCGCTACTGCCACACCTTCCTCCACTATTTGCATGGCTACATTTGGCTCCATTGCATCCTCCTTATGCAACTCAAATAAGGGATCCTTTTTAGATTTCCCCGCCCCCTCCAGTTTTGTGCATCTATCCTCATTGAAGGTACCTTCCTCCTTTTCTTCCTTCTTATTTTCCCCTCTCCCACGACTACTTGGGGTCTTCGATTGACGACCCGCTCTTATCCCCTCAACGCCTGCCATTCGTTTCCCTTTTCCAGGCTTTCGGATCTATTGCCATCGCTCCCTATTGGTTGTGTGCTTGTCAGATGCCACTTGTGGTTGCATTCTTGGGGATTGGCCACCACACTTGTAGCCAAATACCTTGCACTCGCCACACCTAAGGGGCAACCATTGATATTCAACATTTATCAAAGCAATCCTACCATCAGCCCTTTCCAACTCCACATGGGTTATAAGTTCATCCCGCGCATCAATCTCCACCAGTATTCTAGCATGGTTAACCCTTTGCCGTAACATGGTGAAGGTATCAGCTTTGAGGGGAATTCCTACACTGCTTGCAATATAATTAATCCCATCTACAGTTAGGAATTCACAAGGGATAGCATTTAGTTGTGCCCAAACCGACACTTTGGTGGGCTAAGGTTTGTCAAGCAGTAATCCCCTTCACCATTTATGCAACATAAGGAACCTCTAAGCAAAATGCCAATGCTTCTCCAAAATGGGCATGAGGTCTACCCCATGGCCCAACCTAAAATAGAACATGCCCTCCTTGCTGCTTAGGACCTTCAAAAGTCCATATTCCTTCCATAGTCGAAAATTTGTGGCTTTAACAAGATGGTATGGTATTTTTCGGCCTAGAAAATATCCAACAAAGCTGGATTCCCAATAGTTTGCTCCATGGTCCTCTACTGCAAGCGGAATGGTCACCTGAGAATAGGGCCCCTGCTCGCCGGAGGGATGAACTAGAGCTAGAAGGCAATGGTGCCCATAATGTACCCAGGTGCAGTTGACGTGGGGAGCTCAGACACACAAGCAGCTGCATATGACTTAGTGTTGGTGTAGTCAGCGAGTGGTGAGTGGTGGTTCCAGTTCACTTCGTTTACGTGGGAACCTATGGCATCTCCCAAGGTAGTTTGGGGGGCAGACATGGCAAAAGGCTGCTGCGGGTTGACATTGGTGGGATGTGCTGACGAGGGGGGACAGCCCTACTGCAAGGTGTCCTGAGTTGACTTGGCACAAGGCTCCATATTTCCACTTTTGGCTTTGCCTATCTGGTTGCTTTTTGGGGGAGCAAAAGTGACTTTTGCTTTTTCCTTTTTAAGACAACCATTGCATTCTACCTCTGGGGACGTGCTAAGGGGGGTGGCTTCCAAATTTCCAAAGGGATCCATTTCGGGTAGTGGCATTGTTGTGGGTTACGAATGGGTTAAGCAGGTGTAGTGGTTTTTGGGAAAGTATTTGGGGTCACCTAAAGGAAGTGGTCCTCTAAGGGTATAGGCTGGGGCAGAGGGTAGAGAGAGGAGAGCATTTTCTCACTCATCTCCCTTGCTCATAAATTCCTATATTTGATGAAAGATATTTGTATCATGTTGGCAAGTTAAGATTAAGAAAACCAGATCCCAAATTTGCTCGTGAGGTAATGGTTATAGCTATTATTGAACATGATCTGCCATTTTTATTTGTTGAGTATAGGAGGATCATACAGTTCATAAGGCTATATAATCCTGATTATAAGCCAATTAGTAGAAAAACTGCTACATCAGATATTTGGAATTTATATTTGACTCAAAAGAAGAATTTGAAACAAATATTGCAAAAAAATTCCAGGGAAAGTATGTTTGACTTCTAATGTATGGACTGCTTCCACCAGTGAGAGATATATTTGTTTAACTGGACATTATGTGGATGACAATTGGAAACTGAATAATAAAATTTTTTATTTTTGTGAAATGCCCCCTCCTCACTTAGAGTTTGAGTTGTTGAAAAAAGTATTTGAATTTTTGAAAGATTGGGGCATAGATAGGAAGATATTCTCCCTTAAATTGGATAATGCATCTGCAAATGATTGTATATAAGATTTTCTTAAAGAGCAATTGAACTTATAGCATAGTTTGCTATGTGGTGGTGAATTTTTTTCATATTAGATGTTGTGCTCATATTCTTCATTTGATTGTTAAAGAAGGATTGATTATAAATAGTGAAGCGTTGCATAAAGTAAGGGAGAGTGTCAAGTATGTGAAGGGCTCCGAGAGTAGAATGAAACACTTTTGGAGTGTGTTGAACAAGTTGGCAACATTGATACCAATCTTGGTTTACACTTGGATGTAACAACTAGATGGAATTCTACTTATCTTATGCTTGATAGCGCACTCAAGTATCGACGTGCTTTTTCTTGCTTTCAATTGAATTATCGTCATTATAAATATTGTTCAACCATTAATGAGTGGGAAAGAGCAGAAAAGATATGAAAGTTTTTTAGCCCTTTTCATAGTATCACCAATTTGATGTCGAGATCATCATATCCAACTTCATACTATTTTTTGCAAGTATGGAGGATTGAATGTTTACCGAATAAAAATTTAAGTAGTGAAGATCATGTCATAAGAGAGATGTCTATTAGAATGAAACAAAAGTTCGATAAGTATTTGAGTTATTATAGTGTTATCCTTGAACTTGGAGCAATCTTTGATCCTTGAATGAAGTTTGATTTTTTGAACTTCTGTTTTAATAAACTTGATCCCCTCACTTGTGAAAAGAAGTTGGCTCATATAAAGAACAAGTTATATAAACTCTATGGAGAATATGAGAAGAGCAAAACAGATCACATATCTAGAATTAGAAACCATCAGGTTAGATCATCTTCTCAAGGACAAGACACATCTAGAGGTAGCGGCAGTAAAGGAGCAACAACACATAGAGTTGGGAAGGGCTTGGAGATTGATTTTACTACTTTTGTGGTAAGTTTAATAACTTTGTTTATTTTTTTAATGATTTTTTTTGCCATATTATATATCAATATTTAATTAATTTTTCCTTAATAATGTAGGAATTACAATACCGTCAAGTAGAAGTATAAAATTGTGGTAAATCTTCTTTAGATATTTATTTAGATGAACCAGTAATTGATATGAACTTCTACTCAAAATTGGATGTGTTACAACATTGGAAGAGTCAAAGCCAATTACTACTGATTTATCTATCGTGACTTCTGATGTGCTTAGCATTCTAATTACTACTGTAGCATCAGAGTTAGCTTTCAGTATCGGCGCCCGTGTACTTAATAAGTATTGTAGTTCTATGCTCCTAGCCAATGTAGAAGCTCTAATTTGTACACATAATTGGTGACAAGGATTTTCATGTGAAGGTAGTTTATTTTTGTTCTGTTGGTAGTATTTTCTTTTAACATATTGTTTCAAAAATTTATTATCTAATTTAATTATATGTGTAATGTCGTAAATTGTAGATTAAGAAGAAGACAATAGGAGTGGGGGTGGGAGTGGGACTACTTCATCAAAGGGAGACTCCAATTTGGTTGTTGATGATGATTATAGTGATGACTGATGATTGATTTGTATATGTGATTTTATCTCCTTTATTATTGACTTTATTTTCTTATATAATTAGTAAAAAGTACTTTATAATAATTGCTACATTTGCTTAATTATCGTTTTAGGTTGTTTTCTTTTCTATCGTATGAGAATGAGATCTAAGAGTAAGTACGTATAAATTGAAATAGTATATTTAACTATTATAGGTTTAAGCCTGCATTGCATATACATTTCCTATTTCTATTCAATAAGAATTTTGTAATATATTACATTTCCATTAGACTAGATCAATAATAAATTACTAGCTTTCATAAGTTTAACTTAAAGAATTTAAAATACTAAAATGAAGAGCATTCAAAATCCATTGTTCGAACTGAACCGGATCAAATCGATTACAATTTACAAACAACTTAGGCTTAGTTGACCAGTGACTAAGGTTTAGCAATCGATCGAAACATGATCGATTTGTAAATGAGTCAAGTCAATAATCAGCATAAGTTACATGATACCACAAAACCCAGTAAGCTAATAGATCAAATGTAAGTATTAAACCTTATTAGTTATTACTTATTACTTATTACCCATTAACACCAACACCACAGCTTGAAACCGACATCTTTGCCATCATCCACACCTTCACTTAATACATTGGTCATTGGTCAAAAGACATAAAGATAATTTAAGTACCAAAAATCAAAATTTAACTCAATGTTGGGGAGCTCAATGTGAAATGAAATACATTGCCAATGCTATTGGAGAATTGAGGAGGAGGAATTTGGAAGAAAATTTAAGAGTTTAACATTGTCGCAATCTCGTAAAGTTGAACAAATTAAATGGTTGCGGAGATAAAATGAGAGACAACAAATAAAGGAGGCGATCATAAAAATGTCACTCTAAATTTGTAAAAAAAAAATAATAATAATCGGCGAAGCAGGCTAGCCCACATTGGCCTACGGGCCAGGACGGATTGAACTTTTCTACCCACAACCCTTGCAAGCCACTACAGGTCAGCCAACTTCAACCCGTGGGCCAGCCCGTTTGACCCGCATTCCCAACTCTAGCACTAAGGCACCAACCTATGGCGCTAGCAACTAACTCTAAGATGTCACACACATGCAATTTCCTTTTCTTTTTGGTAATTTAAACACAAGCATATAAATTCAATCTAGAAAAAAATCATATAATTAAGCATTGGACAACTTCAAATGCTCATTCACCCTCACTATTTTGCATTTTGGCAGTTTAAATCATTTCTCGATTACATAAAATAGCTTCAAAGAATATCAAACATCAATTTAAGGGAAAGAACCACTTAAAAGACATTGATGGTATTTTTATAATTGGTAAAAGCATGTATATTGGTCACTAAAACAATATCCATGAAGGGTATGTTTGTTCCAAAGAAAACGTTAAACAAATGTTTTGACATTCCTTATGATTTAACCACGAAATTTTTTTTGGTAAGTAATTAATTGTATTAATGAGAAAGAATGTACAGCCGCTAAAAGCAGTAATGAGTGTCGTGGCATGGAATACTTATTCCAGATCATCTTGGCCCAAGAAACCTTAACATTTTGATTAGATAAAGCCTTATAAGCTCTTTTAATAGAGAATATTCCAGATACCTCCTTATCCCATATAAACCTATCAACTTTGTATAGGTTAGGTATTATATTTGATGATATTGTGAAACCATTCCAAAAATTGTTCTATGAAAATTTCCAACCATTGCCCTGTATAATTGAGCACAATCTAGCATTCAAAGGGAGCCCTGAAGTAGAGATTGTTCTAGTGCTGTGTAACATGTTTAAAGGTCCAGTTGGTAGCTAAAAGTCTAACCATAGAGATATAGAAAAACCATTAGCCACTTCCCATTTAAACATGCTTCTTACTAACTGGCGAAGTTTCAGCAGTTTGTACTAGCTCCATGAACACTTAGCAAGTCTTTTCATTTCCTAAAATCAAGTTCCTTTGAGGAAATTGGAATAAACCCATTCACCCCAAACACCTCTTACTAGGTCTCCACATAAGTGCCAAATATGTTTGAATTAGGCTACTTTGTTTCATATTTCATGTTTAGGAATGCCCAAACCCCCTTGATCGATCGGTATGCATACTTCTTGCCATCTTACCTTAGCTTTCGTTGAAATATTAGGCCTCCCACTCCATAAAAAGTTATGCATAAGTCTTTCAATGGATTCCACTACCTTTTTTGGAAAAATAAACATTGAAGCCTAATATATCTGCATTGAGAATAGGACTAACTTTATAAATTGAAGTCGTCCAGCATAGGATAAGAATTTTGAGGTCCATAAATTGATTTTGGCCAAAATTCTATCAATTAAGACTTCGCAATCTGTTTATAGAGTTTGGAAGCTAGAAGTGTTACCCTAAGGTAGCAAATGGAGAGTTTCCCATCTTTAAACTCTATCATCTATAGTATATGAGCCTTTACTGGAGGAGGTATATTAGATAAGAACACAAGGCTTTTGTTGCTATTTACTTTGAGACCTAAGACAAAATCAAATATTTCCAGAGATTCCTTAATCACTCTAATCGACTCAAGATTTCCCTTACAAAAGATTAACAGGTCATCTACAAAACACAAGTGTGTGAATCGATCTTTTTTACATCTCCAGTGATATGAAAATATGGAATTATCAATGAGTTGCCTTAAAATCCCTAAGTAAACTTCCATGCTAAGAACAAACAAGTACGGGGATATTAGATCACCTTGTCTGAGACCTCTTGAGCTAAGGGTGAAACCAACCAATTCTCCATTGATATTGAAAGAAAATTTTGGGGTTAAAATACATTACATGACTAGCTTGGTAAAATGTGTAGGAAAGTTCATGCTTATGAGCATTGCTTCTATAAAGCTCCAATTTATTGTATCATATGCTTTATGGATGTCTATTTTTAGCATACACCTTAGAGCCCCTTGATTATTTTGGTATCCATTTTCCAATTCTTGTGTTACAAATATGTTAGCCGAGATACGATGCCCTCTAATGAAAGCAGATTGTTCTTTCCACACTAACACTAGTAAAAACATTTTCATTCTAGATGCCAATAGCTTGGTTAAATTGTGTTGCAGCAGGAGATTGGTCTAAAATTAACAAGATTTGTAGGATTAGCAATCTTAGGAATAAGGGAGACTACTGTGCAATTCAGTTCCTTTAGCATATTTCCTGATCCCATATACTCTTTCATCCCTTTAATCATATCTTCCCTAATAATATGCCATGTTGTTTTGAAAAACTTGGCAAAAAAACCCATTTGGACCAAGAGCTTTTTTGTCAGCTTGTTCAAAGAAAGCCTTTTTAATCTCCTCATCCAAGAATGGATTACCAATTTACAAGACCTATTGCTCCGACAATCTCTTATAAGTATAGTCTTGCACTTCTATGTTTGTGATGACCATTTACTGTCCTCCCATCAATCTAGAGAAGTATGCTACTATTTCCCTCTTCACCTCCTCATCCCCCCTAATCTCTGTTCCATCCTCCTTTTTCAGCCTATGTATAGCATCCCTATTCTGTCTATTATTGATCATTTTATGGAAGTAAGAAGTGTTCTTATCTCCCAATTTCAGTCATTTCACCCCTTGACTTTTGTCTACATAGACTTTCTTCTGCTCCCCTTAGCATATAATACTCCTTAAAAGCTTCTTTTTACTTGGTCAATTAGTGTTTTATCTCCTCTTGCAATTGAGCTTTAGATCTCCATTAGATGTTCCTTTGCTAATTTGACTCTTTCTGTAAGGTGTGAGAATTTGGCATTGTTCTAATTTTTTAGTTCCTTCTTCAGTAATTTCATTTTATTTACCATTTGGAAAATTTTGGATCCTTTGATTTCATGTGACCAAATTGCTTCAATCTTAGGGAAGAACTCCTATGATTCCATCCAAAATTCAAAGAATTTGAATGGAATTTTCCTTTTCCTAAATTCTTCTCCATATGTAAAAATCCTATCAAATAATCAGAAAGGATAGGGGCTATAAAAGTGGCATCACAATTGCGTAAATTATTTAGCCATCTCTGGTTAACCAATATCCTATCTAATTTTTTTAGAATTGGATTATCCAATTTTTTGTTCGACCAAGAGTAGAAGTCCCCCCCAAATCGAAGGTCATCTAACTCTGCTTCATCAAGGAAATTTACAAAATCCATCATTGCCGATGTTTTCCTTTTATTACCTCCTTTCCTCTCATTAATCGATCTGATCACATTGAAATCCCCTAGAACCACCCATGGATGATTAGACATGGATGGAGCTAACTCGACCAAGTCCTTCCATAGTAGTTTCCTCTCATTTTCAAAATTGGATGCATAGACAAACGTAGCATAAAAGGAAACGTTTGATCCAAGATAAGTGCAAAAAAAGTGGGAAAATTGCTTGCACTCTTTATCCATTTTAATATTCCAGCTTCTTGGGTCCCACATCAGTCATATCCTCTTTCTAGCCATTGAGTTAATTCTAAGCTCCCAATTTGCCATTAAAAATGACTTAACCCTCTCTTGATTATTCTAGTTTACTCTGGTTTCCAACAACCCCATTATTGATATTCCATTCTCCCTACAAAACTTCTTTATTTCTACACGCTTCAATAGGTCATTAAGACCTCTTATGTTCTATGAAGCTAGATTCATTATAATGAAAAAAACTTTTTCAAGTATAACGCCTCCGGCGTTTGTAAACCTCCTTCTTCCTCTTCCTCTTTACACTCAAACCAAATGATCTCCCTTCATTAGATGAAGCTGAGTTAATCATCTCATGGTTTCTAAGTGTACCAGATAACTTTTGAAAACTTAGTGTAGTAATTTGTACTTTGCAAGTGCTTCCCAGTTCCTCACAATTTTTTGTTCTTTCTTTGTCCTCTTCCTCCTTCTCCTCTACCTTGTTTTCATATTCCTCCACTTTCCCTCTACTTATAGGAGTTTCAAGAACTTGTGAAGGTGTAATCTCTGGTTCCAGCTCAATTGGTTCATCAGGCTTAGAGTTTTTAGGCTCTATGTTTACCTTCGGTACTTCCTTCTTTCCCTCTTCAAATTTCTTCTCCCCTTCAACATGCTTTCCACCAGCATTTCCATTACCCTTGTTTTTTTATCCCTTATGTTATACCTTTACTCACATCTTATTTCCTTCATGAGGTTTTCCTTTGGCACTTGACTACTCACCGGTTTCACTGTGTTACATGTATGTCCAAAGACCTTACATTTTGAACAATGTGGTGGTAGCCATTGGTATTCCACCACAATCTCCATGGACTTCCCATCTTCTCTTTCCAGCTCTACCCGATGTACTACTTCCTCATTAGCATCCACTTCCACCATTACCCTAGCTTGATTAGCTCTCGCTTGGCATGCCATGAGCATATCAACTTGGATGGATTTTCCAACAGCACTAGCTATGTAACTCACCCCCAATGAGTGAAGGTATTCATAAGGAATTTTTGAAAATATCACCCATGCTGGAATTTTGACGGTTGTGCTTTATTTAACAGCATCCCGGTTTGCCATTTTTGAAGTACTAACAATCTTTTAGCGATATTATTCAAGAACATGTCGTTTGTAAATCGAAAGTAGAAGAATCCTTCCTTGTTGCAAAGGACATTTGTTATCTTATAATCCTTCCATATCCTTAGTGTCGTGGCTTGCACAAGAGAGAATGGTAATTTTTTTTTCCCCAAAAAGAAGCCTACAAGTGTGTGTTCCTAGTGTTTTGCTCCTTCGATAGCAACCAAAGGAGGGGGTTTGATCTTTGGCAACACACCACATGAAATAAGAGGATAATTCTCCAATTTAAACTTCAGTCTTTGGGGACAATGGGTTGTGCCTCCAACAACCTTAGTAAAGCTTCTTGCTTGATGAAATGGATGCTGTGAATTTGTATTACATTTCTCATTGTCCTCTATTTTTTCCTTCATTCGTTCCATTGAAGGGTTGTCTCCCCTATTGGATGCTCTCTCATGATCACCCCTCTCAATGCATGGTGCTTTTCCTTTGTCCACATAGGAATTACTGCCTTTGCTCGAGATCTTCTCCTCTTCCAATGAAATAGTGTTCTTGTTCCTATTAACATGAGTTCCATTTTCCACAGAAGGGAATGTCTCTTCTTTAGCGGGGGATGCCGGTTCAACTATCTTGGGTGATATACCTTGGACTCCGGGATTAAAGCTTTGGGATAAACCTTGTGGTGTATTATCTCCTAATAGGTGTTAAATTCCTGCAAATTGCTCACAGTGATTAGAACTGCTTGCCATAATTTGATTTATTTTGTTGTTTTATGTTTATAACTGAAGGTTTTGTGTTTATTTTGCCTTAAAAGAAGTGGTCTTTTAGGGAGGGTAAGGTCCAACTAGGTGTTTATTAGTCATAGGTGATGGTGGAGACAACAATAGGGGCAAGCAACTAACTCTAGTGGTTAAACAAAACAAAGAATTTAGAGAAACTCGACTTCCTTTTTTTATAAAAGAGAAATCAATTTCCTTATTTTCCGTTATTAATTTTCGTTATGCCAAATCGCGGTTGTTGTCTTTCCACCACAACTTATCATTAAAAACTACTAGTAACCACAACTAATTCTTATTTTTATAGTAAATAGTTGAACACTATAATAGATTATAACAAGTGTTATCTATGAAATAGCTGTGATGTAAGAATGACTGTTTCATGGAAAAACGCTTTTCAAACTTTATGAATAAAAAAGCATTGATCAATGGAAAACAATTTTCACTCAAATTGGATATTTGTATAAAAAATAAGGAGAAAAAATCCCTTTTGGAAAAAGAAGATAATTTTCCTTTAGCTTTTGTCATTTTCTATAGAGAAATTAGGTTGACCACAGCAGCTTGCCACTCCCACTGAGTCCCACCATTACAAGTAACAAATTTAGCACAATAAAAGTTAGAGTGTGTTTTTTTCTTTTTCTTTTTTTTCGGGGTGGGGGGTGGTAATGTAAAACCATATTATTTGACCATTGTAAGCACTCAATTTCAGTAAAACATAACAGAACTAAACACCCGTTTCTCACAAAGGAAAACTATATTCAAAACATTTGCCTTACTAATTCTCCCTTTTCAAGCATTGATTATTGGGAGTTTGATGATGATATAGTCTTGGATATTATAAAACATATAAAACTGAAAAATAAGCAACAATGATTTCAAAACAAAAATGCATCCCGAAGTTGCAACATATAAAGCAACCATAGAACCAACCAACACCATAAAGATTCATCATATTAAACCATACCTTCATCAAGAACAATCCCCACATTCATCTTCCTAAACACCTCCGACTCTGCGAGCTTTTCGGCCCCATCATGCCGACCGATTTCTTCATCTGGTGCAAAAACAACATAAACCGTCCTCATGGGACGAACCCCGAGTCCTTCAGCCCTCTAATCGCTTCCAAATACTGCATCACCACACACTTCATATCCTGTGCACCACGTGCATATATATATGCCCTTCTGCGTCAATCTCCTCCCCAAAGGGATCGTTCTTCCACTTGGTTTCTTCCACGGTGTGGGAATAGAGCATAATGGAAGGGGGATTGGGATGAGTGCCTTCCCATTTGAGGATGAGCACGGGTTTGTTGGGGACGAAATTTAGGATCTGGGTGGATAGAGAGAGGAATTGAGACTGAGAGAGGAGGAAGGAAGTGGATTGAGAATAGTCAGGGATTGGTTGGGAGGAGTAGATTTGGAGGGATTGTTGGAAGCGAGAAAGGATTGGAGAGGAGGAGAGTTTTGGGGTGGTGAGAGAGGAGAGGTTGAGGAGAGAGAAAAGGAGGATGATTTTGGAAGGGAATTTCATTGGAGTGGAGTTAGGAAGAGGCAGTTGAAGTAAGAGGTGAAGCAGGAGTGAGAGTGAGAGTGAGAGTGAGAGTGAGAGCAGAAAAGAAAAAGAGGATGAGGAGAGCAAAGGAGAATAGAGATGGAATGAATCTTTCCAAAAATTCCTTTCGCATTAGGAGTGCTCTGGAGCTCGAAATCGAATAAAACCCTTTCTTTCATATTGTTCCCGGGCATATGCACACCAATGCACTAACGCACGTATGCATGCAGACGTTCGCACAGACACACGGACTCACGGGCTCCATAACGTGTTTTTATAATTATATTTTATTTTTATTTAATTATCTCCGTAAAGAGGCGAGCTTTTAAAGTAAAATGTTTATATTTATTTCCTTCCTTTTCTATTCATTATTGTTTACTTGACTAGCCAATCATATAATTTTTATATATTTCTTTCAATTTTCACCCTTTTTTATCCATTCAAATACAATGTAAGAATTTCTATCACGTCAAACCATGAGAAAAGGGAAATAATGAGACCACAAGATTTGAATTAGTTTTCTTAGATCATGTACAATGCTAAGAACTATATTTTAGGTCTCTAAGTATTAAGTTTCTTAAAATTTCTTCACTTTATCTCTTTCTTAAACAAAGGTCCTTAAAAATATGTTTATATTATTTATAGAACATACAATACAACTTTCAACTAAAACAATACATTTAAAAAGAAAAAAAAAAGTTACTAAAAACTCAAATTTTTGTAAGAACTTTCTCACAATGAAGAAGGACCTCAAAAAATAAGTACTCAGCAAGTGCTTGTCATAGGTTATTGTGCCAAGCACCCGACATTGTATATACTCTTATGCTTGCATATATAAAAGGTGGTGTCCTTGTTAACCACCGGTTGGTCTTTTTTCCATGGTTATCAAGTCATGTATAACTTTATGTTTTGGATAATATCAAAAACTATTACTTGAGCTTATATTTTCATTTTTATATGTGAAATTTGAAATCATTAATTCGATGTTCAATTGAAATTTTATTAATCAAATTTTACAATGGAAGCCTAAATTTACTAAATTCCATAACTAATTGAACTTATACTTGTCAAATTTCATAAATTGACATAACAATATCCATTAGTCAAAATACAAGTTATTAGCAAGATAATAGATTTAACAACCAGAAGTTTGATTAGGTATAAAATTCAACAATTTAAAATATTGAATATAAAATTAGAAAATTATTCAAAGTTTAGGCAAAAATTTTGATATTATCCATATTTTATATATATACATTTTTGAAAATTTTTATTATTCATTCTTTTTCATAGTAAAACCTTTTAGCTATTTATAATTTTTATTTTATCACTTATGCCTTTTCACTACTACTACATGTTGGATGTTAACAATTATTTTCTTTAGAAAATATATCCAAAAGACATACTGTCACGCTCTTAAACCTAACAAGGTGGTAACCACTTGCCATGTGTTTTACTTAAATAAAACATACTAAGCTTCCTAACTTGAATTATTTATCTTAATCCAATTTTACTTGGTGAAATTCTTCATTAATTTTTGTACACATATGTTAGGATGAATGGAAGGTTATTCTTATATGATTTTATATTCTAAAAGCCTTTGATGAATTAATTTGAATTTTATGTTTTAAAAATCCATTGATTAGTTAATATGGTTTAAAAACTCATTGTACATATATATCATATCATAAAGTCCAAATAAAAGTCCAAGGCTTAAAAGGCAAATGTAGTAAAGTCTACAATCAAAGTTTAACATTCCAAAAGTCTCTATACAGTCTAGCTAAGAATAAAGTCTGATTCCAATAGAAAATAAAATGGAACGTCTAATGAACTGGATAGGAAGCCCAACTATTGAAAGAGAAACTAAATATCATCACATGTAAACTTGATATCCTGATTCACAACATCAAATTTAAAATCATACTCATCATGAGTAAAGTTAATGTATAGTCCATCACATTAAAAAATTGTAACTCTATAGCCATAAGCACACACTATACTACCTATATGTCTGTTTAACTCTAATGTAGCAATCAATGTTCATCTAAGCTATTGATTTAAGTTTAATCAAACAACACACTTCCAACATAAGAGTATCACATGACTTTTCAATACGGTGGGGAGCAAGGGGTCTGAATCCCATCACAAGCAGCCATTCAAGGGTTAACATGATCAACTAGGCCACCATGTCTTTGACACTACAACCACAAATAGTCTCATAGGAGGTTCATTGCTCCATGTATAACGTGTTTAAAGGAAAAAGAAAAAAGAAAAATTCATGAAATGATTTCATTCACATTTAAAGAAAAATACAACTCCAATCCTCTCATAAAGATGGAAAGATATATGGAAGGGAACTCATTAAAGACTAATTACTCTACATTGAGTAAATTAAATACACATTTTCATGATAGATAGGAAAGCTAATAAATCTACCATGACTACATTAATAAATACAAATAGCCTAAAAAACTAGATGCAAAAGCTTAAGGTTCAAGTAAAACCACAATAGGAGCTAAAAGCAAAACCAAATCACAAGCTAAAGAGAAAGCTTGAGCCATAATCAAATGTATAAAACAAAATCAAAATCAAGGTCAGAGCCAATTTTAGAGGAAGATTTATAAAGGCAAAAGCTTTTAGAGGAGGATTGGTTATAGGTCGACACATACTGTAATTTAATTCCACCTTCTTCAATTTCTACTTGTATAAATTGACGATCTAGCATAACATGTTCTATTCTCGTATAAAAAAGCTAAGAACTTAATTTACTTAAAGTAAATCATATCAACCTATATATTGAATCCTTCAAATGTATAAGCACAAAACCTATCCCCATATCTATAGTTATAACTAGAGACAATTGAAAACAATATCCCATGAGGGGTGAGCCAAAGCCAATACATAATCACCACGTGCACACATGTATGCCATGTAAACATATCACATACAATTTATATCTAATGTAGCATTCACAAGTTATTACCTTTATTTAGGTATGGTATACAAAACAATCTTAGTATCTCAAGACTTGAAATAGTTTAAAACCCCACAACATAGACGTATACATATACATATACACACTTGGTGTGGGTACTCTCCAACACTCTTAAAGCCAATCATGTAGTCATCTCATCCCAAAGTTGCTATCAAATTAGCTATTAGTACAACCAATCCACTAAAGCCTTCTATACATGTATCCCATAATACCTGTATAGCTTGGTTGTAGCTCTCTCCTAACAAATTAACTCTATACATGTATCCCAAACAACCTCTTCAAATAATAACCTTAGCTAACTAGAGTGTTGGTGCAGTTGGCCATGTGTTTTCTTTAGTTAACTTCAACTTTAAAATCAACCCAAAAAAACTTTGGTTCCAATTTTCCCAAAAAATTCAACCTTTGATTTAATTCCTCTATTGTAAAACACTAAGAATCAACATTCCCAACCCCATACAACTTAAATTACAGGTATCTACACCACACTTTTAATGATAGAATATTAAATTAGCTGTCTATCAGGACCTTTTCATATCCGATGGTAAACTTCCAATTTGTATAATTCCATCCCTAAATTTATTCAAGCTCTAACTTGTAATTATCCTAATTTCCTTAATTATATGATATCAACCACTTAATTGATCTAACCCTTTGCATCTAGCCTTTAGGAGAAAACTAAAATGAAAGAAGAAATGCAACGTACCTTTTATTGTGCATGCAAAGATAACCAAGGAACCCAAGGCACTCTTTTTTCTTGTTGATTCTTAAATTGACAAAGCTATAATTTCCATGATTTCCTTTTTCCTTCTTTCCATGAATTGATCAATACTCAATGTGGGTTTGTTTCCACTTATATTCAATGATTAACGAAATGAGGAATTGTCACTTATTAGAGATAAAAGAGGTGCAAATTTTTAGATGAACCACTAGGGCTCGTAAATTGAGAGATCAAAAAGAGAGGGGTGGAGAAAAGTATAAAGAGAGAAAAGGAAGAGAGTGTTTTTCTTTCTTCTTCTTTTTTACGGCCTGACTACTTTTTAGAATATAATAGATATGAAATAAAAGAATTATTCCTTAGAAATGGTTGTTACTAGCAATAGACTAAAAATTTATATTTCAGTATTTACTTTATGTAAATTTTTCTAGTAGGGAATATTTATTTAATTGTCTACCTTACCTTATTAATTATATTATCAAATTGAGAATATAACCTATTTGATCATTATGGAATATAACCAATAGTTATTTTATTAAGAGTGAGGTTGTCTATTACTGAAGCTTTTTATTTCTTATGAAGAAATAAAAATACAACTTATAAAAGGTAATAATTATTCCCATTAAAGAGGAATAGAAATGTCGTCTAGAATAAAAATTCCTAGATCAATGGAAAGAATTTTGAAAATAATTATTTTATTTCTTGTCTATTTTCTCTAAGTAAATAAATCATTTTGTTTTATCTATTTTGAAAAAGAGACAAAACAAAGGGGTAGGGTTTATTTAAGGGGTGTGGCCCAATTAGAGTTAGTGCCTTAAAAGGATAAGGATTTCATTAAATTAACTTAAAAAGAATAAAATAAAATAGAAAGGGATTGACCGAAATGTCCTTGCCTCTATTTTTTTTTTTTTCAAGGAACATTTTAGTGGCTTGGATTCAAAATCTCTCAACAAAAAGGATTTGAGATTTACATAAAAAGAGAAGCAAATATTCAAAAGCAAACGATAAAGTGCATTTTATTAAATGACTAGCAAATGGTGTGCTTTTGGTGCAAAATAATTATACATGAAATTTTTAGTGAAAATGATAAGAACATAATACACCCTTAATGTATAAGCCTCATAATATATAATATACTTAGCTTTCATTTTTTTTTTTTTTAGAAATTTTAAGTTAATAACATACGGGGTCGTTATTTTTTTTAATTTAAATTATGAATAATTTATTAAATAATATTGCATTCAAGTATTTATACCTTTTAGAGAAAATTGATAAATCCAAATATTGCACCAAAAACATCCGAATTTCGTAAACATGGTACATTCGCACGTTAAAGTTACATTTGCATGTATTTCGTAAACATGTTTCAATCTTTTGCCAACTATATTTTACATCTTCTCAAACTTGATTTCTATGTGACCAATTTATTTATTTATTTTTAAGAGGCTAGTCGTGGTTGCAATATACTCGAATTGCATGTCCTGAAATAATCATTTCATGTATGTTATGTTTCTGGTGAATCATATATCAATCTTATTGGGTGAATTGGAATCTTCAGCATTTTCACTTCTATCAATTTCTTTAGTATTAAAATTAATAGTTCAAATTTGTCTAAATTTTTAAACTTTTTGAGGATTATTATGACAATATCTTTTGCATTACAATCTCAACTATTGAGACATCTATAAAGGAGAAATTAAAGAAATGAAATTGGATAGGATTTGAGTATGTAGATGGGGTAATATCGTAATAGCATATTCGATGTCCGAATTTTATCTGATTTTTTAATTAATTACTAGAATTTTGAAATTTTCGATTTGAGTATATAATTGATTTTTTCAATATTAGTATATTATTTGTGCTAACTCCATCAATAATAGTCCATCTAGTTGGATATTTTAACCAATAATAAAGTGCCACGTGCTCCAAGCATTTATTTTAATGACCATATTACAGTTGGAATATTTACGCGATATTAAGGTATGATTAGCAGTTTCCATCTCTTTTATCTTCGAATCACATTTATTTATTTATTAGGTTTCCATTGCAAGTGGAATAATTATTATACTACACGACTCATCACATGATCAACATGAAAAGGAAATATTTGATAGTGATCTTTCTTTGACTAATTGAACCAAGAAATCTTTTTTTGTAGTAGCATTTCATACGAAATAATGAGCTGTTGGTATTTTGTGCAACAAAAAAAATGTTCATCATTGAATTAGTAATATCTAAACTCCATAGTTTAACAATTCATATTCCAACATAACCCAATAATTAATGATTTGTTTTCGAATTGACTTATTTTAACCCTCTAACTAATTAATTGGATTACGATCATATTTACATATTCTAAGCACTATCTAATGGTATTATTTCTTCTTATTATGTGCTATTATATTGTCTTGTGATATTTATGCACTAATTTTTTTTTTTTTGTTTCTTTTATGTGCATTATAATGACATGATCTTATGTAATAAAGATCATATCAAAAAACCGTTGTAAGTTTCAAAACTCATTCAGATTTTATAGTCAAGTACTCAAATTCTATTTAAGTAATTAAGTAGTAAATTTTTTCATGAAATTGAATTGGCTTCTATCCATTATATTAATTTAAAAATATGATTCTTTTCTCGAATGTATGCATTAGACCAGCTATATCTAATATATGTGTAATACTTTGTTTTTTTATTTACATTGTAGTGAAATGGTACATCTAGTACCTAATACTATTTGCGTAGCACATGTGCTGGCAACAAATAACAACTAACCATAGTGATTATGATATTGGGATATCAACATGACGGTACAAGATGGAGAAACCAATGGATACAAGTACAAGAAGGATGATGGAGTTGACTGTGAACTTCGCAACCCACATAAATGGATACATTAACCTTGTACATATTGAACATGTCAGTTTCATGACAAAAATCCATTGATCGGTTTGGGTACATTACGTGCATGGATGACATAAGATCATGAACCAATATAGGTACATACGGGCATACATATATGGTTGAGTACATGGACCACGGAAATATTTATTGGGTAATAAAAATGCATGTACTGAAGGTGCAGTGGACCAAATGGAATACATACGAGATTTATATATTATTTTAATTGATCATTCCAAAGAAAAACTAGAGAATCTCCTATTTATGACTATTTATGTAGGTCATCCTGTGCTGTTGTATAATGTTGTGGAATTCCCATTATATTTACACGTTATACTACTCGATTTATATAAAGTTAAGATAAAAAGAAAAAAAGAAAAAAAAATCCTTTTATTATTAAGCAAAATACATAACACATGCCAGATTAAAATTGATGTATTCTTGTGTATGGCAGAAGATAAGACCACAATAAGTTAAGATTAGGGAAATATGTGATTATGCCTAACGTGTGTTTTACTCAATTCTTTGTTCTTTTTTTTTCTTTCCTTAAATTGCAATATACATTTTAATGTAAAGAATGAGGAATTGAATCTAATCCATCCAATTAAAAGACTAACATTCATACAACTAGCACTCATACCACTCAAACTACACAATGAGAGCTTTAGGAATGTTTTATTGGCTCCCAAAGCCATAATAGGGTTTTTATTAGTGTACCATCTTCTATGCCTTTGGATACTTTTGCCTAAAATAGTGATCTAGTAATGCTAAATTGAAAGACATAGTTAATACATATAGGTAGATAGGCAGAAAAATACAGCCAGGTTAAGACAATGATTGTGTCATCAAATCATTCTTTCCCCAATTTAACCAATGTGGTGTATCAAAATGAGATTATATATCAAATCAAACAATAAATAAGTATAACTTATAACTAAACACAACGACAAGATTTCTTATTACATTTTCATTTAATCTTATCCAATCACACTTAATAACAAAAGTCACTTCCTCTTGATTTCTTAGCCCAATCTAGTCTACAATAGTTAATCCATTGCCTAATCCTATCTCTTGTGAAGTGATAGGTGCTTATCTTTTCAAATTTCCAGCTTGTGATAACTATTATAAAGTCGGTTCACAATTTACATATTCTGTATTTGTTTTAGCACTAGATCCATAACACCTAAGTTGTTTCCCCCCAACCTTGCACCATACTAATATGGCCACTAATGGTAAGTCCTCAACCCTTGTAACTCCCAACAATAGGAGCATCCATTTCACATCCTATCTAACTACTTCATCTTAACCATCCTAAAGGGTCATTATTAATGGACCCATGACTTATGTATCCTGCTTGCATTAGGAGTATATGTCCCATGTCTAAATTCAACATAATCACTCTATTCCACTTTTCTAGGCCACTCTGGTGACCATAGGTTAGTCCATCACCCTTATACTCTACCACGCATTATGAGTAGGCATTCCAAGATGCCTAACCAATAGCATCTAGTAACTTGGAATGCATTATAAGAGCTTAATTTAAACCAAACCATTTTCATACACATTAACATACAAAATAAATAAAACCTATGATTTAATTACTATTGAATTATAGTTTGGAATAGATATAGGGGGATACAATCAACTTAAACTCAAAATTTAGTCTATTGAACTATTCTAAAAGTGAATGGAAACTATCTTGATTCAACTGACTAAAGTGTGGTCTGGTCAATAAAACTTGATGAAAGGGGCATCTTTTGGTTTTTAGATGAGTTTCGTCAGGGTTTTTTTTTTAGTAGATGAACTTAACCACTTCAAATTTGAACTTCCACCTCCTTTACTTAGCTTGGTTGATTCAATTGTAGTTTGGTCTACCACTCTAGGTTTTTTAGAGAATCATCTTTTGAATTATTATTATTTTTTAAAATCTTATGTTTTTTTATTCCTTAGCTTACTTGATGTTTTATTCATGCGTTTCCACTCACATTATGCATGATTAACTACATTTTTAACGTAAATATCTTATTTAGGTATTATACTAACTAATTCATAAAAAACTTATTCTTCTATTCCTTAAAACTCATTTAAGTTCTTAGAATTATATTAACTCACCTTGGTGTAACTTAAGTTTAGGAAAATTAATATTAATGGAATCTACTTAATCAAGCCTAAACTAACATTAAACAAGGGAAAATTATAGGAACAAAGATTAAAACGTTTAGGATCAAATTTAAATAAGGGATCGAATTTTCAAGTAATTAAAATAAATAATCAACAATATACAAAATGATTAAAATAAAGCATTAAAATTTTAAGTAATTAAAATAAATTATTAACGCTATATTAAATGGTTCAAATAGAAAATCACATCACTATTATGTAAATATGCCACACTAGTTGGATTTAACAGTGTTATAACAATATTGCAATAGTATTATCTATTTAAATCACTTAGTATAATATTAATCACTTCAAAATCCAATTTTCTATTTAAACTTGATCACAAACATCGATTCTCATGCTTATAATTTTTTTATTAATTATTTTCTAAGGCCTAATCTTAAGGGTGATTTCTAGTTAAGATTTAGACTAGGATAGATGAAATACTAGAAGATACATATTTTGCAAAAAGAAAGGAGTAAGCGTAACAAGGGAATACACCATTCTCCAGGGGCTTCCTTTCTACAACTCCATCTCGACTTGCAACAAAAATCATATTTCACAAAACAGAGCCCTAGAATTAAGGTAGCTAGAGTATTTAGTGCATTTGATAGAACTGATCACAATGCACGTAGTCATTCGATGCCTTGTTATAGCTCTATTTTATGTTAATTAGCTATTTCTTTGCATGTGACATGATGTGCAACAAAACATGACTATCAATGGTAGTTTTTGCCAAAGTTAATCGAAGGGACAAAGATGTTTGTTCCCCAAATGCTGCTATCTTGAATAGCGGTCCCACCAAACTTGACCAGAAAGCATAAACTTATGGAATAAATTGGCATACGTTTATTTATTGATTCCGGTTAGCAGTAACTAAGGTGTTCGGTCGTAATTGGTGAAGACCATCTTAAGATGTTCGGCGAAGCAATGTATCCATACGTGAGATTGTACATGTACGATGGAGCAGAGAGTTGGTGGAACGAAGAGCTAAGAAATAGAGAATAACTGGTATTGGTCCATCTTCATGAATTAGCTAGCATTCCTGCTTGAAATGGAGACCACCTGGACCACGTTCAAGAAAGCATTCTCGCTTGACACCAGGACCATGGTGCAAGTAGAACTCGAAATCAAATTGCAAGATCAGCGAGGACAACTTGCTCAAGATTATCTCACCTGTAAACGCATTAGCAATGTATTGGCAAAAAGCACACAATCTCTCTACGCAAGCCTTCTTGAGACAAGATTGATTCTCTGTCATTTGTACAAAAGAAATGATAAGTTACAGGCTGCAATCAAGACCTGATTACCATCCAACCGCGGTAAATTATATAATGTGGCAGAATAATATGCTTGTATCATGTCTGCTCCTAACAAAAGTGAGTGATAGTCATACAATGGAGAAGAATAATCTACTTCGTGAATCTTCTGAATTTAGCTTATTACATGGACAAACCACTCCTCCAAAAGAGTATAGAAGTGTCAAGGTCAAAGCACTATATCCCTGCTCACACAAGCATGACACACTCCCATTCATTTGGTTCCCACAATTTTATTAGGTGGCATGCCACTATAATACACAAGAGACCTCAGTTGGTAACCAAACCAGGTCAAGTTCATTAGCAACTGACTACAGTTCATCTCGGAAGCTCCCATCTTTCTTGGGTTCAATATAGGAAGAATAGGTTTTAATTATTGACTGATAGACTTCAATTCCTTTCAGGTATTCTGCTTGGTGAAGAAACTGCAATAAGAGAACATTGTATAAGCCACTGTATAGGTTGGCTGCCCGGAAACCATTCATGTCCATATCTTCACTGTCACTAGTATTACATAAATGACACTACGACTTTCAAGGATATGTATGTTTTAGACAGGATCACAAATTAACCTTTATCTGACATGCATAAATGCCTATACTACTAAACTAAGCACATTTAGATCCAAATGTATATTGAAATGGAAGGAGATATGATCAAAATGTTCAAGCTTAAACGTTCAGGCCCTGCATGGACATATGTTTTAGGCTCTTATAGACCTTAGAACCAGATGCTTCAAATCTCTGAGTAATGGTATTAGCCTGAAACTTTACATTATCGCCTTATTTAACGAGCACGCAAGTACGTATAGTAAGACAAGCAACTATTAAGCATAAATGATGATATAGAAGATGAGAACAGCGACCAGAGAACTATAGCAGAACTTGTATTCTGAATAAAGATAGCCAAGAGAGTGTAGAAATGAATAAGCTTTGTCACCTCGTTATGATCATGGAGTAGAAGAGGAGTGTTTGCCATAGGAGAAAAACCAATAGCGGGCAAACCCTGTAGTCGGAAATACCGAGCATCCGTTGAGGCAGGAAAGATTTCAGGTTTGCCAGGTTTTCCACCAGCTTTTTCAATGGCTTCTTCTAGCAGTGACCACCAGGGGTTAGAACAATCAGTTGCTGTAAGTAATGGTTTACCAAATTTGTCATAGAGAGCACCCTTCTGTTTAAACTGCCAAAGATGCACATTCTCCAAGCAGTTATGGACTAGTAAACCAATTATCATTTCAGTAGAACTACCAATTACAAAAATGCCATAAGACATCCAAATATACATGCTATAAATAGATGTCCTTCTACCAACAGCTCTAATATGCACATGCCAAAGTTCAGATCAAGTTAAAACCATATATATAGACTCCAGTGATGCATTCAGTCATTTCCACAGAAGACAGAGACATGTAATCATAAATTAAAAACTTAAGGACAACAGAGTACTTGAATTTAGACCACTTAGTCAGACAGCCTGCCCATCAGCCTGCATAATTTTTTTAGACTTAGGTTCCCCAGACAAAATTTAAAATTAGCAGGCCTCTTGACCAGACAGCATACACAGGCCTGCACTGGTTTTCAGGGAGAAAACGGGTCCAGGCCTGCCTAATGCTGAGGTATTGGATAGCTTCCAGCAACCACAAAGTGGGAAGGCTCTTTATGCAGGAACACTGGAATAGTTCATGTGCTGCTCTAGTAGGTATACTGACCATTAGCAGAAAGCAATTTTTTTTCACGAGTTAATTACAGAAACCATACCTATGTTCTCACCAATTTTTGGTTTATATACCTGAGTTTTTTTTTTTTTTTTGGATAATTGATAATTTTATTGAATGATAGAAAAGTACAATCAGCAAACAAAAAATAAAATTATAACATTGTGCTAGCGAACTAAATGCTTAGCATCGAAGCTAAACTACAACGGCTTAACATAGGATCGAATTTGGTGAGCTAACAAGCTAACCCCTGAGAGGAGTTCCCCTAATCTCACTTTGTTCCGAGCACGCCATATGCAGTAGACAGATGCCGCTAGTGCGGCTCGGCAGGTCTGATGGGTCGATGAATCCCCTAGTGCCTCCAAAAAACGGGTAATTCCTTGCCAGCTGCTAGATGAAGCTAGGCAATGCAGGAAGTCACACACTACATTCCAAACTTGAGCGGTGTACGCACATTCAAAGAATAGATGGGCATGGTTTTCCGAATACCGGTTACAAAGAAAGCAGGTAGTTGATTGCACTAGTCCTCAGTCAAATACCCTGTCAAGGGTGGAAAGTTTCCCTAGCCAAGCCAACCATAGGACAAAAGAGTGTCTAGGTAAAAAAGATTTGTTCCACACTTCTTTTTACCATGGTATGGTGGGCCCTGGAGGGTTAAAGAAACCATAGCCACTCTTAATGGTATACTCTCCTGTTACTAAGTGTATCCAAAGAAAACAATTCAAAACTGCAGCGTTCGGTTTGAGAGAGGGTGGAATGCAGATGCTAGTCCAAAATGGGCTATCTAGGATACACCATTCATTCCCATCCATAATGGAACAAAGTCTCGTAGTGTGTGGAATGCTTGTGCTACCCATAGCCCGTGCACTAAACAATGTGTCAAGAGGTCCTATTGGGAGCCAAAAATCTACCCACAACGAGATTTCAAGGCCACTGTTGGGCTCCCAAATAAAGCAAGATCTTACTAACCCTCTCAGCTTTAGCAGTTTCTTCCAAGTCCATGAACATACAGCTGGTGCTTTAGAGGATCAAAAGTTCTTACCCTTTAGTAGAATGGAATGAACCTGAAGAGATTTGGAATTTTCTTATTCTCTCTTGAACAAAAATTGTTACATTGACATATATATATATATATACAAAGGGAAATCTAATAAAGGAAATAAAATCTACTAGTTTAATTATGTCCTAGAAGTTAGAATGCAGAATCATAGGAAAAGATCACAACCGATCTTTCCTAAAAACAACTTTCCTAATTTTAACTTTCCTAATATATACATATAACTCTATCTTTGTGAATCTTCAACACTCCCCCTCAAGCTGGAGAGTATATATCATATAATCCCAACTTGTAAATAAAATCTTCAAAGTTCATTCTAGGTAGAGCTTTGGTGAGGATGTCAGCAGTTTGTTGCTTAGTAGGAATGTAGTTTAATTTAACAGTCTCACTCGTCACTTTCTCTGTGATAAAGTGTCTATCAATTTCAATGTGCTTAGTTCTGTCGTGATGTACTGGATTCTTTGCTATGCTGATAGCTGCCTGATTATCACACTTCATCAGGATGAGAGATGAACTTATTTGTCCCAGCTCACTAAGAACCCTTTTTATCCAAATCCCTTCACAAATTCCCTGTGCCAGTGCTCTGTATTCAGCTTCTGCACTACTTCTAGCTACCACTGATTGCTTCTTGCTCCTCCAGGTAACAAGGTTACCCCATACAAAAGAAAAATACCCAAAAGTTGACCATCTGTCAATGATGTTTCCTGCCCAATCTGCATCTGAATAAATTTCAATATCACGATTTTCTGTCTTTCTAAAGAATGGACCTTTCTCTGGTGTCATCTTCAGATATTTAAGGATCCTGTAGACTGCTTCCATGTGTTCATCTGTAGGACTGTGCATGAATTGACTTACAACACTTACTGCAAAACCAATATCTAGTCGAGTGTGTGAAAGATAAATTAGGCGTCCAACAAGTCATTGATATCTCCCCTTGTCTACCAATGTACTTTCTTTTCCGGTGCCAAGTTTCTTCTGACTATCCATAGGAGTATCTACTGGTTTGCATCCAAGCATGCCAGTCTCCTTTAGGAGATCTAGAATATATTTCCTCTGAGAAACAACGATGCCTTTTCTTGATCTAGCTACTTCCATTCCAAGGAAATATTTAAGATTTCCAAGATCTTTAACTTCAAACTCTACTGACAAGTACTTCTTCAAATTCTGTAATTCCTCCTCATCATTTCCAAATATAATAATATCATCGACATAGACTATCAGTATAGCAATTTTCCCAGTGTGTGATTTCTTAACAAACAGTGTATGATCCGCTTGACCCTGTATGTATCCAAGTTTCAAAACAGCCTTTGTGAATCTATCAAACCAAGCTCGAGGAGATTGTTTAAGGCCGTACAAGGACTTCTTGAGTTTGCAAACCTGATTTTCTACCATATTTCCTTTGAAGCCAGGTGGGATTTCCATGTAAACTTCCTCTTCAAGGTCCCCATTGAGAAAGGCATTTTTTATGTCTAGTTGTTGCAAATACCAATCTTGCTTGACGGCCAATGATAGAATAATTCTGATAGTATTAAGCTTGCAACAAGAGCAAAAGTTTCCTGATAGTCTATCCCATAGGATTGTGTAAATCCCCTAGCTACCAATCGGGCCTTGAATCTCTCAATTGATCCATCTGCATTATACTTTATAGAGAAAAGCCACTTACACCCTACGGGCCTTTTCCCAATCGACAGATCTGTGATAGTCCATGTTCCATTCCTCTCTAATGCATCAATCTCATCTTGTACTGCCTTCTTCCACTCAGGGTTTTGTAATGCCTCTTGTATTGTGCTGGGAACCGAAATATCATCAAGAGAAGTAGCAAATGATCTGTAAGATGCTGATAGCCCTTCGTAAGTAACATAGTTGCCAATTGGATGACTTGTACACTGCCTAACACCCTTCCTCAATGCAATCGGCATGCTAGTGTCATCAATGCTAGGAATTCGCACATCTCCAGCCCTATCCGCACCTATGTTTTCTTTAAGTGGACTTGAAATTGAGTTAATATCTTGGCCATATACTGGTTGTGATTCACGCTCTATCTCCTGTCTTTTGTTCCTCCTGATGTAAACTTTACAATCCTTATTAGCGAGTTGTGGAGCCACAGAAGAAGAAACAGTGTTTGGTTGGACTAATGACTGAGCATGCATGGGTGTGGACGAGTCTCGTGTAAATTCAACGGGCACAAGCACAGGTTGAGAGGGATTTGATGACTCTAAGTGGACAACAGGTACATACTCAAGAAGGGACTCCCAATCTTGATGTTCATTCACGCTCTCCCCCTGAACATGAGATTTGGGATAAAAGGACACATGTTCAAAGAACGAGACATCCATGGTGGTGTAAATCTTTTGTTTGTTGGAGAGTAACATTTATACCCTTTTTGAGTTGGAGAGTACCCTAAAAAAATGCACTTATTAGCTCGAGGATCAAATTTACTACGGTGTGGAGAATACACATGAACAAATGCCGTGCAACCAAATACCTTAAGTGGGAGATCAGATGACGCTGCATGGGTATGAGGAAAAGTTTTTAAAAGAAGTTGACGTGGAGATTGAAAAATAAGGACTCTAGATGGCATACGATTGATCAAATAGGTAGCTGTGAGAATGGCTTCTCCCCAGAAATAATTTGGAACATTAGAGGAAAACATGAGACACCGGGCAACCTCTAAAAAATGTCTATTCTTGCGTTCAGCCACCCTATTTTGTTGAGGAGTGTTAACACAAGAACTTATGTGGATGATCCCATGGTTCTGAAGGTAGGTATTTAGACTACTAGTGAAGTATTCCCTAGCATTGTCTAACTTGAGTACCTGAATTCTAGAATTAAATTGATTTCGAACCATAAGATTGAAAGTTTTAAAAATTTGCCCAACTTCTGACTTTTCTTTCATAAGGAATACCTAGGTTAACCGTGTATGATCATCAACAAATGTCACAAACCATCGAGTGCCAGAAATGTTTGTTACCCGTGAGGGTCCCCACACATCACTATGGATCAAAGAAAAAGCAGTGGAAGGTTTGTATGGAATTTGAGGATATACTTTTCGAGTATGCTTTGCAATCTGACAAATTTCACAATGAAAAGATGCTGGAATTCTATTGGTAAATAACTTGGGAAACAATTTTGCAAGGTACATAAAGCTAGGATGACCAAGACGATAATGTAATAATATAATTTCACTATCTTTATTGGCATTAGAATTTAACACAAAATTGAAAGGCTCTAATAGATTCTAAGATTGGACATAACTTGCTTGAACCTCTTGGCTTGAGGAGCGACCACATGAGAGAAGATAGAGTCCAGAGCACAATTCAGCACTGCCAATCATCTTCCCCGATTTCAAGTCCTGAAAAACACATAAGTTTGGATAAAATTTAGTAACACATTGAAGATCATAAGCTAATTTACTAATGGATAACAGATTACAATCCAAGTTTGGAACATGGAGAACAGAATTGAGATGCAACTCTTTAGTGAGTTGGATAGAACCTGTCCCAACAATTTTTGAATTGGAGCCATCAGCAATACGGACAGAAGAGTGATCATGACTTGACTTATAATTTTGGAGAAGAGTAGCATCTCCTGTCATGTGATCAGAAGCACCAGTGTCGACTATCCATGGCCTCATTCATCCTTTGTTAACATTGAAGGCTGTATGTAAATCCGTTTGAGCAACCAAACCACTCCCAGTAGTGCTACCAATGTCAACTTTACCAAACAGTTTTTTTAGCACTTCCATCTGCTCTTTACTGAATAGGCTAGGCTTATGAACAGGAGCTCTCTCAGAGTTGGAAGCCACGCGTGCTTTGCTGTCCCTATCAAATCGTGGCTTTGGTTTCCAATCAGCCGGTTTGCCATGGAGCTTCCAGCAAGTTTCTTTGTAGTGGCCTGGTTTCTTACAATAATCACACCAAGGCCTTTCCCGTTTCTGACGATCGCCACCATTGTTGGATGATCAGACAGCAAGGGCAGAGGCACCCAGAATTGAGGTAGGTTGTTCTTTAGATCCCATCATCACTTTCTTTCTACTTTCTTCACGCCTGACCTCTGAGAAAGCCTCCCTAATACTGGCAATGGTTTAGTTCCCATAATTCGACCTCGAACATCATCCAATTCCCTGTTAAGTCCTAAGAAAAATTTGAACCACCTTTTTTGTTCCACAATCTTCTTGTAGGTTGCTGCATCTTCTTGACAATTCCATGAGTAAGTTTCAAATAAATCGAGTTGCTGCCAATACCTCGTGAGGGTGTTATAATATTGAGTAACGGATTGCTCTCCTTAGCGGAAGTCATGAAGTATAGATGAATACTGACCAACGTGATATTTTAACGAGAAAAGATGAATACTGACCAGGAGATGAAGGGCTGGCAGGAAATGGAAGATGGGCTGGAGATGAATACTGACCAAGAGAGGAATACTGACCAGGAGATCTGTGCTGCCGGAGCCCTAGCAGGAGACTGAACGAGCACGTCGTGACGCTAGAGTGAAGGGATCTATGCTGCCGGAGCCCTAGCTATGGTGGAGAAAGCAACGACAAAATCACGTCAAAAAGAATTGCTCTGATACCATGAAGAGATTTGGAATTTTCTTATTCTCTCTTGAACAAAAATTGTTACATTGACATATATATATATACAAAGGGAAATTTAATAAAGGAAATAAAATCTACTAGTTTAATTATGTCCTAGAAGTTAGAATGCAGAATCATAGGAAAAGATCACAACCGATCTTTCCTAAAAACAACTTTCCTAAAGGTGTCACTTTCCTAATTTTAACTTTCCTAATATATACATATAGCTCTATCTTTGTGAATCTTCAACAGAACCCATTCTGGCCATAAGCTCTTCGTGCCCTCCTTGCACAGTCTCTATATGTGCTTGATTTGGATTGCCTTATTCCAAAGATGGATATTTAAGATCCCTAGGCCTCCGTTTCTTATGGGCTTGCACACTTCCGCCCATCTAACCTTAGCTTTTGTGAAAATGTGTGGGCTACCACTCCAAAGAAAATTCCTTAGTAATTGTTCTATCCTTGAGACAACCAACTTAGGTAGGAGAAAAATAGAGCACCAGTAGACTTACATGGAAAATAAGACAAATCTGATCAATTAAAGCCTACTGATAGAGCCATTTTATACTTAATCTTTATAGTATAAATTGTGTTAATTCATTATTGATTTTATAGAAATCATAAGGAAATGGTACTTAATTCTATTATGGTGATAAATCAGGTTAAATGGAGTCAAGGATGCTAATTCAAGTAAATTAGAGAAGTCATCTACAACTTGGATCAAGACAAGGATTTACACTGTCGGAGGGAAGTACATGGGCGCGTAATTGAAGTATACGGCCGTGTACTTGGTTTTGAATCAACAGGAAGATACACGGTTGAAATACACGGCCGTGTATCGGAAGCACGGTTTGAGGCACGGCCATGGCGCAAACCGTGTTACACACTGGACGAGAAGGCGGAAATGTGGACTTTCAACAGAGAGAGACACGGCTTAGGGCACGGCCGTGGTGGAAGCCGTGGGAGAAACCATGCTTGGAGCCGTGGTGGAAGCTAGACATGCCAAGGATGAAGACTTGTAGATCATGCACAGAGGAAGGCACGGTTGAAAATCTAGCCGTGGGTGTAGCCGTGCTACACACTGGACACGGAAGATGATACGTGAATTATGCACAGAGGAAGGCACAGCTTGACCCACGGCCGTGTGGTAGGGCGTGCCAGGCAGACGAAGATTCACTTCTCGAAATCTACTTGGAAAAGGAAAGATATTTTCGTATCTTGCTAGCAAAAGATCACATGCCATCCCTCTAACAATATAAATAGAACCAACCCTAGAGGGTGAGAACAATTTTTTAATCTTTGGATCTTGAAGAACCTTGGATCATCTTGGAGGCAGAGCAGGCAACCGGGTTCATGATGTTTCTACTTTTTATTTTCGTTTTGTTGATGAACATGAGTAGCTAAGCTACTTTTCTAGCCAAAGGGTCATAGATGTTTAATTCTCCACGAATTGTGAGGTCTAATTGACTTGTATTTAATCTATTCGTTGTTTTCGGATATTCATATATCTTCTGATCGTTTTGTCATTATTATCTTTGTTGATTGGTATGAATAGAGCTCTTCTACTCAATTAGCAAGTTAATATATTGTCAACTAGCACGTCAAATCCGTAATTGTTTGATTGTTCTAGTCTCAGTGACACAATAACATGTTTGGTTATAAAATAGATGATCGAATTCATGTTATGGAGGTGTGTGATCATGTTTAAATAGGTTATCTTATAATCTACTGGCATGAATTGGTGGTCTCTCTAGTTTTTAATGCTATTGGTAGATTAAATCCTAAGCGCTTGTCTGGGGTTGTCTAATCGATAAGAGAAATAATCAAAGAGCTTCTCTTGGTTATCGAGGAAGTACGGAGAGATAGGTTGTTAGAGCTTGTTAATAACCATAACCAGTTTATCTAGGAATAAGAATAGAAAACATTTGCATCGATGATCAATTCCTTGAATTAAACTATCTTGATTCCTTTGGCTAGGCTTTTATCAATATTCAATTTTCTTATCTTGTTTTAACTTTATTCGATTCACAAACCAAACCCCCATTTTCCTTTTCCTTTTTATTCTCCTTGGATAGAAATAAATTTAACCAATCTCTATGGATTCGACCCTACTCACCACTATATGCAATTCATATAATTGTCTAGGAGTAGGTTTTATTTTTGTTGGATTCGACACCCATCACCTACTAACACAAGACAAGTATTTAGCTGTACAGGAGTTGATTCGTGATAGAGTACATTCCACTAACACCTCACAGTCCTACTTTTTGAGTTTAAAGGAAATGAGAGAAACCCCCAAGTATCGTACTGGTAACTGACCCTCACTGAATTGAGTGGATTGTAGAATGACCTCTCTGGTACTCGATGGAACATGAGAGAAGAAAATGTTACTTTTGTTGTTGTTGACCGCCAATCCCGAGATGGCTTGGAAGTTCTGTAAGGTTTCTTTTACTAGGGATATAGATTCAATGTTGCCTTAGCAAATATGAGGAGATTGTCGGCAAAGCAAAGGTGAGTTAGTCTTTCATTCTGACATCTCCAATATAGTGAGAACCCAGGTTTATAAATCAGCTTCCTCAACTACGTGGAGAGAATTTCCATGCACAGGACGAACAAGTAAGGCATATGGGATCCCCTTGTCTCAACCCTTGTTTGCTTGCGAAGAAACCCACCAATTCCCCATTGATGTTGATGGAGTATTTGGGTGCAAAGATACATTGGCTGATGAGGTTGCAGAAATACTTTATATACCAATTAGATGATGAAAAGAGGTATGTGAAAAGCATGTGGGGCAAATAAATAAATAAATAAATAAAAATAAAAATATTTGGATTGAAGAAAAGGACAAAGGGGTAATAATTTGGGCCTATTTTTTGCCCATCATTCTGTGTGCCTACTTTTACCATCTAAGCAATGTTTTTTAAAGAGACAAAAACACAAGTATGTCAAGGTAAAGATCCAAAATATAGGTATGAAAAGTGAAACAAAATGGAAAAAAAATATTAACCCTTTTTTAATCAAACAACTAAGGTGCATGGCCGTAATCTGACTGGCTATTTCCAGGCACATGAACCATTATATAAGACCCAGCTTGAGTTATATATAGGTAAACTCAAGAAGAAACCTTAGCAAGATTTGAACCTAGACTACAATGTCGCTAGAGCTCATTATACATTAGGCCAACCCTTGGGATTGGCAGAAAGCAACTGACCTAATCAAATGACAAGAAATTGATGCAAGTAACAAAATTAAAAAAAAAAAATGTTCATAGATTGGATCTTATCCAGAATCTTACACTCAATCTTTTGTTGTATGTCAACAAATGAGAGCATTATCAAATGTTCATATAGGCCCAAAAAAATTGCTCATAGGAGATATTTGCCTATTTTCCTGTACCACTTATCATCTGGATAAAGCTTAAGTGAAGCATGCATGATTCATTTCCTGTTTCCCAGATTAATAAGCTAGCAATTTGATTCATTTGAAATCAAATTAACATCAACATCAATCCTATTCAAAGAGAATAGATAAAAAGAAGCTTGCCTCAGCTTGGTATTCATTTGTGCCAAGATTGGCATAAGAATCAATCTTTGAACCTCTTCCGAAGCTAAGAAAGAAATTATGTAAGAGCAAAGAAAAATGCTATGGCAGGATATGTACCTCAAATGTCATATTGCGTGAAGCAGGTGCCCATTCTTCAGATATTCTCCTCTCTAGTGCCACAGGATCAACAGTTGGTGGAACCCGCACATCTAACCCTGCTTCTGCTTCAGATGGCTGCAAATTCATAACAAATCCCTAGAAAAGCAACAAGGACAAATAA
The DNA here is from genome assembly GCA_037954665.1 of Laguncularia racemosa. Taxonomy (NCBI): domain Eukaryota; kingdom Viridiplantae; phylum Streptophyta; class Magnoliopsida; order Myrtales; family Combretaceae; genus Laguncularia; species Laguncularia racemosa. The sequence continues at coordinate 2,028,880 of JBBMOL010000046.1, read as the reverse complement.
ATGTTTACTCCATTAGGAACATCTTTAAGGATATGTTCTGTAATAGAAAAAAAAATATTATCTTGTTATTTATTTTCCGATTTTATGCATCTTAAACGACATTGTTAGATTTTGTGTTAACTACTTTTCAGGAATGCAGCAATTCAAAACCTTGTATAAATATTCTACTATTATCAATAACAATACTAGTAAGAAATTATTCATATATCAGTTTAGAGGTGGGTGGTGTAAGAGAATGGAGGGTTCTCCTTTTACGAGCACTAAAAAAACTTCATTCTACAAAACCTTAATTCAACATAGCCAGATCATGCCCCATGCCTAGATCCATAACATGGGCCCCTAACAGCTTGGTATAAGAGCCAATCCTCTTGGAACTTTATTCTAAAACAATTCATTGTGCTCCCTCGAGAAAATGCTAAAAAAATATTTCAAAAAAAAAGAAAGTTGTCACTAGTGTTCGGACTTTGATGTGGTGGCTCGGCGAAGGCAAGTGGCCAGATCAGAATGTAATGTAAGCTCAGTGATGACCAACAATTCATTGTGCTCCTTCAAGAAAATGCTAAAAAAATATTTTTTTAAAAAAAAAAAGGAAAGTTGTCACTAGTGTTTGGACTTTGATGTGGTGGCTCGGCGAAGGCAAGTGGCCAGATCAGAATGTAATGTAAGCTCAGTGATGACCAGCCAACCCAGATCCAGTCGACTCAAACCCAGCCAACCCATATTGCCTTAAAACAGTTGCACAGCTCCAATCACATGCCCACCATGTGAATCAATTCATGTGCCCCAAACAAGTGGGGCTTTACATCTATTTCCTTTGTGCACAACTCAATGCATGTTCTTCAAGCACACAATCTGACCTACAAACTGGCTGCACACAAGACAACATATGGATGCACGATCCAACCTGCTTCACTGCAACACTATATGAAAATTGCTTTGTTGTCCAGCTGGTGCAACTTCATCCCCCATTTGCCAACGGCTTAGTAGGAGGTCTGGTTAAATTCGAGCCTTTCCTGGAAACAATTTGTCCTTTACCAGTGCCAACTATATTAGGAGGGTTACCAAGCTTGGCAATACCCAAATTTGGGGTTTGACCAACAAGTTGACCAAGAGTTTGGCTAACTTGTTGACCAGGGGGTTGACTGGCATTCTCACCTTGCAATTTGATCGGAACAGCAAAACGGTTATCTAGTCTAGCGTTATAAGAGGCTAGACTTTCCCACTTTCATGAAGTAGGAGCCAGAAGGACATGGAATAATTTATCAAGAAATTACTCATTCTTGAGGATAAGCACAATATCCAAGAGGGGAGTAATGTCAGGCATATTAAAATAATGAAATAGGAACAATAAGAGAAACCTAGAATAAGAGAGAATTTATTTCATTCCCTTCAATTTTACATGTCACATTTGTTAGTCTCCTTTTTAGCTATTGTCAAGCTTGTATAATTACACCAATAATACAAGCAAGAAAAGTCACCTTTTAAATTAGTCTTCAGTAGATGTTAAGAGTAGTCTAAAGTAATTTATGAGATTATAGGATTCTCTTTGAGGAGCCCTAACCCTTTCGTACAAATATCACTCATGACTAGATCCAAAGAGATGACATAACATGCTCAAGACCAATTCTTCTCTAGAGTAGTTGCAAGGTCCAAAAATTACATCTATGACTTGAATCTTCAAAATACCTATGGCTCAAGACTTAAAACAATGCATTTGTTATGAATACATGTTCCTATAATTTTATTCAGGAGTCAAGATAAAAAATCAGCATTGCATTCCCCTCAACAAAAAACCTCCCTCGAAAAAGAAAAAACAAATAAATCAGCAGAATTGTTGAAAAGCAACTCACGATTCATTTTTTTTTTTCTTTGGTGGTCATTAATTCTATTAGTAAGGAAACCATTTGTTAAAACACAACAGGAAACCAGAGTACAATAAATTATCAACCGTAGAACCACATAATCCTAAGCACTGGCATCTCTTTCACCACATAAAATAAATGCATGCAGCAGAGGCTATTTTCCACTTGACAACAGTTCCCTATTGGATTTGGTATAAATTTCTCAAGAACAAAGGTCAAAGAGAAAATGCTTCTAATATGAACCCAAGAAGGAACCTAGACACAAAAAACTTTTCCCAAAAAAAAAAAAAAAAAGAACTTAAATGCAAAACATTAGGCGTCATTAGTTAGCTTTCATCAAAAGAAACATGCATCACTAATGATCACGTAGTAGGCAGGAGGATAATTAAGTCATAGATAGTCATTAGTCGAAACCTATAGGCACTACCAGCAAGACCAGGACAAACTCTATATTCATCAAGGCCTTTTGTAACTCCATGGACCATCCAAAATTCATCAACTAAATAAAATTTTGCTTTGTACATCTCGAAAGTCCACCATTATGGAAAAAAGAAACAAAAAACTTACAGTTGGAGAAGGAGTACCAGCCTTCAAAAATGCCATATTGACAGAGACAACCTCACCTTCAGCTTTAAGGCCTGCTTTTACCAAATCAAATTGTGAAGCCCTGAATCTCCTCACAGACTCAATGCTTTTCAACAAGTTTTCCATTGCAGTATTATCATAAAGCTTTGCTCCATGTCCAGGGGCACCAACAGCCTTAATCACCGTCCACCAAGGGGTCCTCTCTCCATAGAATAACCTATAGTTCTCATTCATTGATGCCAATCCTTCATTCCAGAATTAAATGCTAGTCTTAAAGTGAGAAAACAATCAATATGATCAAATTGCATCTTGTCGATTAAAAGTATAAGTGGAGCCCATTTGTTCTAAGAGTGCACAACACTACTCATAGATTTGTGAATAAACAGTTTCTACGACAACTGCAATAGTTATAGTATCTAAAATCACATTCCATGATCCTTTATTACAGAATTAAGTAATTGTCCTAAAGTCAGAAAACAATCAACACAATCCAATTGCATCTTACTAATTATAGGCATGACAGGACTCCCTGCTAATGTAAGAGCAGCCCATTACTTTTTATAGTCTTGTAAACATACAGTTTCTATGATAACTGAGATAGTTACAGTACTAAATCACATTTGTTTCCATGCAACTTCTTTCTAACTGCAATGGTAGATTTTTCTCTTTTGTTGCTCAGATCCTGGCCAAACATTAATTACTCCACTCATGGTATCCAAGTGATAGCTTGTATACTGCAAGAAAGAAAGCAATACTGCATTGCAAAGGACGATTCGAAGAGAAAGAAATGAAAAACAGCAATGATTGGAGAACCAAAAGAGACTCCCAAAAAACTACAACCAAATGATACAATAATTCTTTGCTTTTATTCCCACCAACTCTATCCTTCCAAGCATAATAAGCATTGGCATAAGACAAAAACTCTTTGCACCCTTAGTTATTTGAGTTAGGAATGAAAGAAATGTCCTCCAAGTTGGAACTAATAACAGTGCCATCAACTAGTCAGTTCAATAGATTCCCCCATGTCATTGTTGGCTAGGGTTAACCATTCTTTTAAATATGGAAAATATGAGAATGATATGGTGCATTCCACTGGTCTGTTGCATGAACACATTTGCCCCCAATACAGCTTATAGGCTATCTTTCTCCATATAGAAGTGGTGTGGACACTTAGAGATGTGGGTAGAGGAAGCCATACCACCATGTGATTGCAGGCAGTGCAGTAAGGCACCAACCTGTGGTGCTAGCAGCCAACTCCGGCATGCCACAAACATGCAATTTCCTTTTCCACAAGCATATAAATTCATTCTAGAAAAAATTCATCTAACTAAGAATTGGACAACTTTGAATGCTCATTCACCCTCACTATTTCGCATTTTGGAAATTCAAATCATTTCTTGGTTGCATAAAATAGCTTCAAGGAATATCAAACATCAATTTAAAATAAAGAACTACTTAGAAGACATTGATGGTATTTTTATAATTGGTAAAAGCATGTCTATTTGTCACTAAAACAATATCCATGAAGGGTGTGTTTGTTCCAAAGAAAATGATTAACAAATGTTTTGACATTCCTTATAATTTAACCTCTAAATTGTCAAACATTATTAGAGTAATCTCAAAGAATTGTGTTAATTAGTCATAGGTGGTGGTGGACACAACAATAGGGGCAAGCAACTAATTCCGGTGGTTAAACAGAACAAAGAATTTAGTGAAACATGACTTCCTTTTTTAAAAAAGAGAAGTTAATTTCCCTATTTTCCATTATTAATTTTCATTATGCCAAATCTGGCAGCTATATTTACCAAAAAAAATTATAAATTTACCCCAAAAAAATAAAAAATCTGGCAGCTATCGCCTTTCCACCACCACCTATCATTAAAAACTACTAGTAACCACTACTAATTTTTATTGTTATAGTAAATAATTGAACACTAATAGATTATAACAAGTGTTATCTATGAAACATGCGTAATGTAAGAATGATTGTTTCATGGAAAATGTTTTTCAGACTTAATGAATAAAAAAAATTGATAAATGGAAAACAATTTTCACTCAAATTGAATATTTATATAAAAAATAAGGAAAATAAATTCCCTTTTGGAAAAAGAAGATAATTTTCCTTTAGCTTTTGTCATTTCCTATCGAGACATAGGTTGGCCACAGCAGCTTGCCACTCCCACTGAGTCCCACCATTAAAAGCAACAAAATTTAGCACAATAAAAGCTAGTGTGTGTGTGTGTTTTATTGGGAGTTTGGTGATGATATAGTCTTTAGATATTATAAAACATTTTGATAGAAATCAGGACACATCCAACATTCGGGAGCTAGTCAAAGCTAATGATCCTTTACAAGGTATCGGGGGTCCTATGACACAATCACGGACCAAGCGAATGAAGGAGGAATTGCAAGGATTGATTATGGAACTTTAGGAGCAAGAGGTGATTCGACACAACTCTAACACAAGTCCTAAGCTCATGAATATCATATATCAAAGTGGGGACGAAGCGGAGGACATTAGCAATGGATAGACGACCTTAACATTGTTTTTGTCTTTTCATTTCAAAGCCGGCCCTGGATGTATTTAAGCCGCCAGCTTATAATTTATGACCATTATAAACTCCTTGGTAGGACATTTGAAAGGTCACATCCAGCTTATAATCTATGACCATTATAAACTCCTTTGGTAGGACATTTGAAAGGTCTTTATCAGATGGTGAATGAAAATCATTTAAGAGAATTCTCTCTTCCTTTGGTTCTAGCAATAGAGCTACCTTAGGTTTCTTCATCTTAAACACTTGGAGAAATCGATCTTGATAGCTTAGCTTCTAACCGGCGGGTTCGATTGGGGTTGGGTTACGCACAATACTTGATTCAATTTCGATTCTTGGGTTTTGAATCCTCTATTGATCGTTGGGTCTTAGATCAATATCTAGGGTTCGCGTCATTTGGTATCAGAGCCAAATTCACTGAATCGGGTAATTTCTACCATTGTTCATATTTTATTTGTAATTGATTGTGTGAATTTTCTGTCGAAGTTTAAAAAAAAAAAAAAAATTCATTCGTAGAAATTTAGTTAGTCCATTCCATTGTTTACTTTTCTACTGTTGCTTTTGTTTTACATTGGCCAATTCCTAAACTCAATTGTTTATTGTCACATTTGTCATCCCATTGGCCAATCTATATTTCTATCAATTATTGCTGTCAATTTTGGCCGAGGAGTTTTTATCCTCCCAAATTGCAATTCCAGGCGTGATTGATTGATTCAAGGGAACAAAGAACCTGGTTGTTTAGAGTTTAAAAAAAAAAAAAAAAGTTGCTGAATATTGAGTGAGTTTCCATTATTGTTCTAGTTTGTTTGTTAGTTGTTCCAGTGAATTATTTTCCTATCAAATTCGTTCATTTTCCATATCGGTCATTGAGTTTGTCATCTTTACTTCTTGTTAAATTTCTAAGTTGTCACATTGATTTATCCTAGTGGTTTATTTGAAGAAAATTCGTTGAGTCAGTTCTGGAACAAGGGCTTGTAAAGGAAAAGTAGAGTGTAAAATTAATATCGTGAGAAGTCCCAAAATTTGTGTTACACACGAGTGAATTTTCATCTTTGAGTGTAAACACGTGAGAGAGTGAATTGTGAGGCCTTGTTATATTATTATTACTAATGTTCTTTGTTGCAACAAACATGTCTGGTCAAAGATCTCCTGATAGGGAGAAGGGAGTAGGAGATAATAAGTTGATGTTTCATGCGCTATTGAGTGAGATAAGAAAAATGATGAGGGCTGAGTTGGAGCCAATCCATCAAAGGATGGATAGGATGGAGCAAAGTAGAGAGCCCACGGGTAGCACTACAGTGGGTCGAAGATCTGAGAGGCTTCCGAAGAGGGGAGTGAGAATGGAATTGGAAGAAGATACTGAAGTGGGAGAGTATAATTTTGTGATGGGGAGAGATAATACCCAAAGAAGAGATAGTAATGTAGGTAGTATAAAAATGAAAATACCTTCCTTTCAAGGGAAGAATGACCCAGAATTATACTTGGAGTGGGAGCGAAAGGTTGATCACATATTTGAGTGTCATAATTATTCAGAGGATAAGAAAATTAAACTTGCAGTAGTCGAATTCACTGACTATGCGAGTATATGGTGGGATCAACTGGTTCGAAATAGAAGATGATATGAGGAGAGACCTATCAGCACATGGGATGAGATGAAAAGAATCATGCAGAAGAGGTACATTCTTACTTATTATTTTAGGGATTTACATAGGAAACTGCAAAGCTTGACACAAGGGTCCAGAAGTGTAGAGAATTACTTCAAAGAGATGGAAATAGCCATGATTAGAGCTAAAGTAGAAGAGGATGATGAAGCTATAATGGCTAGGTTCATTAATGGATTGAATAGGGAGATCGCTGATATCATTGATCTACAGCAGTATGTAAACATTAAGGAATTGTTGCATAAGGCGATCAAGATTGAGAAGCAGTTGAAGGCAAAGAGTACTTCAAGGTATAATCCAACTTCAAGTTCTTTCGGGTATAATTCAACTTCTAGTGCTTCATGGAAGTCGAATTGGAAGAATAATAAATCATCACCAAAAACTAAGGAGGAAGAGAAGGCTAAGGCACCCACATCCTATCCGAAAGGTAACACTGAAACCAAATCTACTTCTAAATTACGTGACATTAAGTGTTTCAGGTGCCAAGGATTTGGGCATATTGCATCGCAGTGTCCAAACACTAAGGCGATAATCCTGTTGGAGAGTGGTGATGTGGAGAGTGTGAGTTCAGGGGATGATGATGACATGCCCCCATTGGAAGATTGTAGTGATGTAGATATGGAAGGTCCTGTAAAGGGAGAGTTTCTTGTTACCAGGCGGATTCTCAATACTCAACCTAAGAATGAGGATGGTGAAGTGTAGCGAGAACACATTTTTCATACTAGATACCATGTAAATAACAAGGTGTGTAGTTTGATTATTGATAGTGGTAGCTACACAAATGTTGCTAGCACGTTATTGGTAGATAAATTGAGCTTGAAAAACTGTGAAACATGATCAGCCTTATAAGTTGCAGTGGTTGAGTGAATGTAAGGAGGTTAAAGTGACCAAGAGGGTATTGGTTTCTTTCTCTATAGGGAAATACCCTGATGAGGTATTGTGTAATGTGGTACCTATGCAAACTTACCACATATTGTTGGGACGACCTTGGCAGTTTGATAGAAAGGTCACCCATGATGGTTATCATAATAGGTATTCCTTTATTCTGAACAAAAGATAGGTGGTTTTGACACCCCTCAATCCTTGAGAGGCTAGTAAGGATCAATTGAGGATTGCTAGAAAGTTCAGAGAGAGAGGGAAACACAAGAGTGAACAAGAAAAGAAGAGTGAGATTGTGAAAGAGAGTGGTAAAAATACACTTGTGAGCCATGAGAGGAAAGAATTAGAGGGAAACACGAGTGAAATTAGCGAGGCAAATGAGATTGAAAGTGCTTTGAAGGCAAAATGGCACTTACTTGTACCGATGTACAAAGATGTTTATTTTTCCACTGACCATCTTAACCCTTCTTTGCCTGCAGTCGTTGTTTCTCTTTTGTAGGAATTTGCTGACTTGTTTCCTGAGGAAATACCTAGTGGATTACCTCCATTGAGAGGTATTGAGCATCAAATCGACTTCGTTCCAAGTGCCTCAATTCTAAATAAACCTGCATATAGAGCAAATCCAGAGGAGACAAAGGAGATTCAGAGATAAGTGGATGAGCTGGTAGAAGGGGGATTTGTGAGAGAGAGCCTTAGCCCATGTTCAGTCCCTGTTATTCTAGTTCTAAAGAAGGATGGATCATGGCGTATGTGCGTGGATTGTTGAGCCATCAATAAAATTACAGTTAAGTACCGACATCCCATACCTAAGCTTGATGATATGTTAGATGAATTGTATGGTGCATGTTTGTTTTCAAATGTTGATTTAAAAAATGGTTATTATCAAATACGCATGAGAGAGGGAGACGAATGGAAAACCGCTTTTAAACCAAATATGGTCTCTATGAGTGGTTGGTAATGCCTTTCAGTTTGACAAATGCACCAAGCACATTTATGCAATTAATGAACCATGTTCTACAAGCTTTCATAGGAAAATTTGTTGTAATCTATTTTGATGACATTTTAGTCTACAGTAAAAGTCTAGAAGAACATGTTCAGCATTTGCAAATGGTTTTCACTGTTTTGAGAGAAAATAGGTTATTTGCAAATTTAAAGAAGTGTACCTTTTGCATGGAGTCTGTAGTGTTTTTTGGTTTTGTTGTAGGTGCACAAGGGATTTCTGTTGATGAGGAGAAGGTAAAGGCGATCAAGGAATGGCCAACACCTAAGAATGCTAATGAGATAAGAAGCTTTCATGGTTTAGCAAGCTTTTATAGGAGATTTGTGAGGGATTTTAGTTCTATAGCTGTCCCTTTAAATGACCTTGTTAAAAAGAATGTTAAGTTTAGGTGGACTGAAACACATGAGAAAGCTTTCAATACTTTGAAAGAAAAACTGACCAATGCACCTTTGCTTGTTCTCCCTAATTTTGAAAAGGTTTTTGAAATTGAATGTGATACTTCTGGGAAAGGTATTGGTGTTTTGATGCAGGATTCCAAGCCAATTGCTTACTTCAGCGAAAAGCTTAATAGGGCGCCATTGAACTATCCTACCTATGATAAGGAGCTATATGTATTAGTGAGGACTTTGCAAACTTGGCAACACTATCTATGGCCCAAGGAGTTCATTATCCATTCAGATGATGAGAGCTTGAAATTTTTGAAGACTCGGGATAAGTTGAACAAAAGGCATGCTCGGTGGATGGAATTTATTGAAACTTTTTCTTATGTTATCAAATACAAGTAAGGAAAAGAAAATGTAGTGGCTGATGCACTGTCTAGGAGGTATTTACTTCTGACCTCTTTACATACAAAATTGCTTGGATTTGAGTTTATTAAGGATTTGTATGAAAATGATGCTGATTTTGGTCAAGTGTGGAGTGCTGTTTCTGAGCATGCATATGCTGATTTCTATAAGCATAAGAGGTTTTTGTTTAAGAAAGACAAGCTTTGCGTTCCTAAATGTTCTTTGCGAGAGTTGCTTGTTAAAGAAACACATGGGGTGGACTAATGGGACACTTTGGTATACAGAAAACTTTGGACATTTTGCATGAGCATTTTTATTGGCCTAAGATGAAACATGATGTGCAAGCTGTGTGTGAAAAATGCATTGTGTGTAAACGGGCTAAATCCAAAGTAATGCTACATGGAGAATACATCCCATTACCTGTGCCTCATCAGCCTTGGACTGACATTTCTATGAACTTTGTTCTAGGTTTGCCACGATCTAGAAATGGCAAGGATGGCATATTTGTTATTGTTGATAGGTTTAGCAAAATGGCTCACTTTATTGCCTGTTCTAAAACTAATGATGCAACACATATTGCTAATTTATTCTTTAAAGAAATTGTGCGTTTGCATGGCCTGCCAAGATCCATAGTAAGTAATAGGGACGTTAAGTTTCTCAACCATTTCTGACGCACTTCGTGGAACCGATTGGGAACTAAACTATTATTTTCTACTATTGCACATCCTCAGACGGATGATCAAACGGAAGTAGTTAATAGGACCCTTTCACAATTGTTGTGTGCTGTTTTGAAACAGAACTTAAAACAATGGGAAAATTGTTTGCCTTATGTTGAATTTACATACAATAGAGCTATGTATTCTGCTACATTATACTCACCATTTGAGATTGTGTATGGATTTAATCCTTTGACTCCCTTAGATATTTTACCCTTGCCTCTTAACGAATTTGTTGATGTTGATGGAAAGAAAAGCAGAGTTAGTCAGGGAATTGGATGCCAAGGCTCGAGCTAACATTGAAAAGAAGAATGAGCACTATGCTCGACAAGCAAACAAGGGTCGTGTCAAGCTTACCTTTCAACCTGGAGACTGGGTCTGGTTACATTTGAGAAAAGAAAGGTTTGCTACACAACGGAAATCCAAATTACATCCTCGGGGAGACGGTCCTTTTCAAGTGCTAGAGCGCATCAATGACAATGCTTATAAACTCGATTTGCCAAGTCAATACGGTAATATAAGCGCTACTTTTAATGTTTCTAATCTTTCGTTATATGATGCAGGTGATTCGAGGACGAATCCTTTCGAGGAAAGGGGAATGATAAAGATTAGGACGCATCCAACATTCGGGAGCTAGTCAAAGCTAATGGTCCTTTACAAGGTATCGAGGGTCCTATGACACGATCACGGACCAAGCGAATGAAGGAGGCATTGCAAGGATTGACTATGGAACTTCAGGAGCAAGAGGTGATTCGACACAACTCTAACACAAGTCCTAAGCTCATGAATATCATATATCAAAGTGGGGACGAAGCGGAGGACATCAGCAATGGATAGACGACCTTAACATTGTTTTTGTCTTTTCATTTCAAAGCCGGCCCTGGATGTATTTAAGCCGCCAGCTTATAATTTATGACCATTATAAACTCCTTGGTAAGACATTTGAAACGTCACATCCAGCTTATAATTTATGACCATTATAAACTCCTTTGGCAGGACATTTGAAAAGTTATTATCAGATAGTGAATGAAAATCATTTGAGAGAATTCTCTCTTCCTTTGGTTCTAGCAATAGAACTGCCTTAGGTTTCTTCATCTTAAACGCTTGGATAAATCGATCTTGATAGCTTAGGTTCTAATCGGCGAGTTCGATTGGGGTCGGGTTACGCACAATACTTGATTCAATTTTGATTCTTGGGTTTTGAATCCTCTATTGATCGTTGGGTCTTAGATCAATATCTAGGTTCGCATCACATTTAAAACTGAAAAATAAGCAACAATGATTTTAAAACAAAAATGCATCCCGAAGTCGCAACATATGAAGCAATCATAGAACCAATCGATACTTAATCAACACCATAAAGACTCATTATATTATACTATACCTTCATCAAGAACAATCCCCACATTCATCTTCCTAAACACCTCCGACTCTGCGAGCTTTTCGGCCCCATCATGCCCACCGATTTCTTCATCTGCCGCAAAAACAACGTAAACCGTCCTCTTTGGGACAAACCCCGAGTCCTTCAGCCCTCTAATCGCTTCCAAATACTGCATCCCCACACACTTCATATCCTGTGCACCACGCGCATAAATATGCCCTTCTGCGTCAATCTCTGCCGCAAAGGGATCGTACTTCCACTTGGTTTCTTCCACCGGAACGACGTCGGTGTGGGAATAGAGCATAATGGAAGGGAGATTGGGATGAGTGCCTTCCCATTTGAGGATGAGCAAGGGTTTGTTGGGGACGAATTCTAAGACCTGGGAGGAGAGAGAGAGGGATTGAGACTCAGAGAGGAGGAAGGAAGTGGATTGAGAATAGTCGGGATTTGGTTGGGAGGTGTCGATTTGGAGGTATTGTTGGAAGCGAGAGAGGATTGGGGAGGAGGAGAGTTTTGGGGTGGTGAGAGAGAAGAGGTTGACGAGAGTGAAAAGGAGGAGGGTTTCTGAAGGGGAATTCATTGGAGTGGAATTAGGAGGAAGAAGTTGAAGTAAAGAGGTGATACTGCCCGAGTGAGAGTGAGAGTGAAAGAGAGAGCAGAGGGGCAACCAGGGAAGAACAGGAGGCTGTTCGGATAATTAAGTAACGGCTCAGGGATTCCTGACACGTGAAACCTTTCCTTTAAGACAACCAAGATTCGAATTCGCTGTGACTCTTAAATATTATAGTTTTTTTTTAAATTATATAAATATTATATCTAAAATAATTATTCTTAAAATAAATTTTAAAAATACATACACGATTTACGATTTTAAGATAAAAAAAATTAAAAGCTAAAACATGGATCTTGGTCGTGCCTTCAAGCAAAATACTAAAGGCACAAATGAGATACATGTCTTCAGTACAATTGTACTAAATATGTGGACCTCGTTCACATCTTTAAGTAAAATGTTTGAAGGTGGAAACTGGATCTACATTTTCAGTTTTAAATTTTTTTAACTCTAAAGTTATAAACAGTATTTGCGTCTTCGAAACCTATTTTAGGAATAATTATTTTGGTTATAATATTTACATAATTTTTTTAAAAAACTACAATATTTAAAAGTTTTTCCCGATTTCATTATGCTTGCATCTATGCCCTTGGTCGGCCTTTTTTGCATGGTGATCACATCAAGCATTACCTTATATTTTGGATAACATCGAAGAAAACTATTACTCCAATCTATATTTCAGATTTGATGTGTAAATTTTGAAATTATTAATGTTATGCTCAATTAAAACTCTATGGATCAAATTTGGAAAGTTATTGGAATAAGTCATCATATGGTGACTTTTTTTTTTTAAATTGCAATATTTAAACCATTGGGCATAGATAGATTGAATATAGCCATCGAATTAAAAAAATAAAGAGAGAGAGTGGAAAATAGAAAACCTAAAACAAGTTAACCCGGTAAAAAGAGAAAACATAGGTGCTAAAAAATAGTTTTGGGCCAACTTCATAAGAAACCATCCTTTTCTTGCTCAATGGCAAACCTTCCTAAGAACCTTGCCTACAAGGGTAAGGCTTCATCTCCTTTACCTCTTTCTATCTTTGATGTTATGCAAAGTCACTTGGATGGAAAAAAAAAGATGACAAACAATTAGATTTATGGGTTTACAATTGAAAAGTAGAAAATTGGTCAACTTGGCAAATCGCACTTAGCATATTGTTAACAAAATGAAAAATTGATTAGTTGTAAAGAAATGAACCAAAACCCATGTCTCACAATCTCAAATTCGTTAGCATCGCTAATGGTTCTTATAGTTTTATGATAAATGTAAGATTTAGGTTTCGCTTTATGTTCCCATCTCGAGTAGGTTGGAGAGGATGTTTTGGCAAAATCAGTTCAATTTACAAATGCATTTAGAGTTATGAAAAAATGAACTATAAATTATCAAATGTCAACTTCTTACTCCTTATGTAAGTGGCCTATTTGTTAATTTTGGATTTTATCTCTTCGAACAATCTATTTACCTTGATACTTTAGTTGTTCCTCAGTTTTTAGTGTTGAGTAGTTCTTATTTATTAAGATTGTTGTGCACTATTTGCATATTTACTAAACTCATTAAGCTTAGTTTAAGTAGTAGAAATTGAAGCTTAGCTTACTCAACTAAGTATAAAGTATTAGTTAAACGGTTCTCAAAATTAAATGATGAGATTGATTAGATTATTAAAGAGTTTTATTCTGATTAATTGTACTCTTTTTACCAATTCCTTCTTAATATTTTGCTAATTGCACAATTTGTGCCTTTTTTATCAAATTCAATGTCCTTTGAGAGTTTAATCTTAAGAGGTGGAAGTTCCCCTATAGTCTATGCTTGTCTTTAATAAAGATTGCATTATTCAGAATCAAATATCTTCTTTTTAATCTTTAAAGTGTTGTCGAAACTCTCTATAATAAAGTCATATACTTAACTACCTAAAAGAACTTACATACTCTAATTTCATGGAATAGAATTTCATAAAATATGGTTTTTACTAATTTCAATGAAAACTTGATGAGTTGCACCAATGGAAATCATAGTTTAATTTGGTGCATATCAATCCTTGAAAAATTCAATAATCAATGGAAGGATTAAAATTCCTTAAGGTATCTTATAATTTGTTTAAACCAATTCTAGATTACCATTTGATAGAACCAAAGAAGTCCTTAATAAATTTGAAGATAGTGTTTTTTTATCAGAGATTGAGTTGAAAGGCTTGAAATAGAATTTTCCATTATATTGGCCTTAATTCCTTTTTTGTTTCTCATGATAAGAAATACTTTGCCCAAGCTATTTTGATTTCGAAAAACTAATGATTTCTTGCAGAAAAATATTGCTTCTTTGTAAGCATTGATTAATGGCATTGGTAATGTTGTTGCTGCTGCTAATCATTAGAGTGTCTCTAATAAAAAGAATGAAAATGCCTTAAAAACAACTACTTTCCCATTGCTTATGTTTGTGCTAGGATCCAATGGTTGCCAAGTCCTTAAAAGAGAAGAGTCATTGACCAACACCAAACCCATAGTATGGTCTCTTTTTAGATTGATCCATCTATCTATTAGTATTAGGTTCTTTCTCTTTCTTTTCACCAAAGTGAATGTTAATATCTCATCTATTCTTTTTCATTAATAGGCCTTTTACTCTTATTTGCATAATAGAAGAAGAAGGTAACTTTTGAGATTAAAATGAATATGAATGGTGAAAAACCAAACGCTACAGCAGTAAAGGCATATGAAACCCAACCCCAATGCGTTCCCTATTCAAATGAATGCATCATTTGTCTCCTTCCCCCACCAATCCAAAAAAAAAAAAAAAAAAAAAGAATGAATGCATCCTTTCTTCCTTGTCCAAGAGATTTGTTGCTTCACATCTTGATGTGCCAAGATTGGTAATGCTATCATTATCTATGTTCTATGCATAGGCACCCTTTAAGAATCTAAATAAATAATCTTCTAACATATTTATGGTCTTACTTTTTTTTGTAAAACCTGTAATCAACATCATTTCTTTTGCTATTTCTTGGTTGATATTAGCTTGTTGCTCTAATTGATTATGGGATATGTGTAGGTTGTTAAGATTGCCAACGGAAGCAAGGTTAAGTATAAACTTGAGAAGAGGACTGGATTGATCAAAGTCACCCCCAAAAACCCAATTCATATATACTTTATATATATGAATTGTCTCTCATTTGGGTTATGGACTTAATCATTCATTTAATTGTTCTTCCTCTAGGTTGATCGGGTCTTGTATTCACTTGTAGTTTATCCTCACAGCTATGTATCTAACCCCTCACTTTTTTTTAATCCACTATGATTCAATCTGACTTAAGCAAGTTTCTAGATGCATTCGATCAAGTTCTATTATTGGTTTATGACGATCATCTTACATTTCTCTATGGGAGGGGGTGAATACTTCCGTAGGTTTTGAAAGTTCCAGGCTTTTCTACCATCTAGGGAGAATACACACGCATACTTTGAATAATTGATGCGTCTCTCTGTACATTTAGTTTTGCCAACACTATTTACTGCTTGGCCTTGCTTAGGGATCAAGCTAAAGGATTCCCCTTAGGATCCAAAGAAAAGAAAACACTAAAAAAGAAAAAGAAAAAGAGAGTAAGCACACCACATGAACTCTAGATTCTTTAGTAATATTCATTTTTATTTGCCCTCATGTTGCTATCATTTTCCATTTACTCTTTTGTTTTCCACTCTACTGCCATGAATATATATTCTAGAAAAGAAATTTTCTTCCTTCATCCTATATTCCTTTCGAATACCATCATTTCAGTCGTTTCACATGACAAGAAAAATTCCCCATTGAGATTTCCTCATCAAATCTAAATCCTAAAATTCATTGTATCAAGCTCATTCCTATCTTATCTATCGAGCTTATTTTGGTAAGTTCCATCCTCTCAAATCCATATACCATGCCTTGGTAGTTTTAATGGCTACTTCTTATGCATTTAAAGGTGAAAAGGTATTGTTTGCATTATCAAGCATTACTAAAAGATGAGAAGGTATTTTTTGCTTGTGATATTAAAATCTTTTATGCTTTCAATTGTTGAGGAAATGTTATGTAGCCTTTATTTATTTATTTTCGAATCAAATTGGTTACCTTACAGATGGAAGAACTTTCAAGGATTTATACATACCGTAAAGTAGCTCACTTCTTGGAGCCTGTCGATAATGTATTTGACGAGGTTAGCTGGTCTTTCTTTTTCTTTCTAGTTTGATAGTTTAGACTAGCTATTGAATGATTCAATAAAATTTGTAAAATGCCAAATATAATACTCAAATATGGAGGAAGCATCATGTTCCAATTTTGAGGAACATATCATCTGTAATCCAAGTGTCAATCAAGATTCTAGCCAAGTATCAGAACTCTAGGATTTCCAATTTTGAGTTAGATTTGTGATGTAAAATATGTTGCTGCATGCATTCATCCTTAAGCTGATGAGTCTTCCAATCATACTTGCAGAAGCTGCTCAATGTTGCCTAGATATTTTGACCATACTTGAGGCTTCATTTGCAGAATGGTTTCCTGAGAACCTTGCTGCTAAATGTAAATCGCAGGAGATGATCAATAAGGCTGTTGAACTACTTCCCGAGCCATGGAAACTTGCTGGATCACCTCATCGAACAATCATGTCGTCTTATCGTATCTTTTAAATTGATCTGGCCAATGTAAATTAAGCTTTTCATCTTGTGTCAATTGTTTAGTTGTTAGTGTTTTTGTTTTTTCCCAAGCATTCCCACTCTGGTTAATGCTGATTTCTTTTAGTTTTTGCTATTGCATCAGCCGCAACTTGTAAGGATGCAACAAACTCTTAGTATTTGGATATTTAGAAATGAAATTGATTGCAATCATTCAGTTGAAAAAAAGTATTAAAGTATGATATCATCGTTGATCTGAAGTATGTTATATATAAATTACTTTTGGATTTTGTTTAATAGAACCAAGCAGTTTCACAAATCTAATTGGTGTCAAGATAAGTAGATAGTAGATATTAATTTTTATATTAATATAATACGTTTATACCTTATATATTATTAAATATTAAACAACTAAATTATTATATTATTATTGCGTATATTGCTATATATTACATAGTATTACAGTCCTAATAAATTGATACTTTTAATTGAAATTAAAAAAAATATATTCAAATCGTATTATTATTTTGGTTTGTTACTATTATATTGTAAAATGTCTTTATATATATAAGCAATATTCATTAAGTATTAAACATGTATTATTAGTTTTATATTGATATCATACATTGCATTATAAATATACCAAATGTCTTGTAATTGCATTATCTTATAATATTTGTATTTATTATATAATATTAAATTTTAATTAAAAAAGTTTTTCTCCTTAGGGCTATACTCTTCAATTTGATTTAGTAGGCACAACTAAACCTAGACAATATAAACAAAAGATATTAAAATTAGCTGCCCGGTTTTCTGCCGAAGAAGAAGAAGGATGTATAAGATCTTAATATCCCACAAAGAGGCGTCTTTTCCTCCTTAGGGCTATACTCTTCAGTTTTATGAAAAGACTTTGAATATATATATATGAATAGAATAAAGAACATAAATATCAGCAATTGGAAACAAAATAGAGAAAAGCGATAGGAGAAAGCCTATAGAATTATATCGAAAACTTAAAAATATAATGTTCTTGAAAAACTCTTCAAAGCAAGAAATGATTACAAGGAGGCTGATACAGGAGAATATTGGATACAAGAAAATTTTGGAAGGTTTTGTGTTTGAGGGTTTCTTTTTGTTTGATTGCCTCTTCAATCGCCTTTGCCTTCTTCCGTTATCAAGAGAGAAAAATTCATTTTTAATGGAGAGCGGTGGATATACCATTAGATGTAGAGAGTTTTCAATATATACTTTTTTGGTTAGTTAGGAAATATTGATGTAATATATTTATATGGATTATACAATAAAATTATCAATATAAATATTAATAATATATATAATATGTATAGTGTAATTCACACTCGCATCTATAAAAACTTGATTCATAACTAATTTGGCTTCTTTTTTTTCTAAATATATGTCAAGATAATATACCGGTACTTCAATGGAAAACAAAGATTGAACATGGAGAAAGGGACAGGCAATTGCACTTAATCCAAACAATGGGCATAGATGAAGGTGGTGATGACCACACCCATCAATGATTATTAAACCAGCCATCCTTATCTAGCTAGGTAGTTAGGTCCACCATCTTTAGCTTTTTGATCTTGATGAGACAATGACTCCACATTCTAGGTAAAGGTATTCCTTTTGTTTTAGATTTCAACTATGTAATGGCCAAAACACCTTTTAGGCCATTCAAAGCTCATCTTAAATAATGCATTACAATCCATAAAAATAAAAAATTAAAAAATTTTCCTCTTTTTTTTGTGAATTTGAGTGTCTTTATTTAATATATTAAGAATTGGGAATGGATGGTGATGGGGATTTTGGATTTATCTTTGGAAGTCTTACAAGATAATGTTTTTGTGATGTTCCCATTCTTCTATGCCAAATGCCAATTTTGATGAGGTATTGCTTGCAATATTGCTAGATTTTTTATGCATATGTCTTTACTATGATCTTAGCATTGGGATCTAAGATACCTAAATAAGACTTGATTTCCTTTTTAATTTCTTGAACAATTTTGGTCATTTCTAAAGACCTATTTGGAGTTTTAGTCTAAAACACGACTACATGATCAAAACAGTGGGAAAAAAAAAACCGTAGTCTTTCACAAAAAATGAAGTTTTCAAATTATTATCAAAAGATTCCATAATGAAACACAAAAAAAAGACAATTATGACTTTTTACATGTAGGACATATTCAATTATCTGTTGTTCCATTACATAGGTTAGGTATTAATCAACCCATTTTGATATAGTTAAGAGATATTAGAAACACTAATTTCAATGAAACAACATTGTCGTTGTTCCAAACAAACCTACATAAAGGTCCCTAATACACATAATGTTACCCAAATTTTACAGTAAGTCTAGATGATCCAAGAATTCTAGAAGGTCTTATGCTCCATATTTAAACCCAAAATAGCAATTATATAAAAGGAACCAAAACTATTGCCTCAATATATCGAGTATATTATAAGGTAATGAAATCAACTATTTCTCTAAAAGCTAAACAACTTTCTCCTAAAGGAGAAACCATCTTGCTTAAATCAAATTCAAATAATACCAAGAGCTTTACCCCAAAACCATTAAGCCAGAATGAAGTAAAACTTCCAAATGAATGGCTATTGGAAGAAGTATTACCATCGAGACCTTCTTTTTCAAACAAAAATCTAACGCTAATTTAAAGATTCGATAATGGTGGTATCAAAATTCAATTTCCACACATTATTGATAAGAATCCAACTACTCCACCATTTTTAATAGAAACCCTTGGTCAAAGCCACACTTCTAGTATTACTCCGAGTATACAGGAAGGCTTAGTTAGACTAGAAAATTTTAGGAATATTGATGATCCAATTGAATCAAAAGATGATCTAATTAAATTAAAAGGTGTAGATTTTCAACCTAAAATACCTAAACCTAGAAAATATGTTAATTGAACAAACCATTTATCAAAGTAAAAAGAAAGGGAAATCACCTATGACTCAAGAACTGGTCAAACCTATATATATATCCACCCAGAATTATCCATGATATTCAAGATTTTAAGTTTAGAAATGATTCAAAAGTCATAGAAGAAATTAGTGAAAAATTAAGGAATTTAAAACAATTGGAATAATTGATCATGAAATGGAAAAAGTAGTGGATCAATATTCGAAAAAAGTCAATATTAATAAATTAAAAACTTATATATCCAATCATAGGAATTGGTATCCAAAACCCTCTCCTCCAGACACTATGTTCAAAGAAAGGGATTACAATACTGTCACAATATACACTGGAAACGGTGTATACGAATGGAATATAAATAGAATTGCTAAATACCAAGTTCTTTCGTTTATCAATCAAAATGTTCATGTTCAAGCCGATTTAGTAAGCATAGCTAAACCTAGATAATATAAACAAAAGATATTAGAATTAGCTGTTTGGCTTTCTATTGAAGAAGAAGAAGGATGCATAGGATCTCCTCCTTAGGACTATACTCTTCAGTTTTATAAAAAAGCATAAAAAACTGATATTAAAAATCTGATTTTGAAATAAAATTGTTAAAATCATTGTTTAGAAAAAAAAATGCGCTTTAGAAAAAAAATGTAGGAATATAAACAAAAGATATTAGATAGCTATCTGGCTTTCTGTTGAAGACGAAGAAGGATGTATAGGATCTCCTCCTTAAGGCTGTACTCTTCAATTTTATGAAAAAGTATAAAAGATCGACATTAAAAATCTAATTTTGAAATAAGATTGTTAATATCATTGTTTAGAAAAAAAATGTAGTTCAATCAATTTATATATATACATATTTGACTAAATTGCCAATATTTCTTACCTATTTCGGTTAATTTGTTAGATTATGGTACTACTTAAGAAATTTTAGTACATATACATATTTGCTTATATTACCAACTTTTCTTACCTATTCTAGTATAATTTGTCAAAATGTGGCACCCCTTAGGACATTCTAGTGTGCATACTTTACCAAATATTTTATTATATTTTGTTAAATTGTGATAGTACTTCTACTTATATTGCCAACTTTTTCTTCAAATTCTGGCACAATATAATAAATTGTGGTATAACTTAAAAGATTTTGGTAGACATACAAATTTGCCTATATTACCTAATTTTCCTACATATTCTAATACAATTTGTTATATTATGGTATCACTTAAAAGATTTTGGTACACGTATATATTAGCCCATATTACCAACTTTTCTTACATATTTTGGTATAACTTATTAAAGTAGTACTCTTTTAGACATTTTGGTATACTTATTTTACTAACTTTATTGAATATTTTGATATATTTTGTCAAAATGTAATAGCACTTTTGCTTATATTATCAACTTTTCTCAAAATTTAGGTACCATTTATTAAATTGTGGTACTACTTAAGACACTCTGGTACATGTTATATTTTTCGATAATACTAACTTTTTCTTATTTATTCTAGTATAATTTATCAAATGGTTGTACTCTTTAGGATAGTCCGGTACATTTATTTTACCAGTTTTACCTAATATTTGGCATATTTTGTCCAATTATAGTAACACTTTTACCTATATTATCAACTTTTCTCCAAATTCCATTACAATTTGTTAGGTTGTGATATTGCTTAAGAGATTCCTGTACATATAAATATTTTCCCATATTATTAACTTTTGTCAAATGGTGATACCACAAAAAATTCTTATACAAATACATATTTGTCAATATTACCAACTTTACTCTCTATTATGATAAAATTTATCAAATTGTGGTAACTTATAGTTGTTCTAGTACACATACATAATTGCCTATGTAACAAACTTTCTTTCATATTCTAGTATAATTTCTCACTTTGCAAAAGCGTAATTTAGATTCTGGTACACTTATATATTTGTTTATTTTACCGATTCTCCTTCATATTCTAATACAATTTCTCAATTTGCGGTAGTGTAATATAAATTCTGGTACACTTTCATTATTATCTATACTACCAACTTTCCTTTATATTCTAGTACAGTTTCTCAATTTGCAGTAGCCTATAGAAGATTTTGGTACACATGTATTTCACTAAATTGCTAGCTTTTATCTAAATCTGATACATTATGTAAAATTATGGTATTGCATACTAGATTTGATATTAACTCTTTAACAGGTCATCATAATTTTGTGGAACCAAATGTAACCTAGTAAACCAGTTACCGAGGTTGGGCGGTAGGAGTTGGTATTAGGTAACTTATGCTTACAAACTCCCATTAAATTTTACATTCGAAGTTGGAATTTATTAAATTTCATACTTAATTAAACTTCTACTTGTCAAATTTTATAAATTAACATAGTATGACCTATTAGTCAAAGTTCAAGTTATAAGTAAGATAGTAGATTTAACAACTAAAAGTTTGATTAGATATAAAATTTAGCAATTTAAAACTTCAAATGTAAAATTAGAAAATTACTCAAAGTTCAGGCAATAATTTCGACATTATTCCTATCTTTTATATATACATTTTTTAAAACTTTTATTATTCATGCTTTTTGCAATAACACCTTTTAGCTATTTGTAATTTTTATTGTAACACTTATTCCTTTTCAGTACGACATGCCATGTTAACAATTCTTTCTTTAAAACATATATCCAAAAGATATATACTATCACACCTTTAAGCCCAATAAATTTGGTAACTGCTCACTATGCGTTTTACTTAAATAAACGCATAAAGCTTCTTAACTCAAATTCTTTATCTTAATCTAATTTTTACTATGTGAAAATCTTCATTAATTTTTTATATACACATGTGATGAGGATCAACTAGCATGAAAAAGGAAGGAGCCAAAATTCCATGATCCATTACATGGCATTGGAGGCCCGATGAGCCGAGCTAGAGCTAAAAGGATGAATGAAGCTCTACAATAATTAGTCATGGACTTGCAGACCCGGGAATCAAGTTACACAGAAGGAAAACATACCTGTGTCAACTTAATTCACGTGACCATGGAAGGATGAAATATTTTAGGAATATTACATATTTGCGTAGACAATACATTAGATGATACATTTGGTTTTGTTATTATTTGTTGGTTTGTTTTCCATGTTATTTAGTTGCTTACTTGGTGACACAAGAATAAGGATAAAATAAGTAACTTAGGATTTCCATATTGTGTTAGGTTTTTTCCATATTGTATCCATGTGCTATATATACGTGCTAGGGGCGGCTAAGAGACAACTTTGATATATGAAAACACATCTTTTTAGTAAGATACGAAATACCTCTTTTTGTTCTTTTGCAAAAGAACTTTTCCATAAGATTCTTAACCGAATTACTAGGAATAACTTTTGATAACTTAGGTTACAGTCAACGAGTTTGATTGGGTCTAGTTACGCATCGCTTATTCAAAACAATCCTCGGGTAATTGAAACCAACTAGCATCATTAAGGTTCTAGGTTTAACATACCTAGGGTTACATCCATCATTTGGTACCAGAGCTTCGGCTTCTTGAATCAAGTAAATTCTATCATTTTCTTTAATTTGTTGTTGTTCTTTTCCATATTCGTCTACTATTCTTTTCCATACTCGTCTGTTGTGTTTTCCATATTTATCTATCTGTTGTTCTTTTCCATATTCATATCTGAAAAAAAATTCGTATAAAAAAATCTGTTTTTTTTTTTCATATTCGTCTGTTGTCTTTTCCATATTCATAGACAGAAGTTATATATATATATATATAAACAAATTTCATATTTGTTCGGTCATTACAATCCATTAGGGCCGACTGTATTTAGGTTTCTTGAACAATCAATTTTGTTCAATTCATAGCTTATCTACAAAAAAAAAAAAGAAATCAAATTCGATTGCAAAAGAAAGAATCAAGAACTAAAATTCAAAAAAAAAAAAGTAATTCGGCCTTGAAAGAATTACAATTGTCGAAAATCACAAGATAGCTTCTTGAATTGTCAATTACATAATTTGTTAAAACAAATGGGGTCTAACAGGTTTTAAATAATTTTTTTTAAAAGGAAATAAAGGAAAAAAAATTGGGGGGTTTTTTTTTGAAAATTTTAAATAAACTAAATGAAAAAAAATTAAAATGATAAACCTTTTAAAAAAATACTTTAATTTAAATTTCAAAATTTGTAGATCAAATATTTTCTATTTTTATTAAGATAAAATTTTTTGGTTTTACAATTAAATAACCACCCCCTTATTTTTGTTAAAAAACCTTTGATTTTTTTATTTTTAAAAAAAACCCCTAAAAAAATTTTAATTTTTATAAAAGATTAAAAAAAGGGAATAAAATTTAATAGATAAAATAACCTTTTTAAAAACAAATTAAATCTTAACAAATTTATTCTTTTAAACAAACTTTTTGGGTCCAGAAATAAACTATCAACAATTAGGACCTCATCATTGATTATTAATTCTATTAATAGAAAAGCTTAATTCCCTCAAAAAAGAAATATAACAAAATTCGAAATATAAATAAATCCAAAAAAAAAATAAAATAAAAAATTTTAAATTTTCCCAATTTAAACTAATTTTGAATCCTTTTAAAAACTTTTACCAACATTTTATCCAAAGAAAAAAAAAAAAAAAAAATGAAAATTTTTTTCTTTCCCTTTTCCATTGGGGTTTTACTTTAAACCCCCCCCTTTTAAAACAAAGGGGGTTTTATAAAAAAACCCAAAAGTTTCCCCGAAAGGCCAAATTTACCAAATCAGGTTTAACCCGAAAAACCGGGGCTTCTTTAAGGGTTCCTTTTTTTCAACCTAGATACATGGGGTATTTAAAACACGCCCCTTACTTCCCCCCGGCTTAAATCCTTGCTTTGCCAAATTGAATTCCAAAAATTTTAAATTACCCCTTTAACTTTAAAACCCTTTTACAAAATAAATTAATACTTTTAAAGATTTTTTAAAAACAAAATAAAAACCTTAAATTTAAATTAATTTGATTAAAAAAATGGCTCTATCAAATTTCCCCCCACATTAAAAACCTTGTTTTTTCCCCAAAATTTAAATCAAATAATTGAAAATTTATGATTAACAAATTTTTTTACATTTAAAACATTTTTTTTATAATTAATTGAAATTTTTAATGTTAAAAAACCCTGTTTCCTAAAATTCCAAAAAATTTTTATTAAATAAAAAAAAAATTTAAATTTTCCCTTTTTTAAAAATTTTTATTCAAAAAAAAATTTAAATAAGGAAAACCCCTTAAACTGAATTAATTTTGGTATAATTTTTGAAAAAATAAAAGCATAGGGTATCTACTTTTTCCCCCAATTTTCCCTTTTTTTATAAATTTTTTTAAAGTTTTAATTATTTCTTTTGTTTTAATAAGCATTTTTAAATTTTTTTCCCCGTTTTTTTTATGAATTTTCCCCCTTTTTTCCCCCTTTGTTTTGGTTCAGAGTTAAATTTCCCCGAGTTGTAATGACCGGTTTAAAAACCCCCTAACTCCCCCTTACTTCTTTCAATCCTTTCTTAAAATTAATCTTTAAAATAATTTTTTGTTTGATTTTTTCCTTTTTTTTTTTTAAAATTGGGAAATTTTTCCCTCTTTTTTTTTTGTTTAAAAAAATTAAGATTAATAAAAACCTAAAAAAACTTTTTTTTTTAAAAAAACCCCTTTTAAATTCAATTTTCTAAATGGTTATTTTTTTTAAAAAATTTACTATTAATTTTTTAAAATTTTAAATAAATATTTAGTAAAACTTAAAAATTTTAAATTTTTTTAAATTTTAAAAATTTTAAATTTTTTTTCATAAATTTTAAAAATTTTGGTTTAAAAAATTGGGGAAAAGGGGAAAAAATTAAAGTTGTTTATTTCCCCCCCCCCCTTTTTAAGGGTCCCCCTGCCCAATTCGCACTTAAAAGGGAATTTAAAAAAAATAAGGCTTTAAAATAAAAAAAGAATTTTGGTATTTCCCG
This sequence comes from Laguncularia racemosa, assembly GCA_037954665.1. Lineage (NCBI taxonomy): Eukaryota > Viridiplantae > Streptophyta > Magnoliopsida > Myrtales > Combretaceae > Laguncularia > Laguncularia racemosa. The sequence continues at coordinate 2,003,306 of JBBMOL010000046.1, read as the reverse complement.
GTATAATATTAAAGGATGGGTTTTCCCCAACAAAAAAGGGTTTTTTGTGAAAACCCCCTTTCTGGTAATAAAAGAAAAAAATAAAAAAAAAAAAAAAAATTTTTTTTTTTTTAAGGGGGTTTCCCTAAACCTTTTTTTAAATTTGGCAAAAACGTTTTTTAATTAAAATCACAATAAATAATTAAAAACTTTTTTTATTTACAATTAAATTTCAAAAAGGGGTTCAACGATACCTTATTAAATTCAAAATTTTAAATTTTCGCTCAACTACCCATTAAAATTTTAGTGATAAAAAACCCCCCCGGACTATTTTCAAAAAACAATTAAAAAAATGAAAAAGTAATTTTTGCCCAAAAAATTCTTTCAAAACTTTGATATAAAACCTTTTTTTTCCTTAGTTTTTAGTACTCTATAATTTCCCCCAAAATTCCTAAGTTCTTGAATTGAATTTTCATTCACCAGCCCCCATTTGCATGTTACTTTTTTAAAAACCAAAAAAAAAGCCATTTCCCCCCCCCAAAAGGGAGGTCCTTTGCCAAATTCATAAAACTCCATGGGGGTTTTAAAATTTCGGAGGCCCAAATGTTTCAATTTTCCCCAACCCCCTTTGGGATTACTTTTTTTAAAAAACTTTTTTTCGATTTGAACTTCCCAATTTTGGTTTGGGGGTTTGCTAACTAGGATTGACTTTTTAGAATTTCCATATTTAAAAAGTTTCCAGATCATATGAGCCTTTGGGTTCCCGAACCTAAAAAAAAGGATTTGAAAAAATCCCAAACAAGGGGAATTGTTCCGTTTTCCCAAAAATTTAACTAATCCACAAAAAATGAAAATTCCCAAAAAAAGGGGAAAAAACCCGTCTCCCCTTTTAATCAAAATTACAAAAAAAAGGGAAGGGCTTTTGGTCCTTTTTAAAATTCCCTTTTTTTTACAAGATTACAAAACAATAAAATCAAAACTTTAGGAAAAAACCCCACCAAACTTTTACTTCCCTTTCCCCAAAACCCCCAAAAGCAAAAAAGGAAAAATTAAAACAAAGGGAATTTTCTTTGAAAAAACCCAAATTTAAAAAATTTTTTAAAAAGGATCTCCAAATGAATTTAAATTTTAAAACTTTTTATTAATTTTTGGTTTTTGTAAAAATTTTAAATTAAAAGGTTGTTTTTGTAGAAAAAATTTTGGTTTTATTTGTTGGTTTTTATATTTTTTGGGGGTGGAAAAAATTTTTGGGGGTTTTTTTGTTTTTATAAATTTGTAAAAATTTTAAAAATTTTTGTTTTTTTTTTGGGGGATATTTGGATTAATAAAAAAATTATTGTAAAGTAAAAATTTTTTTTTAAAAAAAAAATTTTTTTTTTTAAAGTTTGAGGGTTAAAAAATGTTCGGAAGGGTTTTGAATAAGCTCTTCCAACTTTGGGCCAAAAAACTCCAAGCATTTTTGCTCCATACACAAAATTTAAAGGGGGAAGTTCCAGTCAACTTGAATTTGGGCAGAATTAACTTATCCCTAATGTGTAAAAAGCAGCTTGTAGGCCTCACAACTAAAACCACTTCTTTTCAGAAAACTACATAGGGTGAGTAATCTTGGAAAATCCTTTTTAAGCGTCGATGAATCCTCACCCCCAAAAAACAATTTCCCGTACACTTACAGGGTAAGGTAGAGATTTAATCAATTCTATTTTAGCTTTATCAACTTCAAGTCCCCTAGATGATACAATATGACCTAGAATTAGACTCTGTTCAATCATAAAGTGACATTTTTCATAGTTCAACACAAGATTCTTATCGATACATCTTTGAATCACTTTTGTAAGGTTAGTCAAACATGAATCAAAAGAGTTCCCATAGACAGTGAAGTCATCCATGAAAACTTCTATGATATTCTCCACATAATCTGAAAATATACTAACCATACACCTTTGGAATGTGGCTGGGGCATTGTAGAGCCCAAAAGGCATCCTTCGATATGCAAAAGTACCGAATGGACATGTGAAAGTAGTCTTCTCTTGATCTTCCGGCGCCACTGGAATTTGATGAAAACCTGAATAACCATCAAGACAACAATAGTGAGAATGGCCAGCCAAACGTTCAAGCATCTGATCAAGAAAAGGAAGAGGGAAGTGATCTTTTCTAGTTGACGCATTCAACTTCCTATAATCAACACAAACCCTCCATCCATTCTGAACACGAGTAGGAACTAACTCACCATTAGAGTTTTCAATCACAGTTAAGCCCGTTTTCTTTGGAACAACTTGAATTAGACTTACCCATTTACTATCAAAAATTGGATAGATCATACCTGCATCAAGAAGTTTCAAGATCTCTTTCTTAACTACTTCCATCATAAGCGGGTTCAAACGACGCTGAATTTCCCTTGAAGGTTTGCAATTATCTTCCATTAATATCTTGTGCATGCATGTGGAGGGGCTTAGTCCTTTGATATCAGCTATGGACCATCCAATGGCTTCTTTATACTCTCTCAACACCCGAATCAACTTTTCTTCTTCTAAAGTACTTAGTTTGTTAGAGACTATCACAACAAGAGTCTCATTTTCTCATAAGAAGATGTACTTTAGATGTTCGGGTAAGGGTTTTAATTCCAGCTTTGGTGCCTGCACAATAGAGGGAAGAAGTTTTGTGTTAGAAGGAGGTAAATTAATGTAGGACACACCATACCTGATAGGTTTTAACGATTCCAGCTCACAAATCATGTCCTGCAAATCAGAGGATATTACAAACTTCTCCTTAAGAGTTTTTAATGCATTAATAGTAAGACTCTTATTAAGTGCAATTTTCAACTCATCACCGTCTATCAGGTCAAATGTAGCCTGTGTTAATGGGTCAATAACATCCACAACAAAAACAGGAAAGATATCACTAGGATATTTCATGGCATCATAAATGTTGAATTTAATCACTTCACCATCAAATTCCATAGTGAGGGTACCGTCATGTATATCAATTTTTGTCCTGGATGTCTTAAGAAACGGTCTTCCTAATAATATCAGTGATGAATTATCAGAATCATCATTCTCCATGTCAAGCACATAAAAATCTATAGGGAAAACCAACCCATTAACTTGTACTAAAACATCTTCTAGAACTCCCTCAGGATAAACATTAGACCTGTCAGCAAGTTGAACAATAACACCTGTTTCCTTCAAGGGACCAACATTTAAACATTGATAAACAGATAAAGGCATGACATTGATCGAAGCTCCTAGATCACACATGGCTTTAGCGATTCCAAGATTACCTATTTTGCAAGGAATAGTAAACATACCTGGGTCCTTACATTTAGGAGGAAGCTTCTTCTGAAGAATAGCTGAAACATTCTTACCCACACTAATCTTTTCATTTCCTTTTAGCTTTCTTTTGTTAGTGCACAACTCTTGGAGAAATTTAACATAGCGAGGTACTTGTTTTATTGCATCAAGCAAAGGAATATTTACCTCAACTTTGCGAAAAGTTTCAAGAATCTCTTTTTCTTCAACTTCATTCCTGGATTTCGCTAATCTAGAAGGGAAAGGAGGTGCTGTCACCATGACCTTTGGTGGTTCAACGAGGGATCCTCTAGTCTGGTTGTCCTGCTGACCCGGAGTCAAAATCTCTTTCTCAGTCTCTTCCTCAAGATTAGTTCGGTGTCCTTTCTCATTTGATCCCTGCAATTCTGTTCCACTTCTCAAGGTAATTGCATTAGCGCTTTGCTTTGGATTTGTGATAGTTTGAGAAGGTAACTTACCTTGAGTTTCTAACCTGTTTATAGAAGAAGCAAGTTGGCTTACCTGGTTCTCCAAGTTTTGAACGCTCTGCTTTGTATCATCCTGAAATTGTTTTGTATTAACAGCTAGCGATTTAACAATTTCCTCAAGGGACATACCTAAAATGGAAGGAGCTTGTGGTACTTGGTTTGATGGCCTAGGCTGGAATTGTTGGAAATTTTGTGGTTTATTGCCATATCTGAAGTTAGGATGATCCATCCATCCAAGATTATAAGTATTCGAGTAGGGATCATATTTCCTCTATGGTTGTCCTGGGAATCCTCCTACAGCATTGGCATGCTCATGATTGTCATCTTACAATGTGGGCCACATGTTAGTAGGATGATTAGGGGCAGCACAAATTCCACAAGCCTTCACCTGCTGTGTATTTCCGAGGGCTATCTGCTGTACAAGGGAGGTTAGGCTAGAAATTTGATGTTCAAAGTTAGAAACACTTACCTCATTTACCTTCCTTGAAGAAGAATCATGTCTATACCCAAATTGTTGCGAATTAGCAACCATAATGGAGATCAATTCCCTAGCTTGACCAGGGGTTTTATTCACTATGGCACCTCCACTAGCTGCATCCATCATCTTCCTCTCCATCGGAAGCAGACCTTCATAGAAGTATTGAATGAGAAGTTGTTCAGATATCCCATGTTGTGGACAGCTTGCACAAAGTTGCTTGAACCTCTCCCAATACTCATGAAGAGTCTCGGTATCCCTCTGTTTGATACCACAAATCTCTCTTCTTATGCTAGCGGCTCTAGACGCAGGGAAAAATTTGTCCAGGAAGAGCTTCACTATATCTGTCCAAGTAGTTATAGAACCTGGAGGCAAATAAAACAACCAATCTTTAGCTCTAGTACTTAAAGAAATGGAAAGGCACGCAACATAATTTAATCGTCAGATATTCCTTGTGGCCTCATACTATAATACACTATATGAAACTCTTTCAAATGTTTATGAGGATCTTCATTCTCAAGACCATGAAAAGTGGGTGGCAAATGTATCAAACTAGATTTCAATTCAAATTTAACAGCCAATTCAGGATATTGAATACAAAGTGGTTGTTGATTCACATCCGGTGCAGCTAATTCTCTTAATGTTCTTTCAGGATTTGCCATATCTTCTTCTTTTTCAGAATCAACGGATGAATCAGACAAATCCAATGCTAAGTTCAATCCAGGGGATGAAGATGATACGGTTTCTTTTTGACGCAGCTTAGCTTCTCTTCGCAGTCTCTTAAAAGTCTTCTCAATCTCTGGATTATAAGTGAGTTCACCTATATGAGAAGAACGAGTCATGCAAGAATAGAAATAAATTTGACACCAATCCCCGGCAACGGCACCAAAATTTTGATGGATGTTGAATCCAACAAAATAAAAACCTACTCCTAAACAATTTTATAATTTGTATACAGCAGTGAGTAGGATCGTATCCACGGGGATTGGTTAAATATATTTATATTAAAAGAGAATAGAGAGGAAAAGAAGAATGGGGGGTTTTGTTTGTAAATTGAAATAATACTGAAATCAGATAATAAAATTGAATAATGATGAAAGCCTAACCAAAGGAATCACTATAGTTTAATTCATAGAATTGATCATTGATGCAAATATTTTTTATTCTTTATCTAAGATAAACTGGTTATGGTTATTAACAAGCTCTAATAACCTAGCTCTCCTTACTTTCTTGATAATCAAAACAAGCTCTTTGATTACTTCTCTTATTGATTAAACAACCCTAAACAAGCTCTTAGGATTTAATCTATCAATAGCATTAAAAACAAGAGAGACTACCAATTCATGCCAGTAGGTTATAAGATAACCTATTTAAACAAGATTATATATCTCCATAACATGAATTTGACTATCTATTCTATAATCAAACATGTTATTGTGTCACAGAAACTAGAACTATCAAACAATTACGGACCTGACATACTAGTTGACAATATATTAACTTGCTAATTGAATAGAAGAGCTCTAATTCATACCAATCAAACAAGATAATAGTAACAAAACATTCAGAAGATATATAAATATCCAAAAACAAAGAATAGAATAAAGACAAATCAATTAGATCTCACAATTCTTGAAGAACTAAACTTTTGATGATCCTTTGGCTAGAAAATCTGTTTAGCCACACATGTTCATCCCAAACGAAATCAAAGAGTGAAAAAAAATATGAAAATTCTTTGTTTCAGGTGTCTCCCTTTTCCTATTCGGTTTCTTCACTTCTCAACCCCTCCTTTTGGAAAACGAAGAGGTATATATAAGAAAACCGAAAGATCTCCTGAAACGGCCAAACTTATCCAAATACACGGTCTCAACTCACTGTTATACACGGCCGTGTACTTTAAATGCACGCTCGTGTACTTCCCTCCGGCGGTGTAAATCCTTGTCTTTGATCCAAATTGTAGATGACTTCTCTAAATCACTTGAATTAGCACTCTTCACTCCATTAAACCTGATTTATCACCATAATAAAATTAAGTACCATTTCCTTATGATTTCTATAAAATCAATAATAAATTAACACAATTCATATTATAAATATTGAGTATAAAATGGCTCTATCACAGTACCACTATTAGGCAAGGAGTAGGTAGACAAAATAGGGGAGGCGTTGGGATAGATGAAGGTGAGGAATCTGATTTTGGAGATTACCAACATATGAGGGATAGGGGAAGTATCCAGAGGCGAGATAGTAATTTAGAAAGTATTAAATTGAAAATCCCAACCTTTCTGAGAAAGAATGATCCAGAGCTGTATTTAAAGTGGGAGAGAAAATTGGATCATGTGTTTGAATGTCACAACTACACTGAGGAAAAAAAGATAAAATTAGCTGTAGTAGAGTTTTTATATTACGCCAGTGTATGGTGGGATCAGTTAGTGCGTAATAGGCGTAGGTATGGAGAGCGACCTATTAGCACTTAGGAGGAGATGAAAACTATCTTGCAGAAGCATTTTATTCCTAGTCACTACCATAAGGACTTACTTATGAAAGTCCAAGGATTGAATCAGGGGAATAACAGTGTAGAGGATTATTACAAAGAGTTGGATATGGCCATGATTAGGGTGAGAATTGAGGAGGATAATGAGGCCACTATGGCTAGATTCATCAACGGGTTGAATAGGGAGATAACTGATGTAGTAGATCTTCACCATTACTTAGATATAGAAGAATTGTTGCATAGAGCTATTAAAGTAGAATGGTAGTTAAAATACAGGAGTGACCAAAGGACTGGCTCGACTTCCAAAGCTCCATGGAAGTCTACATAGAAGAAAAGCTTCACCAATTCAAAGCCTAAAGAGGACGTAAGGGCTAAAAATCCAATTGCTACACCTGATGGGAGAGACTGACACTAAACCTCCTTCCAGACGAGAGATATAAAGTGTTTTAGGTGTTAGGGATTTGGGCACATTGCATCCCAATGTCCAAATTAGAGGGCTATAATTATCAGTGATAGTGGGGATGTAGAGAGTGTGAGCTCTACGGAGGAGGAGGAGTCACCATCACGGGAGTATGAGAATGTTGACTTAGAGGGACCCGTGAGTGGCAAGTTGTATGTTATGAGGAGAGTACTTAGTGTACAACCTCAGGAGGATGGTGAGGGGATCCAGCGTAAACATACTTTTCATACACAATGTCAGGTGTAGCGTAGAGTCTGTAGCTTGATAATCGATAGTGGCAGTTGCACTAATGTTACTAGCACTTTGCTAGTAGAAAAGATGCAGTTGAAAGTAGTGAAGCATCTTAGACCATATCGATTGCAGTGGTTGAGTGATTGTGAGGAGTTTAAGGTGACCAAGCAGGTACTTATAGCCTACTCTATAGCGAGCTACAAAGACGAGGTTATGTGTGATGTGGTACCTACGCAAGCTAGCCACATCTTGTTAGGGTGACCTTGGCAATTTGATAGGAAGGTTATATACGAAGGGTACAAGAATCAATATTCTTTTGTTTTAAACAAAAGGAATGTAGTTCTTACTCCATAGAAACCATGGGAAGCTTGCGATGACCAAGTGAAAATTGCTAAAGAAGTTAGAGCGAAACACAAGAGTGTGCGAGAGCAAGGAGAGAAAAAAGAAAAGAGTGAGAGACAAACACTGGTGAGATATGAGGGAAGAGAGTCTGAAACACTGAGAGGAGAGAAAATTGTAAAAAAAAGTAAGTGTGAGAGTGCAATGTTGGCAAGGAAACAACTACTTGTACTTATGTACAAGGATGCTTATTTTACTTATACTGACACTAATCTTTCGTTACCTAATATGGTGTTTTCTTTTGACTTTGTTACAGGAATAGATGAGCTAGCCATGGATGAGAGGAAATTGGATGCGATTCGGAAGTGGCCAATACCAAAGGGACGTGTTAGGACTGTGTTTTATCCAAGAGAAAAGGTTTGGGTGCATTTGAGAAAAGAAAGATTTGCACCACAGCGAAAGCCTAAATTACATCCTAGAGGAGAGGGACTTTTCCAAGTCTTGGAGCGCATCAATTACAACACCTACAAGATTGATTTGTTGAGTCACTATGGTAATATAAGTGCAATTGTAATGTTTCTGATCTTACTTTTTATAATGCAGGTGATTCGGGGACGAATCTTTTCAAAGAAGGAGGGAATGATGAGGATCAGCTAGCATGAAAAAGGAAGGAGCCAAAATTCCATGATCCATTACATGGCATTAGAGGCCCGATGAGCCGGGCTAGAGCTAAAAGGATGAATGAAGCTCTACAAGGACTAATCATGGACTTGCAGGCCCGAGAATCAAGCTACACAGAAGGAAAACATACCTGTGTCAACTTAATTCATGTGACCATGGAAGGATGAAATATTTTAGGAATATTACATATTTGCGTGGACAATACATTAGAGGATACATTTGGTTTTGTTATTATTTGTTGGTTTGTTTTCCATGTTATTTAGTTGTTTACTTGGTGACATAAGAATAAGGATAAAATAAGTAACTTCGAATTTCCATATTGTGTTAGGTTTTTTCCATATTGTATTCGCGTGCTATATATACGTGCTAGGGGCCGGCTAAGAGACAACTTTGATATATGAAAACACATCTTTTTCGTAAGATACGAAATACCTCTTTTTGTTCTTTTGCAAAAGAACTTTTCCATAGGATTCTTAACCGAATTACTAGAAATAACTTTTGATAACTTAGGTTACAGTTAACGGGTTTGATTGGCGTCTAGTTACGAATCACTTATTCAAGATGATCCTCGGGGTAATTGAAACCAACTAGCATCGTTAGGGTTCTAGGTTAAACATACCTAGGGTTATACGCATCAATATGTTATGATAGTTGGAAGGTTATTCTTATCCAATTTTATATTTTAAAAACCTTTGATAAATTAACTTCAATTGAATGTTTTGAAAATCCTTTCATTGGTTATTTGGTTCTAAAAACTTGTTGTACTATTCATATTCTATCATAAAGTCTAAATAAAAGTCCAAGGGTTAGAAGGCCAATGTACTAAAGTCTATAACCAAAGTTCAAGAGTCCAAAAGTCTATGTACGATCTAACAAAGTATAAAGTCTAATTCTAACATAAAATAAAATGGCAAGTCCAGTGAACTAGATAGGAAGCTAGCTATCATAAGAGAAACTCAATATCATCTCATGCAAGCTTAATATCCCAATCTGTGGCATCAAGTTTAAAAACATACTCATCATAAGTTGATATACAAATCATCACATGGAAAAATGGTAAGAATAACAAAGTGAGCCACTTGAAACTCATTATATAGTAGCCATAAGCACACGCTATGCTACTTATAAGCATATTTAACTTTAATGTAGCGATTGATGTTCATTAAGGTTCTTAACCAAACTCAAAGCCAACTTGCTATCCTCAAACACAAGAGTATCTTCAAGATTCTCATATAAACCATTTAGTAACCATTGAAGAAAAATCACGTCGCAAATGTCTTATGCTATCGCTCTATACTCAACTTCTACACTTCTTATGGCAACTATTAGTTATTTCTTACTCCTTCACATTACTAAGCTTTCACATCTTCATATAGTATTCTATTGTAGACTTGCCGTCAAATCTATCTCCACCTTAGTTTGCATCTACAAATGCTTTAATCTTGTTGTTCTCCATTTTTTTTATGGGGAAACCTTTTCCAAGAGTTCCTTTAAGACACCTTAAGACATGATTGACCTTATCCAAATAATGTTTGGTAGGAGCATACCTAGCTTGACTCACAATACTTATATAATATGCTAAATCAAGTCAAGCAAGAGACAAGTATATAAGTCTTCCTACCAACCTTTGACACTACCCTCTATCAACTACAATATCCATTTCAAGAGCATTGCTTCTCCAATGTTATGGTGAATGTGTATTCATTAGTTTACAACCTCGCTTACATGTTTCCTTTAGAAAGTCTAAAATATACTTGCGTTGACTAATAAAAATCTCTTTTTTTAATTTTGGCCACTTTCATTCTTAGAAAAAAAAAATTACTATCTAAGTTCCTTCATTAAAAATTCATACTTAATAATTCTTTTTAGTTGTATGATTTCATTTTTGTCATCACCTGTAATGATAATATCATCAACATATGCAATTAAAGTTAATTTCAACCAATAGTTTTAACTTTGACAAATAGAGTATGCTCTACCTCACTTTGCTTATAGCTCGGGCGATTCAATATATCTCTAGATTTAGTAAACCAAGCCCTAAGATACTATTTCACACCATAAAGAGACATATTTAGGAGGCATTCACTTATAAATCTCCTTTTCTAATTCCCCATTTAAGAAAGCATTGTTTACATCCAATTGATGTAAAGGCTAGTCCAAATTTGCTGTAAGAGACTTTGTAAATCTACTATAATTCAATCTTGCTATAGGGGTAAAAGTTTCCTCTTAGTTAATACATATGTTTAAGTGTACCCTTGAGTTACCAATCGTACTTTGTATCTCTCAACACTTCCATCTAACTTATACTTTATACTAACAACCCATTTACTTCCTATAGCTCTTTTTGCTTTATGTAGATTCACAACCTCCCAAGTATAATTTAGATTCAATGCCCTCATCTCCTCTAAGGCAGCCTTTGTCCATCTCACATCTTTTAAATCTTCTTATAAATTTTTGGGAATATATTCCTCATTCATCCAAGCAAGACAAGCTCGATAACTTGTAAACAACTTAAAGTAAGTTAGATAATATGAAATTAGGTATCTCACACCCCCTCATCTATCTTTCCTTAGGGTTATTGGGAAACCATAATCCTTCTCCTCTTTAACTTGATTTTCTACTTCAACATATTGTTAAACTAATGATTCTGGAAGAAATGACTATTCAAGAGTAAAAATAGGGGAATTAGGAGATGATGACTCAAGGGACTATGTATGACCATTAATGGGGGAAAGACTATGCACTGGGGAAGAACTCCCATCATTTTATTGCTGAGAAAGATTCTTATTCTAGCATGTTTGACTAGGTTTCTAATACACCACAAAATTATTAGGATTTAGAAAAAAAAAATTATTAAGTTGATCTTGTATTTCAAACTCTCCTAGACCATATGTTTGGTAATACACTTGATTCTCAAAGAAAACAATATCACTCAAAACATACACTCTTTTAGTGGAAAGATGAAAAGCCTTGTTTTAGGAATAATAATTAATAAGTTTTGATGATAACAAAATAATATAGAAATGTGATAAAGAAATTGTTGGAAACTCAAAATGTAAAATACAAAAAGTGACAAATAAAATGGTAAGAGAAAATTACTTTATGTGATGAAACTATTATCTTTACTTGAGTATGTAGAGGTAAGTTGTTCGGAAACAAGTATGACTTGACAAAGATGAACATAAGTAAAGAATGTTTTTAAACCTGTGAAGGAATCAAAAGTATATAAGTTGAAAATAACACATATATGACCAAACTTATTGCAAAAATATCACATACATGGGTTTTATTAAACATAACTTTAAATCGGATTTGTGTACCATCCTCTATTGTTTTTTATCCAATTGACAAATCTTCCATCATACTTTTGTTTGAGTACCTCCATAAGGTTTGGTAAAACTTGTTTTCATACATTCGGTTTTGATTTGAATATCTTCTATCCTATCTTATATTCCCTTTAGTTCATCTTGGAATTTCTTTGATCTTACCTTCTTCCATTGTAACTACTGCTTTACCTTTTTCTAATGCCTTGTCTTTTATAGCATTTGAACTTTCACCTTTCTCAAATCCTAATCCAAATTTAGATGAGTCAAGTCTTTAGCTTAACAAAAAGCATTTAAGTTTCTTACCGCTTTCAATAAATTTGTTAAGCATACTGCTTAAGGATTGAAAAAGATCTTTAATTCATGCTTTAGATTATTTATCTCTTCTTTTAAAGTTATGTTTTCACTTGTTGATTTTTCTTTTTCGACTTGCAAATTTTCATATTCATTAGCATTTGAACTTTCACCTTTCTCAAATCCTAATCCAAATTTAGATGAGTCAAGTCTTTAGCTTAACAAAAAGCATTTAAGTTTCTTACCGCTTTCAATAAATTTGTTAAGCATACTGCTTAAGGATTGAAAAAGATCTTTAATTCGTGCTTTAGATTATTTATCTCTTCTTTTAAAGTTATGTTTTCACTTGTTGATTTTTCTTTTTCGACTTGCAAATTTTCATATTCATTTTTCAATAGGTCATTTTCACTTGCTAGAAGAGTGTTTATTAACATATAGCTTCTTGTTCATTCTTTAAGGCCTAAAATTTCATTATGTGGCTTCACATTCTGAACTTAGGCCTTTGATAGTGCATTCAATAGTTTAGTACACATTTCTTTAGGTATGGAATGCCAATCCGAGTTTGAGTCAAACTTTGCCATTAGACATATATTAGCTTCTCCAATGTTTACTTTTGAACTTTCCTCTTCATTTTTTTATTCTTCTAGGTTGCTCCATGTGGTCATTAGTGGCTTATTTTTCCATCCTTGATACTTTTCAAACTTATTGATGAGCATACGACATTCATATTTGACATGTCTTATCTTCTTGCATTCATAATACGTGATTTCCTTTTTCTTAGTAGTCTTCCCTGCATCTCTTATGTTAGTATTAATATCAAATCTCTTACCTTATTTCTAGAGTATTTTATTAAGATGTCGAGCTAAGAGGTTGATATCTTCTTCCCCATTGTTGAAATCCTCATTAGATTCCTTTCATTTGAGGACCATTTTTTTGTTTTAGATCACTACATCTTCTATTGAGTACATCAATTTCATAAGCCATCAATTTTCTTCAAAGTAAGCTCAATGTAAGCTTATTTATATCACAAGTTGTCTTCTTGGAAATTCATTCTTTAGGTAGAATCCTTAACATTTTTTACACTAGTTCTACATCGTCTATGTTCTTATCAAGAGATGTTAGTTCAGTTGTTATAGTAGTAAGATGACTAATGTACTTTTTATTTCTTCATTTGACTAAACTCGAAAGAGCTCATATTGTTGCATAAATATATTGATCCTTGTTTCTTTGATGGTTTCAAGTCCTTCATATGTTTCCAATAGAGTATTTTAGATTTTTTGGTTAAATTGCATGAGGATATTAGATTAAATTCAAAAGAAAATATAATAGATAATAGAAGATTCTTAGCCTTCAAGTTTACTTCAGCTTTCTTTTTATCTTTATCAAATATTTCTGATTCCTTAATTTCAATGTCACCATTCGAAATAATATCCCATAGTTGATAGTTTGTTGCCTTAACAAATGTCTCCATCCTAAGTTTCCAATAAGAATAGCTAGTTCCATTAACATAAGGTATCTTTTTTTATTATACATTAAGATTATCCACCATTGATGTTTAAACTCAAACAATATCAAGCTAAGCCATGATACCATTTATTAGTCCCGATTAGCAATCTAAGAAGGGGGTAGGGGTTGTAAATTGATTGTTATAAAAATTTTGAATATGTTCGGAAATTCCCTTTTGACCACTATAGATAAAATGTTGATTTATTTCTACAATGAAAATTTAAACTGAATAAATTGCATAAAAAATAAAGGGTAGGGATAAGAAGATCAGACAATCGATTTATAGCAGTTCCTCTTCGTAAGTTAGTCCACTTTTCAAGCCTCCGCCTACTAGGGTCTCGATCATTTTCACTGATTATAAATTTTTGAGAGTTACAATACAATCAGCCTTACAATTCAATCATACACTACTTATTGATATTTATACTCCTCATCCAATGGCTCATTTTTTTTTAACATTTCCTTATTAATGATGTTTCAAATTTTCATCATCATCTATTTGGTAAGATTACGTGTAGTAATCATTTGGTTGAACTTCTTTATATCCTTAAAGGATCTTTTATAACCCTTATAAAATAATTGATCTTCCTTCTTAGTCTTCATAATATCCTATAATAATTAATATCCCTTTAATATCTAAAATCCAACTTTAGTATAACAAGTCAAACATATCACTCAAATATATATAACTAGTGGAGGTGGGTTTTACATTGTCCAACTTAAATATATGGTTAAAATCCTTATATTTATTTAGAAAAAGTCTATATTCAATTCTAATAGTTCAAGGTTTCTTCATTATGATATCTGCTTTGAAAAAAACTTATTCATTATGATGGTTTAAAAAATTTTCTGTTTTGATTCTAATTAATCCCAATATATAATTTTGATATATTCCAATGCTTTAAAGATAAAGAGCTTGTTTCCAACAAGTTAATGCTTGTTTTGGAACACTCGATCTATGCTTTCCCCTCTTGCTTTCAACTAGAAAATATATATCCGTGCATACTATGTACTTACATACTTCTTCCTGCATACTACAACTTAATAAACTTAATGAATATATGTTTTCTTACTATCAAAATCATCAAAAATGTATTATGGAAGATCTAACAATATGTTTATATATGTGCCATTCATAAATCAAGGGTTCAATTTTCCTTATTTTGCTAATTTTGTAAATTCTTGCCAACTTGTCTAATCTTACTACTTTATAATCATTCAATTTCATAAGTTATAATTATATCTTCAAGCTATTTTGTTAGGAATTTAGATCTCTTATAAGCTACCAATCCCTTTCATTATTACCCCTATCATTTACAGATAGATTCCTATAGTTCAATTGTCCATGGGGATTGCCCAAACTTAACCCATGAGAAATTTCATGGAACTCACATTTTTACCCTTAATTACAAGATAATAAGGGTCTTCATTACATTTGCTCTCGTTATTGAATAACCACAACTTTTTGAGTGATTTTCTATTCTAATCAATCTTCTTAATTGCAACAAACAAACTGTTTGCTTAATCCATGCAGAATATTAGCTTAAGTAAGCATAATGCAATCTTTGTAAGTGCATCATAGCTGAAAGAGTGCCATACATATCCATACATTATGAAAACCCTAAAAGATTATTGATTACGTTGTCATTCTTGAGTTTGTTCTAATTAATCATTAAATTAGAAAAGATCAGTAAATCATGGAAAAGATAGTAAAAACATCTAACAAAGTTTAGTCCTTTAAGCTTGTTAATGCACTTTAGGGCTTACTAGACTGCTTACAAAAATCTAATTTATCCCCCCATATCTCATAGTGTTTGGCAATGTCTACTAGGTATTAAAATTCCTAAATTTCAACCTCACAATAGTTAAGAGCTATAAGTTACTCCAATTGAATGAATTAGAGGAGTTTAGAAATAAAGCATTCAAAAACAGAAGAATTAGCATGATAGGAGGATTCTTCCTCACTAGTTTCTCGTTGGACCAAAAGTTTTGTTATATAAGCTCTTTCTTGGCAACCTAAAATGTAATACTCATCAATAAAAGACAGACGTTATAAAATAAGACACAATAAAAGATAATTAATATATGGCAATATGGTAATTATAAGGTTTGTGCAAAGGGTATTTTTAGAAGTCTACAACATTTAAAACCCCTCGTCCCTCCTAAATATAAACCACACTACCTCTTTTCTTTTCTTTTCCTTTCCTTACACTACTCTCTCTCCCTCTCTCTTGGGTGGTTTCTCTTTATTCTTCATAGTTTTAGTTAGAATCCAAAGGTAAGCAAGTCATCTCTACGTTTTTTTTTTTTTTTTTTGGCTCAAAATTCATATTATTGGAATGTTGAAAGGAAGATTTTGGTTGTAGAAACACATTTTCTTGCAATCTCAAAGAGGAGTTGATTTCGAGGTGACTTTGGTGATATTGATTGAGGTAAGTAAGAGTTTAATTAAATAAAAACAAATTTCTTTGGTGTTTGTTTGATTGAGAAATATCAAATCTTTGAGGAATTTAAGAATTTTGCAAGTAAAAGTGAAGTTTGGGGACTATGTGGGCACAACACAAATATGTTAGCACTCTTATAGTCAAGCACATCCTTTATCAAAGGAAGCATGGATGTGTAGCTTCTAATTGGATGAAGTTTTCTTTGGCCAAAAGTTACTCAGAGAGAAACACACCCATGTTTCTTGCTCATGTACTTCTACACGCCCTTAAACTCGCCTTTCGTTTTACCCAAAGAGACATGTAACAGATCAACACACTCATGCTCTTTCCCATGTACCCTATATATTTGTTAAAACAATGTTGTTCTTTATCTTTCATTTTCCAACATTTTACTGAGCATCTAAATGATTATAAATAATTAGTTTAGCTTTAGTTAGGGTTTCTAAACAATTGTTAATATAATTTTTTATCAAGATTAGAGTTAAAGAGAATCAAAGACTGTGCGAATAGCATGATGTCAAGTACATATTTGTTGTGTATGCTATTTGCATATATTAATAT
Source organism: Laguncularia racemosa (assembly GCA_037954665.1). Taxonomy (NCBI): domain Eukaryota; kingdom Viridiplantae; phylum Streptophyta; class Magnoliopsida; order Myrtales; family Combretaceae; genus Laguncularia; species Laguncularia racemosa. The sequence continues at coordinate 1,986,747 of JBBMOL010000046.1, read as the reverse complement.
AGAAATTGAATGAGCTTAATAAATATCTAGCTAATAACTTTCTTGCTACTTATGCATGGGTCAACCTAAGAGTTAGAGATAGCAAATCTCTAGAAAGCATCTCGATGATCAGTATGTGACGTTGTCTCAAAGGTAGATTTAAGGATATTAAGGCTGGAGGTAGCAATTCCTAATACTAGTTTAGAAAGTTAAGCTAAAGATGGTAGTTCCCAACCTATGTTTATTATATATATGTTCTATAGAGTGTAAGCAGGATCACAAGCACCTCTATACTGATTGATAGATTAAATCAAAAGATAAATAAATTGATTTCTTGTGATACTTATTGCATTAAATGCACATGACTTGATTGATGAGCATGTGCATGTGTGTTGGTGATATTTATATATTAGGCATTGGCTCACTTCATTTGGGGAATTCCTTTTTCAGGTACAAGATAAGCTTATGTGTTGTAATCATGACTTTAGACTTTGGGAGTGGGTTCAAAGCTAGTGCATTAAGACATGTGATAAAATAAGTTGTTATAGTTTACTTTTAATTACATTAGATTAAATTTTAAATTATCTAGAAAATTTTACAGTTATATATATTATCAAATAAATAGAAGATTGGTATGTGAGACATTTGAGAAATTGATGATTATTTTATACTGTGAAATTATATGGATACTTGTGGTTGTCAAAAGATTAAGAACCTTAGGTAACATTTGGTTGGCAGAACTGGACAATACAAGTAGAATAGGATAGCAATATATAAGAAGAATCATACAGTACAATATTCTTATACGATGTTTAGTTTATATAGTACATGACATGGATTTTTATGATGATATAAGGTTATTTTTTACATCAATGTGAGAACTCGTTAAAAAAGTTCTAACGTTGATATAATAACAAAAAAATGATGATGATATATAGTTTTTTTTTGGGGGGGGGGGGGGTGGTTGGGGTTTGAGGATATTCTTATTTTATCTAGTGAAATGAATTTTTGTACCATAAAATATATGGTACAAATGTTTTTGGTTTTGTATAGTACTAAAGGTCTATTTTGTCCAATAATTTAATTCATTATGTAAACCAAACAAGAAACTCATAATTTTATCCAATCTAGTGCCATGAAATGATGGCAACCAAGCCTTAGATTTCCTAGTAATGATATGTGGCGGGTTATATCATCTAAGTTCTTGGGCATTACATAAAATCCCAATGGATAGGATCCTTCATTGTAGAGAAGGTACCCTTTATGGAGTTGCAGAGATTCAAGGAAACATTGGTGGACCGTTTAAGGTCTATAGCCATCTACTTAAGCACTTCTTTGAAAGGGGGAACCTTAAAATTTGATAAAGGAAGTAGTAGATTCAATATATCTAAGATGATGGGAGAAAGAGAAAAGTTTGGCTAAAGAATTTGAATCTAAGCACTGGATAGGAAGCAACCTACTATTTTTACTTATTTTTCAAGCATATTAATTTTGTAGCACTTAGTTATTTCTATTACTTAAATTTATCTTTTATTAGAGTTAGTAAAGTTCAATACCGTGGGATGTTAATGGTTTTGTAGATGGTAGAAGCTAAAATGGATCTATTATGTGCATAGCTAATGAGGATGGAGTTGCACAAAGAAGAAAAGAAATGCATAGTGTACGACACATTAGTTATACCTAAGGGGAGCCCCATTTTATTCCTCCCTTCTCTTTCTATTTTATTTTAAGCTACAATGAGAATATTATTGTCCATTAAAGGCAAGGGTGGATTAAATAAAAATCAATATTAGTTAGGTTTGTTGATTGGTGTGTCATATGTAGTTAACAAATATTGTTCATATCCTTTTAACTTCCACATTTATACCAAAAAAATCCCCCCCAAAACATTTTTTTTCTAGTTGAGTCATGTTTGTTGCACACTCATTATTATGCATTTATCAAGTGTGTTGTTAGGGGAGAGAAGCTCCAAAGTTTATGTTTGTAAAGTTATGAACATTTAAAAGAAGCTTTTTTATCTTATTAAGTGATTACATAAACATAGAAAAACAAAATACAAAAAAAAAGATGAAAATATTATTTCTTTTGACTCATAACAAGTGACTTAGAACACCCATTGTCATTTTCCTTATAAAAAGGGAACAAACATGATAGTTGTAAAACCCTGAAAATTTGATAGTAGTTAATTTTAAATTAGTGGCTTACTTAAAATAAAAACCTTGTTTTGAACCCTAATGAAATTTAAAACATAGAAACTATGGGCTTACTAGATAAATTATAACAAATCAATAAATAAAATTAAAATTATAGGTTTACGATAGTTAATTAGAGTTTTTTAGTATGTATTTATACTCAAGGTATTTCATTTAGACTATATATAAGTTCTTGTATAAAAATATTATAGTTTAGATAAATTAATAAGACGGTTACTATGTTTATTCGCTAAACCTATCAATGGGAATTATCCAACCGCCCTAATGACTTCACTCAAAAGGATTTGCTTAGGAATATAAAACGTAAGTTTTCTCTCTCTTCCTCACTTCTCACTTGAAAATTTTCATCTTATCTTCCTTTGAAAAGTTTACAATTTTGTAAGTTCTCTCCACACTTGAATTACTCATAACTTTTCCAAATCACATCCAAATAAAAAACTGCAAGCGATAATGTGATCATCCTAAAGAGTACTTTATAATAAGACTAAGCTCGAAAGGTAAAGATTGAGCTTGAGTAATGAGGTTGATTTGAAATGAATGTAAAACATTTAGTTTAAAAGTTTTGTTCAAAAAACTTATTCATAAGCATGATTCCATTGCAGTTTTGATAAATTTAGCCATTAAAATCTTTAGTAAACTTATTGTTTATGGATCCTAGAGTTTGACTATTCTTAGTTTCCTAAAGATTACTTCAAACCTTAAGTGATGGGGTTAAGGTGAGTGGGAAATTAGATTAATTACTACGATGCTTGATATGGGTTGTGATTGCTTGATGAATTTGTTATATTACGATGTATAAGAGTTTTTGTTAATAGAATCCATGGTGAATATGAAGTTTAATTAGTGTTTATATAAATTATTGTAAGTCTAGTAAGTAAACTTGAGGTTAACAAAGCCTGTCATCCAGACGGTATAAAATTTACCATCTAAACACTAAGATTAAAACACGACCAACAGAGCCCCTAGTTACACTAACTAGTTGCCTCTTCCTTTATTGGTCATCCACTAACCACCCTACCATTGGGTTGGTGAAACCCCAAGTGCAACCCTTTGTTCTTTTTAGTATCAATTACTTGTATGATGATATTCAATGTAATGGACTCCTTTAAGTTAAATTCCCCTATATGCAATCCTATAAAGATCTAATTGAATAGCTCATAACATGGAGAATCAAATCACAATATAAATTATGTTGTACCTATTATAAATTACAGACTCCTTCTATGAGCCCCATGTAATTATATTCTTAAGACAAATCTAAAAACAAAGGTAAACCAATCCTTTAAGGGGATAACCTTATCAATATCTAGTTCTCCATTATAGATAATGTTTAATTCTACCAATAGTTGCCCTCAAATTTACAAGCTTCATTTCTCTTAAAATATATAAACAATTATACCAAATCAACTAGCTTGAGAGTGTAACTAATCGATATGATAAATCACGAATTCTTGATTGGATAATGTAAGTCGTGATTTAAATAAGTGATGGATTGATTTGATTGATCTATTAATTTTGATTTGCTAAGTTCTATGAGACAAGGATTGTTGCATAATAATTGGTTAATCACCCCCAAAGGACTAATTAATAAATTGGCTTAATGTAAAACTTATCATGCCTTATATGAGACATTACATTATTGATTTGAAGGCCATCACTACCATATGGTTGATGAACAAGTTTACTTTGAGAGGGAGAAACTTTGCAACTTCATCTACAAACTATTTACTTAGAGGTTGTCCAAACATTTAATGAAGCTTCCTAAGGGGGAGTTCCCCTACCGTTGTAGGTTTACAAGCATCTTGTGAGAAGCTATCCAGGAGAAATTATGTGATATAAGATTGATAACAGTTAAATATTATGAGATACCATTAAATGATACCTATGCACTAATGATGAGAAGCAAATCCCTAACCTAAGGTCAAGGGAGGGTATGAACCACAAACTTCATGCTGATTACCAAAAGACCACATGCAATGTTGCATAACATATGGTTGATAACTTAATTGGAATTATTTATAATTGTGTAGTAATGAGAATATTGCATTTTCATCTCACCAAGTGATGGCTTTCTTGTTCCCCTATAGTGTAATTGATTGTCTAAGTCACCACAAGTCATACTTTATCGCTAGAAGAATTGTAAGAGGAAATCCTACCAACTTCCCTGCGGAAGGTAGGATTTCGATAAGGTTAAGTGTGTAGCTAAAGTCACCTGAAAGACTTTTGACTAATAGAATATTTTTATTCTTCCACTTTTGCTATATCTTTTAGATATGGGCCTAGACTATGTAGGTTTATTTCATTTGTTTTACCCACTTATCTTTCACTAAAACTCATGTAACAGGATTTTTATGTAATATAAACATTCGCGAGTGTTTTACTATGATAAAGTATTCGTGGTAGGTTGTCATGACTAGGGTCTCTTGTGGGTCATGATAATAGTTGTCTTGTGGTACTTGTTGAAAAACCAAAAGAAGAAACTCGTCACACTTCCATGTATGTGTCCTTTATATCATGTCTAATTGAGGTTGAAAAATGTACAAAATTCTCCTTCTTTACCTTTGAAGAGTACCTTATAGCAATCATTAACTTGACCAAAAAAGATTATTTTGAACTTCTAAGTGTTGGCAATATTTGCTACATGAAAAATATTCTATTTTTTTATAACAAGCTACTCACAATGGATAAAAAAAAAAAAAAAAAAAAAAAAAACTATCTTACCTTTTCAGAACTCGACTTGTTAAGAACTCTATTACCATGAAAAGAGTCATATGTTATCATTACTTTTTTTTTATGATTACCAATGATTCATCATGGCCCTTCTTAAGTTGCATAAATTTGCCAAAAATAACATTTATTTTTAGACATCAAACTTTCATAGATAAGGTCACAACTACATTTACCAACACTAGCCTGTAAGCCTTAACATTAAAGCAATCTTTAGCCATTAGTCTATAGATAATCCTTTTTGTTAAGGACTGTTAAGGAGTCTACTATGGATGTAAAATGCTTTTCATCATTTCCAACTCAAACATCAATTTACTTCTTAACAATCTATCGTTTTATTTCTACAATGTTCATCCATATATTATATTATGGTCGTGCAATCGAGACTGCATCTTTGTGCTTGCATTACTTCATTAAGAATGTAAAGTAGTAAATATGCATCTATCTTTATCCCAAACATATTTGGATTCTATCTTTAATATTGTGAATGCCCCATTATATTTTCCAATCATTTCATTATGTATTCACAATTATGCATTATAATCAATCAACATATGGAAACTTAATGTTGTCGTAATCTTTAATGCCTTGGTTCCTTTCCTACTCACATCCATTGATTCTAATATGAACACTTTTCTAATTAGGCTCTTCTAGATTGCATCATTCTTGCTTATAAGAGAGATGCTAACATAGCAAACACTGTTAAAATCTCTTAAATATAGTCAAAGGTCTAAAAGGTATGTATTGATTTTAAGAAATACCTTAAGACCTCACAAAGTGAGATTTGAGATACTTTTTTTATGCTCTTACTATCTACTACTCTCTCTCTTCGATTGTTTGAAGACACTTAGAATGAATCATTTATTATCGACGTAAACACTTTAAGTGGCTAAAGTGAGAATTTGTCAAGGTGGATATAATCAAAGGCTACTTGATTCTACAGTGGTGGATTTTGATCAACTAAAAGCCACTTTATAACTTTTAAGTCCTTTACTCAAGGACACAATGGGCTTCTAAGTCACTTAAGTCAAATGAAGTGATACTTTTTGTATTTAAGTTAGTGTTTCCAAGTCATTTCTTCCATTTTTTACCCATTTGATCCCTTATGTTCCTCAACCTTTATTAATGGTTGTGTCTACAATAATCACAAAAACACTATAATCAGAGGTTTAAGCTAAGGCTTTTCACATGTTAATTGTAATTAATATGAAGGTTATTAGTTTACAACCAATTTATAATGTGTTAGTTGGCTAATAACTATTATAAGCTAGTTAAAATACTCTATATCTAAGTGCATAGATATCACTTCCAAATCAAGTACTTAAGAGAGTTACACACAAAAGCATGATCCTAGGAATTATTCATTTTTCTCCAAGAATTTAGAAGGTTCTTAGCGGCCATTAACAAGATCAAAGAAGATTACTTTGAACTTCTAAACGTGAGCAATATTTGCTACACAAAAAATATTCCTTTTTTTTTTCAAAATAGGCTACATTAAAATGGACTAAAGAAAGGAAAAAAAAAAAACTATGCTTTGCTTCTTCTTTTTTAACTCAAGTTGTTAAGAACTCCATTACCATGAAAAGAGTCTTTTGTTCGCAATACATAATGCATAAAAACAACATTAAACAATGCACCTTTTGTTAATTTCATTACTTTTTTTGCATGATTATCAATGGTTCATCATGACCCTTTTTAATGATGCATTGTTTGTTAATTACATTACTTTTTTCTTTTTTTTTTTGCATGGTTATCAATGGTTCGTCATGACCCTTTTTAAGTTGCTTCAAAATAACATTTATCTTTAGATATCAAACTTTTATGTATAAGGTCATAACTGCATCTATCAACTTTGGCCTTTAAGCCTCCATTAATCTATGCATAATTCTTTATATTAAGGACCATTAAAGGGCCTATTATGGACGTAAATTGTTTCTCATCATTTCCAACTCAAACATAAATCAAGTCCTTAATAATATATTACTTTATCTTTACAATAATATTATGGTCATGCAATGTGAGTACATCTTTATGCTTGCATTACTTCATTAAGAATGTATAGCACCAAAATATGCTCCTATCTTTGCCCTAGACATACTTAGATTATATTTTTAATATTGTAAATCCCCCATCATATTTTCTAATCATTTCTTCGTCTATTCACAATCATGCATTATATTGAATCAAAATGTGAAAACTTAATGCGGCTATGTTCTTTAATGCATTAGTTTTCCTTTTCTGCTCACATTTGTTGATGTTGATATGACTACTTTTCTAATCATACCCTTCTAGGCCGCATTATTCTTTTTTATAACAGATATGCTAAAATAGCATACATTGTTAGAATCTCTTATTGAATTTGAGAAAAACCTTGTGACCTCACAAAGTAGGATTTGAGATACTTTTTTATACTTCTACTATCTCCTAATCTCTCCTTCCTTCTCTCTCTTCGGTTGTTTGAATACATGTAGAATGAATCATTCATTTCAAGTGTAAAGACTTCAAATGGCCAAAGCAAGACTTTGTTTAGGAGGAGACTATCAAAGGCTATTTGATTCTTCAAGGGTGAATTTCAAACAACTAAAAGTCACTTTGTCAAGATGGAGTCCATTGGTCGAGGCACATTTGGTTTCTAAATCACTTCAGCTAAATAAAGCGTTACTTCTTTGTATTTAAGTTTATGTCTTTAAGTCATTTCTTCATTTTTTTTTTTTTTTTTTTGCCCATTTGATCCTCTATGCTCCTTGACCATTACAACTGATTATGCCAACAATAATGTAAAATAAAAAAAAAAAAACAACATAATCATTGGAGGTTTAAACTAAGGCTTTTCACATGTTAAATATGATTAGTATGAAAGTCATCAATTCACAATCGATTTTTGATGTGTTAGGTAGCCAATAACTATTATAAGACAGCTATAATGCTCTATATCCAATTGCATAGATATTGCTTCCAAATGGGATGCTCTCTAAAAATTTAGAAGGTTTTAATATCGGATAGGTAACTATTCCAAAATTAAATCACTCATATTATTAATTTCAATAATAAAATTTAAAATTAGTATTTTATGGGTTTGTGAAAAGGAAAATGGTGGCCCAAGAGAATAGACCCAAGTAGTTGGACACATGACCCAAGTGAGTCATATGGCAAATAAAGACTTGTAAGGTTGGCCTAAAGGAGGGCTTATGCGATGTCAAGAGCATGTTGAGTTAAAACCTTAGGAATACTTTCTATATTTATTCTTTTTATCCTTATCCTTTTATATCTATAACCTTTTCATTTTCTTATATGAAATAAAATTATAATATAATAGTTATTATTAACTAATGGAATGGAGTTTTAATAAGTTATAACTAAATATTATCTTATTCAGTTGATGTTATGGAATTACTATGTTCAGTTAACAAAGTTGATCAAGAATAAAACATAAATGGATAATAAAAGTACAAAAATGCCATAACTGTATGACAATAAAAACCGGGGGAAAAAGGGAAAAGAAAAGCAAAATCAAATGAAATGGCAAGGCCCTCTCCTTACTTCGAATTCTTACTCCCCGATATAATTTAAAAGAAAATAAAAAATAAAATGAAATAACATATAACCATAAAACTAAAAAAACAAAACCCAACTAATCCCAACTGAAACCTTAATCCCCACATAGAATGAGGTGAGTATTACCAATTTGTTTTTTTCCCCATGATTTGGTAACTCTGATGTTCTTTACACGAGATGTAATTCATGGTTAAGAAAATGGATCTGTTGTTTACTTGGACGTGTTCATAGTCCAAACATTGATTGATGGTGGGCGAGTAGGCTGTGTTTCGCCTATATTAAAGAGAGTGTTGATTTCTATTTGCCTGAAAGGAAGAAATCATTATGGCGAGGAGGAAGGCAGACTTGATAGCATTTGGGTTTTAGGCATTGAAATCATTACACAAATTTGCTACTGGATGGGAAAGTTTTTACACCGGTTATAACAATCAATTTATTTATTTATTGTCATGCAGTTAACAGTAATTGTTAAAGTGAGTCTTAGCATAACACTGCCAATACGAAGTTAAGTCAGTCTGATGATTTTACTTCATTGTCAAGCAGGAGTAGATTGGGAATCGGTATGTCTTGATTGATCCGTGTAAATTTTGGTATATTAACTTTGCCATATCATGTCATGTGCTTCCCATTACAGCATTTAGATATTATCCTTAAGGTCAAATCTCGTCATGCCTGGAGAAATGATGGATTGGCTTATTAAGCCCTGAACCATTTTTCACTTTGATCACCTTTGCCTTTACTTCCGGGAAAAAGATTTTCAATGGTCTGGCTAGTGTATAGTTGCAGCTGCCAGCTACTGGCTTGTCTTGTTTGTGTGTATAGTGATACTTCCCAACACTCGTTTCTTCAATCTTGATATTATTTATTTTTAGCATTGTTCCCAACACCTAGATATTGAGCTAATGTGGGAATGGTGTTGGTTTTTGTTCTCTCCTGATTCATAAGATGCGTGAATTCATTTGGCTTTTTCTTTCGCTGTCATTGGACTGATATCCGACCAAAGTTCAGTTTATTCTCTCTTATTATTGTACCGATTCTTAATTGTTCTATTTGCTTTATCATTGAGAAATTATTCGAGTGTTGAGTTTCTTAATTATTAGTTACGTCTTTCATAACTTTTGGCTTTACAGTTAGCACAGGGAAAAAAGATTGCCCACCATGAATGAACACCTAGGATACAGGGAGATGATGTTACGAACCATGATGGTCCATTATATCCACTGAGCCTTCAAGCCCAAATCTAGCCCACTGGGGCTGCTTCGATGCGGAGATGGTGAAAAGAGCAGCAGTTACCGCAACAACTGTCATCAATCCCACGTTTTCCACGTATGATCCATTCCATGACAACTACGGATCTGAAGGGAGTGGAGGGAGTTAATGACAGGAACATATAACCACCAAATCCCGTATCTTCATTTATAAATACCCCTTGAACACACAAGGTAAAGGATTCCAACTTCTAGATTTTAAGAACCCTTGTTGCTTATCCAACACCCCAAAACTCTCCCCCATCTTTTGTAGATGCCTAAGAAATCAACTCAAAAACCATCCCCTTGGCTCAACCCCAACTCAGTCGAGGATCAAACAACAGCAGCGAAGAATGTCGTGTGTTTTTGGTGATTATCATTGTCATAACTCATAATCGTATTTTATCTTGTATCCGGTAAAAACAATGTTATAGGATAGAATATCCTTGCTTAATTTTTATTTTTTTTGGCAGTAAGTTGTGGTTATGTTTGACAAATGTAATAATTTGAAAAATAAAAGCAATTATTAAAAGTTGGTGTGTGTGATCAAGCCATCGTTCTTTTATCATATTGATATTCTCACACACTAGCAATGTTATAGGTTAGTACATATTTACTGTGACTTTCAAAGAAACACCAAGAGTTGAAGAAAGGGTTCGTTTGTGTACGAAACCGAAAGCAGTAATATCAATAGGAAGTTCATCTCAGATGATGCCATTGATGGAAGAGTTAACAGAAATTGTTATGTAACTCTACTTCTGCAGTTCATAGAATATTTGCTCGGTTGTGTCATTTTTAATCTGGATCTTATCTCATGTCTTCATATGACTAACTATCAATTGCAAGAATTCAAATGAAGAAAATTCATGCACTTATTTGATACTAGTAGTGGCTGTACTCGAGATGGGTCTATTGTCTATCTTATCCGATGGTCATTGGTGTAATAACATGGATTGCACCAACTCAACTCTGGCTCCAATTGAAAACCTCATTATCCAGAAAGCATCCTATACTAAAGAGTACTGATTAACTGCTTCTGTGCTTGCGCTGTCACGCTTTTTCATTTACTTGGGCCAGACTAGCATTGTCATGTTGACAGCACTCGGGAAGTACGAACTATATATTCCATGACAAGAAAGTGGATCTTAGAGTAGTTTACCTGGAAATGACTATGAAATATATATCTGACTCATATTTTACAATTATTCCAGGCATAGAATATCATTCCTTCCGTGAAAAGAAACAATAGCATGGATATCATGTTTAGTCAATAGGCATAACATACTGTAAAGAATTACATTTGACACATAATCTAGAACACGCAATAGAAAATTGATTTTTTTTTTTCTATATTCTTGGTCAGGAACATATTCTCTTTCATTTTTCTCCCCTCAAGACAAAAGCTACTAAAAATCACTCCACATATACACAAAAAAACAATACAGACAGTATGTCCACCATCAGCCCATTATGGATCCAAAATTGTATTCACCAGCAGCTTCTTTGCCATAACATTATAAGACACCCTTTTGACATTTCTTTCAAATTCAATCTTCCAAGGATCTAACTTAACAATCAATCCTTTAAGACTGCACAATATATGTAGCAATGACACCCTTTTGACATTTCTTTCAAATTCAATCTTCCAAGGATCTAACTTAACAATCAATCCTTTAAGACTGCACAATATATGTAGCAATGACACCCTTTTGACATTTCTTTCAAATTCAATCTTCCAAGGATCAACCTTAACAATCAATCCTTTAGGACTGCACAATATATGTTGGAATTCAAGGAATTCTTCCAAGGTGGTCTCATATAACAGTCCTGGATGGAGAGCTCTGTAGGGATTGATTTCTCCAACACCCATCTCATGTGGATTTGCAATGTATTCAGAACTGTTCGATGGAGACTTCTGCATGTTGTTATACAGGGTTGCTGATATCATGAACCTAAAAATAGAGAGAAATCTAGAATTAGTCATAATTTTTCAAGAGCTTTTTCTTTCAGTTACTTAACTACTTTCAAGTGCATGTTAAGTAATAAATATAAAAACATATATCATATTATGTGCATGGTTGAACTTTTAGATTTGGATACTCAAAAAATTCAAGGGATTCCCCTTTTTTCTTTTCATTTAACTCTATTATAACATATGCTGAGTTGGAGAACATTAGCACAAAAAGATATAAGGACATAATGACATGCAAATGCTCATTGTAAAATACTCCAGATGGAATTATTGGCCCAATAATTTTGAAATGTTTTAGGGCTTATAATTGTTTAGTATAGCTTGAGTTCTTGGAAGTTAGTAAAACACACTATAGAACAGGAGTAACTTGATGAGATTTTGTGGCTCCGATTGAGGGTCAACTGCAGGGATTAAACATTCCTGTAATATAGTTTAATTAAACAAAGAACTGATAAAATGTAACAGGAAGAAGGTGAAGCTGAGGGAAAAATACCAATGAACTTTTTTCTTGCTATCTGGAAGGGAATCCAATTGTGACCAAATATACTATGGATAAGCGATTATCATATAAAAGTTAAAAATATACATCCTTTTGATAATAGCAAGGTGTCCAAATCAGTGCTATCTTTTTTCTAATAGTAAGATGCTCAAATCAGTGCTATCCACCTGAAGTTCTCCAGTCTATATGCACAAAGCAGCAAATGAAGAAAGAATGTTAGTAGTACATCAGTCTCTGAATCATCACAGCTAAATAGCCAATATTTTCATCTCCAAAAACTGCTTCAACAAGGAATTCAGTTAAAGGTATATGTATGCACCAATATTAGCAGTGCAAGAGTCTCTGAATTATCACAGCTAAATAGCAAATATTTTGATCTCAAAAAAACTGTTTCAGCAAGCTATTCTAATTCTACTAACAGTTCCATGGCTCCAATGGCTTCCCCAGAGATGAAATTTATACTTAGATCTCATAGAATTATAGGCACACTTAGTATCATAAAATATATATGTAACACTTCCTGAAAATGATTCACAGTTCCATCTAAAGAGTTGCAAAATATCGCACTTAACAATTCCATCATTCATCCAACATTCCAGACATAGACACACATTAACATATAAGTGGAAGGAGAAGGGAACAAATTGGCCTAAATAGAAGTGATTATTCATACACCACTCCATACAGCAGCTGCACAAACCACTCACTCTACAACATTGCATACAGCACTCACTCACAGCTCCAGTCACCTACCACGCACACACTTTCAGCTGCACACAAACCTGTTACAGGATCAATTGTAACTTCTATTACTTGATCTGTTCATGCAATCCCCAGTAAGTAAAATGTGTTTGGAAGATTTCCTACCACGTTTGCCTATGGTTGCAGATTGTTTCGGGCTCGTTGAGAGAGAACCCGACAATCTCCAGATGAAACCGATATTTCATTTAAAGGATAATATCTGAATGTCTATTATTTCTAGAGTTGCCTCCTTTTATTCCTACAACATGCAGTTACCAGGGAAATAACTGACCATATTTGAAAAATACATTTTCCCTCCCTAATAACTTACATGTCCGGTCTTTTCTCAGACCATTACACGACAACAACAACCAACCTTACATGACACAACAACAACCAATGACACCAGGACACGGAAGCATACAAACACACACAACACTGCTACAGACACTTGGATTACAGTCAACAAAGCACTAGGAGTTCTTATTTCTGCGCAGATAGACCCATTCATTAGGAATAACATGTGAGCTTGAGCTAGGCTCAAGCATAACAAAACCACCTCACCCCATAAAAAATCAAGGAAAGGGGTGTGACAAAATTAAAAAATTTGCTTTCAATAGACAAAAACACGAATAAAGATCATTTAAGAAAGACTCTTTCAAATTATGTCCAAAATTGAAACAATCAGAAGACAAGATATGGGAAGGCTTGTATGATCATTAAAAACCAACAAATATCAAGCTCTAATTAGAGACTGTTGAGTCTTTGTTTGCAGAGTAGTCTGTCCCTGATTCTCTGTTTGCAAGACTTCACAGGGAGGTACATAGCCTCTTATGTTGACATATAAGTTTCTATCTAAAAACATATTGAAAACTGTTTGTTCTTCAAATATAGCTAGTCTGGCAATCTTCCCAATTCACAGGGAGGTACATAGCCTCTTATGTTGATGTATAAGTTTCTATCTAAAAACATATTGAAAACTGTTTGTTCTTCAAATATAGCTAGTCTGGCAATCTTCCCAATTGTTTAAGTATAAAAGAAAGATATTCAAGGCATGACTTATTGGGATTTCTTAATGCCATTGTTATAGTAATTATAATGGGCTTAGCACTGTATTGTTTTTTGGATAAGTTAATTTTATTGATATCCAAAGGTGTAAGACGGGTAGATTTACATCATAGTCTCAAGGACAAAGTAGACAATAAAAAGATAAAGAGACTACTTAAGAGTATTACAAAATGAAAGAGTAAGCTCTAATTTGGTTTACAACAGCGCCCCAGCTGAGGATATGATTCCCTAGGCGTACATTGTTACGCACTCTCCAAATACAATAAACCGTCGCTGCTAGTGCAGCACATCTTCTATTGAAGTCAGGAGAGTTGGAGTCAACTGAGGCCAGCAATAGCCCCTTGCCAGCTTCTGAAATGTGCCGGGCAATGAAGGTAATCACAAACCGCACCCCAGATCGAGTGGGAATAGCTACAATTGAAAAAGAGGTGGGAGTGGTCTTCCTGACCCTGTTGACACAAGAAGCACGTAGTAGAAGAAGTCACGCCCCATGCTTCCAACTTGTCCAGTGTGGTTAGCTTGTGTAACTAGGCTAACCATAAAATAAACGAGTGTCTACAAATTGAGTATTTGTTCCAAATCACCTTAGCCCAGGGTACCACCCGGGTTGGGGGGATGAGGAATTCATACCCACTTTTAGTTATATATTCACCCGTGGTAGAATGGATCCATCTGAGGCGATCGTTGACTGATGCATCAGGATGGAGCGAAGTGGGGATCTGAATATTATTCCTTAGCACACCCTCAGGAATGCACCATTCGTTGCCTTCCATGAGGGAACAAAGTTTGGTGGTAGGAGGGAGTCCGATACTACCCACCTCCCGAGCATTGAATATCAAGTCCAAAGGGCCTATTGGAAGCCAATAGTCTGACCAAAGAGAAATAATAAGACTGTTATTAGGGTCCCATTGAAAGCAGGGGCAGACTAAGCATCTAAGTTTCTGCAGTTTCTTCCATGTCTAGGAGCATGATGCAGGTGCTTTCTTTGCCTAGAAGCTTCGACCTTTCAAGAATGTGGAGTGGACCCATTCCGACCAAAGGGTTTTCGAACCATCCTTGCATAAATGCCAAATGTGTTATCTAGATGGCCTTATTCCATTGGTGCAGGTCTAGGATCCCTAAACCACCACACTTAAGTGGTTTACAGACTTCATTCCATCTAACCTTAGCCTTAGTGTAGGTATGAGGGTTTCCACTCCACAGAAAGTTCCTGAGTAGGCTATCCATCTTCCTAATAACATATTTAGGAAGTAGGAATACATTGCTCCAATGAACTTGCAAGGAGATGAGGACTGACTTGATCAATTGCAATCTTCCTGCATAGGAAAGTTATATGGACATCCAGGACGTGACCCTAGATAACATTCTCTCGAGCAAGGCATCATAGTCTTCTTTTCGCAGTTTGGTAGAAGAGAGGGGAACCCCAATGTAACACACTGGCAGTTTACCTTCCTGGAACTGGGTAAAAGATAGAATGGCCTCCTTCACATCCTTGGGAACATGAGAGAAGAAGATATTGCTCTTGTTATTATTGACCTCCAAGCCCAACATAGAGTGAAACCGTTGAAGCGTTTGCTTAATCAATGATACTGATTGGAGGTTGCCTTTGGAAAAAATGAGAAGATCATCTGCAAAGCATAAGTGTGTTAATTTCTCATTCTTGCATCTCCAGTGAAGAGTGAATTGGGGTGCTCAGTCAGTCGTCTCAATTGGGTAGATAAGATCTCCATTCCCAACACAAAGAGGTAAGGAGATATTGGATCACCCTGTCTTAACCCCCCCTTACTAGGAAAATAGCCCGCTAGTTCCCCGTTGATGTTGATGGAAAACTTTGGGATGGAAATGCACTGATGGATAAGGGAGTATATGTGGGGAGGAAAGTTCATAGCTTGAAGAGTAGCTATCAAAAAGTCCCAGCTAATCGTGTTGAACGCTTTTTGTAGGTCCACCTTAAGGGTGCACCAAGGTGAATTTGATTGTACACAATAGCCCGCCATCAATTCTTGAGCAAGGAAGATGTTGTCAGTGATTCTTCGTTCAGGGATGAAAGCGGCTTGCTCTCTGCCAACTAGGGATGGGAGGATCCTTTTAATACGCTCTGCAATGACTTTAGAGATGGCCTTATAAATAACGTTGCAACAGGCAATAGGGTGAAATTCACCTAGTCTTAACGGGTTGGCAATCTTAGGAACCAAGGAGATGATGGAAGAGTTAATCTCTTTGAGCAGGTGTCCAATGCCAAGAATTCCTTTGATGCTTCCAGAAGGTCCTTACCAATAATCCCCCAGGTGTCCTTGAAGAACTTGGCAGTGTATCCATCGGGCCCTAGAGCTTTTTCATTGGCTTGAGAGAAGAAACCCCACTTAATCTCATCATCTATGAAAGGAAGAGCTAATTCAATTTGTTGCTGGTTATTCAGCCTCCATGTAACCATGTTACTGACATCCTCCAATACAAGACTGGAAGGAGGACAATCATAAAGTTTCTGAAAGTGTTCCACTGCAAGTGCCTTGACCTCTACATCCCCAAAAACCTCACTCCCATCGTCTCCGAGTAGGTGATGTATGTAGCTACGGTTATGCAAGTTCCTCATGGTTTTGTGGAAGAATGAAGTATTCCTATCCCCAGCTTCAACCAATGTGCCCTGGATTTCTGCTTGTAAAAACTTTCCTCAACTCCTCGCAAAAGATAATAAGCTTTATATGCTTCTTTTTCCTCTTCCATAATGGATGTATTTCCATCCCCATGGACAGCAGCTTGTAGAGATTGTAGTCTAACTTTCGCACTCTCAACCTTGTCAAGGAGGTAGGAAAATTCATTCTTGTTTAACTGTCTGAGTTCTTGCTTGAGTAGTCTAAGCTTCCTGACAACTTGAAACATCTTGGACCCAGCAATATCCATTCTCCATGTGTTACTTAAAATATCTTTGAAGCTCTTGTGTCCTACCCAAAAGTTGAAAAACTTGAAAGGAGGCTTCTTAGTTGCTAATGTAGCGTCAATACAAGTGATGGCAAGTGAATGGTCTGAAAGGGTTGGGAAAACAAACTGAGCATGTGTCCTTGGCAGCAACCGAAGCCATTGCTGATTTACCATGATTCTATCCAACTTGCATAGTATGGGGTTGTTCTCTTGTCGATTATACCAAGTGAAGAAGTCCCCCACATAATTCAAGTCCTCTAGTTCCGTGTATGTAATACAACTTTGCAATTCGACTATTTCGTCAGTAAGGTGCATTCTCCCACCCAATTTCTCAGTAGGGGATTTAGTAGTGTT
Source organism: Laguncularia racemosa (assembly GCA_037954665.1). NCBI lineage: Eukaryota > Viridiplantae > Streptophyta > Magnoliopsida > Myrtales > Combretaceae > Laguncularia > Laguncularia racemosa. Next base: position 1,969,473 of record JBBMOL010000046.1, on the reverse strand, counting down.
AAAATCCCCAAGAACTATCCACAGTAGGAGGTGAGTGGATGGTGTTGTATTCACAATGTTGCACCAAAGGGATCTTCACTCCCTCCCATTGTTGGAAGCATAGATGAAAGTAGAAAAAAAGGTGGAGCTAGATCTCATGTTAACAATTTTGCAATGCATAAATTGGGGATGCTCCGATTCTATGCTAACAACCCATTCTCTAGGCTTCCAAGCCAACCACATATGCTTTCTAGCCACCTTATTAATTCTAACTTGCCAAGCTACTCCCAATGCATTCTTGATTGATGCTTCGTTCCTCGGATTAACCTTGGTCACAAGCAAGCCAATACAACTTATCTTGCGATCATTGCAAATCCTTCCAACTTCAGCTACCTTAATGAGATCATTAAGGCCCCTGACATTCCAAGCGGCAATATGCATTGGGGTGATGTAGGTGGACAGCTAGGTGAAAGATCTTCTCCTCTTCCGTGCCTTCTTCTTGCACCTACTAGAAGAGGTAGAGCCCTTCGGTATTTTCAGGTTGCTGCCCTGACCATGGTGTAAGTGGGGGATTATCTTGCAAGGTGGAGTGTTTTCAAAATTGTCCACTCGAAGATCAGCCTTGGTTGGGACTTGATCGCCGCTGTGAAGGGAATTTGAGTTCTCAAACTGTTGAACAGGAATATCTCTAGTGTTTAGGCCGCGTGTTCCATCCACTTCCAAGTCAAACCCTTCGATGATCGTCACCTTATGTAACTTCAGGTTCACGGCTAGTTGCATGGCCAAGCTATCCTCCCTCATTTATTACAGTTTCAGATGTATGGCTAGGTTTGTTGTTGCTATTTGCATATGTCTTGGACCCAGCAATGGATTTCTCCTTCTCCTTCCGACCACCACCTACCGGGATCCACTGCCCCTCACTATTCTTGGTGCCTTGATCGCTGGGTTTAGTAGGGGAAGTCCCCACTTTGTTAAGATGGCACAAGTGGCCAAACACTTTGCATTCCCCACATCTTAGAGGGAGCCCCTAATATTGAACCATGACGTTAGATATAGACCCATCAGAACTTACAACTTCAATTTGGGAAGCCAATTCATCTCTCACGTCCAACTCAATTAGCACTTTAGCATGATTAGCCCTCTTCCTAGCAGTTGTTAGTGCGTCAGCCTTAAGGGGGACTCCAATTCCACTTGCTATGTAGCTGATGCCATCTTCATTTAAGTATTCGCAAGGAACACGTTGGAGAAAAGTCCAAACAGGGACATTAGTTAGCCGAGGCTTTTCAACGGCCATGCCGCGTCTCCATGTTTGAAGGATTAGGTATCTTTGTGCAAAATACCATGTCCTTTCAAGTAGGGGAGTGAGGTCTGATCCGTGGGGAAACCGGAAGTAGAAGTACCCTTCTTTACTTCCCAAGACTTCAAGGATTCCATACTCTTTCCAAAGGTGGAAGGACATGTCGTGAACAAGTTGGAACGGCAGCCTACATCCAAGGAAAAATCCAACAAGTGTGGAAGACCAATAATCAACTCCGGCCACTTCTACCGCATGGGGGATCTTCACCAGTGGTACCCAACCCTTCATATCCGGTGGATGAAACTTCAGTTTGAAGTTGGGGTCGTCCACATCAATCGTGCTATATGCATGGGCATAGGATTTCCTTTCCCTTTGGCCACCGGAGGATGTATCCGTTGGAGAAGATGGTGTTATGCAGTGGTTTCCGGTTCCATGGTTTCTTTCCAGCCGGTTGGGTAATTCCAAGGTGGATTTACCAAAGGAGGAAAGGACTTGGGAAGGGTGCTAAGGGGGTGGGGCACGAGGTCTGTCTTTGGGGCTGCCATGCAGCTGGTGACTGTTACCAAAAGGTGCTCCAACAGGGGCACAAGGATCAAGGTTTCCATTTTTGGCTGGGTCAACTTTAACTTTTCCCCTAGAGTGAAAAGCTTCCCCTACTTTTTCCTTATCTGGAAGGCCGGTATTTCCAGCATTTGGAGGCGTGCCTAGGGGAGCTACAGCTGGTTTTCCGAAGTTAAGGGGAGGGAAATGCTCCCCTAGCAAACTCCGGCCACTAGTAGGCGACATACAAGGTGGGTCATGAAGCTGACTGCCGTCCAAATCCATCAGCATCAGCAGCGCACAGGTTAGGGAGGGGAGGGGAGGGGGAGAGTGTGTGTCTTAGCACTGTATTGTTACCAGATTGTCATACCGTATTCATATAATATAGTGATTATTTGCCTTAAACCTTTGGCTAAGCAGATATTTCCCCAAATCTGTTCTCCTGCCATACTTCACCAAAAAGATGTACTGAATCATAAGAAAAGAGACACGAGTACTTTTTTTTTTTGGGTGAGGGGTGGGATTGGGGTGCAGGGAGGTGTTGTTTTAAAAGTCAGTAAAAGAGACGGAAGAGTTTCAATAGTACTTATCTGCACGTGAGCACTCAATTAGCATTTCTGACAACAAATTCAGAAAAATTTAGAAAACAAGGTATAAACAACAACAAAATGTTAGAATAGGTGAAATGGTTACTAGTGGAAGAAGTGTGGTGACGGGCGATGACAACCTCTGTTGAGATCAAAGGTGCTAGGTTGAGCTTCCATAGAGCAAGAGAGAGGGGAGGCAGACGCGAGGAAAATGTTGAACAATCTAGGGTTTTGTTACATTGATCAATAAAAAAGTTATGATTCCATGGGGGGTACAGATTGCAATAAATTGACTTTAACGAGAGTATTTTGGTAAAGGATCCAATTTGTTATTTTTATAATAGGGAATTCCTTGTAGAATTGCAATTATATGCCTAAGATGCAACTAAATGCCATAATAACTCTTTCATAAGGGGGAGGTTGGAAAGCAAAGTAAATGAGCTATAATAGCAAGTCTCTCTCTATTGCTAGAAAATCCTAGGTGGGTGGAGCAACTACCTAAACCAATCTCTCCACCAAAATTAGATTGTCATCTAATGAGGAAGAAAGATTCTTCATACAACATGAGACTGTATGAAACGTTTGAATGGAAATTTGTGAGCATAGACTTGCATCAAGTTTACAAGTTCCTTTGGAACTTGAGTGATTCGATCATCGTAGGCCAAATCAAGGGTTTATAGATTGTGGCAATCCATGGAGAACAAGCTTGGATGGTGGTTAAAAATGAGTTAGGCATTAGATTAGTTCTTAAAGAGACACAGAGGCATTGCTTGTTGTTATGAACAGTTTGATAAATGGGTTGTCCAAAACTGGTGTTACTGATACCAGTCTTTCCTAATGTTTAAGAATTCCAAATAGTCCATATGACTCAATGAGTCTAAATTTTTTTTTTTTTCCGGTAATTCATTATTTATTGATTGGAGATAAAGATACATCCGTCAGAAACGGTTACATCACAATACAACACTAGTAACTACTCTATTACAACTTTAGTACCATACTTGTAGTAGTTGGTACAATGAGGCCCTATCAAATTATTCTATATAGATGTAAAATTTGATTTGATTGGCTAAGAAGGAGATGCTAGGGGTGGGGTGCCCAAGTCGTGCTTTGTTGCGCACTCTCCAAATACAGTATACAGTGGCAGCGAGGCTTGCTGTCCAAGTTTGGTGGAGTTTGGCGTTGGACTGATTCGTTGTAGTAGAACTCGTTTGGCTCCCTGCCAATCCTTACAGGAAGGGGGGCAGTTAGCCATATCACACACTGTCTGCCATACTCGGGATGAGTATTGGCAGCCAAAGAATAGGTGAGGGTGGTCTTCATCTTCCTGTTGGCATAGGTAGCATATCAAGGATGTGGCTAATCCCCATGTGGTCAGCTTATCGAGTGTAGATAACTTTCCCAACCAGGCAAGCCACAATATGAAGGAGTGCCTTGGTATGGTAGTTCTATTCCATACAACTCTATGCCATGGTACTGTTGGTTCAGCTGGATTAAGGAAGAAGTAGCCACTCTTGGTGTTGTATTCCCCTACAGTCGTGTGAATCCATTGGAGTTGGTCGGAAGTGGAATGATTGGGCTGAATGTGCGTGGGAATGCAGATGTCTGTCCATGGTGGATGGTTTGGTAGCCGCCATGTGTTGTTTTCCTCTAATGAGCATAATTTAGCGGTTATTGAAATCTCAGAGTTCCTAATCTGTCTTGGAGAGAATAGGGTGTCCAAAAGACCCATGGGTAGCCAAAAGTCAGACAAAATAGAGATGGTTAGGCCGTCTCCCACTTTCCATTGAAAGCTACCTCGCACTAAAGGTTTAAGCTTTAAGAGTTTCTTCCAAGACCAAGAACATGCGGCTGGGGCTCGTGACGTCCAGAAGCTTTTACCTTTCAACAAGGTTGAGTGTACCCATTCAGGCCATAGGCTACGTTGCCCGCCCCTGCATAGGTGACAAATGTGCTTGATTTGTAGGGCCTTATTCCAATGATGAAGGTTGGGAATCCCCAAGCCCCCACATTTGAGAGACTTACAAACCTCTTTCCATCTGACTTTGGCTTTGGTTCCTATGTGAGGGTTTCCACTCCAAAGGAAGTTCCTGATTAGCTACTCTACCTTTGTGATTATCTTCTTGGGGAGAAGGAAAACTGAGCTCCAGTAGACCTGCATAGAAAATAAGACTGATCTAACTAGCTGAAGTCGGCCAGCGTATGATAAAAATTTCACGGTCTACAAGGTGATGCAAGTTGTGATTCGGTCCACTAAAATGTCACAGTCCTCCATTTTGAGTTTAGTGGAGAGGAAAGGGACGCCAAGGTATCTTATTGGGAGAGAGCCTTCTTGGAACTATGTAACTTATAGGATGCGTTGCTTATCCCTGGAGGGAACATTGGAGAAGAATAAAGGAAAAATGCTCTCTTCTCTCTCTTCTCCCCACACACTTCCTTATACACTATTACCCGTAGAAACCTTAGAAACCACTATAACCACTCCCCTTGTCTAGTTCAGTAGCTTATAAAAACCAATTACCAATATACCAACCACCATGGCAACTCCGGCCAAGGAAGTGGTGCCGGACTGCCCTCAGTCGCTACTCGATGAGGTGACAACAAACAATGCCACCGGTAATGGCCTACCATCATCGGGAGTGCAAGACCAATATGCTCACCAAGGGGCAAGCATAGATTATGAGGTGGCATTTAATGTCAACCCAAAAGTGGCAAGTCAAAGCCCTACTTTTCCAACTGGGAAAGGTAAAGGACAAACCATAGCTAGGAAAGGCAATGTGGAGCCTTATGCCCACACAGATGATAGCAGGCCTAACACCTGCAACCGGTGTCCCACAGACACCAAATTAGCCAAACATCCTAGCCACGTCCCACTTGTATCCAAAGTTATCCCATTTCTGGAAATTCTGCATTGGAAAGAGACAAAGCATTTTCCGAGACCCTTGAGGAGGCCAACCGGATACCACCTAGCAACGATCACCCAACTGCACAGACGACTCCGACCGCCAGAACATATGCCCAAGCATGCAGCTCCACGACGGAGGACGGCACACCGGTGTTCCCTCTGCAATACGTACCGCCGGCCGCAAAGGGCCCTTCCCCAATGGTGAAAATACCCAAGGTAGTGGGGACCTAGGGGCGGCATTTTGGAACAACACCCTCGTGGGCTACTTCCTTGGCCGCAAGCTACCATATTCCCTAGTCCGATCCATTGCCTTCAAACTATGGAAGGAATACGGTCGTGTAGATGTGCTAGGCAGCTTGGAAGGCTTCTTCTACTTCCGGTTTAGTGGGGCGAGCGACACAACACTTGTTTTAGAGAAGACATGGCACTTCGCCCAACGCTTTCTCATCCTACAGAAATGGAGGAAAGGCATGCCACTAAACAAGGCGCAACCCACCAACATTCCTGTGTGGGCCACCTTCTCGCGAATCCCATGCGATTACTTAGGGGCGGAAGGTTTGAGCCACATAGTCAGTGGCGTGGGAGTGCCACTCAAGGCTAACGTCTTAACGGCTAGGAGGCAACGGGCAAACCATGCGCGGGTGCTAGTGGAAATTGATGCGTGTGAAGACCTAGTCACCCAAGTAAGGGTGGAGGGTGAGAATGGCGTGGCTGCGGAAGTCCAGGTGGAATATCAATGGTTGCCTCCACGCTGTGCGAGATGCAAAGTTTTCGAGCATAAATGCCAACCCGCACAGACCACTCAAAGGAAGGAGGTGGAGCCTACAGATGTGGAGAGTAGCCACGTTGCCCCACGAGTAGCTGTTGGCCAGAAGGTGTTGCGGTGTGAGGAGAAGGTAAGGCAAGATTCAATCGCTGACCACCAACAGCATCCTAGCAGAGCAACAAGCATGACGCCTTCTAAGGGCAAAACAGTAGCTAGAGCAGTGGCACTACATGGTGGGCATGTGATGCCAATGAAAGAAACCAGCGCTGCCAAGGAGCTTGTAGACAACCTCGGTAATCTGAGGAGAACAATGGTTGAGCGGATGGAGGTGGACAGTGGATGTAAGGCACCTGGCTTGAAGGCTGAAGCAGTTCCAACGGGGTTAGAAACACCCCTGGCAGCAACTGAGGCGCCAATCTCCCCTAGCTGTGTGATGAATATGCCAATGGCCGGTCAGGGAGGAGACGAGGTAGATGGGGGTGACGATTTGGAGAACACCCCACTCAACAAATTATTAGATCACATGAACCAAATGTCGGGAACTCAACCCATGGCCAACAAAAGTTCTAGCTCCTCTAGTCGCCGGAAGAAGAAGGAGCACAAGAGGAGTCGGAATTTCACCTAATTGTATTGTACTCACATCTCCATGTCAGTGGCAGCATGGAATGTAAGGGGCTTAAATGACCCCATTAAAATTTCAGAGGTTAGGAAGTTGTGTGCTATGCATAGCATTAGCTTGATTGGCTTATTGGAAGCAAAAGTGAATGTAGCAAATGAGGATTCCATCAAGAATAGGTTGGGTCAGTATTGGCAAGTATGGGTTAACTCCATGGCACGGAAGCACATTTGAATTGCTTGGCAACCAAGGGAGTGGAATATATGTGTGGAAAAGGAACACACACAATTCCTACATTGCACCGTAACAAACTTGAGAGCAAATAGTAATATGGCAGTTACTTTTGTCTATGGATCTAATTATGATAGAGAACGTAAGGAGTTATGGTTGAATCTCGAGGTGTTGGCCCAAACTATAGGCGATAGACCATGGCTGGTCATGGGCAATTTCAACACGACTCGCCTAGTCACAAAGAAAGAAGGAGGCCGAGCCTCAGTCACAGAGGCAATGTTGGAGTTCCAAAGATGCCTAGCCAAAGTGGAGATGGAAGACTTGAGATATTCTAGGGATTTCTTTACATGGACCAATAAACAACAGTAGGCGCCCATCCTTAGGAAGCTTGATCAGGCCATGGTCAACCTACCTTGGATGAATTTGCATCTGAATGCTCATGCCCAATTCCTTTCACCTATCATATCCGATCACTCACTAGTTGTGGTCCGTATGAAATATGGATTGAGGGCTAGAAGGAGCCCTTTCAAATTTTTCAATTATTGGGCAGACCATGAAGGTTTCAATGACCTAGTTAGCACCATATGGAGGAGGGATATCCAGGGCTCCCATATGTTTCAGGTAGTACAGAAATTAAAGCTTGTTAAGGAGAGGCTCAAAAGCTTGAACAGAACTGAATTCTCCACATATCGCTAAGAGTACAAGGCGAAGCGACGGTTGGTACAAGTGCAAGAAGCCATACATGAGGCTAGGGACACAAACCGGTTGGAAGAGGAGCAGATAGCCTACAAGGAGTATTACACTCTAAGGGGGGGGGGAGGAGAGCTTCTTCAAACAGAAGTCTAGGACAAAATGGTTGGAGTTCAAGGACAAAAATACGGCTTATTTCCACAAAGCCATGAAGAATCTTCACAACCGAAGCTCCATACACAGACTATCCCGAGAGGATGGCAGTGAGGTGGCCGGGGAAGAGGAGGTCGGGCAAGAGATACTCCATTACTTTCAAAGCTTATATGACCCACCTACATCTCCTACCACTCCTATCAACGTGGGGAGTTTTGACACCACGGACTCTAACTAACCAACAACAACTCGGCCTCATTGCTGAATTCTCATATGAGGAGATAAAGTGAGGATTCACATCGCAAGCGAATGGAAAGGCTCCTGACCCAGATGGATTCTCTGCTCTTTTCTTCAAGAAAGCTTAGGACATTATAGGTGAGGACTTGATTATTGCCACTAGAGAGTTCATGACATCAGGGCATCTACTGAAAGAGATAAACAACACTGCCATTACTCTAGTACCCAAAGTGGCCAACCCTACTAGACTAGGGGACTTCAGGCCAATCGCATGCTGCAATGTCATTTATAAGGCGATATCCAAGGTGCTTGCAGCAAGGATGAAAGCGGTATTGCCTTCCCTAGTTGGGCGAGAACAAGCGGCTTTTGTCCCAGGTAGGAGGATAACTGATAATATCTTCTTGGCTCAGGAACTCATGGCAAATTACCACGCCAAAGTAGGAGCTCCTCGTTCTATGATGAAGGTGGACCTCCAAAAAGCCTATGACACAGTGAGGTGGGATTTTGTTCTAGGGGTTCTTTCGGCTATGCATTTTCCTCCCCATTTCTGCAGGCTTATTAGTCAGTGCATATCAACGCCAAAATACTCCGTCAATATCAATGGAGAAACTGGTGGGGTTCTTTGCAAGCAAAAGGGGCTTAAGGCAAGGGGACCCTATCTCTTCTTACCTATTTGTCCCTTTGTATGGAAATCCTCTCTATGCGATTGAGACAATTAATCCGACATCCGGGGTATTCACTTCATTGGAGATGCCAGAATGAACGCCTAACCCATCTCTGTTTTGCTGATGACCTCCTCATATTTGCCAGAGGGAACAAGGAATCTATCTCCTTGGTACGACAAACCTTACAGGACTTTCAAGCCATCTCGGGATTGGCAATAAATAACCACAAGAGCAGCATTTTCTTTTCTCAGGTCCCAACAAGTATAAAGGAGGCCATAATCCAGTGCACCCAGTTCAGTGAAGGCCAACTACCTGCACGATACTTAGGGGTTCCCCTCATATCATCGAAGCTCAAAAGACAGGACTATGAGGTGCTAGTGGAACGCACCTTGACTCGAATCACCTCGTGGATAGCAAAGTACTTGTCCTATGCGGGTAGGCTTCAATTAATCAGATCTATCCTCTTCTCCATGCAGGTCTATTGATGCCCCATCTTCATCCTTCCTAAGTCGGTTGTCTCAAAAATAGAACAACTACTTAGAAACTTCCTCTGGAGTGGCAACCCACATATATTCACTAGAGCCAAGGTCAAATGGGCTGAAGTGTGTCAACCGAAAGGAAGTGGTGGCCTAGGATTTCTGGTTATTAATCTGTGGAACAAAGCCATCCAAATCAAGCACATATGGAGACTCTGCAAGGAGGGAACAAAAAGCTTATGGCCGGAATGGGTTCATTCCACTCTGCTCAAGGGAAAAAAATTTTGGTCTTCCAAGGCACCAGCCGTCTGTTCGTGGACATGAAAGAAATTACTCAAGCTGAGAGGCTTGGTCAGATCTTTTTTCTATTGGAAACCAAATAATGGCCTTGAAATTTTGCTATGGGCAGACTTTTGGCTCCCGACAGGACCTCTGGATACCTTGTTTAGTGCTCGGGACATGCACAGCACGGGCTTTCCAGATAGCACGAGACTATGCTCCATAATGAATGGAAACGAATGGTGCATCCCAGAGGGCCCACCGTGGAATAGCATTAGCATTCCCCCCTCCATTAAACCGAATGGTACAGAGTCGGACCGACTTCGATGGAAACACTCAGGATCTGGAGAGTGCACCATACAGAGTGGTTATGGTTTCCGTAACCCCCCAGGACCCAGAGTACCTTAGCAGAGAGTAGTATGGAATAAAACCTCCTTACCTAGACATGCCTTCATACTATGGTTAGCTTGGTTAAGGAAACTATCCACCCTTGATAGGGTACGCCGCTGGGGACTAGTGCAGTCTACTACTTGCCTCCTATGTAACCGGCATCAGGAGGACCACGCCCACCTATTCTTCCAGTGCAATTACACATCGCAAGTCTGGAGTATAGTCTGTGACTACACACATTGTCCAGCCCAATCCAACAACTAGGATAATGTGACCAGATTTTTGATGACTTTAAGAGACTCACCGACACATCAAAGATGGCATGCAACACTAGCGGCAGCAATCTACTGTATATGGCGCACCCGAAACCAAGTGCGTTTAGGGAATAACCTTCCAGGGATTAGCATACTAGCAAACCACATACGAGCTTATATTAGGCCATTGTAATCATATCATTTCACATTACATTAGTTCCTAGGATTAGTATGCTAGCACATTTATCGATTATGTGCTTCTTGTAACTCGTTTTCATTTCTGTATTGTATTCCACAATATTTCAGTTTAATAAATTATTAATTACCCAAAAAAAAAACATTGGAGAAGAATATGGAACTCTTGGAACTATTGGCTGCCAGACCTGAGAGTGCTTGAAATTGTTGGAGGGTGTCTCTGATCAGGGTTATGGATTGTACATTTCCTTTGGCGAATATGAGAAGGTCATCCGCAAAGCACAGGTGATTAAGGCGCTTTGGTTTACATCTCCAGTGAAGGGAGAATGTTGGGTTGGAGAGGAGTCATCGGAGAGAAGTGGAGAGGATTTCCATGCCTACAACAAATAAGTACGAGGAAATAGGATCCCCCTGCCTAAGACCTCGCTTGCTTGAGAAGTAGCCTGCCAATTCCCCATTGATGTTGAATGAGAATTTTGTAGGTGTGAGGCACTGCTCTATGAGTCTGCAAAAGTGAGGAGGGAATTGCATGGATCTCAATGCTTCAATTAGGAAGTCCCATCTTATGGTATCATAAGCTTTTTGGAGATCGACCTTTAGTGTGCATCGAGGTGCTCACGTTTGCGTCTGGTAACCTACCATTAATTCCTGAGCAATGAGGATGTTATCTGTGATCTTTCGTCCTGAGATGAATGTAGCTTGCTCCCTCCCAACTAGTACATGTAAGACCACCTTGAGGCAGGCAACTAGAATCTTTGACACTGCTTTATAGAGCACATTGCAACATGCTATGGGTCTAAAGTCCCCCATACTAGTTGGGTTAGGGATTTTGGGGACTAATGTGAGTATGGTGGAGTTTATTTCTTTGAGCAGATGTCCCGATTGGAGGAATTCCCTGATTGCAGTTGTGAGATCCTTGCCTATTATTCCCCATGTTTCCTTGAAAAAGAGAGTTGTGTATCCATCCGGGCCCAGGGCCTTCTCATTTGCTTGGGAGAAGAATCCCCGTTTGATTTCCTCATCCATATATAGTGCGAGCAACTCTTCACATTGCTGTTCATTGAGCTTCCATGTCACGAGGCTGGCTATTTCTTCTTTGTTGATTGGTTGACTTGCCTTGTTGTAGATCTATTGGAAGTATTCGACTGCTAGATTCTTGACCTATTTGCTGCCAATTGCTTCGCTTCCATCTTCTCAGCTGATCTGGAAGATGTGGCTCCTGTTGTGGTGGTTTCGCATGGATTTATGAAAGAAGGAGGTGTTCTTGTCTCCGAGTTTTAGCCATTTTATTCTTGATTTCTGCTTGTAAAATCCCTCTTCAGCTTTCCTCAGTAGGTAGTACTCCTTGAAGGCAGATCTTTCGGCCTCCATTTGGGATACATTGTCGCTGCTATGGATGTTGGACTGCAACTGAAGGAGGGTTTGCTTGGCTTCTTTGACTCGATTAGATAGGTCTGAATAATTGGTATGGTTGAGTTGTCGCAGTTTCTCCTTGATTAGCTTAAACTTGCTTACTACTTGATACATTTTTGAACCAGCTATCTCGGTGCTCCACACACTTGAAATTATGTCTTTGAAACGTGCATGATGAATCCAAAAGTTGAAGAATTTGAAAGGTAACTTCCTTACCTGCTGTGTGGAATTTATGTGTGTGATGGAAAGGGAATGATCCGATAAGATGAGAGGTAGGAACTTGGCTTGGGAGCTTGGGAAGGTTTGCAACCAGCTTTGGTTGACCAAGACGCGATCAAGCTTCCTCAAAATGGGGTTGTTAGCTTGCCGGTTAGTCCATGTAAAGAAGTCGCCTAAATATCTTAAGTCCTCCAATTCAATCTTGGCCATGCAATCCTGGAATTCCGCCATGGCGAAAGTCATTCGCACCCGACCACCTCGCTTTTTGGATGGGGATTTGGTTATGTTGAAATCTCCAAGGACCATCCACGGAATGGTGGCATGTGTGAGGGAAAGTTCTTCCGGTTGTGTCCAAAGTTCGCTCCTGTCATTATTGTTGTTAGCTCCGTAAATGAATGTGATATTAAGGTTAATGTTCAGGCTGCGATGAGACGCAATGCAATGTGATAGCTGGGCTCTTTCCATAACAGTATGGATATTCCACACTCTCGGTTGCCATGCTATCCAAATTCGCTTGGGTGCTTCCTGGTTGATAGCTACTTGCCAATTGTGTCCCATTCGCTGCCTTACCAATGTTTCATTGTTGGTATTTACCCTGGTTTCCAATATCCCCATTAGGGATATTCCATTAATGCCACACTCTTTTATTATTTCTGCCACTTTGAGAGGGTCATTTAACCCTCTTACATTCCATGCTGCTATGTTCATGGGTAAGAGTGTGACAATGGATTCCTTGTGGGGCTAGGTGAAGGAATGGCGCCTCTTCCTCTGTTTCTTCTTGTGTTTACCAGAGGAGTTGGAGCCTTTGTTTCCCTTGCAAATATTCGTCGGTGGCTTGGATGCTGTGTGAAGCAGTTTGGACAGTGGAGTATTTTTGTAATTGTTGTCCTCGCTATCTTCATATGGAGCTGTGGTGTTTGCCTCGGTGGGTAAAATAGTGTTACATGGTGGAAGGCTTGGTTTGGGAGGTTCTGTGCTGATATGTGGATTGGTTTAAGGTACCTGCTTGTTGACTTCTGCCGTCTCCGTGTGTTTAACCTCAGAGTTAGAAGCCTGGTGGTGGCCTTGGATGGCAATACATTTGGTTTGAACTGGGTTGAGCTTCTTGCTATCCTGGGATGTATCAGGTACAGAACGGTTAATACTAGGAGATGAGTGATTTCAGCCAGAAGTGTTTGGGAGGTGGTTTTAGTTGGCTTGTTTTGTGTGGTTGTGTCGGTATGGAGGGGTTGAGTTTCTGCTGCGGTTGGCTTGGAAGGGACTGTCATTGGGGGTGCAGTGGTGGATTGGCATTTGTGTCCAAACACTTGGCATTTTTTGCAATGGAGAGGGATCCATTGGTAGTCAACGTTAATGAAGGCCACCGATCCGTCAGCTCTCTCAACTTCAATCTGCTTGACCAGGTCTCTTCTTCCGTCAAGCTCTACCAGGACGCGAGCTTGATTAGGGCGTTGTCTAAAGGCTGTAAGTGTATCAGCCTTTAAAGGGAGACCTACTCCGCTCGCAATGTGGCTAGACCTTCCACGGAGAGGAGCTCGCATGGTATGCGGTTAAGGGTGATCCAGACCGAAATATGTGTGGGTTAAGGCTTGTCTAACCTCATTCCTTTGCTCCAACGTTGAAGGATGAGAAAGCGCTTGGAGAAGAACCACACTTTCTCTAGGATGGGAGTTATATCCTTATTTTTTTCGAATTGGAAGTAGTAGAAACCTTCAGGGCTAGCCAGAATACCTTGGAGACCAAATTCCTTCCAGAGCTTGGTGGCTATCGCATGAACAAGGGTGTAAGGCATTTTCCGACCAATGAAATATCTGACTAATGTGGACTCCCAATAGGTGGCTCCCTCGTCCTCGACGGATTGTGGTATCCTTACTTTGGGTATGTCGGACGAGGTGTTTGGTGGGATGAATCGGAGATGGAAGTTTGGAGGGGATGAGGGTGTTCCTTGACGGCAGGCAGAGGCGTAGGATTGTGCTTGTTTAGGTGGAACTGGATGGTTGTTTTCCGGTTGAAGCTGGTTGGAAAGGGGATGTTTTTGGTGGTATTCAGATTCCAATGTAGTTTTGCCGTTAAGGGAATGGCTTTAGGAATGGAAAAAGTCAGGGTTTCACAAAGAGACGTTGTGAGAGGCTTTTTGGGTAGGCGGGGTTGCAGAGCTGCAGGCAGTGGTAGGGGTGCAAGGCTCCAAGCATGCCATTTTAGGAAGGCCAACTGTGACCTTTCCATGTGCTTGAAAAGGTGTTGTTTACTTTTCCTTAATAAGGCGCCTTGGACTTGACGCCGCTTTTTGGATGTCCGGTGGACAAATGGGGTGAAGGTGAACATCCTGGATGCTCCGGCGATTGGAAGGGCTTCCTGGCTGTCCGTGAGGGGGAACTTCCGGTTGCATTTTGATCGAAGACGGACGAGAGAATGGGTAGTAGGGTATTTCCTAACTCTGATTGGGGGGGGAGTGAGGGCAAGGGGTAAAGAGAGGAGAGAGCATTTTCTCACTCTACATTCCTTGTAGTTCTATGTTTCTACTTTTTCTAATGCCTAAGTCGTCAAATTTTTTAATGAGTCTAAATTTTTTGTTCCCTATTGCAAAGATAAAATACCATCACTCGCCCAAAGTATGAATAATGTAGCAACCCAACAATAGAATAAACCACCTAGCAAAAATAAAGTAATAAATCTTACATCTCTAACCTCAAACATCAGCAGTTTGACTTGTGATGACGCTCTTTTTTGTAGCGGGACTGGTCTGGATCAAATCCACCTTCAGCTGCCCCATAGACAGCCCAGGATGGAGTGGGTGCCATGTAATCCTTGCTGTCAAAAGGTCTTCCAGAAGCTACCTGCAGTTGCATTTTATGATAAAGGAAAACTTATAATAAAACTTTTCCCCAGATAAAGCAAATTGTATGTTTTACCAACCAGCTTATGGAACTTTTCATAGTCTATCCAAGTGAACCATCTCCCATCGACTTTGAATTTTTCCTTTCTTGCTAGAAGGACACAGCATGAATGTGCGTGCTCACAAGCAACCTCATATTCCTCATCACTCTTCATAGCTAGAGCCTCAGAAAAAGTTTTCACATCAGAATGCCAAGGCACATTTTCCATGGTTAACTTTGAGGTAGAAGACCTGCAATGTGATTGTAAGCACCAACATTATCTAGATATGAGATCCCCAAAATAGAAAGCTCAAAGGCAAAAAATCTTACGTTCCACAATACGTAACACCTTTGATTTCAACAAAATCGGGCTTTCCGATGCTAAAGAGGTTATGATAAGCATTGACGTCCTCAGTGTTCCACCCTTTCACAAGTGTCAACCTATAAACAGTTCGCTGCTGTTTCTCTTTCAGAGCTTGCAAGGAATCCTGTCAATAACTTCCATAAGTTAAGCATTTAAGTACTACTCACTTATGTCAGTCCAAAATGATATTCAATACAATAGCAATGCACTAAAAATAATAGATGAAAAGGTAAAGCCCAACTTCTGGAAATTGAATGGCGACCATTGAACTATTGATAATAGTTATCTCAAAACAGAAGCATAATGAGGTTAAAAGTTATTCCAGGTATAGAATTTGGCAAGATAAATACAAAAGTTGTAAGACTCTTTTGACCAGCCATGAAGCTCCTGTATCGGAATGTAATAACAGGGCCATGAAGCTTCCATTTTGAAATTTTAGGCATGAAAATTTTCCAAATAGGTTTGCAACCAAAGCTTAAAGACATACACACCAGAAAGCATACCGGAGCTTTCTTGCACATATTGGTTACAAGTATTTATATCTTTTATGGCTATGAGTATTTAGGATAAGAAAATATCATGGTTCAACTTCTCTTAATAAAAGTAGTGACAGGGCCATGAAGCACTGTTACACATCAGCACAGCTCAAGCTCACACAGGCAAATTATTCCTTATGAATAGGTTTATGCGCTCAGGAAGAAGAAGATTCAGTAGATTCATGGTTCTTTATCATGTGTAATCTGTGTATGTGCTGTATGAGTGTTGTTGTTTCTGTTGATTGTATTCTCCTAGCTGTTGTAAGTGTGTCGTATGTAGAAGGTATGTTGTGTCTGTCGTTATGTTGTGGCTTGCGGTTAGTTTAGTGGTTGTTAAAGTAGGATAGCAGGAGGGAAAATGTATTTGAAATAAATATGGCAGTTATTTACTGCATAGGGCAGTTACTTCTTGTGTAACTGCATTTGTGTGATAAAAAGCAGTGAGACTCCCTGGAAATAAAATATCCTGTTTTTATCCTTATCAACTAGTTGTCGATTTTCTACCGGAGATCATTGGGTTCTCTCCAATGAGCCCAAAACAACCAGCAATCATAGGAAAACTCTCAAGCTTGAATTGATGTTTGAATCCAATATTAATCAACCCATTACAAGATCCTATACACGATCCTGTAACAAGCAACCATTTCGGAAATTTAGGGATGAAAATTTTCCCTATGGATTGCACCCAAAACTAAAGACATCCGCACCAGAAAGCACACTGGAACTTTCCTGCACGTATTAGTTACAAGTATTCGTATTGTTTATGGCCATGACTACTTAAGATAAGAAAATGCAGTTGTATAGAATCATGGGTCAACTTTGCTTGATAAAAGGGCTATAACATACAATGAATCGCTCCCAAAAGTCTCCAAAGAGTGGCCTGTCAATTGCTTTCAAACTTTCCTTTGTGGCAGCATCCACACTGACATATAGCTGGGCAAAAAAAAAAAAAAACAATTGCCTTAACTACCTTGTAACTCCATAGAAGTTCCGTCAATAAACAGAAATATAAAACCCAAAAGAAGGCACAAGTCCTTCAATATTAATGCACCTCTTCTATTTGGCCACAAAAAGGGAAAAAAAAAAAGAGAGAGAGAGAGAAGAAACTACCTGGGTGACAGGCTTCAACACTTTAATCTTTTCAGGAAATTGGGCATTTGTCACTAGAAATGTGGATATATGTCTCTTGTGCAGCTCATCTACCAAAGCATTGATCTCTGGATACATGATAGGCTCCCCAACAAGTGACAGAGCACAATGCCTAGGGGAAAGACCTTCAGACAATCGATCTTGAGTAACTCCTGAGGAGATTTTTATGCTCAAAATGAATGGTTGGTCTTGATGTGCACATGAACAAAACAAAATGAACTACAGATAACTCACGTCATTATTAACAAGTATCCTATATAAAAAGTACTGGAGACACAAGGCAGCTTATTACAGCGTCAGATTCCTTTTTACTGAACAAGTATATACATTAGCATCCTAATTTTTTAAACATGTGGATATCAGTTCATATATGATGCTGGCCAAATCACTTCAGGAGCATTACTAGCTACTGCTACCTTACCATTCAAACGAAAAGGAACAAAAACAAGCTTGTGCTAAAGATTTAATTCTTGTACAGTTCTTCAGCACAGAGTTTCATTCTATTTACATCAAATAATATAGAGGCTGCACAAGGAAAAGGAATACTCACCAGGAACAAATACAAGTTTTTGCTAAAGATTTAATTCTTGTACAGTTCTTCAGCACAGAGTTTCATTCCAATCACATCAAATAATATAGAGGCTGCACAAGGAAAAGGAAGACTCACCAGGAACTCCTTTCATTTGCTTTATCATTTTTGTATGAAGATCTATAGCAGTATTCACAATCTCAAGAGGGTCATCCATCTTCCATTGCCAGCTCTTCCCAACAGGATTTGTATGATGTCTCCAGCAAAAAACACATTTGTTAGCACATGCCAAACTAGGAGTTGCTTCCATGCACCTGTTATTCAATGTACTTAGTGCTTACCGTGACATCATTTAATCTTACAAGGTATTGGAAACAAGTGAGGAAATCCCAAAATGCATACAGGGTAAAATGAGCTGATTCTACAAATGATACAAAACCCACATAATCTTTAACAAAGATGTGGACAAATCACAATATGCAACTCTTATAGGACCAGGTAACTAACACTAGATTTAATAACTTTCAACCATGCACTTGAGTATTGAGATATACAATACATCTTGTTCATTCAAACATGTGCCTTTCCTTCAAACAAGAGTTTTGCAATTATCTCCCTTTTATTCTCTAACTATACTGCTACAAAAAATCGTTGCCAATTGTAGTTTTGAATTATTATGATATGATTCTTACATCCACAAGCTAAATCAAGTGTTAGTAGTGTGATTCTTTCATATTCATTTGTGTATTTTGTTTTAGATATCTTTGAGTTTGTTAGTATAAGCTTAGCTAGAACATTTAGCTCGTAAGTCAGTTATAAGTCTTCTAGAAGAATCTAGAAGGCTCTAGAGGATTCCTTAGGTAGAATTAGCTCTTATAAATAAACCTAGCTAGTCATTAGTGAGTCTTAATGATACGATACCTAGGGTGAAGCCTCCCATACTGGATGTGTATAATAGGAAGGGTAAACGTGAATTTACACAAGAGTGTTAGTAGTCATATTGCATGTGTAAAGCAGTAAGTAAAAGTGTCATTTCATAGGGTGTTAGTAGTGTTGGTGGTCAATCTGTATTGTTTTTCTTGTATGTGTTCTTTTTTAATGCAGTTAGTCTTTTGTAAGTCTTCTGGATTATTCTAGGAGCATCCTGACAAGTGAGAGTAGTCTATAAATAGTGTTAGAGCAGTGAGTGAGAAAGTCAGTTACTTGGTTTTGGAGTGAGAGTATGAGCAGATTTTGCTCATATGAGTGTTAGTATGAGCAGATTGTTTGGATCTTCTCTTTCAAAGGAATTCGGTGTTTGTTTTTCTTCTAATAAAAAACAATAAAAATTTAGTTTTTGGTACTATGCGTGCAACAAGAGCTCATGAACCTTCTTAATTGAAGGTGTTTGTGTTTTCTTTTTACTTGAAGTCCCCATTTGTTTCAATGAAAAACCTATGTTAGCTTAAAAAAATTTCCTCTAAAAACGTTTTCTTGAAAATGACATGTTCTCCATGTGTTCGCTTGTTTTTCTAAAAATAAGATGAAAAGATTTTCCACCATTTAACTCAAGAATATTATGTAACTCATAATCATACCTTAACATATATTCCTATCAGCATATTACTATGAATAAAAATGCCAAATTTTTTATTTAAAAGTAAAAGTATAAAATGCAATGATTTGTAATATGCACTACCACAACTTCTTTAGTTGATTTTTGTAATTTTTTTAAAGTGTCTTTAGTTTCTTTTAGTCCTTTAATTTCTTTTCAGGTTTAAAATATAAATTATAGATGGATTACAAGAAAAATTAAATAAATATCATTATCCTACAGTACACTTTAGAAGAATACTTCAAAAAATGACATTCCATTTTGAAAAGAATAAATTGTTTACGTAGAAAAGATTAGGATTTTCTCTTCGATAGAAAAAAGTTTTCCCTTATTCTACTTAAAGGTCCTTTCCAACGGATCAAGTAAGGGAAAATAATGAAAAAATTTTCCAAAATTTATGTTTCTTGAAACAAACAAGGCCTAAATCAATAAAAATCAAACTTTTCATTGTTCATAGAACCCATGCTCTATCAATTGGCATTGTGGGAACCTTGGAGATTGTCTTCTTCAAATTTGTCATTTTTTGGAAGATTGGTATGGCTACAGTTCCATACATCTATTCTAGATATTGTATACATCACAAGAGGTTGTGAACATGTGATTTCAATTTACTCAAACTTCTCCATATTGACCCAAACAAGACTTCAAAATTATTAGATTTAGCTCCACAATCAACTAATCTAACACAATGTTTAGCAATTTTTGACAGAATGAAAAAGGGCAGAACTAAGTGGAAAGGAAAATAAACGAGTGGAAATTAAAATAAATAAAATTTCTAATTTGGACTTGGCAATGAATGTTTCCATTTCTTTTTTTTTGGGTAATTAATAATGTATTAAACTGAAATATTGAGAAATACAATACAGAAGTGAGATCAAGTTACAGGGAGCACATAATCGATGAACGTGCTAGCATACTAATCCTAGGCACTAATGTAATGTAAAGTGATAAGATTACAATGGCCTAATATAGGCTCGTATGTGGTTTGCTAGCCTGCTAATCCCTGGAAGGTCAGTCCCTAAAAGAACTTGATTTCGGGTGCGCCATATGCAGTAGACTGCTGCCGCTAGTGTTGCTCGCCATCTCTTATGTGTCGGTGAGTCTTCCAAAGCCATCAAAAATCTGGTCACATTATCCCAGTTATTGGATTGGACTAGACAATGCATGTAGTCACAGACTATGCTCCAGACTTGCGATGTGTAATCGCACTGGAAGAATAGGTGGGAGTAGTCCTCCTATGCCGGTTACATAGAGGCAAGTAGTAGATTGCACTAGTCCCCAGCGGTGTACCCTCTCAAGGGTGGATAGTTTCCCTAACCAAGCCAACCATAGTATGAAAGCGTGTCTAGGTAGGGAGGTTTTATTCCATACTACTCTCTGCCAAGGTACACTGGGACCTGGGAGATTAAGGAAACCATAACCACTCTTGATGGTGTACTCTTCAAATCTTGAGTGTTTCCATCGAAGTCGGTCCGACTTTGTATCATTCAGTTTGATGGAGGGGCGAATGCTATAAAGTTTGATGCTCCAGATCCTGAGTGTTTCCATTTCTTTTGTTTGGTTGATTTTATAAAAAAAAATGAAAGAAAGAGAAATAAAGTTAATGCTTGACAAGGTTACAACTGTTTTCTTTTGATGAATATTGTTATAAGATTTATAGTTCTTATCTCATTTCCACCCATTTCTTCCAAAATAAGGGACTTCAAAGTGGAAACATTTCCACTCTTCCCTTAAGCTAACAAACATAACATTTACTTCCATTTCCACCATCCTCCACTTATCTGAACAAGTATAGAGGCTTAAATCTATAGACTGGTGTCTACTTTATACTTTATTATCTTCACCTATGGATCAAGACATTTTATTGTAGCTATCAAGTGGATTAATTAATTAAATAAGAGGTTAAATAATCTAGACCTTTTGCTCTACTACCATGTTAGATTTGACTTCACAATCAGCCATCTAAAACTTAAGCATAGAGATTTTTTTTTTTTTGGGTTAAGTTAAGCATAGAGATTGATGTCTCTTTTATGTTTTAATCATCAACATGAATCTAATGAACCATTGTACAAATGTCAACAATTCTCCAAGACCACTTGTAATTGGCAATTGGACAATTGCTTTCCATGTCCAGGAAATTGAAAAGCCACGTCCTCATCAAGTAGAAACAACATTCAAAGCGTAACATGATAAATACAATTTATGTACTTATCGAACAGTTACTTCTCCATAAGAAACTTCAGCAATACGCCTGAATAAAAAGATTTTTACAGAAATTAGTTGATAATCACCTGTGACTCTCTATGCCATAGAAGGAATGCTTGTAGCAGCCTCCTCGGCCTCTAAGCTGTGATTTGGTCCACCTACAGATTTTCACACCACTATGTGAACCAATAATTTTATATCCCTGCAATTGAATATCACTTTCAGAGCAAACCAACATAAACCAAAGTTCCTAACATAAAGTAGAAATCACCATAAAACTACATTAAAAAGAACAAAAGAATGCTTATGGATCCATAAGAATAACTAAACCGGAAAGTTACTTCGTAAATAATGATCAATTAAAAAACCTCTAAAGCTGCTCTAGCATTTTGGATGTTCCTAACACTTAGCAATATACCTGCTTCTCCAAGCTAGCTCTAATTACAGGGGTCACCATATCCCTTTTCCCACTAACTTCAACAACTCCATTTGATTTCCTCGAAGGGGCTTTACCTGCAATGTCTTCGAGATCCACTACCTCAACCGACTCCGCCCCGTTCTGGCCCTCATCCTCACTTTCATCACTCCCAAACTCCTCAACGCTATCACCAAAATCGTCACTTACTTCACACTCAACACCAACCCCTTCATCACACAAAACCCTGATCACCCTCTTACTCCAATCATCAAACACGTTGTCAATATCGCTCCTATCAACGTCACCACTACACACTGGCAAAATCTCAATTCCACCTAAAGCTCTCATCTTTTTCGACAACTCCTTCCCCACAGCATTAAACCTATCACCATATGCCCCGCTCCCGATACCAAAAACTGCAAACCTACACCGTGAGAGCAACAACGATCCCACACGGAAATCATCAGCGCTCTCGGAGAGCCAATTGGCAAAAAACTGGCCATTTTGGGGGGGTTTTCCGTCCTCCCAAGTGGAAGCAACGATCAAAACTAGGGTTTCTTTCGAGAGGTCTTCGGGCTCGTAGTTCTGGGGATCGACAAGATCAAAATGGAGGCTGTTGGAGGTTAGGAGGGAAAGGAGGCGCTGAGCTAGGGTTTTAGAGGTGCCGGTTTGGGAGATGAAGAAGAGTTTGGGATTAGGGTTAGGGCTATGCTTTAGGGAGAAGGGGAGTTTTAGGTTTTTGAGGCAGCGGCGGCGCGATTTATAGATGAAATAGAAAGTGGAGGCGGAAAGGAGAGCGAGGAGAGTAATGCGGGTGGAGAGAGATGGAGTGTACATAATTTGATCGAGGATTGCGAGGGTTTTTGCTTCCGAGGATTTTTAGTTAGGGTTCAGTGAGGGGAAAAGAAGAAGAGGATCTCTGTAGGACGTCAATCATGTTTGCATTCGACGGACTGCGCAGGAGGAAAAAGGGCGGAGGGGAAATGTTGTTCCCGGAATAGTAACTCCGCGAGGGATCAGGGGAATGGAAAATTGCTATTACGGATAATTTGCTACCACAAATTATCTAAATTTACGAAATTAAATGAAAAGTTAGTATTTCAACTTTACCACAAAAAAAAAAAAAAAACATTTTACCAAGAAATTTTAAATGTTGAAAGAACAACAGAAGTTGGTGTTGTCTAAAACGTGAAATATTTGCCGAAGATGGTAGATTACCACAAAAAAATAAAATAAAATAAAAACACCCCTTACTACAATATAAAATGCAAATACATCAAGTTTTAAGAAAAATTGACATTAAAATTTTACTACTTATAGCTTTATTTATCAAGTAGTGCTCAAATGTTATCAAGTCAAGAAGGAAGTTGGTGATTTTTTTTATAAAATTGGCAAATTATCAAAAAACAGCTTTTACTATCATATAAGGCTCAAATTTACCAAATCAACTAAAAAGTTCATATTATAAATTTTATCTCACAATGACCATTTATACCAAGTAATATTAAATGTTACGAATCAACTAAAGAATTGCAGTTTATCATAAAATAGCTATTGTTATCACACGATATGTAGATATATCATAAAATGAGAAAAGTTAGTATTTCAAGTTTTACTACTTTTAGCTTTATTTAACTATAACCAAGTCTAGAAGGAAATTAGTGACATTTTTTATAAGGATGGCAGACTAACGAAAATGGCTTTTGCTATCACGTAAGACTCAAATTTACCCAATTAGCTAAAAAGTTGGTGTTATGAGTTTCATCAATTGATGACCATTTATACCAAGTAATATTGAATGTTACCAAATCGGTTGATAAATTGTAATTTATCATAAAACAACTCTTGCTACCACATAATAAACAAATATATCATATAATGAGAAAAGTTTGCACTTTAAGTTTTATCTCTTGTAGCTTTATTTACCAAGTAGCATTCAATTGTTACCAAGTTTGAAAGAAAGTTGGTGACCTTTTTGATAAGGATGACAAATTATCAAAAAAGGCTCTTGCTACCATATAAGACTTAGATTTACTAAATCAACTAAAAAAAAGTTAATATTATGAGTTTTGTCACATGACAACCATTTATACCAAGTAATATTGAATATTACCAAATCAACCCAAAAATTGTAGTTTACCATAAAACAACTCTTATTACCACATGATATGCAAATATACCATGTAATGAAAAAAGTTGGTATTCAAGTTTTACCATTTGTAGGTTTATTTAATTGTTACCGAGTCTAGAAAGAAGTTAGTGGCCTTTTTTATAAGGGTGGCAGATTATCAGAAAACAACTCTTGCTATCATATAAGAATCAAATTTACTAAATCATCTAAAAAGTTGGTATTATGTGTTTTATCACATGACGACCATTTATACGAAGTATTATTTAATATAACCAAATCAATAGAAAAATTGTAGCTTACCATAAAATGGCTCTTATTACCACATAAGATGCAAATGTACCAATTACTCTATAATGAGAAAAATTGGTATTTCAAGTTTCACCACTTGTATCTTTATTTATCAAGTCTGATAGTATGAGTTTTATCACATGACAACCGTTTATACCGTGTAATATTGAATGTTACCAAATCAGTTGAAAATTTGCAATTTACCATAAAATGGCTCGAATTTACCAAAATAACAGCTGTTATTTTGAGTTTTACCACTTATATCTTTATTTACCAACTAGTGTTCAATCTAACCAACTTAGGATGAAAGTTCGTGACCAACATGTGAAACATTTGACAAAAATGGCAATTTACCAGGAAAAAAGACTCTTACTACCACATAAGATTTAGATATACCAAATCATGAGAAAAGTTGATATTAGAAGCTTTACTACATCTAGCTTTACATACTAACTAATGTTCACTCCTACCGATTGATGAAGAGAGTTGGTAACTAATAATGGAAATGACTCTTGTTACCTTATAAAATTCAAATATACCAAGTCACATAAAATGTTGGTATTCAAAGTTTTATAACATTTAGCTTAATTATTTTACCAACAAATGCAAGAAATGTGCTAAAGATGGAAGTTTACTAGAAAATGGCCCTTGTTGCCACTTTCAATGCAGATATACCAAATGAGAATAGAAGTTGGTAATTAAACTTCATCAGATATAAGCTTTATTTATCACTATTGTTCGATATTACCAAATAGTTAGAAAAAAGTTGGTAACTTCTATGAAAAAAGATGTGGCAAGGATGGCATGTCACCATAAAACGGCTCTTGCCACATGAAAAGCAAATCTACCTAATCATAAGAAAAGATGGTTCTTGATGTTTACCACCTATAGACCATTACACCAATTGGTGCTCAATCTTACCAAATCAAAACTAAAGTTGATAAAATTCTTGTCAATGATTTTCCAAATTTCACAAGTTACCAAAAAACATATCTTTCTACCACATAAGATGTAGATATACTAAGTCATGAGGAAAATTGACATTTGAAAGATAACATGTGATAAAATTTGTGAAAGTGGATAAGGAACTTAGAAAAGATTGGCGTTACTAGATAAACTTCAAATTGTTAAAACCATAGGTTCTAAAATAGTCCTAGCTTGCCTTGAATATCCATATCCTAACAGGGCTATCATGATAAATGGAACTAAAGGATTCAATGGTTTATGAAAGATCTATTCTCCATATTAACCTTGCTTCAAATTTTTTAAATACTTGTAAGTGATTCATGAGACATGACTTTGTTAAGGAAAAAAATGAACATCACATCAATTAGGGAAGCAAAAGGAATGCTCAAATGTTTCAAAATCAGAAAGCAATAATCCTATGATAATTTTCTTAAATTACATGATTCATGTTATCTACACGATAAATATTCATAGTGAAGGACTTTATCTCTTATCCTCCGTATTGGGATATATACCACCAAAAGGTGCATACCCTCAAAAGTAATTTACCTACAAGAACTTGTCTAGTAAAATATTTAGATGGGCCATTAGCATATTGTTTATTAAGCAATGACTAAAAGTTATTAACCATTTACGTAAGGCGCTTCCCCCTAGTGTAGTGACTTCTCTTCCACACTACCCACCCTGAAACAACTACAACACGAAGCATGAGTACAAAATTTCATAAGAAATGCAATCCATCTACTGGACCTTGCAGTAGAGGCCCCTATGATTTTTTAACTCTATTACTCTAGCATCATTTGGAATCATGTAGAAGAATGAACCTATGACATATATTACATCATGAAGCAAGTGCATTACTTATTAGGTTTTGTAGCATAGAAATTCACTATATCACAAATGAAAATAGAAAATATGCACCAGTTATGATTGGAGGCATCATATGGACCTTTATAATGAGCACATGCATCTAGAGTTGGTTACTTCATATTTGGCTCCTACTTTGGTAACATGATATCCTCACTAGCAAAGACAAAGTATTCTTAAGCATCGATCGCAACAATGCAATCATCTATTGCACCCACATGTTCATTCAGTGTCATGCTCTTGCTTATACCACCAATATTTAGGTTCTGCACGTATGGCTAATTCTATGATAATGCCTTATGTCGCTTACATGCTAGAGGCTTAACTTATGTCTTGATTGGGTCTCCAATTGATTCATAAGGTTGGGTGCTTTGGCCATTCTTTTCATCTTGTTCTATTGATGGCTGACATGACATCTCTTGCATTTTCATCGATAATTATGCTATATGTTAAGTTAGTTTGTTATACGCTTCAAGTGTTTCACTTACCAATAGAACATGTGGTTGCAAGCATTTGTTAGGGCCTTATATCTTGTTTTCCATGCCATGCTTGATCCCTCTAGATCTAACGAAATGCTAAAATGGCTAGAGAGCTCTTCGATCCTATTAGTCCACCTATTCATGATGAGATTAAAGGGTATCTCCACAAGTTCTTCAATCTTGGCCTCATAAATTACATGGAAGCATAGTAATCCGATCGTCTTAAATTACAAGAGAGAGCAACTTATTGAGGGATCATAGTTTTTAAACACGACCTACTCAACTTTATTGTCATTTTCATATCGCTTAAGTATATATTATTGATAGCCAACTCCATCCATGCTACCTATTGTGTACCATAAAGCTTTATCATGTATTTCATCATATACCTATTATGTGAAGATAGTTATAGCATCCGACTCTATTCTCTTCAATACCATTTGAAATGCAAATACTGTATGCATACTTTCATAATCAAAGATAATCTCTTGATAGCGGAGGTTATTAACCAACCTATTGAAACTTGCAATAAACTCATATGAATTAAACCTCTTTAACTGATATCTCTTTATCATCATGTCGATGGACTCACAATGTTAGGCAATATGCATTCCAACCTAAAACCAACCCTAAGTGTAAGCCTTTGCCCATGTAAACCTACTTGTGTACATCAATTCTACCCATACATTCCCATATAAATTGTGCTTGCTTACAGCTGCTACTCATCTTTCCTCAAATTCCTCTATTGTCATTTGGCCATACTTGTACATCTTAAATTCATCAAGGAACTCATTGTTGTGGACATTGGTAACACCATTAAGCTTAAGATGCTAGGCACAAAGTCGATGTGCTACATATGGCCATCTTTGTGTTATGGCAGTATACATAGACCTCACACCATCGACTATCACAAAAATGGGTTCCTTTCCATTCATAGCTTATGTGAAGTTGTCTAGTACCCAAGAATAAGCATTTCTCATCTCCTCATCTACCGATTCAAAGGAAAATATACAAGTTTAGTAGTGGTAGTTAATCTCTACCATAACCACAAAAGGCATGCTGTAAACATTTGTTTTATACATTGAGTCAAAGGCAACAACATCACCAAAGCACTCCAAGTCAAGCTTAGGTCTTGAGTTAGTTTAGAAAAGCCTTGATGGCTTACCTTCTTCCATTTCCTTCGAAAAGAATAATCTAGGATTTTCCTTACTTCTAGTACTCATGTATGCAACTACAGCTACAACATCACCCCCATTGACATTTGCCTTTCGTTAGGCTTCAATGAAATTGTATGAGTCCCTCTTAGTAAATCTAACCATGTCGTACCCACTATATAGATTAACTAATTGTTTCATTGTTTGACTAGGTTTGATGCTAACTTCATGTAGATTGTTGATTCAAGCACCCTTAGGAGATGAAATGTTCCGATTACTTTTCATTAAAAAGGAGTGGTTCACAACAATAAGCTTATACGAAAGGTCTATACATATCTCTTTACTTTTCCATTTGTTGTTAGCTTCCATAAAACCTTGAATGTGGCAGAACATCTAACCTTTATGATATAACACCGATATGCCTTGCCATCTTTGCCAAGAGCCTCGCCATCATGTGTCCCTACTCTATTGCATACCCATCCTAGCATCATCATAGTCCCATCCTTCTTTCTTCTTTTTTTTTTTTTTTTTGCAAATCTTGCTATCGTATTTGAAGCCCATGGAAATTGTATACATCTTGTAAAAATCCTTTGCTTTCTCATGTAATGAGAAGTCCATTGAACTTATCTCTTTTGTCATTAAATACTTACATGCATTCACATTATCAACATTGAACAACCACATCTCTTCTCTTATGTTAGATTTTCTCTTTGACTACATCCACTTTCGTTAATGCTCTTCCCATGGAAAGTCCCAACATCATTGACATGATTACTGAAATCAATTAATGGAAGCTAGAAATGGTAAGATCATTATGTTTGTAGAGTGCTAAAGAAATGATAATAATAGCTAAAAAACTAATAGACAATTTACAATTAAGTATTAGTTTTACACAATACACTATGAATGAGCAATCATTTCAAACAAAATATTTGATAAAGACAACTAATGATAGTTTGAACAATTGGACATGGATTATAAGCCCAACCTCAAACTTAATTGTTGAACATCAATGTTACATATTGTGCAAAAAATAAAGGTCATAGTGAGCTACCATCTAACTCATTTCAAAGGTGACACCACTGTAGATTAAACAATTCCATCATGAACTTAGCTTAATGACTCATAAACAATCTATGTTGAGTTCCTAGTGTTGTTATAGGGCATTCTACCCAAATGATACATTTATTATTCTCTTTGGACAATGTATGCATTTTGTGCATGGGAGTATAAGCATGATCTAACACCTCTTATTCCCTTTTATGTGCATCTTATTAGCCATGTAACTAGAAAAGCTCATATGTAATATTGTGATAAAATCATAATACTAAAAAAAAGCTTAAATGAACATTTAAAAATCATGGAAAATTATTTGAATAAGTTGCATACGTATCTTGTTTTCAATTCTTAGATATGTTTTTTTAGTACAAGTGTTTATTTTTTGGTATGAGTGTTTAAAAGTCGGTAATTCTAATTAGTAAACCTATTTTTTGGTACAAGTGTTTGCATTTTTGCACAAGTGTTTACTTTATGGTAATAGCTTGTTAGTATGCAACTCATTGCAATACCATCCCCTCTGTTTTGAAGATATCGATATTGTTTTGTGCTCTTCTGTAAAGGGAAAATAAAGAAAAAAAAAACACCAGGAAAGGGGGGATGGTATTGGGATAAGTTGTGTACGTTTGTTCAATATATGTATCTCACAGTTTGTCTTGTTAGCACTTTGTAAACACTATTATACAATTGCCCCTTCCCACTTTTCAATGTAGTTGATGGAGTCAAAACACACTATAATGACATGTGTTTTCTGACACGACCACATAAATTCTAACTTGACTTTGTTTGATAGGAATAAATAACGTTCCACTTTTGTAAGACGAAGTTCATTTAGATTTTATGTCCACTCACCATCATAATAGTCCATCTTTTATTTCAATAATCATCTACAACCATAGTAATTAATGTAATTAGTAGCATACAAAAAAAAAATTACACTCAAATTGCCAATGGGATGTACATTAGCACTTTGAACCATGAAAATCCCACCAATCAATTCATCCATCTTACATAACTTAAACTATACATGTATAAATTAGGGTCCCTGGACCCACTTCAAAATGAATGCCATTATCTAATAGCTACGAGTGCATACATGTAACTTTACATTCAAATACATATTTATAAATATATATTTGTAATTAAGGTCCGACCCTGTTTTAACAACACATAATTCAATCATTCAACTCTAAAGGTTTATCGCTTGCCTTCATTTAGTACCATGCACAATATTTTTCTAGTTTGATGCTCACCTTACAAAGATACTATCACAAAAAAAAAAAAACTAAGCTACCCATGGATGTTGTTATAACCTTGCCACAAAATCATACTTTTCAATGCCTCTTGTGCCCACACGACTTCATCTACTCCATAAGTGTCTTATTGCCTCATCAGTTATAGCGTCCCTTAATTTGTTACCATCTTAATGAACTATTTCGAAAAGGATTTTCCCCCGATGATAATAATGACTAATGAGCAACCTATATGATGATGTTGAGGAGAGGAAGAAATAAATAACTTCAATAATTTAGGATCAGCATACTCATACACATGTTAAACAGGAGCCCTTACGTACCATGCCCATACACTTTTAATGTAGATCTTCCCATTGCCTAAATTTAATGACATATACTCTATAACTTAAACTTATTAACCAAACAATATATTGTAAGATAAGTGGAAATATGTGAACTTTCTAAGTCTAATGTACATTAATAAAACAATGAGATAAGGCTTGCATTCACACTAGTCATTGTAAGTTGCTTGATTGGGAACATTGCTTGGGTATACGAACTACTAGTCAACTATTCTTTTATCATGTATATAGCCTTGTTCACAATGGAAACTTAGGTGTTGCAGCATGTAATCTATGTATCTCAATTGTAGAATAAAGAATAAGGCATCAAATTCAACATCGATAGGTGAACTTTGATGCCACATCTAGACAAGTTAATAGATCAATGTAGGGAAATCTACCTACCACTTGTTGATTGGTGTTCTCATGGACTTTTTGCATGCTTTTTTTAGCCTTAAGGTGTCAAGGACCAACAAATTTTGGTGTTGCATGCACACTACTAGCAACATATAATGGTTGCAATCAACATGTATGAGCTTATATAGCTACTAAATCAACACAAAGCATTTATTAGAAAAAGAAGTACATATTTAACTAACAGATAAAGCATGAATTTTACCTCTTCACATTGGCCCAAATACCCTACAAAAGGCTGGCAATATGTAATGGTACTTTCAAGTAAGTTATATCTAAGTGCAACTTCTTGCTAGAGAGAAACACATTTCAATGACATATTATATAAAATTTTCACAAGCAATAAGGGAAGAGAAATAGTTACACATGTCTAGCATTACTAAGACAAGTTGAGGGAAGAACCACCTCCTCCCTTTTGGATAAGATGCTCTCTCCATGCAAGTTCGTTGATACACAACGATATTAATAACCTACATTAACTTAATTTGATTAAATGTAACACTTGAAAATGCTTCTTGTAGTTCTCAAAATGGTAACCAAGAGGGGAAATTGAATTGTTTGTTAATTTTTTTATCGAATTATGATTAAATTGTTACTTTTTAAATTTCCTTTTTGATAAAGATTGTATGTGATTAGCAAAAATAACGAGGACAAAATTAATGTGCATCAAAAGTAAAGAAGACTTTGATGTGTAGAGGTTCCTTTTATTAAGTATGTCCTCTCTTCTAGCTACACTACTGGGAATCCAGTTTTCTACACTAGTTGTTCTACTATTTCAATTGCTAAGAAATGTTATAAATAACAATATCTCTTGCTTTGTCTTTCTAGCCTATAACTTGGCTAAGTGTAAACTACAAGACTTTGTAACCTCACTTTCTTAGATTAATCTGTACACGAAAACAATAAAGAAAGTTTTACAAAAGTGAGAAATATAAATTCTCTAGTTTAAGCTTGATAAAACAATGAATAATTGTTTTTTCTCTGTTCTTATTTTTTCTATCCTTGCTCGTATATCTTTCTATATTTTTTATTGTGTTGTTCTCTTCTTCAATTTTCAAATCTTTAGTTTATATATTCTTCTTTGTCTATAGAAGCCTTCCAACATTCACACGATCTTCTAATATTCATAATATCCTGAATTTTGAAAAATCTTATATGAAATTCAAATTCAAATTCAAATTCCTTAATTATGTAACTAATTCTATTCGGAATTTGAATTTTTCGATGTCTATCTTCATTTGCTTCATCAACAACCTCGTATGAATTAGCCTCAGTTTGAAAATAGAGAATCCCTCTTATTACGGGTGTTCTTCAATTGATATTTCTTATTCTTTTCTTGTTCTTCTTGTATTAGTTAAATAAATCTTAAACTAATTTGATTCATTACAAAAAAAAAAAAAACTTTACTAATTTTAGTTACAAATAAATCAAATTCGTATCAAATATAGATAAGAATTGTATAAGCATACATTCTTCAAATTAAAGTTTATTAACCACAGTATCATATTTTCTATTTAAATGTCTACTCAAATGTCTAACAGATTATTTGTATCAAACTATTTGTTTAAGTATCTACTTAAACATCTAACAAAATGTCTGCATCAAAATGTCTGTTTAAGTGTCTATAACCTACTGTCTACTTAAGTGTCTATAAAAATAAATATTTTTGTTCTACACACTTAATACATATTTACTAATAACCCTTTTGTTATCATTAAAACTTATTTTAGAGAACTCAATATTCTCCCATTTGATGATAACAAAACCTATCTCAAGTGATAAACTCATATATTACTTAAGTAGAATATTTGTGAAACCAGTTTATCACTACTTATTATTCCTTCTCCCCTTTTTGTTATCAGATAAGCAAAATATATTACTTTTCCTTAATATATGATATAAGTATGAATCAACAATTAGCAAGCATAAAAAACGTAAAGCATCATTAAAGATTTTAAACCATACATATTTGTAGCAATTAGAACGTTCAATTAGCATGAGTCTTTAAAAAAAAAAAACAGTTAGCAAGCAACTAACAATGATTAGCAATAGTCTTAAAAAAATATCAATTCTTCTTCTTCTTAGGTGGCTTGACACATTTCCTTGTAGTTGTCTTTACTCTTTTCCTTTGTCTTTTTGGAATTTAGGCTTCTTCAGATTCTTTTTCGATATGATCAAGGTTGGTTTCGGTTAGAGCTGGAGTTAGAGTTAGTTATGTTTTAGTTGGTGCAGTAGGAGAAGATGGTTAAACAAATTGTTCAGCAAGGTTTCATTTTGAGTGGTCCGGATGAGTTTAGAAACAAGGTTAGGATTAGGTTCTTGAGTAAGCTTTAGGATTGATCTTAGTAGTTCCTTGATCAATTTGATCCAAGACCTCTATCCTACCACTTTGATGAATTCTTTGCTACATTTTGGAGTCTCTACCTTTTGTTAGGACTATCTACTCGACTGTCTATCCTATCTTCTGTTTTTTATTCAATAGGTACTCTAATAATATCTTGTAAACTTTATTGATGATTTAAATATTTATCCCCATTCTTTTTATTATTACATCATTACTATCATTCATGATTGAGTTATCAATAAACTTGACATTAATAGATTCCTTTACTAATCTTGTTACTTAATTAAAAATATGAAAAGCCTTATCGGTTGTCAAATAACCAAGAAAGATTCCTTCATTAGCTCTTTCATCAAATTTATTAGGATTCTGCCGTAATTTCTTGATGAAGCATTTAGTCCCGAATATGTGAAAATGTGACACATTCGGCTTCCTATCTTTGTACATTTCATAAGTTGTTTTCTATGTTAACGATCTCTCATAAACACAATTAGAAATATAACAAGATGTAGATATTGCTTCAGCCTATAAATATTTTAGTGCATTACTTTCATTTAACATACATTGTGCTATTTCTTGTAAAACTCTATTTTTTCTTTCTACCACTCTATTTTGTTGTGGAGTATATGGAGCAGAAAAATTATGTTTTATTCCATTTTTCTCACAAAACTCAATAAAGTTTTCATCTTCAAATTCTCGAACATGGTCAGTTCTTAAACTTATGATTGAAAAACCTTTTTTATTTTGAACCTGTTTTGAAAACATTTCAAAGGAATCAAATATATCATTCTTATTTTTAAGAAATAAAACCCATGAAAATTGTAAAAAGTCATCAACTATCACAAAACCATATTTATTACCTCTTAAGCTCAAAGTTCTTATCAAACCAAAAAGATCAAGATGTAGAAATTTTAAAGGTCTTTTTGTTAAAATAACATTTTTTGACTTATGAGATAATGATACTATGTTATTTTTCAAGCAAGTATCAC
Organism: Laguncularia racemosa; assembly: GCA_037954665.1. Classification (NCBI taxonomy): domain Eukaryota; kingdom Viridiplantae; phylum Streptophyta; class Magnoliopsida; order Myrtales; family Combretaceae; genus Laguncularia; species Laguncularia racemosa. The sequence goes on along the minus strand of JBBMOL010000046.1, from coordinate 1,935,649 downwards.
ATTTAATATCCTTGATAAAAGAAATTTTTGGCAATCCAATAACAAGTTTATTTTTCAAAAGTTTTTCTAGTTATGAAAAATTAATATGTCTAAGTTTTTTATGCTAAATGAAACAGTTATCATATAATGTTAAGAAACATCTTTCAACATGTACTTTAGATGGTTCAACCATGTAAATATTTCTTTTTCGAAATCCTTTAAACAATTTTTCTCCATTTTGATCATAAGCTTATATTTTATCTTTTTCAAAAATCATTTTATAACCTTTATTACATAGTTGACTAATACTTAAGAGATTGTGTTTCAAAACTCTTACTAGAGATACGTTTTCAATTGTACTAGAGGGAAATCCTACTGTACTAGTTGCTATTATCTTTCCTCTACTCTTATCACTGAACTTAACATAACCTCCATTTTTCATTCTAGATTCATGAACAACAAAACATTCCCTAACATGTGTCGTAAGCACCCATTATCTAGGTATCACAATCTTTTTAGCTTTGTTTTGTGTTCCTAAATATACAAAGGAAATGATTAAACCCTTTTAAGAACCCAGATTATCTTGAGTTTACCAAAATTCATGCTCGTGTAATTTTTATTTCTTACTTGTTATTAGCTAAGCTTGTTATTTTTGTAATAACAAAATTTTTCTATGTATCCTAACTTCTTGTAAAAATAGCACTCATAAGTATTAAATCTTATCGGACTTTTTTGAAATTGATATTGTCTCCATTGATATTGTTATGAGCTTACCATTTTTAGATAATAATTACATGATCTGATATAGCTTTCATTATACCTTTTGTAATTTCTTTTGTAGTACTATTTGTACATTTGTCTGTAATGCTGTCTAGAGTATTGTCTAGAATATTTTCTAATATTCTTTTTATTTTGTTTAATAGACTTATTTTCTTTTGTATTTATGTTTTTATTCTCCTTCTTACTTATATCGACATCATCTTTAATCATTGGATCTTTTCCTTTAACAAAAATAGTTTCCTTAACTCGATTTGAGGACCCAGCTTTATTGTATTCTAATCCTTCTTTTGAGTTGCTTACTTTTTGAGATAATATTAACTTTTGTAGTTTTTCATCACTTTTAGAAAACCTAGTAAGCATAGAACTCAAATTTTTTGACACTTCATCAGTTCTTACATTAAGTTCTTTAATTTCTTTTCTTAATGTATTATTTCCATTTGATAACATATCATATGCTTCTCGTAAGCTTTTATTATCCATATGTATCATTTTTTATAATATTATTTTCATCAATCAATAACATATTAGTTTGACGTACAACTTTTTCATTTCTCAAAGTTTCAGTCTTTTCATTTACTTTAGATAAAGCTTTTAATAATTATTTAACTTGTTTTCTAATACTAATAGGCATATGATTCTTAGATTCAGAAAATACCTCAGATAAAGCCATGAAGCACATATTTGTCTCTTCTTCATTGTTTGATCCAGCGTCTAACTCAACGTCTGACTCATCAATATCACTCCATGTTGCCATTAAAGTTTTTTGTTTCTTCTTGTATTACTCCATCTTTCTTGTCAACACAAGACATTTATACTTGATATGCCTAGGCTTCTTGCATTCAAAACAAACTATTACTTTCTTTTTTCTTTCTTTTTTCTTTTTATTTAAAAACCTTTCATGTACCATATTTAGATTGATTAGCAGAAAAATGTTTAGATCATTCACAACGCTTACTATTTTTCTTGAATGCTTTTGTGAATCTTCGAACCAGCATTGTTAGATCATCATTGTCATCCTCCGTGTCTGATTCTTCATTTGTTTTAATGTCTTGTTTAATAGCTTTGAATGCTATGACTTTTTGACTTTCTCTTGATCATTCATATGCTTCAGTTTCGATTTATATGCCTGAAGCTTTTCTTGAAGTTGGCTAACTGTTAGTTTGTCTAAGTCATGAGCTTCTTCAATTATGTTAGTCTTTGAATCCCATGAACTTGGAAAGATTCACAAAGTTTTCCTTATGAGCTCACTCTCATCATACTTTTTCCCAAGCAAAGCAAGTTCGTTAGTAATTAAAGTAAATCTATTTAATCTACTAGATATAGTTTCATCGGATTGAAATCTAAGCAATTCAAGTCCTACATGAGTTCTCCTCTCCCGATGTCTTTAACCATTGCAGCCCTTTCATATGTTATGTGCAATTTGTTCCATATTTCCTTAGTAGATTCACATGATGAAATCATTGCAAACACTATCTAAGGGATGCTCATGATGTACTGTTTACTTTAGCTTTTTTTTTTTTTTCTTCATCGACTAGGTTTGGACTGTCAATGAGAATAATTTCTTGATCTCTATAGCGTATTATTTCACACGAAGCAAAATCTATTACTTTAATATAAGTTTCCATTTTGCATTTCCAATAAAAAAAGTTAGTATTGTCAAAGAATAACATACAATTAGATGTAATCATAATATTGTATTGTCAACCATTGATCTACTCTTGTATGAAGAAGAGCAGCTACTCTGATATCAAATGTAGGTCTTGAGATGGCAAGCAAGAGGGGCGTGGGGGTTGTGAATTGTTTGTTGTTTTTTTAATCAAATTCTAATTAAACGGTCACTTTTTAAATTTCTTTCTTCATGAAGATTATATATAGTTAGCAAAAATAATGTAGACAAAATTAATGCACATCAAAAGTAAAGAAGGTTGTGATGTATAGAGGTTCCCCCTATTGAATACGTCCTCTCTTCCAGCTACGTTGTTGGAGATTCGATCCTCCATATTGGTTGTTCTACCATTTCAATTGCTAAGAAATGTTACAAACACCAATAGCTCTTACTTTGTCTTTCTAGCTTATAACTTGGTTAAGCACAAACTACAAGACTTTGTAACCTCACTTTCTTAGACTAATATGTACATGAAAATAGTAAAGAAAGTTTTACAAAAATAAGAAATCTAAATTCTCTAGTTTATGCTCAAGAAAACAACGAATAATTGTTTTTGCTCTGTTCTTATTTTTTTTGTCTTTGCTTGTATATCTTTCTATATTTTTTGTTATGTTGTTCTCTTCTTCGATCTTCAAATCTTCAGTTTATATATTTTTCTTTGTCTATAGAAGTCTTCCAAAGTTCACGTGGTCTTCTAACGTTCATAATATCCTTGCATTTATGGAATTTTGAAAAATCTTATTTGAAATTCAAGTTCAAATTCCTTAACCATGTAACTAAATCTATTCGGAATTTGAATTTGCCGATATCTATCTTCATCTACTTTGTCAACAACTTCGTATGGATTAGCCTCAGTTTGAAAATAGAGAATCCCTCTTATATGGGTGTGCTTCAACTAATATTCGTTATCCTTTTTTGATACTTCTTCTTCAAATGATAATTAGTTAACATAAATCTTAAACTAATTTGATCCATTACAAAAAAAACTTTACTAACTGTAGTTACAAATAGATCAAATCTATAAATCAAATTTATATCAAATATAGATAAGAACTATATGAGCATCCATTCAAACCAAAGTTTATTAACCATAGTATCAGATTGTTTGTGTAAATGTCTACTCAAACGTCAGACATATTATCTATATCAAATTATCTATTTAAGTGTTTACTTAAATGTCTATCAGAATGCTTGTATCAAACTATCTACTCAAGTATTTGTAATCTACTATTTACTTAAGTGTATAAAAATAAATACTTTTGTTATACACACTTAACACATATTTACTAATAACATTTTTGTTATCATTAAAACTTATTTTAGAGAACTCAACACTTCTTATTCATGGTTATCAAAAAGAGAGGAGAAATGAATGCTTACATAGCTATCAACTAACATGATTAGCTTGCATGTCATTAGCTTTTTGTGCATAAGTTGGTAAAACCCACGTCCACCAAAATTTCCCTAGTGACTTATATAGATTTAAGATATAATTATCTACAATTTCAAACCAAATAAAATGTATTTACATACACTTTGTCAAGACTATTGTCAAATACATAGTTCATAGTGGCTATCTTCTATTCATTTAAAAGTAAAAAACAGAGGATGCTTTACTCCCTTTGGAATAGTTGCTCAAACATTTTACATCAGGCCCTACAAGATATGATTGCAATATCATATGGTACACATTACATGATAAAATACCCAGAAGATGCATGCAACATAAATTTATCAGTGGGTATTGAATGAAGGTGAACTCATGGTTACCGACAGTATGTTTCAATTTGCTTGGTTAAGCCTGCTTAGAGGCCTTAATCTTTGGAGTGCGCTTAGACCTTCGTCCTTTATGCAGTGGGTTTGTGTAGGGTGTCCTTACATATTGGCTTCTCTTCCTTTCACAACAATGCCTTGTTTTTTTTTTTTTTCACCATAGACAATGACATAACCTTCAAGACTTGAGCACCGTGTTCTTCATTCTATCCATTTCAAAATAGTTAGGAAAATATCTACAACACAGACCACATTTGCATGGAAGACTTCAACCACATATCTCAAGTGCCTTATGCAAGCTAAGGGAGATTCAGTTGGCAACAATCTTACCTATGTCGAAATGTACGGTTGGTGAGGTAGTAGATGAAACTTTTATGACCTTTGACAGTTTACTTCAAGGACATGCTGTTTTCATATGACTTGCATTAATGATGCGCTTTTCACGTACTTCTTAAAGATCCTTCAAAACATAGTCCTGCACTATTGGAATGACAACTTTAAGGAACTTTGCAAGTAGCTTTGATAATTTATGCCATACATGTGCATGGTCATTCATGATATCTTCAAAATACTTCTTGATTTCCAGCATTGTCCAATGCATGGGTATCCATTAGAACATTACCTAATTGCAACATACCTTAAAGATATATCAATGCATGATAAAATAAGGAACTTTACATTTTGTGCCCTTTGGTCCTAAGTATCCTGGTTAGTTGGTCTATCAACGTGTGCGGTATGATGCTCATTCTGAGTAGGTGAAGCCATCAAAGGGTTGAACAATATGACACCCTGGTCTATACAACTTCAGGTAAAATAGCTGCGAATGGAAAAGACGATTACAATTGTGCGGGAATGGTTCAAAAGCAATACTTCAAGCTAACAAATGTAAATGTATTTGTATAACCCTTAAAGATACATAACCATCTTTTCATTGCTAGAAATGGTTCAGTTGGATCCAAGCTCATAACAGTATGTAAATTTAGGATAGTGTATCATCCCCTTACTTTCCATCAATTCTAATTTAACATAATGGGTCAAAACTAATGTCTCAAATAGTAAGTCCGGTTCTCCTCTTTGCAACAAGACTAACATGTGTATGGATAGAAGATTTTACCAAATATTCATCATGATCCACTTCAAATTTTGGCAATTACAACTAAACTTGTCAATACACCAACATTAAAAGGTGTTTACTTAACTCCATACTGGCAAACCATGGCTGTGGGCATTTTCTTAAGAGTTCCTTAAATCTTTCCCATGACTTAAACAAGGGTTCCTAATCAATCTACTAGAAAGTAGCAATCTCATTCCTTAACTTAATGGTTTTGCTAGGTGAGAAGAAATAAGACAAGAACCTTAAAGCCAATTGCTCCTAATTGCCAATTGAGTTTGGTGATTGCAAGCTTAACTAGCTTCTTGCTTTGTCTATTAGTGAAAAAGGGAACGAGCATAATCTAATGACATCTTCAAAAACCCCATTTATTTTCAAAGTTGAGCAAATTTGTAAAAAGTTTTGTAAATGATTGTAGGGGTCTTTAGAAGGCTTACCACCAAACTAATTTAGTTGCACCATTTGTATTAATGTTAGTTTTAGTTCAAAATTATTGGTTTGTATTGTTGGTCATATGATAGGCATTACAACTCCATTGGTATTGGGAATAGAATACTCCTAAAGTTCTTTATAATGCCCATTTGTACCATTAACATTACCATTACCATTGCCTCCTCGTACATTGTTTTCTTGCACCCTTAGACAATTGTTCCCATTGTCCTTGTATTTTCCACCATTTACATTATTCAAATTGTCTCTAATGTTCTCCATTTCTACCCCTTGTAACACTTTCTTCTTTCTCTTAACCCTCTCGTGGTAAGTTCTATCAATCTTAGGATCCAATTGCTCTATGATGTCTCTCGCATGTGTTTTACGCATACACTTCCTTCACTCAATCATAAATCTACTCCTTCTAAGTCCAACCAAACCTCCAAACTAAAACCTCCAACAAGCTTAAGAGTATATCCAGTACGATTTTTTCCCAACATAGTGTTGGCTAGGGACAATTCAACTCATTTATCACAAGTCATAATAAAAAACAACTAATTACCCTAACAAACTAAAAACAAAACAAAAGCTTAGTCTCAAAGTCTTCAACTAACCCAATATTTATTAACTAGAAATTCCTTTCCTCCTCGGCAATGGCATCAAAAATTGACATACACTAGTACTACTTCTAATTTTGATGAAAACATAATTCTTTTGAAAATTCTTGAGAAACAATGTGTACTTGACTAACTAGTGTGCCAGTACATATGTAGTAATAAACTAGTGAATATTCACTAGGTTGATTCTCTCGAGGAAAGGGGTTAGTTGAATACTAGGTTTTGCATCAAAATCTAATCTAGGCAAGCTAAATATGAGGAAAATTAAAAATAATACCAATAACATGACTAACTAGAAATGCAAAGATATCAATGCATAAAAGGGTAGATTGTGATGACTTATCCTCTATAATTGTTAACAAACAGTGTTGATTTGAGTATTAAATATGGCATTCAATTAGGTTTTAATGGAGTTCACTTGAACTCATGTCCTTTGTCAAACAGATGAAGTTTATTGTATAGAAAAAAAATCTAGTTATTGCATGTTTTCCTATACAACTAGCTAGATATTTGATCATTATCACTAACTAAATATCTTAATTATGAAGATAGACTAATTACTTGGTCGGTCTCGCAATCCATATTTACAACCACATTAAATGAGTAAATTCAATTAATTTTGATAAAACCTGTTGGTCGTGCAATTTTACAAAAGGCACCTTCGTTTCATCTAATGAAGTTCAAATATTTGGTTAGCCATCTAAAGTGTCATAAGTGTATTAAATCCATTGGTCATGCAATTTAATACACATTCAAGAGTAGCTACATCAAAATCCAAATTCGATATACAATATCCATACTCAATCTACACTACCCATGCCAACAATTCCATCAAAACATCACAAACCCACAAAGAGAAATTTAGCTATTCATGAAAATACAAACAACATAAAGGGAATAGATAATAAACATCAAAATAGTCATTAAGAAGAGTGTAAAGTAAACCATGTTGAAGTTACATAAAGCCTAAACATAAAAAGTGAAGAACTTCACTTTCAATGCTTGAAATTGAGTTCCAATGTTCCAAGATTACATAAAAACATTACAATCTAGCAAAACTATGCTAAAAAGTCCCAAACCTTACACTATACAAAGACAAAATGAAAAGGGTTAATGTCATATTTGGTACCTAAACTTTGTCTATTTTTTCAATTAACTACTTAAAGTTTAAAAGTATCAATTTACTACTAATGAATTTTTTGATGTCATGTATAATTCCTAGATGGGGTAGTTAATTATAAAAATAAATAAAGTTTAGGTAATTGATTGTAAGAAGAGACAAAGTTTAGGTAGTTGATTGCAAAAATAGTCAAAATTCAAGTGGTATATTGACACTTTAAAATTTTAAGTAGTTAATTGCAAAAATAGGCAAAGTTGAGGTATCGAATTTAATATTTACCTAATGAAAAATGGAGTGTGGCTCTCTCTATAATTTGTGATTATAGATTTTTATATCTCTAGTGTACCAGTCGGTTAACACAATAAGTTATCATCTCGCCAAATGATATGTGTCATCTAACAGTCGCTTAGGGTTTTAGAGAGGCTAAGGTCTTAAGGTGGTGGCTAGACAACAACTCAAACGATGCTCTATACAATAGGTTAACATCATTGAGCCATCTCTAATCTTCAAATGCAACGACTAAATGGTTTTGATGTAGAGCTACTAGTCAGATGGTAATAAGAATGTTAGTTGGATGATATGCTCTGTTCCTCATTTTTCTTCTTTATTTCTTCCTTGACCTAATGGTAAGGCTACCAATGTAGTGGCAACCTGTCATGCACCTACACACAACATCTAAAATCAATAGTTTTCCTAAAAAAAAAAGCTTTCTTTTTCATCAATTTTGCATTTTAAAGCACGATTGATCCTTATTGTGCATAATTAGTGCTTTTCTTAGAAAATTAATCAATTTCAATTCAAAATTATGCACAAACTTGACTTCTAAGTTAAGATAAATCACATAATTTTGAGCAATATCAAATGTTTCCAACGGTAGAAATCTTGAAGAAAGCTTTTAGTATAGGCCAAGACCCATCTTCACAAGTTAAATATATTTGGTTAATATATTTGACCAATTCCACATAAATAGTAATATATGTTTAGGATTATTTTAATTAAGAATTCTAACTAATAAATAGTGAAATATTTAGATTAAATGAGCAACAGAAAATTTGAACAATTATAGGAACAAAATTTAAGCTTATGAAGATTGATACAGAAAACTAGAAACTCATATTAGAGACTTTACTTTTTCATCAAGAGAAGAATGTTAAGAAAAAATTATAAAGGGTTAAAGTTATATTTAGTACTCGAACTTTGTTTATTTTTATAATTAACTACTTAAAGTTTATAAGTATTAATTTATTACCTATAAACTTTTTAAAGTCATTTATAATACTCGAGCAATGTAGTTAATTACAAAAATTAGTAGAATTCAAGTAGTTAATTGTAAAAAATGATAAAATTTAAATAGTTAAGTACAAAAATAGATAAAGTTCAAGTAGTAATTTAACACTTTGAAACTTTAGGTAACTAATTATAAAAATAAATAAAGTTGAGGTACTAAATGTGACATTTACCCAATTATAAATAAAAGCAACATGAAGTAAAGAAGAGAGAGAGATATATATATACATAGAGAAACAAAAGAAAAAAAGAAACATATGGAAATTCACGTTCATATTGTATTTGAGCTTAAGTGTCAAGAATCATACTTTACTTCTCATGATCGTAATTTCTAAGATAAATAGTTTTTTCTATGTAGTGTTGTGATTTAGCTTAATTATAGAGGCTAAGGATTATAGAGTAGAGAAGTGTTTCTAAATTGCCTTAATATGAATTATCAAGTAGCTAACTATTGTAACACTGTTAATTGATTTTTGATATAGTGGAATGCATGGTAACAACAACTAGAATCCCAATATGTGGAGGTTGGTATAATGGACTGATGGACATGGGGAAACCATTATATATCATTGCTTGATTTTCTTATTCCTTATTCTTTTATTTTCTTTATTGATGTTTGATTATTACTTGTGTTGATTAATTATTTCACTGCATAATCAATTTTAATTTGATTGAAATCTGCTGTGCAATAATAAAAGAGATAATATAAAGTTTGTTTTGCAAAAGGTTTTCAAATTTTAAAATAATCTATTTACCCTTGCTTAGATTACTCACTAGGGACCAATAAAAACAAAGTTAAAAAGGATCAAATGGCTTATAAAAAAAAATATTTTTTATCATTACTCATAAAATTGACAATAATTTCGTATCAATCGACTAAGCTGAATATTCCTAAGATAATCCTATTGTTGTGCTCTTAGTCATGATAGCATCCTCAATACTCGATCACTGACACTCTCAATTCTTCTTAACTGAGCTAACAAAACCTAAACATCTAACTCTGCCCTTCTAGCTCTTTCTCTCCAATAATCAACCTCTACTTCAAGTAATTGAATTTAGGAATTGCATGCTCAGCATCCTATTGACTTCTTACTCACTACCTGGCTAGTTGATTGCCATTGATCTAAATATTTATCACTTTTGCAAGTTATATTTATGAGCCCCTTGATCTTTCTTTAAATAAAACAATTGAATATGAATGCATAAGAACTGTTACAATAGTATGACACTTATTGAGTTGCAACCCTATTAAGGCGCGATGTTTATATCATAGCTTTAATATACGGGGAAATGTTTGTATAAGGAATTTTTTTACGTAATTACAATAGTATTTATAGGGAAAGAATACAACACTTATTGATAAGGTACACACAGAAGGGTTTACATGATTATTTTTAGGAGACTCAAGCATTAATTAGGTTGAAACTCCAATTAGATCCCAATTAACTTCATGTTTGATGAAAAGTGTATGCATTTTAAGTGGTCACTCCACTACACCAAAAACTTACACAATGGCTTCCTAACTAAGGTCTTAAGAAAAGCTGGATTTAACCATATATACTATGTGTTCCACCCCACTCCCCTCCATCACACGCAACCCCCAACCCCCAAAAAAAAATAAATGCCCCATTAAGCTTGCATTAGAGTTAGTATGAACGTATATATACAAAATGAAGAATAAATTTACAAGAAAGGAAATCTAATGCGAAAAGAGTATTTCAAAAAATAAAGTATAATTTGGAAGGTTTTAGGTAATTAGCCCACTTGGCAATCCCTAGCAAAGTCACCATCATCCAATTAAGCCTAAATTTCAGTTTCATTTTCCTTAATCTAGTTAGTGTTAAATCCTAACCCATTTAATACTCTTGAGTAGATATTAAGGAAAATCTGGTTCCTCTATTAAATTTGGAAATTTTTGAAGTTGCTATCCAATTGAAGTAAGGAAAGAGTTAGGTTAGAATCATTGGGCAAATCGACTTTAACCTATTCACTAATTTGTGAAAAAATTAATTTAGATAGGATTTAAAAAAAAAAACTAAAGTTTTAAGTTTGAGGGCTAACCTATTAAAACCGAAATAGTTACCACGCAGATCTTCCGAATTTAAATTTTATTTTTTTAAATGTGCATTTATTTGAAAATATTCCTAAAATAATTATTGAAATAAAGTTATCTTATTTATTTACAAAGGAAATTTAAATTTTTTTATAAGTGAGGTTATCTTATAGGTGCCTACATACCTGCTAATTAGATCAGATCTATCGTAATTTGTTTTCTATAAATTTTTTTTAGTGGTTTGGATTTTTTTTATTTTTTTATTTTTTAAGCGGCCAAGTTTAAGTTGATAATCGTTTATTTTTATTTAAGAGAAAGGTCCTAACTTTTAAGGTGTTAATTTTTGAAAACCCTAATTCGTCTTAATATTTGAAAGGAAAGCTCAACTATTGCTTTAATTTCTAGAAATAAAATCTAAATAACAAAATACTCTCTCTCTCTCTCTCTTTTATTATTTTATCTTTTTATTTTTTTAATCTTTTCTTTTATTATTATTTTTTGGTTTTAATTATTTTTTTATTTTTATTTCTACTTATTATTTATTTTTATTTTTATTTTTTACTTTTGTACAACTCCTAAAGTAAGAATCATAAGTACTTTTTTTTTTAAATGAATGAAATAAAAGAAAAATGAAAGAAAAAGAGAATGAATAAATGAAAACACACACATACACAAAGAAATAATCTAGAATGGAACTTGCGTCAAGACATAGGCCATAGTTTGAGTATGGATCGTGTTTGAATCGGTTCAAACTAGTTCATTAAGTCTTGGATCGGGTCGCACATGCAAGTACACTAGCAGTGGTTCTTGGTGTTGCTTAGCCACATGGAGTGGTCAACAAAGGGAGAAGAGATACCAACTCAAGCTTTTTAGGTGTGATAAAATGCTGCTAGTGGTGAATGAGTAGCAAGTCATTAGAGATTAGTGCTTTAGAGAGTAGCTAACAATGGTTGTGGGTGTTGCAACCTTAGGTGTTTGTAAGTGGCGATTGGTAGCACTTAGAGAGGAAAAGGAGGTACCTTTGAAAGCTTGAGGTGTGGTGAACCAAATAAAGATGGTGGTTGGTTTGGAAAATGGTTAAAAACGAAGGATTTTTTTGGAGAGAGAAGAGAGGAGCTCGGCCAAAATTCTTAGATAGAGAAAATGAGAAATCGAAACTTTAGAAGGAGCATTGTGTGTTTGTTGTGATTCATGACAAAGAATGACCATCTATTTACAGGTCTATAGCTTCAACTTCAAGAGGAAATGCATTAATCGACATTAATTCAAAAATTTTGAAAATGGGTTTTTAATAAATGAAATATGTGATCAATTGCTATATGGGAAAATTATTCATATTTGAAGGTTACACGAAGCTTCCTAGTGCTTGTGTTTACTCGCAATAGCACCAGGAAACTTTGTTTCTTGCCATTTAAAGCTTAATCGGATCTCCATCCAAGTTAGCCATATTGACTTTCCTTATTATTCTATTTGATTTTTTATCCACAAAAAGTTTGAATTTAGATGAGATATTGGTCTTTATTCAAAGTACTCCAAGTCTTCTACATGATTTCATCATTAATTTAATAAAATCATTAGAGAAAAGTGTAAAATATAAGCTTGAAGTTGGCTAGCCAAACATTAAAGGCATGAGTATCAAAGGTCATGATAAAAGGTAGAAGATGATTGGTCACATGCTTAGCACGTAAATCACGCACAAAAAGAAAATGTGTGTGACTATGCATGCATTAAGAGTTAAACTTAGGTCACACATGCTATGTGCTTGTGTTGTTCCAAATGGGTTGTTGGCCTATGCCTTGATTTATATTGCAAATTAATTAAATTTAACTTATTCTGATGGCCTAGACATTTAAATACTAAATCTAATTTAGGTAGAAATTAAACGCCAATTGACCATCTCAAAAACAAAAAAAAATCCAATACTTTTAGAAATAAAGTCTGGCATATATATGTTAAAAATAATTTTCAATTTAAGCTCAATTTGACAGTTTTACGAGCTTTGGCTTGTTATTCATCTGGTTAATCTAATGATTAATTTTCTCATAAGTCAACCAATTTATGTTCAATTGAATTGTCATTTGAAGCTACAATTAACTTAAATTAACTTCATTCTTATGATAGAAAAATAATTAATTAGGATTATGGTTGAAAATATTAAATTTTCAAGAAATTCAATATTCTTATTTAATGCTTGAAATTGCCAAATTATATGTGCTTTTTGAGTTCATTTGACCTTAAAAAATACAAAGGGCTCCTGAATGAAACCCAACGACCATTCAATGACCTAAAAATTTGTTTTTCCTAATTTTCTAATTATTTTAATTTTATTGCATTTTTCCTATTTTTATTTTTTTCTATTTAATTTTTTTGGTATTTTCTATTTTTTTTCAGTTTTTTTTTTTTTGTATTTTCTTAAATATGACCTTTTCCTTATTAAATTGGAAAACCTTAAGACTAAGAGGGGGCAAAAATGAAGTGTTTATAGATATAAATAACAAAATAATTCAAAAGAACAAACATTTGAGCAATTATATAAAACAATTGTTAAATAAGATAAAATAGGATGAAGATTGAAATAATAACCAAACAAGATTTATTTAAAGGAAATGTTTATGGTTTATCTTTGATAAGCTTTGTTATCAACAAAAAGTTGGAAAATGTTAGAATCTTCAACAATACTTTAGTGAAAACAAAGATAGTGATAAAGATGACAACAAAGAAGTAAAAAGGTTATAAAAAAGGAATTTTATGTTGTTATCTAATATATTTATTTAAATATGCAGTCATGTTAAGACATTATTGGAAGAATGATTAAGGGTAAGTTATTTGGGTATAGCATAATTCAATAAGGCAAAGTGTATGAGTCTTTGGAATGTATTATGAAATTTCATATACCTTTAGAAGCTAACAAAGGTTAAATTGCAGAAGAACTTTACATGAAAGAATTAACATAAACAAGCATAGTATGGATTGATAAAAGAATTTCAAGTTATCAAGATCAAGTATGAAAGTGAAATGTTTGAACCAACATATTGGAACTTACTTGAATGATACAAGACAAGTTTTGAAACTTTGTTATAAGAACTTAGCAACGTACTTCTAGATAATTTCCAAATAAAGACTATATTGAATATTTTAGTTTATAGGTAGGATAAAAGTGAATTTTGAACTCACCTCCCCTAGTTAAATATATTTAGGTAATAAGTTTTTAATATCGTGGGAATATTTTTGTACAAAGCTATCGAAAGCATATATTTTCAAGGAAGGCAAATCATTTTTACAAAGACATAAAATACAAGATTGCATGACATTATAAAGAAATAATTAACATTAAATACACCTGATTTTAATTATAATAAAATATTTCCTATCTAGCAATAAGATGAATGGAAGAATAAACTTTGTCGAAGCAATTTTAAAATGAAACGAAGAATTCAAGTACGATATGAAAAATTATGAAGCTATAATCAAGGATGACAAAATCATTTGAACTCAAGTTTGACCATTGTAATTCATATATGAATACAAGCCAAGTCACAACAAGAAGAAGTATGAAAAGAGAGAGAGAGAAGAAGTGAGAATAAAAACAAAACACCTCAAAGTTTAGTACATTTTTAGTCTTTAACATTAACTATTTTTCTATTTCAGTTTTTAACCCTTTTTTCCCTTCTATTTGAGTTCTCAATGTTTTTAAAAGCTTATAAAAATGGGCTTTTATCAAATCTATTAAGTTTTTCATTCATTCATGGTACTTATCAATTTCAAATCAATCTACAATAATTAAAATAAAAAATGATTATATTAAAGGGGAAATTTATAAACAAGGGGATTAACATTTGAGGTCAAGTTCAAATAGGGAATCAAACTTTGAAGTGATTCAAATAGAGTATCAACATTACGCTGAATTGTTTAAAGGGGGGATTCTATTATAACACCATTATAGATAGTAACAAATTTTCTTTTTGAACTACTGAGCATGTTTATGAGATAGTAATTGATTTTTTGTTTGAGCCACATAGTAAAATGTTAATCTTTGTCCTAATTATTTGAAAGTTTGATCCTTTATTAAAAGTTCAATCCCTTATTTGAACTTAACTTCAAAAGTTGATCCCCTTGCTTGTAATTTTTCCTAATATTAAATATAGTTATTTACACAATATAATAACAAATAATATATATAATGATATAATATAATGAAAAATAATAATTAAAATTAAAAAACGGGTTGGAAAATTTTGTATGTATCCTCACCAAATTAACTAACTAACTTAAAGCTATTGGAAAGCTAATACATATTTAAGATGAACAAAAATATACCTTATTAATGGAAGTCTTACTTTTTTAAGGCTTTCAAAACATTGAGGACTTAAATCAAAGGAAAAAAAAAAAAAGATTGAGGATTCAAATGGAAAAGTAAGTAAATGATGGTAATTAAAAGTGTACTTCTCCCAATTTTATATTCCATTAAAGCGGAAATCTTATAAAGGAGTTAAATCTTTGTTCTTTCCTCATGATTAAATTTTTGTGAACTCTTATAGTTTGAGAGATTACATCTTCACTATAGTTTTATGCAATTAGTTTTAAGATAAGTTAATTGAGACAGAGTAGTAAGTGATTAAGCTATATATGTATAGTTACATGTTGTAATCTTTCAAGAGCTTCGTTTTCTAATATAGTGGGACGAACTAGTGAATAGGGGTGTAAATGACATAAATTACTTGGAATTTACTCAAATTTGGCTCAATATTTACTCGAGATTAACTTAAGAATAGTCGAGTCAAGCTTAAGTTCATAATGTTTGATTGGATTAACTTGTAAGCCTAATCGAGCGCAAGCTTTATTGATTGAGTTCTAGCCAAGTTTGCACATTAATATTGTTATAATTTAATATATATAAATATATATATATATATATATATTTTAGATAAATCAAACTTAAACAAGTTTAGTTGAGTTTTAGAATTTCAAGTCAAGCTTGAGCTTGAGCTCGAGCTCGAGCTCTAAATTCTAAGCTCAATTGAGATTAAGCTTGAGTTGAGCTTGAGTTTTGAAATTTCAAGTTGAGCTTGCTTGAGTGCAAGCTTAGTATTGTGCCATCTCAACTCAACTCGTTTACACTCTTACCGATGAAAATGACTAGGTTTTTAGCAAGTGGAGGTTAGAAGAGTAGATCAACGTACAAAGTAGAATCATTATAAATCACTATCTAATCTTTTTATCCCTATACTCTCTTATATTAATGTAATTTATTTATTTTCACTACTTAATAATTTATTGATATCACTAATAGTAATCAAAAGGGATAGGTTTCGAAACGCTTTAAAAATATATATTTTTTTTAATTTTTAAGCAATCAACCTACCTCTTCTTGATTACTAACCAGCACCAACACTACTATTTACATAAACTTAAAAATTTACACAAAGTCTTTAAAGTTCATGAAACTAGTTGCTTTCTCACGCTAAAATTTAAGCTCAAGCAATTCATATCATGAACATGATATAACCAAGTAAATGATGCGAAACTATAAGCTTTTCCCCTACTTTGTGCTTCCTGGCCTTCACTATTTTTCAATTTTCTTTTCTTTTTTTGCTTTAAAACACTCATGGATCCCCTAATTGATTGATTTACATTGGGAAGCTCTTTATTCCTCACATTTTTCACAAGTTGGTCAATTAGAAGCTCACGAACCTATCTTATCATGGCAAACACTTATTGGGTGCTTCTAATTAACTAACTTGTACTCTCTTGTTACTTTTTGTGGTTGGTCAAGAGCTCATGAACCCATTTTATCAATGTGCCAAGCACTTATTAAGCACTTTTGACTTCTCAACTTTGTTTTTGAGGTTATCTTTATATTTCTCATTTTTTTTCTATCTAAAAGAACATTAAAAGTAAGCTCAAATTTTACAAAGCTTACATGATTATATCGAGCTATTAGAACTTCAAATAATATGCATGTACACTAGTCAGCTTCAAAGTGCAAGGATCTAGTCCTTAATCGCAACATTACCTTAATCTTGAGTCATCAAATCTTGATCTTAACCAAATGTAACTAAACAAAGCAATGATTTCATGATTTAACTTTAACGAATTGATGAATGTCTAACTCATGTTCAAGTAAAAAAGGCCTCAAACTTAAAAAAAAAAAAATTTGTCCAAAATTGTTCTTTTTAGTGAGAAATGTAACTAAAGTTCCAAACTTTGGAAAGATTTTGGTGCATATGAAGTAGATGCTAATAATGGTATGGATCAATGCAATTTTCAAACAATATGCACAAGGATGAAGACACCATCAAGTCATGTAATCAACAAATGCAAGTGGCAATTGCAATAAATGTAACCATCAAATAGTTACATGTTGACCTTAACTGAACAAAATTACACTTAAGCACAATCATCACTACTACATGATAGATGGAAAGGGTTTACTCTGCTAGAAAATCCTACTTCGCCATTTCTAAATTAAATGAAAAAAGAGAATGCCATGCTTTTGATAAAGCCAGACATTCTATTTTATTGTTTAAGGTCTTGTTGTATGATCTTAGGGCTGCATTTAAGGTATGTGAAACTTACTCTAAGAGAAATAATTGCCATGAGATGACCCTCACCATAATGATATATGTTAATTCCCTAAGTTAAGGTTAAGTAAGGTTTCACATTGTAGACTTCATTCTAGTTATTAGAAAATTGCATATGATGTTTGTATACTATATGGTTGATAACTTGTTTAAACTTGCTTGCATATGTAGTAATGAAGATGCTTACAACTCTTATCTTATCATATTGTGGTTTGGCTTACCCCTTATGAAATTATTCATCTTGCACAGCATTTTGTCCATAAGACCACAACATAAGTGGAAGAACCACTGGGGTAAGTTTTGGAGACTTTTTTAAACTCGAGATTAATAAGGGAAAGAAGAGTAAAAAAAGGAAATAACACCCACCTACTGTAATTATGTATTTTGTATTTTGAGAAGATCTTTGTAGTTAAATACTTTTAAAACTATACTATTGCAGCCTTTTTTAGTCTTGTATTATTACAATATAAGTTAGTGCCAATTGTACCTTTCTAGACCTTCTATTATTAATGTGGGGGTTAGTATTGCCTTTTAACTATGTACTGTAGTCTATTTTTAGTATTGCCTTTTAGCTGTGTATTGTTGTCTCTTTATAGTTGTTGTAAACACTTCACAAATAATTAAGAGCTTGTAAAGCATTTTTGGTGATGTCACGACTAGAATACCCATTAGAGCATGACATAAAACTTTTGTTCTTTCTCCAAATGTTGTGGCCGTAACTTTTGTAGTCTAAATCACACCATTGGATTGTGATTTTACACCATCATAATGTTCTATCTTTAGGTTATCTAACATTATTATTGATTATCTTTTTATTTTTTTTTTATTTTCTTTGTTGTTGATAAAAATCCAAAGTTAAAATTGAACTTTGTTTAAGCTTCCATGCATGTTCCAAGGTTTTTCAAGTTGTACATATTCATTTTTTTATGTCAAGTCATTTTATGATACACTAGGAATTATCTAGATGGTAAATCATGACTTAAATGCTTAAAATCATTGTAATAAACATGATTCCACAACCAACCATTATAGATTTGAACTTTAACATGCTTTAATGATTATTATAATTAGAGAAGAAGATGCAAAAGGATTGTATATAACCCCTAATTAAAACCTTATTAAAGTTCACCTAAATATATTGTTGAACCATTGAAACAATCACTATATGTAATTGTAAAAAGTTAATTCTACCCTTAAAAAATTTTATTAGTATGGTGCCATTACTAAGGAAGATTAATATGATCATAAAGTTTAATTTTATGATCTAGTGAATTGGTAATGAATATATAATGAAATTAAGGCCCTATATTTACTTTAAACACCAATAAGTGCATATAATGCTTAAATAGATACTTTATATGATATATTAGTACTATACTTGAACAAATTTATTATAAATGTAAAGTGTAGATATGTTTTCATCTAAGCATAGAAAGTTAAGGCTATAATTAAGTCTATATTAAGCTAATTAATCGGTTAGAAGTACTAATAAAGCGAATTGAACAATTTTAAGACAAATTGGATCGTATAGCAATTGGGATAGTCATAATAGGTAGTTTATATTGATTATTTAATGATGGGCACGCCTATACATCATAATTGAATGAGGGTTAGATTGTTGATGTTGGTTTCCAATCCTTAATAAGCTATAAGATTGATTAAGCTTACAATTTAAAACCTTTGATTCACTTAGTACTAAACTAGGAGGGAGATGGTTATAGATTTTACTATTCCTAAATTAGCCGTCTAATGACATAATTTTAACATAAACTTTACATTACTTAAGACCATGAAGTTAAAGTATAACAATCTAATTACTTGTATAAAAATAGAATTTAAAGCCAATAAAATGCAAAGTCTTTAAGGAAAGGCCTAAACGAATTGATTGTAAAGGAATAATATGAGCCTATACAATAAACATCTTACCTAAACTAATTGAAGTTTATGAATTTTTCCTAAGATAAAAGAAAATTGAAATTTTAAACTAAGTGGCAAAATTAGACAAATAAAAATAATCTAGTACTTACAATTAACAAACCAAAATGACTATTACTTGATAGGGAACCAAGCGGATCTAATTCAATACAAGAACGCCTCAAGGAATAAAATAGTTATGGATCCTTTTGCTACTGATAATGGGCTTGAGTCTTAAATACTCAATTAAGGCCCACTTACAAAATAAAAAGGAAATAGCACTAAAAAGAAAACAATGTAAAACACGTTATGTTCATGTAAGAACTAATTTATATACTAATGCCCCTAAACTTACTTTAAACCTATAAATAAAGTATAAAAACTAAAAATAGACATCTTGAACTTCTCATGGACTACTTATACACACGATTTCTATTTAAATTGACCAAATTATGGCTAATTTAAGTCAAAACTATAAAGTCGGGAACATAAGCTAGCATTAGTTTTTTTTTTTTTTAAAGTAGGTTATCTTTTTAATATTCTAAGCCCTTATTATGCATATCATGTCTTAGGTGATTATGTAGATCATGTTGACTATGACTAGTATTTAGACAATGAGTAGCTTCATAAGATATTTAGTTGTGCAACTATTAGGGAAATCATTAGCTTCATAAGATATTTAGCTATGCAACTGTTAGGGAAATCATGTATGTGTTTGTCATCTATATAAGTGCATAGTTACTTAATTATATGAAATCAAACTTGATTATTAACTTGAGGTGTCTTATTGAATATAGCCATTAGAATTAGTATTAACTATGTTTGCTTGGTCACTTGTAACTTAATAAATAACGAATTGAACAATTAATTTGTCTAATATGCCAGCATAATTTTACGTGTAAGAAAATTGTTAGCACTATATAGTGCACTGGAAAAGCTGTATGAAGATTATTTTTCATACATAACATTGTCTTGACTTTTAGAAACTAAAGCCACATTAGGAGATGTTGTTCTCTAGTTAAGGTCATGGCCTACTTATCAACTTAAGAGTGGGAGGAGATTACATATGCTCCACTATGTATGTGAAGGTCATTGGTTGTGATGCTTCACCAACAAACATAGGAGTTTAGAACTTGGACGAATGAGTTGGAATTATTTATCTAACCTTGGTTTTGTAGGGCATATATCTAATTCCTACATGGTTTCTATTAGACCATGTACATTGTTGCATATTATATAGTTGATTTCATGCATAACATAATTAATTACATGATAACTTGTTTAAAAATGATTGCATGCATGACAAGAGGGTCTTGTCACTTAATGAACCATGATTTTGCTCAACTCCAACAATGCTTTTTGTAGATCTTTTTAGAGAAAAGCTTTGGGATAGGCTAGGTTAGTGCCCTCTTATTCAAACCTTTATAGGATAAGTGAAAGATATGATAGAAACTTGTGGAATGTAACATATAAGGTGGATGGTATGTAATGGGTGCATACATTAAATGAGAGTTTATCGTGGTTTTATTACTATGCCCTATTTGAGGGTTTGTTTTTATTTTTTATTTATAATTTCGGGCTTCTATCTTGTTAGGTGACCAAACTATGAATTAGAGAGCGACTAATGTATTAGCAAACTAGTTTGAATGTGCAAGACATAAATGAAGGAAACCTCCTTGAACCTTTTTGTTAGTTCTTTCCAAATGTGATGATAGGGAGTTAGCTTAGGATCCTCCATCTTGTATTCTCCTATGGTTTGAAGAATAATTAGAGAAGAGTTGCCATAAACTTTGAGAATAATTAGAGATGAGTTGCCATAAACTTTGCAATATTTTTGGCATAAGGAAAAGTGAACTATGTCGTGACCGAGAAACTATTATCGTTGAGGAAGATTAACATTACTCTGATCCCACATCCAAGAACATTTGTTGTGCCATCGAAATGCATCTTTCATTTTAGTTTTTGTTCACTTTTTATAGTCCAATACTTTTGTTTCGAAATTATGCCTTCAAGTCTTAGGAGTTGCTCTCTATGGGATATTCTACTAGTTGATCAGTTGAGGCTTGGCTTTTTATGAAACTTTGATTAAAACAAGTTATATTAAACTCTAACAGCAACATTTGCCATTTTAAATTCTCCCTATCAAACTTTGTTTTTCTTTCAATTTTCTCAATGGGTCGTGCTTGGTAAAAACTCCATTAGTAATATAAGACATCTTATTAGAGTCAATGCATGGTCTAAACTAAGGCACAACAAGTCCTCTCCACTTCATATATTCATGTTCCCTTTCTAAGAAACTTTTTGCTAAGATAATAAATGGCATGTTCCTTTTTTCCTAATCCATCCTTTTCCCCCAACGTAAATCTCATATATTTTGGGAGAACAATCAAGCAAAGGAGTAAAGGACATCCCAATATAGGTGATATTATCATGGATAGGTTCATAAGGTATCTCTTGATCTTAATTAAGGCATCTTTGCATTCTTCATCCCACTTTATTGCAACATTTTTTTTCCTTGAGCAACTTGAATAAAGGGAGGCATTAACCAATAAGTTGGGATATAAATGTAGTTATGTAGTTTTAACTAGCTTAGTAGGCCCTTAACTTCCTTGAGAGAGCTTGGAGATGGCATTTCTAAGATTGTCCTTACTTTTTTTCAGCTTTGTTTCAAATCCTCTTTCCTTAGCTATAATAACAAACTCTTCCAAGAGGTCAATCTAAATGCACATTTTTTAGTATTTAACTTCAATGTAAACTTTCTAAGTCAATTAAATAGCTTCTTAAGGATTTCCACATGATTTTCTCATTTCCTAGATTTAATAGCCATATTATCCACACAAACCTCTCACTCTTTGTGCATCATTGCTTGATTACTTGTAAACTAATTAACACAATATTCGATTATGTTATTAATTGAGACATGCATTATAATCAATATGGAAAAATACACTAGTTGATGCATCGTACAATGAAACTAGTTTAAGATGCGAATTCCTTCTCTAGCCCATGGTTCATGACAAAAAGTGTCATAATGAGGTTGGAAGTGAGCCAACTTAGTGTTATGAGTGTAAATATATGAGTAATATATATATATATATAATAAAAATGTAAGTAAGGTTAACATAGTAAATAATCTAAAATGATAGAGGCAATTTGGTAATTTGGACGAGGACTATAAATAGGCCGTTATAAACCTTATTGACCTTTTTCCTCCCTTTGCATCTCACAGAACCCTAGAACCTTCTTATGTGAATCCATAGAGAAGGAGACGACTTCTTTTTCCACCACTAGCTTATCGGATTAAGGTAAATACATAGATCAATGATTATGAATCATGATTTATGTATGTATATGGTAGCATAGGAATTAACGTATTAAGGTCATTTACAGATTTAGATCAATCTGTGATATGCAAGGGACGAAACAAGTGATTCACTCATCATGATAATGATTCGGGTCAAGTAAGTATATCTACTAGTGTATTACATTGTAAATTTTATGTTAGATGAATTAATCAGGTTGAATTGATTAGAAATCGAGTTGAGAGATCGATTTGCAAAGTGTACAGTGAGATACACGGCCTCCCAACACGACCATGTTGGAATTGTGTTGAAAATCCAAAGTGAGCAGAGAGATACACAGCCTCTCAACACGACCGTGTTGAAAAAAAAAAAACCACATAGTGAATAGAGAGATACATGACCATGTTAGGAAAAAAAATGAGAGAGAAATGTATACGACCTTTGGCACGATCGTGTACTACCCTATATTCAACTACACAACCCTTAACATTACTGTGTTGAGTTGAAACACGTCTATTTTCCTTTTGATATTTATATGAATACAATCTTAAAAGCAAATAATTTGAATCATGTATAGGTTTGGAAGAATTATGAAGCTAGAAAAGTATAAGACAAACCAAGTTTTGCAAAGTCAAGTATGTGCATACCATGTTTGTTGTTTGTGCTTGATAAATTAGATTTTTGCGTGTGGGTTTAATAATATTGTAAATGAACTTGATTGAGTGTGCATGTGGTTGTGAATTGCTGAGTCCAAGAAACCGAGTGTGGGTCTGTGTTCTTGAGGTGGCACCTTGATGATCAATATGTGACGTTGTTCTTAGTGGAGTCGTGTACCGAAATGATCCAAGTGTTATGTGGAAGTTTGTGACGTGTATTGTGAAAGGTTGTAGTGTATAGACTTATGGACTCATGGACAGTGGGGAGCATCCACTATCATAGATATATATTTATATAATATTATATATGGTTGTGGAAGCTTGATGTATGAAGACTCATGGACAATAGGGTATAACTATTGTCATATATATATTATTATTATGCATGGTTGTGAAAGGTTGATGTGTGAGGACTCATGGACAGTAGAGAGTACCCATTATCATATATATATTATTATTATATATGGTAAGAAACTCATGGATAAAGAGCAATACCTTTGTCATATATATATATATGTATGTATGTCTATCAAGGTTGTCAAAATCGCGATTTTACGTAAAATCGCTAAGGGGTCCGTAGAATCGGAACGTAAAAACATAAGTTTCTACAACCTATGTAAAATAACTTCCAAATATTATAAATTTACTTACAATAGTAATTAAAAAATATAATGAATAATAGAAATAAGGAAATCGAGCATTTATTTTAGCCATAAATTGCAAATTTGCAATAAAAGTCATAATATAGATAATCGAACATAAGTTGTATAATATAGATATTTTATTTCTAAAATGATAAATCATGTATAAAACAAGTTTCACCTAGTTATATATACAAAGCTAAAAGATAATAAATAAAATTTAAAAATCAATTGTGACTTTAAGAAATTACTAATAAATAAAAATTGATAACGGAGATATACCATTAGAAAAGAGTAATATTAAAAAATAACAAATAACTACTAACCAAAAGCATAAAATAAAAAAGATACTATAACAAGAAAAACTTTCAAAATTATATATTACTAGGTAAATTTTTGCACTATTCGTGATTATTAATTCAAAATATATTTACTTAACAATATCTCACATTTACTTAACTATGAGAATGATATATTGAAAAGATAGAAATATAAATACATTTATACCTTTCTTATAAAATTAAAAATCTAAAAAATTCTTATAAAGTTAAAGTTATCTACCATTTATTTTATTTATTATTACAAAAATATTAATTAAAATAAGAAAAGTTACAGCAATCAAATATTAGTGTTTTAATATGAATATGATCACAAATAGGAACAAGAAGACTGACAATCGACGAACACAAACACAAAGACTTCAATGCAATGCAGTACACTAACAAGAGAGGAGTGATGACAGACGAACATGTTGGGGTATGACTCATACTTCCTTACAACAGGAAAGCACGTGGGTCCCGCTCCATGTTGAGTGGGCGGGGGTCCGGGGAAGCCGCCTCGGCGGGGGTTTCAAGGGTGCAGCGCCCCCTGGACGCCAGAAGGCTTTTAACAATTAAGCCCATATTTGTTTATTAAAAGTTTAGGCTTAAGATATGAATAGCTATTATTATATATTTGTTCCTTTAGATCCGGATGGTTGAAATTTTACTTAGTTGTGCAATATTGTGGAATCGGTGGAAACATAGTAAAATCGCGATTTTGACGATTTTATTGTTCAAAATTGCGATTTTACTGTGATTTTACCTCAAAAAACGTTGTTACATGCGAGTTGACTAGGAATGTGCTCACCAACTCGTAAAATCGTAGAAACGTGCGAGTTAACTCGTGATTTTGACAACTATGATATATATATTGCTTGTGGATGGATTGTGAAAGAATGTTTATGAATATAATGTATGAAGATGTTTATGATGAGATTATGTGTCAGCTAAAGATTGTGAAAGATAAATAAAATTATATACGAATATTATACTTTATAATGCATCTTGCAAGTGTTATTGTTTTTGGCATGGCATGCATGTGCGTGTAAATATGCATTATACTGGGCATTACCTCATCCTTTGTAGGAATTTTTTTTTTTTTTAGTTTTAGATGCTACAGGAGAGATTGTAGGATATGGTGAAAACTTGGGGAAACAACCCAAGATCAGAATAATGAAGAGAATGTAGAATATGTCTATTATGATGACTAGTAGATAGACTAAGGAAAAACATGTTAAATTTTTATTTAGTTGTTTTGAGATTTTCTATTTTAAGTGAATATTGATCACTTTCTCTGTTTAATTTGAGAAGAATGTTGATGACTTATTATAGAGGATGGGAAATTTCATTAATCCTTGTTATGCAGCAGATGATTTATGATTATTATCAGGAGTACATGAATATGAGTATTTAGAAAATAGTGGTGATTGATCTTTTGTGTGTTTTCTAGAAATAAGGACATGTGGTGAGCTGTAACGTACCTGGGTTTTGGGGCGTTATAATAAGTGAGTAAGCTTAGCTGGACATGGTTTCTCTATAATTACTCTGCCATGTCTCAAGTACAATGATCAACCCTTATCATAATTAGATATCCCCTTAAACTCGAGTTAAGATCAGAACCAATGAGTTACATGTGGTTGTTCACAATTAACAACTTAATGGTAACCTTGACCGATCTTGAGCATTGTGTGTTTTGAGTTTCCATACATTCATTGAGCCTATTGGCTTACTCGTACTCCTACAATTTGCTTTTCAGGTATAGGAAGACAGGCATACCAAGGATTCAATTACCTCTAGTATATTTACATCTTATTTTATCGGTAGGGGATGGTAGTTTGGCGTACTAAATGATGGCCTGAGTGGTCCTTTTGTTTAATTGTACTCTTGTTTTGGGGGTAAGAAGTAAGCTTCCTTGGGGATCTCGTTAGTGTACTAAATATCTAGTCACTACAATTATATATACATTCCAGACAAACATGCATTATACTCTTGTTTCCACTTAGCTGACTATGCATAAGAGACACACTAGTTAATCATACACCTCCAGTATGCTATACATACGATACTTGTTGATAAGATGCAGTTAGCATCACACATTTGGTGTATATAGTAATAGGCTATTGCAATTATACCGCACAATGAGATATAACGTGCATAAGGAGTGGAATAAAATGTATATATATACATATGTATATATATATATATATATATGCATCTTTGCTCTGTTTCTCAATTTCTTATTTATTCATTATAAATAGTGGCGAACTTCTCATCCTTTTAAATTTCATATTCTTTTAGACATGCAAAATTAATATAGTATTGCAAGAGGTTGTAGATGTTATTGCTATATATATATATAAAAGAAATGTAAAATCAATTGTAAAAGTTCAACCGTAAACCGTTAGAAATTATTACTTATTATTTGCAAAATTAATTTAATTTGCTAATATGTTTTAAGTTTTGGTGTAAGATATGACTAGAAATTGGTTGTAATAATTTTCTTTATGCTAAAATTTAAAATTGAAATATTTGAAATAATAATAATAAAGAAATAATAATGTTGAATTAATTCAATATTAGTACTTGAAATTGATTATTTTTTTAAAATTTGTTATACATGCATAATTAATAGGGGTACACATCTAATCTTATTTTATTAATAATTTGCCACCAAAATGTAGCACAAACAAAGCAACAACTAATATCATTATACACAGTACCAAACCCAGTGTGGTAAATTTGCATTTATTGCTCTCTCTCTCTCTCTCTCTCTAGTATCCGTCTATCTCTATCTCTTCAATCTTTCCTTTGCCTTTCTATTTGTTCAACATAAAGTCTTCAAAATCACATTCCACTAAAATAATCATCACCATCTTCGTCTCTTCTTCTATGCTTTACTTTCCTCAATGTGACGGTGCCTTTCCTCGCATTGATTCGATCTGCGAATTCACGGGCAAGAGAGAAAGAAAAGGAGAGAGAACAGAAGAGAATTCAGCAATTGAGTCGCTTTCTTGAGGAAAGAAATGGCGTCGTTGCAGAACCAATCGGCCAACACGGATCTCTTCGATTCGTATTTCCGCCGAGCCGATTTGGACGGCGATGGACGTATTAGTGGCCTCGAAGCTGTTACTTTCTTCCAAGGATCTGGTTTGTCCAAACAAGTTCTCGCCAAGGTCTTCCTCTCTCTCCGTTCTTTGCTTGTCGTGGAATTGCTGGTGATGGATGGAAAGAGGAAGACTATAGCTTGTTATAACTGATTTTGGAATGTTATCGTTAGTTAGGTTTTGAAATTTCCATTATTTAGATACGACGATTAGGTCTCATCTTTGAGTAATTTTGACATGAGGAACTTTTTGTAATTTTGCTCGGCTAGGGTTGCAGCTTTGCGCCAGTAGGTCTGATTAGGTTTCTTAATTGCTATAGGAAGCAACTTGTGATTACTTGGATTGATTGGGGTTGTGGTTTCGATGATAAGCAACTAGCATTTTTTCTAAGATTGCAATTTATAAAATTTAGGTTTGTAGCGAAGGCTATAGTTAGATTGGATGGCTGCTTTTCGAGCTTGCATGAACCAATCAATTGACTGTACTGTGAGGCTGCAAATTTGGATTGGATGGAGTTGTATCATTGCATATATAGCTTGGTTTCAGTTATAGATTGTTAGTCCTTTTGCTAGCATTGTTATTTATGAATTTTTGCGTGGTGGTTTAAACCGTCGTTAGATTGATGTCCATTACGTGTTTGAACTTTGCATAAGCCAACGGACTGGCAGTATTGTTTGGAAGCAAGTTGTGAAAAGAATCATTAAAGTTGTATTGGCAAGGTTGGTATCTTCAGGCTAGTTATAGCATGGCTTCTGTTTATGAGTAAACGGTGCTTTTGGGAGGATCATAGTTTATGAGATTTTGATTGACTGTTGAAGTTTTATTCAGGTCAGATTTCTGTCATGTGTTTAAGCTTTAGTGTAATTCGACGAATCGACGGCAATGTTATGACGCAATTCGTGAAAACAATAAATTACCCAAATTTTTTTTTTGGAAAGAGTAAGTTGGATTGGCAGAGTTATTGGGAGGCTAGTCATAGGCTAGGCTTATAGCTCGGTTAGCTTTGCTTATGGATTTGAGCAATATGAGTGAATGAGCATTTGCTCATTTCTTGTGTAAAAATAAATTAGTTGTGATACAGGTATTTTGTTTTCCTTTTGCCTTTCTTTGTTGTGTATCTGGAGAGTGCATTAGATCCATTGACTATTTGATATACATAGTTGAAGTCGTATAATATAGTAAGAAGGTATCAGCTTCAGTAAGGTTGTTTTTGCAGTGTCCTCAACTAATCCTTATTACTGAAAGTACTTGGATACATGAGGCTCTTGAAATTGAAGATGAACACATTTGTCATGGCATTGTTACCAACTGATTTTTGCAGGTGTGGGATTATGCTGATCAAAATCGGGCTGGTTTCCTTGGTCGGGCAGAGTTTTACAATGCTCTTAAGCTGGTAACAGTTGCACAAAGTAAAAGAGAATTGACGCCAGACATCGTGAAGGCAGCATTATATGGCCCAGCTGCTGCTAAAATACCTGCACCCCAGATAAATCTTGGGATGGCACCTCCATCGCAATCAAACACAGTATCTCCAGCTCCTCAGGTTGGTGCACTTGGTTCAGGGCCCTCCCAAAATCCTGGACCCAAAGGAGCACAAACACCTGAATTAAGAAACCAGCGCCAGTTCTCTTCTCAAGGAAGTTCTTCAATGACATCGCCAGGTGCAATATCTAGTCCCTCGCCACTTCCAGTTCAGGGATCAACCAACCAAGGGTTACCTGGTGGGGGTGCTACAGCAGGTTCAAACCAATCAAGTTCAAATGTTTCTGCAAATTGGGTTGCTGGAATGGGTGGAACTCCTGCTCTGGGTGGAATGATGTCACAAGTGCCATCTAGAGGAGTGGCGCCTTCAAGTGTAGATGGATCTGGATCTGCTGTAACAGGTCCAAAAGCTTTATTACCACCTAGACCACCGGGACCTTCTGCAGCTGTGCCACCAAGGCCACCAACCAAGGACCCTAGGCCAGGGGG
The DNA here is from genome assembly GCA_037954665.1 of Laguncularia racemosa. Classification (NCBI taxonomy): domain Eukaryota; kingdom Viridiplantae; phylum Streptophyta; class Magnoliopsida; order Myrtales; family Combretaceae; genus Laguncularia; species Laguncularia racemosa. Next base: position 1,906,345 of record JBBMOL010000046.1, on the reverse strand, counting down.
TGTTTCTGGGAATGGTTTCGCTTCTGATTCAGTTTTTGGTGGTGATCCTTTTTCTGCAGTCCAATCTCAAGGAAGACAAGGATCTTCTTCAGTAAGTCAACCAGTCACATCTGCCCGTTCACTGGGGTTTGCAGCTAATCAATCTTCTGCACCAGCTGCAACTGCTCCACTCCAGCCACCCCAGACTCTTTTAAGTTCAAACCAGCAGTCATCTTCAAGAACTTCCCAGATCAATTCATTTCCAGGTGGAGTCCAGAATCCTACTGCCAGTCAATCTCAGATGCCATGGCCTAAAATGACCCAGACAGACATTCAGAAATATCTAAAAGTATTTGTGCAAGTGGACGCGGATAGAGATGGCAAAATTAGTGGACAAGAGGCCCGCAATTTATTCCTGAGCTGGAGACTTCCAAGAGGTAAGAGCTTCATCTTTCTGTTCATTTCATTTAATAAAACCTTATTAAACTGTCATGGGATTTTCTTTCTCTCTTTTAGTATCATTTGTTTTGATTTCTTAAAATTTTCATGAAATATCCTTGAGGATGAGCATTTCAAATGTTTTTTGCTTCTGTTCCTGCAAAACCTCTCCTGTAAATTGTTTTCATTTTATTTTGGTCTGGTTGAAACCCCAGAAGCAGTTTGGTCCTTGTGCTTTAAATATTGAAGTCCATAACTCGGACTATGTAGCTATATTTGGTTGCAGATGATAAATGTAGCGTTGCTCATTATTCAGGAAAATATAGGGGAGAAGAAGGGATAGAAATACTACTATATCTGCATGAATGAGAAATTGTAATGGCATTGTCTCACATTCCAAATCTACTAAGGAGAAACCTTGAGCATCTAAGATAATTTATGATGATGTCCAATTCCTATCAATGAATTGCATTTTTATAATGATGATGTCCAGTTCCTATCGATGAGTTGCATTTTTATGTCATCTTATCCCTTTTATCTTTCTTAATGGTAAGCATTTTTAATATTGCTTTTAGCATTTGTGGAACAATATAACCTCAATATGTTTATTCTGAGCATTGATCTATTTCCTCTGTTGCCAGTATTGATTCTTAAACTCATGATGTGGCTTATACTTCCCAGAGGTTCTGAAGCAGGTGTGGGATCTATCGGATCAGGATAATGATAGCATGCTTTCCCTCAGGGAGTTTTGCATTGCGCTTTACTTGATGGAACGATACAGAGAAGGGCGTTCTCTTCCTGCTGCACTCCCAAGCAACATTTTATCTGACTTGCCAACAACAAATCAGCTAATGGCTGGATATAGCAACCCCCCTTGGAGGCATCCATCTGGTATTCTGCTATATTGTAGATTATGATTCTCTTTTCAAGAAGTTGGCATGCCATGTGCAACTTAACTTGTGCTCCTTGTTAAAGGTTCGCAACAGCAGGTGTTTTCCAATTCCAGTTCCAAGCCTCCAACACCTGCAGCAAGAGCCAGGCCTCCTCTGCCGACTCCTTCGCCTCCCAAGGATGATATTTTTCCAACCAGTCAGCAAAAGCCAAAGGTTCCTGTATTGGAGAAACATCTTGTGGACCAACTCAGTGAAGAAGAGCAGCGCTCACTTGAGTCAAAATTTCAAGAAGCAACGGAAGCTGACAAAAAGGTATAGTATCTCTTCTGTTCATTTTTTAAAATCCTTCTTAATTCAATGGCTGATGATTTGATAAAATAGGGCTTTGACTCTTATTGGTCTGTAAACAGCCATTTTTTTTTATTTGGGTTTATGCCTCTGCCTAGGCCAAAATGCAATATATGAAAGTTCTTCTGTTTGATGCATTGGTTTATCCTTAGGTCCTTGAGATATTTTATCTATGATTCTCCACTTATATGTAAGGCACATTGGAGAATTTAATTGAACCTATAGTTATGTATACCTTATGAGTAACTGCTCAACAAGAAAAAAGTATCCAGTTTATCTCCTGTCAGTATCTGGATGCGCTTTTACATCTTATTGTTTTCTTTCCATTAAAGGTTGGAGAGCTGGAGAAAGAAATTTTGGAATCCAGAGAGAAAATTGAGTTCTGCCGTGCTAAGATGCAGGAACTTGTAAGTAATTGATTGCTACTATCTCTTCACTTTCTTTTACAAGATTTTTGGAAAAGATTCAGTCACTTGAAAGTGATTTGCGATTACTGTTCATTTTCTTTTAGAAGAACATACTTGGAAGGATCCTAATGTTTTTCTTTCATTTTCTCCTCTTTTCTCTTTCTTTAATATCTATGCTATCAGGTTTTATACAAGAGTAGGTGTGACAATCGTCTTAATGAAATCACTGAAAGAGCAACCGGTGATAGAAGAGAGGTACCTTCCCATTATGTATAACATATCCACTATCATTATTGTCTGTATTCAGACTTTGCAGCTTGATATGTTATTATTTTGTCATCAGGCTGAAGCCTTAGCTAAAAAGTACGAAGAAAAATACAGGCAAGCAGGAGATGTGGCTTCTAAGCTAACAATTGAAGAAGCAACCTTTCGTGATATACAGGTAGCCTTTTTTCTTTTCACTTGAGCTGGTAATTATGCAATAGGATTTCATTCTGTTACATTATCTTGTTAAGATGCAAATTGCTACATATGATATTCTCTCAGGAAAAAAAAATGGACATATACAAGGCAATTGTCAAGCTTGAACATGGTAGCAGAGATGACCCTAATCTTCAGGTATATCCTTTATTTGGTGGGCCGGTTTTTCAAAAAAGAAACAACTCTAATGTGGGAATTGGAATATTTAGGTTCAGGCTGATCATATCCAGTCAGATCTTGATGAGTTGGTGAAAAATCTAAATGAGCGCTGTAAAAGCTATGGACTTCGTGGAAAGCCACTTTCACTTGTTGAACTTCCCTTTGGTACTGTTCTAACCTTTTATATGAAATCATCATCTTACTTTTACCTTTTAATTAGTGTAACAAGAATGTGGGTCGAAGTATGGTCACCATATGTATTACAATAGAACTAATAAAGGGCTGCTTGAATTTTCAATGTGGTCATAACTTGAGCACAAGAATTTCAAGTACACTTTGTGGAATTGTACTTTCAACATTGATATCTATATACGTACTTTTCTTTTTCTTATTCTATTTTGGGTTAAATAAGCAGGCTCTAATTAAGTTTACTTGACCAACTTTGTTACTGCTCTTTGTTATGGATCTATCAGCATATCTTCTTGAAAGTAATGCCAATTTGATCATTCATTCCACAATATATTACTGCAGTTTCACCTGTAGTATAGTACTGGTAACTTCTTTAGATATAGTATTTGAGGAGTTGTAATTTTTGAAGAAATGCTTCTTGTTACCCTGTGTATTGTCTTTCATTGTGTAGACATGCTTATATTTTCTTTTAGAATTGGAAAATCAATAGAGTAAAAATCTTTATGAACTGCATGGTCCATCATTATTTGTTTTCCTTCTCTATCTTCCTATTTTCTTGATGATACTCTATGCTTTCTTCCCCCTTCCCTCCTCTTTTTTTCTTCTTGTAAACATTTTGTTCAACTTCTTTCTGTAGTGGTGTTTGTGCTAGACTTTTTGAGTATGTTGTCCTTGCCATCTTGTTCATCTCACATTACTGTGCCTGCTTTTTTGATTGAAGGCTGGCAGCCTGGCATCCAAGAAACAGCTGCTGACTGGGATGGAGATTGGGATAAGTTTGATGAAGAGGGTATGTTGAACTGATTATTGAGCTTCCTTGCAACAATATTTTCTCTGGGAATTTTTGAATATGGGAAATGTATTCTTTTGGAACTGCTTCCATTAATGATTAATCAGCTAGATCTTGACAGAATACATCCCGTTTTATGGTGCTATATCACTATGTAAATTATCATTCAGGCATATTTAGTATTTTTTTCGTAAGCTTCATGTACAGTTTGGATATGCTTAAAATTACTTTTCTGCACTTATGCTATATGAATTCGCATGAAGCCATAATTGAACTTTCTCCTTCAGTGTGATGTACTTTCAATTTGAGTCGATAGGGCACATATAGTCTTAGGGAAATTGAGGAAATGTAATCTTGTTATTTTATTTCCAGATTTATTATTATGCTTAGGGCATATTGTGGATAATTTCTATGTTGCCTTTAGGAGACAATTTAGGATATTTAAGAAAGTATATTTTGGACATTATCTTGTTTATTTATAGAATTATGCTTGGGAGATATTGTTAGATAACCCTAGATTTATCTCATCTTTAGGAGGTATCTTATATTTGCCATTGTCTTTGTTTAATAATATTGAAGGGATCTTTCTAATGAGCCCTACCCTTCTTTTCTGGAAGTTTAGAAACTATAACAAAGAAAAATCAACCATGATTGAAGATTTGTTTGTGAATTGCCCCTTAAATAGATACATTACTTGGGCTCATAACATATATTTGCATACTTCTCAGCATAATCCATGTAGTGGTTGGCCGGTTGCCCAGTATGTAATTGTTTATGTTTCACACAGATGAATGGTTTGTGTGCTTATTTGTGTTTTCCATTTCCATTTATTATTTGATGTTTGATTATGCTATCGTCAAAGCAGGGTTCACCGTTGTGAAGGAGTTGACACTTGATGTAGAGAATGTCTTAGCACCACCAAAGCCAAAATCTTCACCTGCTAATTCTGAGAAGGTTTCTACAGCTGAGGTTTCTGATTCACCCAAAGCCGATGTCAAACCTGAAAAGCCTTTGACTACAGATGAACCTGTGGTTGAAAATGGAGTGCAGCACAGTGAAAATGAGGAACATACTTCAAAAAGTGCACCCAGTAGTCCTTCTGGCGGTTTGATGGAAAGTCCTTCCAGAGATCTAGCAGATCCTAATATGGAAAAGAAAACAAATGGAATTGCATCACCACGTAATACAGAGTTGCAAAGGTAAATCATCAATTAATGTATGTGCTATAACTTCATTGTGGTAATTTGCATGTGCTCTGCAAGGTGATTCTAAACAGATGAAGTAGATACTATTCTGATTTTCCAGTTTTTACCAAGATAATTAGACCCAGAACTAGGCTTTGACCTGGATAGGATAGGGATAGGGAAAAGAGGTTCAACCTGTTCAAAGTGGGTTTTATTAAAAAAAAATAAAATTATATTTTAATAAAAAATGATAGGATAAAATTAATCTAGCTAACCCCCTAAGGGTTAGCCAGTGGTTAAGGTTCAAAGACACACTAATGACAACTTGTATGAGGTCTTGGATTTAAATTCCACCAAGGATACTTCTAGGGCTAATTACATAGCGCAAGCTATATTGAATGGTGGATCTTGTTTGTAGGGTGGTTCATGTGCTTGGAATAGCTTGTCATACTAAGCAGTGTTCCTCCATCAACCGAAATATATTAATGAAAAAAGAACATCTAGCTAGCATATCTAAGTAGATCTAAATTTGATCAAATCAACACTTAAAAGCCTGTTCACTTCACATATTATAATAGCCTTACAAAAGAATTCTTGTTAATCAGTAATGGAATAAAGTCGTGGTAGTTTATTATATTTTTTAGTTGGACAAAAAAGCACTTGAGGATTATACTGGTAATAGAATTTAAATGACTACATCAGCATTGTAAAAAGCACTTGCTTTAATGTATAGGCACTTGAGGCGAGGCAATGCCATGTACCTGGTGGAGTCTAAGGTGAGGCAAATGAGCAAAAGTGCGTGCCTTGTGCTCCTAGGCACAAGGCACAAAAGCATTAAGGCTCTTGCTTCTCTTTGTACTTTGAAAATAAAGGGCTGCAGAAACCTAATGACCCTCAGAGAGAGAGAGAGAAAGAGAGGCGGTGGTGGATTGTTGTGTGTGAGGATTGAGATTGAGAACCTAGCAGAAGCTAAAAGTTGTGTGTGTGAGAGAGAGAGAGAGATTCTGCTATCAACTGGAGAGGAGAGGGGGCAACCTTGAAGATAATGCTTTCATAACGCTCTCTTTGGGGGTAAAACTTTTTCACATTAAAAAGAATTTTAATGGACCATATATATGGATCTTTTTTTTTTTTTCCTTTTCTTATTTAATTTCTTTTTCTCTAACTTTTTTTTTATATTGTTTTTTGAACAATAAAATAAAAACTATAAAAAAAAGAAATTAAAAAAGTTAAAGGAAAAGAAATTAAATAAAAAAGAGAAAAAAAATCCATTAAAATTCTTTTTCCTTTTTTATTTAATTTCTTTTTCTCTGACTTTTTTAGTTTTCTTTTTTTTTTTCCAACAATAAAACAAAAACTTTAAAAATAACTTACAATTTTTTTTTTGTAAAAATAAAAAAAAAAAATTTATTGAGTAATGAGTAGTTGTTGGGTTTATATATGTTAATGCTTTTTTCTTTTTTTTTTTTAAATTTCTTTTTTCATATATATATATATTTTAAATATCTTTATTAATGATTACGAGGGGTGGCCGTGGTCTGGTTTGGTTTAGTTTTCCCTTTAAGCCAAACTGAATCATAGAAATATGGTTCGTTTTTTATCACTTCTAACCTAACCGTACGGTTCAGTTTAGGAATTTTTTTCAAATCATAAAATTTTGGTTTGATTCAATTTGATTTATGGATTGAATCATATTTTATTATTTAAGAAAGTATATTTTTGTTATCTTATATGAAACATATTAAATTTATTTAATAATAATATATATCAATACTATGTAAGAGGTTGATAAAGTTAGTTTCAATAAATGTAAATTAAATTTTTTTAGAGATGTTATGTGACAACAAAGGAATTTTTTTTAGTTACTACTAAATTATTACCATTTTTTTTTTTCAAAAACAATTTGGCTTGGTTTACGATTTGGTTTGGATTGGGAATTTTCCAAAATAAATTGCTAAAAAATTCATACTTTTGGTTGGGTGGTTTGGTTTGATCAATTTTTTTGCCCTCCCCTAATAAGTACTAATTAGTAAATAGAGACTACTATAATGTCTTAATTACATTATAATAATTATTTCACTTATTTGAATAGGCTTTGTTAGTTTAATGTGAACATAGTTATGGAATATTTATATTTTTTTGCATCAAAATATTTTTAATAATTTATTAATATTTGCACTTCATTTTGCTCGAGAGTGTGCTTTTTTTTGTGCATGTCACCTTAGGCAATTTTAGGTGTTGTGCCTTTAATGTGTTTTTTGCCTTAACTACATTGGACTACATTGCCCTTATCTTTTAGAAACCCTAGCCACTACCGTTACCAACGTGGATGCATTCATCCTCTTTCAGCTGAAAGGGTAGAATCGATAAAAGGAAAATCAAGCTCCATTTTCTTTAGTTTTGAAGGAAAATGTCGAGATTTTACTGCCTTTGAGTTGAAAGGAGTTGAATCCATAAAAGAGAATCCAAGCTCCAGGTGGCCTTTATGATGTTGTGCTGGGCTTTGATTACAAACAAGACGATTTACAGCAAACACGTGTCAGATAGGTGATAAGAATTTTTGCTTACAATTTGCTCAACAAACACATTATTGAATTTGCTTGTTCAGATCCATGAACTAGGATTAAAATAAAATACAAGATGCACATTGTTACAGTTGTACATGAGATAGTAGTATGAGCTAAGTGTAGTACTTAAGTTTAATTACAGTTGTACAAGAGATAGTAGTATGAACTAAGTGTAGTAATTAAGTTTAAGGGGTTTTTCTACTTATCAGACTAGTCTTTTGGGTTGAGCTTTTTGCTTGGGCTTGGTTCGTAATATTTGGTACTCTTGTTGAGAGCTAATTTTGTGGAAGGGCAACCTAGAAAAGGAGCGACTTGAGAAAGGACTAGTTGGTGAAGCAGAGTGAGAGTTGTCCAGAGTGAAAGTTATTCAAAGTGGGCAATCCACTTTCAAAGGAGGATGATAATGTTATAGTTTCACATGGGATAATAATATTAACTAAGTATACTACTTAAATCTAAGGGGTTCTTCCACCTATCAGGACTAAGTTTTGGGGTTAGACTCTTTTTTTGAGCTTCGGTTGTGACATTTAGTAGAGGGTTTGAGTGTGGATCTAGCTAAATTGAAGTGTGTTTTGGAGTGACCCATTTCTAAGTCAGTCAAGGGATTGAGGGGTTTCCTTGGTCTTTTGGGTTATTACCAGAAATTCATAAAAGATTATGGCAAAACAGCATGGCCATTATATTTTCTTATCCAAAAGAGAAAAAAGAAGAAGCAGCACAGCCATTAACTGATTTGTTAAAGAAAGGAAGCTTTATTCAAACCAAAGAAGCTGCTGACGCTTTTGGTAAATTGCAGCAAGCTCTTGTCCAAACTCCCCTTCTTGCTATGCCAAAATTTTCTCACCTGTTTATAGTTGAGTGTGACACTTTAGGGCAGGGAATAGCTGCTGTGTTGTGACAAAATGATTGCCCAATAGCTTATTTTAGTAAAGCTTTGGCTGATAAAACTTTGGCCAAACCACTTACGAGAAAGAGTCAATGGCTTTGTTTCTTGCTATCTTCCATTGGAGGCCAGATTTATTGGGCTGGAGGTTTGTGGTGAAGGCCTGATGAAAAAAGTTTGAAACATTTGTTGCATCAGAGAGTTACAACACTGGATCAATAAAATTGGTTAGTCAAGCTTCTGGGCTATGATTTCGAAATTCAATATAAATCCAGATATGAGAACAAAGCTGCTGATGCTTTGTCACAATTACATGATTCCAAGGACAATCTGATACTTGTTGCCATTTCGGGTCCATTTTAGACCAATATGAAGAAAATCACTGGAGCTGTTCAGCTTGATCCACTATTGTCATCTAAGGTACAGCAGCTTAGAGAGGGAAAGTTGGCAGTGGTTTTTATTTGATTAATGATGTGTTGTATTTTAAGGGCCGATTGGTTGGTCCCAATTCTAAGCGGGTAAACATTTTTTTGCATGAGTTCCATGCTACACTTACAGGTGGTCATGCAGAATTTCTTTGCAATTATCGGAGAATTGCATCTTCAGTTTATTAGGTGGGTCTTAAGAAAGATGTGGAACAATATGTGGCCTCTTATCAATTTGTCAATGTCATAAATATCAAACTTTGTCACCAGTAGGTTTGCTTTCTCCACTGCTTATTCCCAATCCATGTTGGAAAACGTGAATAATCTGATTGACAATATTGGGAAGTAAAACCACCCTTCTGATCATGGAATACTGCCCAAGACCTTTCGCCCAAGCCTGTGAACCTTCTACAGTCATCCCCAAACGTCTGGATTTTAAGCTGGAATACCACCCTCTTTCCCGTGGTGCGTTGCCTAGAATAAAGCCACCTCCGTTGGTTGTAGCTTGTGAGGCAAAACACTAGGAACATACTCTCGTTAGGTTTTTTCTTGGAAAAAAGATCCCCTTTTCCTTGGTTCAATCTACCGCACTAAGAATATGGAAAGATTATGGTATAAAAGGCGTCTTGTGCTACAAGGATGGCTTCTTCTATTTTCGGTTTGCTCAAGACACCTTCCTCAATGTTATATTGGAAAAACCATGGTTCTTTGTTAAGAGACTACTAATACTTTAGAAATGGAGAGTTGGAATGCTCCTTACCAAGCCACAACTATTGAGCATACCGGCTTGGGTGGTCTTTTCCAGAGTCCCTTGTGAATATCTAGATGCAGTGGGAGTAAGCTATATAGTGAGTGCAGTGGGAAAGCCACTCCAATGGATACCCTCATGGTGTGCCAAGCAAGAGCAAACTAGGCTAGGGTGCTTGTGGAAGTGGAAGCTGCTGATGAAGTTTTACTGCGAGTAGAACTCGAATGGGAAGATGGCACAACCACACAAATTACGGTCGAGTACTAGTGGCTCCCTTCACGGTGCTCTAAGTGCAAAGTGTTTAGACTTACATGTGTCAATTGCATGTCCTCTGAAGAGCTACCGGCTAAGAAAACTTCAACTGAGGAGAATAAAATTTGGGTGGAAGTCAACGAAAGTGTAGGAGGAAAAATAATAGAGGTAGATAGCAGTCTTTCATCACCGACAGAGTTCCCAGTTAGGTAGAAAGGCAATATAAACTCCCACCAAACAGTTTGACATGGGGAAGGATACATGTATGGAAGATGGAGAGATCCAAGTGGAAGACATGGGGTTTGGCAAATGATGATTCCACCAACATTGTGATGGAACAGACCCCGGTCTTGGTTCCAGAAACACAATTGTATGTAGAAGGAAACGTGGTTAGAGGAGACAAGGTGGAGGGTATACACAAGGAGAAGGAAGTTGAGGAAATAGGAGAGTATGGAGACTAGGAGGGAATTCAAAAGGAATAGGCGGTGGACCTAACCATGACCACTCTAGCTAACCCCAAATTATTTGGCTTGCTATGTAGGCGTGAGATGAGCAATTCGGCCTCATCAAATAGTGGGCAATCGTCTAGTTTGGGGGGCAAACGGAAGAAGAAGAAAAAAGGTCTTCAAATGTCAAAGACGATTTACCTAATTGTCATCCTTAATTTATAATGAATCTAGCAGCATGGAACATAAGAGGTCTTAATGACCAGTTGAAATGTGCAAATATTAGGAAGTTTTATGTAGAGAATGGAGTATCAGTCATGAGGTTGTTGGGAACTTGTGTAAACCAAAGCAACGAAGATAGAGTTAAGCTCAATCTTAATGCTAATTGGAACTTTGGAATTAACTCTATAGCGAGGAAGAGGATATAGATAATGTGGGATTTGAGAACTTGGAATATCAGAGTGGAAAAGGAACATGAACAGTTTTACCACTGTTATTGTACACACCTTAGCTCCAATTCTGCCTTTTATGTATCTTTTGTGTATGCGTCAAACTCGGATCAAGAGAGAAAATTATTGTGAAAGGAGTTAATAGCGTTGGCACCATCCTTGGTTGATTATCCATGGGTAGTTTTGGGTGATTTCAATGTGATTAGATCAATTAAGGAAAATGGGGGCAATATGAGACAAATAGTCACTATGGTGGATTTTGTAAATTTCCTGGATGAAGTGGAACTAGATGACCTTTGTTTTGGGGGAAATTATTTCTCTCGGTCAAATAAGCAAGAGGATAACTTAATCTTGAAAAAAACCAGATAAATTATTGGTTAACTAGTGTTGGCTAGAAAAATTCCCTAATTGTGATGTGAGGTTTACTCCTCCCCCTCCCTCCCCCCGCGGGACCCCAAACTAATGCTTTTTGATCATTCAGCTAGAGACCTATGTATGGATTTTGGTACATCAAAGAAAAGGTACCTAGTCAAATTCTTTGACTTTTGGATTGAATCGCCGAATTTCATCCCGAAGGTAAAGGCGGTATGGTCACAGGTAATTAGAGATTCCAAATTGTTCCAAGTGGTGTCTAAATTGAAGCTTTTCAAGAAGGAACTTAAAAAATTGAATAATTCCGAATTCTCCCACCTTTTGTCTAGAGTTAAGTTGGCCAAGGTACACCTTACAACTACTTAAGTTTCAATTGCGAGTGGAAACACATTCCTCCTCAATCAAGAGAAAGAAGCGTTTAAGGACTATTACCAACTAAGAGGGGTGGAAGAGAGCCTGCTGAAACAAAAGTTAGGAGTGAAATGGCTGAAATTGGGAGACAAGAATACTGCTTACTTTCATAAGATGGTTAAGTATAGGCAAAATAGGAATGCCATCCACAATTTGACAAAGGAGGATTGAACAAAAATCCATGGTGCTTCTATTTTTAATTTAGAAATTGTGAATTACTTATCTAAATTATTGGGAGGCCAGCAAAAAATAATTTCTACTATAGAGATACAAGACTACATCTCCAGAAAAATCTCGGATCAATAAGCCATGCAAATTAATGGCCCATTCATGGATGAGGAAATTAGAATGACTTTTTTCAGTCAAGTAGATAATAAAGCCTTTGGACCGAATGGATTTTCTGCTCGATTTTTTAAAGTTACATGGCCCATTATAAGAGTAGATATAGTTGATGGGGTGAATGAATTTCTGTTATCTGGGAATATGCTCAAGGAATTGAATTGTACAATTGTCTCTCGTACCTAAGGTTGCTAATCCTACTAATCTATCTGATTTTAGGCTTATATCTTCTTGTAATATTATTTACAAAGCTATTTCCAAGCTACTTGCCTCAAGACTTAAGTTGGTATTACCTCAATTAGTAGTATAAGAGTAGTTTGTATTCATTGGAGGTTGGCGCATTTCAAACATTATTCTTGTTGCTCAAGAACTAGTCAATGGCTACCACACTAATAGAGGAGCACCCCGTTGTATGCTCAAAGTAGACATCCACAAGGCATATGATTCTATTAATTGGAGTTTTCTAGAGGCAGTGCTAACCTGCATGAATTTTCTACCCCACTTTATTAAACTGGTGGTCCAATGTTTCTCTACCCTAAGATTCTCCTTTAACATAAATGGTTAATTAGTAGGTTTCATACCTAATTTGAGAGGACTTAGACAAGGTGACCCCATATCGCCTTACCTATTTGTCCTTAGCGTGGAAGTTTACTAAGGGATATTAAGGTAGTTCACGGGTGTTCCTAGATTTTCCTTTCATTGGAGATGTAAAACGGAACGATTAACTCACCTCTGTTTCGTAGAATGATCTCTTGATTTTTTGCAGAGGCAATATGGATTCAATTAGGGTGATCAAAGATTCTTTGTAAACCTTTGAGTCAATATCAGATCTCAGAGCCAACAGTGGAAAAATCCTTTTATTCTTATCCAGTGTACCACTTTCAATAAAGACAGAGCTTATCAATATACTGGGATTCAAGGAGGGGACTCTCCCCATCCGCTACTTGGGTATACCATTGCTTGTGTCCAAACTTCGTAAGGCTGATTGTGATGCCTTAATTGAAAGAATTTTGGCAAAAATCAACTTGTAGACAGCTAAGCTCCTATCCTATGCTAGACGTCTCCAACTGATTAAGTTTGTTCTCTTCTCATTGCAAGTATATTGGGCATTTATGTTTGTCTTACCAAAAAAGGTAATTGTTGCTATTGAAAGACTGATGTGTAATTTTTTGAGTGAGAGGCCTAATATTTCAACAAAGGCCAAAGTAAGATAGAGAGAGGTGTGTTACCCAGTTGATCAAGGTGGTCTAGGCATTCCAAAATTAGGAATTTGCAACAAAGCAGCCTAATTAAAACACATTTGGTACCTACGTGGAGATTCAATAAGGGGAGTTTGGGTTGAATGGATCCAATCTAATTTCCTTAAGGGATCTTCATTTTAGGATACTAAAACACTCTCTATATGTTCTTGGAGTTGGAGGAAATTATTGAAACTTCGCCCATCAGTAAGGAACATATTTTAAGAGAGAAGTGGGAGATGGTCTGTCAATATCTTTATGTTTAGACTTTTGGCTGCCGTTTGGGCTTCTAGATTTGGAGCATAGTCTTAGGGAGATTGCTAATTCAGGACTTCCTCTTAATGCTAGACTCTGTTCCATTATCCAGGGCAATGATTGAGAGTTTTCACAAAACAACTTTTGGAATGGATTTACAACTTCCTCTACTATAGCCCCTAATCTAAATAAACTTGACAAGTTTACATGGAATAGGGACCCTTTGGGAATCTTCTCTATCAAAAGTGCATACATGGCCTTAGCACCACACAATGGCTTGGTTCCTTGGTCAAAACTAGTTTGGAACAAGTTCTTAATGCTGTGACACTCATTTATCCTTTGGCTAGTATGGAAAAGGAAATTACATACCATGGATAAACTGAGTAATTGGGGAGTGACCACTTCAACTACATGTCACCTTTGTTTAGTTGGGTAAGAAAACCATGACCACTTGTTCTTTGATATCTCTTTCTCTACACAAGTGTGGTCAGAAGTTTTGGTAACACTTAAATGCCCATCTTCCTTCTTATCTTGGCGAATCATATCTATTGCCTTAATGAGTACAGTGCCTTCAAGCAATACTTCAATTTTGGTGTGGAGAGTTACCTTTGCAGTAGCAATATATTGTATTTGGAAGACAAGGAACTCAACTCGCCTCAGAAATCCCATGCCTTCTCCAGCGTCTCTAGCTAGACGGATTTTAGCTTATTCTAAGCTTTTTATATCATGATTTGGTTTATGAGTTTTTATACAATTTAGTAAATTTTGTGAAATTCTAGTTTTAGGATGGAATTTTGCTGTAACCCCTCCCCGTGTATAGCGGTCGTATATTATCTTTTTATTCAATATAATTACTTACCAAAAAAAAAAAAATCCAAAGGTTATGATGTTGTCTTGGTTGTTGTTGACCGCTTCTCTAGGTGTGCACATTTTTTGCTTTTATAGCATCCCTATAATGCAAAGACAGTAGTTGAACTTTTTGTTAAAGAATTAGTACAGTTACATGGAGTGCTACGAACTATTCTTAGCAATTGTGATCCGCTATTTGTGAGTACTTTATTGGTGAGAATTGTTTCAACAAATGGGAGCAAAACTTTATTTTAGTATATGGTCAAATGGGAGTTTTGAATCATAGTTTGGAATGCTATTTGCAGTGCTTTGTGTTGGAGCAACCCCAACAATGGGCAATGTGGATACCTTGGGCTGAATATGGTTACAATACTTATTATCATTCTTTAGCCAAATGGACATCTTTTGAAATTGTATATGGTTTGTCCTCAGCCTTTGCTGCCAGTTTGTGTTGATAGTGAAGTTCCTATTGCAGCTTTGTGAGATGCTTTGCATGCTAGAGATGAAATTTTGCTATTATTGCGTTGTAATTTAGAGCAAGCTCAGCTACATAATTGTCTTAGTGCTAATAGGCATTGCAAGCATGTGGAATTTCAAGTTGGAGACTAGGTTTTCTTGAAATTGCAGCCTGTTTCACAAAAGATGATTTCAACCAAGTCCTCTTCTAAGCTTTCTCCTTGCTTCTTTGGGCCATATCAGGTCTTGGAATGCATTGAGGATGTTGCTTACAAGCTCAACTTGCCATCTAATTGCAGACTTTATCCAGTCTTCCATGTTTCCTTGTTGAAATGATGTGTTGGCTCTATTTCGATAGCTACCGATATACCAGCTGATTGCTCTGTTGCTGCTGATCCATTCAGTCTCCTTCCTGAATGTATTCTTGGCCGGAGATTTTTGATGAAGGATGGTGTTCAAATTCCACAGGTGCTTGTCCAATGGCAAGGACAGTCTTCTGGGAAAGATTCTTGGGAGGATACTTCTTCCTTTCAGCTTCAATATCCTGATTTTGTCCTTGAGGACAAGGGCCATGTCTTCAGGGTAATGGGTTGGTTCCAATCCTGTTCTTTAGTAGCAGTTGAGGACTTGTTATTTTTGACATGTGGAACTGCCCACGTGTCTTGTAAATATTTAGCAGTTAGTATGAAAGTAATAAGTGATTAATAAATTGGAAAATAAGGAAGATTCTGGAATCTCCCAAAGTAGCTATAAGGAGTGAAAACTGAAAACTATAAATAACAGAAGAGTAGGAGGAGATCACCATTTAAATTATTTGAATTTTGGACAAAAAGGGAGGAATTCTGAGTTTGGTGTCAAAAGCTTGGACAATAAGGGTGGAAGGGTCAAAACTCTACCAAGTGTTAAAGAAACTTAAAATCCTTAAGGTTGAGTTGAAAAGAATGAATAGAAAGGAGTTTTCTAATATATCCAATAGAGTGAGTCAAGCCAAGCAAAGATTGAGTACTATCCAAAACTCAATAGGGCAAGGGGACTTGACAATGATTAAGGAAGAAAGGGAAGCTTTCCAAAAATATTAAACCCTGAGGAATGCTTCTTTAAACAAAAATCTAGAATCAAATAGCTAGCTTTGGGAGATAAGAACACTTCCTTTTTCCATAAAGCCATGACTCAAAGACTAATAGAAGTGGGATTCGATCTCTGGAAAGGGAAGATGGATCTGTTGTAGTTGGGGATGAGACTTTAAAAGAAGTGGTGTCCTATTTTTCTAACCTATTTGGAGAGCCTAATGGAGTGCAGAATGAAATAGAGGTGGAAAATGCATTAACTTGGAAGTTGAATGACCGACAAGTGGAATTCCTAAATTCACCTTTTTTGGAAACATAAATTAAGAAAGCATTTTTCAACCAATCAAATAGTAAGGCTCTTAGACCGGATGGATACTCTGCAAAATTCTTCAAAGTAGCATGGCCAATAATTGAGAAAGATATCATAGAAGCCATTATGGATTTCTTTGAATCAAGATCACTCCTTAAACAGGTGAATAGTACCATTATTACTTTGGTGCTAAGAATCCCAAATGCATCAAAATTAGTGGATTTCAAACCCATATCTTGCTGTAATGCTATCTATAAAGCTATATCTAAAGTTCTTGCAGCCCGGATTAAAATGGTCCTAAGCTCCTTAATTAGTAGGGAGCAATCTGCTTTTGTACTACGACTGGAAAAACACTGATAATATTTTTATTGTACAAGAACCAGTTCATGGGTATCATAACAATCGTGGTTCTCATAGATGTACTATCAAAGTAGTCATCATGAAAGCTTATGGTATACTAAATAGGGATTTCCTGGAAAAAACACTTTTGTGCATGAGGTTTCCTATCCATTTTATGAAGCTTCTAGTATATGTTTCACAGCACCAAGATTCTCTATTTAAATAGGGAACTTGTTGGTTTCATTCCAAGTGAGAGGGGATTAAGACAAGGAGATCCAATTTCACCTTATTTGTTTGTGATTGCAATGGAAGTTTTGTCAGGATTATTCCGGAAGATAGCTAGAAGCCTAGAGTTTTCTTATTATTGGAGGTGCAAGAAGGAGAGAATTGCCCATCTTTCATTTGTAGATGATCTCATGGTCTTTTGTAAAGGAGATATTAAATCTATCATGAAAATTAAAGAAGTACTGTTGGAATTTCAAGCTATATCGAGACTTAAAAGCCAATCTAGCCAAAAGTAAATTTTTCTTCTCAAATGTGAATTCGACAATGAAGGAAGTTGCACTTGAGGCTTTTGGATTTCAAGAAGGGAAATTACCAATACACTAGTTAAGGGTTTCTATCATTTCAACCAAATTAAAAAGGGAGGACTGTGATTTGCTGGTATCAAAAATAGCATTGAGATTGGAAGCTTGGACAAGCAAATTTCTCTCATATGTAGGGAGACTTCAACTTCTAAAGTTGGTTATCTTTGCAATGCAAGTATTTTGGACTTTAGTCTTTATGCTACCAAAGAAAGTAATAAGAAAAATAGAACAGTTAATGAGGAATTTCCTCTAGAGTGGAAGACTCAACATTGCAACTAAAGCTAAAGTAAGATGGGAAATGGTCTGCACTCCTTTGGTTGAAGGGTGTTTGGGATTGCGACAACTTGAACTATGGAATAAAGCAACTCGGCTCAAGTACATATGGCAATTATGCAACAATAGTGTTAGAGGCATTTGGGTGGATTGGATACACACTATTTTCCTTAAGGGAAGGAGTTTTTGGTTGATTAAAACCCCTTCATCATACTGTTGGACTTGGAAGAAATTTTTAAAATTAATGGAGAGTGGGAAATGGACTATCAATATCTCTTTGGTTAGACTTTTGGCTACCACAAGGTCCATTGGATAAAATAGTGAATGTAAGGGAAATAGCTTCCTCGGGTCTACCCTAACATACCAAAGTTTGCAGCCTAATTGAGAATGGAGAATGGATTTTACCTTGTGGACAATTTTGGAACAATTTCCATATCCCTCCAAATGTCTACCTAAATCAAGACATAGAAGACAAACTTATGTGGAGATCGTCTCCAAATGGTGTCTTCTTTATCAAGAGTGCATATTCAACACTTAAGCCTACTGGTAATACTATGCCTTAGACCAAATTAGTATGGAACAATAAATCCATATCAAGGATATAGTTTTATCTTATGGTTTGCAATTAATGGCAAGTTATACACTTTTGATAAACTGAACCAGAGGGGAGTTACAACCTAGATAACATGTTTCTTGTGCAACCAAAGTATGGAAAACGATCAACATTTATTTTTCCAACGCTCCTTTTCATCAGTAGTATGGAAAGAAGTAATGTTTAATATGGGATGGTCAACACTTCATACTTTGTGGTAGTAGGTATTAGATGTTCTATTAAATGCCTCATCAAACCAAGAGACAGAAGAATGGACATCAACGTTAGCGGCTCTAGTCTATTGTATCTGGCGTGCAAGGAACTTAACTTGTTTGGGGCAAAGAATCCCTAGTACAAATAGCTTAGCTAGACTTATTTTGAATTATACTTATGTATTCCAATAAGAGAGATTAGTGAAAGCAACATATAGTTAATAGACTGAAATAAATCAAGGGTCATTACACCCAACAAAAGTTTGTAAATAGTGGGTAATGCCCAATGACTGCTTTGTGAATGTAAATCTTTTTTTGGTTGAATGAAATTACTGAATTAGCCCTCCCCCCTGCCCCCCCAAAAAAAAGAAGAGTTAGCTTGAGAGAAGTTAGTTGGAAAAATATCTGCAAAGCTTGGCTTAAGTTGCTGTTCTGAGCATAAGCTCAGGTACTTTCTCCCCTCCCTTCAATTTTTCACTGGTTTCTAGCTCTAGATTTCAAGATTTCTGTTGAAAATTGAAGACATCTTCTCTGGAATTTATCACATTGTCAAATTACATATCTACAGGCTTTGGAATGCACAACAACAAATGCTATAAGAAAATAGAGAAAATTGAGTAGCTTAAAATATGAACTGACAATGACAACACTTTTTTCACGCGTGATAGACAAGTGATAGGACTTTTTGTTTGCTCTCTGCCCAACTTCTTCTTCAGCTTTCATTTCTCAAACTTTTGAATAAGAAAATTAATATCTGTACAAAGAAATGACACTAATGGGTAGCCCTGTAAAGGGGAACAGCCTTGGCAAAAATAACAAAGCTTCTTCTAGCTCGATCATAAATGAAAGTGGAGTTGTATCATTGAGAGAGAGAGAAGTGAGTGTACTAGGAAAATGGAGCCATAACTCCCAAGTGTACTTCACAGCAAAGAAAGAAAGAAAGAGCTGTGTTGATATGCTTCTTTGCCAGGGTGCTTCTAGTTGCTGTTATTAGTGGCCTGGATGAGTGAGGCTAAGCTTCAAGGTTTATTTTTGTGCAACAGAGAACTATCATTTTGGTGCTTCTGTTACTGCATTGTGGGTTTTGCTTCACTTTATATTTTTAGTTCTTATTTTTTCTTTTAACGAAAAAAAAAAAAACAGAAGATTTGTGCCAAATGACTCATTAGACCAGGTTGTCCAATGAATATGAAAGAATAATATGTAATCTTTGATTGCTTCTTTGTCTTCGCCACTCCAAGAAAATAAAACATCACCATTTATAATCTTAGTTTTTTGATCTATGCTGATGAGCTTCATTCCCAACTTACGGCATCCATGGAAGTCAGAATAGGAGTAGCATTAGTAGGCTGCCTGGGTCGCTGCTGAACCACCTAGGTTGCTTGGGTCTGTTCAGTTCATTGGTGATCTGATTCCTAGAGGGGCAATCTGCAGTCTAGGCAACAGGTCCTGATTGAACTACCTGGGTTTTTTTACTAGCATGTTCAAGTGGAGTATATGATCCTACGTTAGGGAAATTTTTTCAGTGTTTATCAGCAGTTCATCTTCTGGTTGAAAAACTGATGTTCTTGTTGCTATATATCTGGCTTCATTGAAGTATGGAACTAGTTATTACCCAAAAGGATTGAACTCTCTGGAGATAGCTTCCTTCTATTCAAGTTATGGCCAGAAATTGAAGATTTGTACATGAAAGGGAACTTCTAATCTCTGGTTCCACAAGTATCAAGTTTGGTAAAATGTTTCTTTGGGATGTTAGAAAGAACATATGCTGGCTGAGAATGACTCCAGCTGTCTAAAATTGTAGGTTTATGAAATATATGTAATTATCCATATATTTATATACATAAAATAGTTGTCATGCAGAAAAAACCTTTTTTTTTTCTTTTTTTCTGTAGACTCTCGAACCAAGCTTTTGCCTTGTCATGCACTTGATAGAGAACCGAAAATTTTCTAGTCTCTCCAACTTTTAGTTTTGGAAACTAACAACTTACAACTTCTATCGTACTGTGCTCTCCAAAGAGCAACTCTTCTCAAAATCTCAAAGGGTGCTGAGTTGAAATCCCATTCTTACTAAGGATGCTTGTGATTCTGGGGGATTTTTTTCAGAGATTTATCAAAAGAGACTTTGAATTTGAGCAATTGAAGTATCTGGAAACTGGATTTTTTTTTTTTAATTATTTCTTCATTTGAATTCAAACATAATGAACTTTTAGTTTTCCTTGCTTACCCAAAAAAATAACAAACTTTTGTTGTGGATGATCCTTGCATTTTCACATCCTTGAACTAAACTTTATTTGTATGTTTTCATTCATCTGGCTTTTGGTTTTGCAGTTCTTCCTTTTCTTTGTATTTGATTAGAAAAGTTTCCTTTTGTTGCCACTAGCCATGTCCCCTAGTGGTAGAATTCCTTTGCTTGTAGGTTTTGTTGGGCCTAAACCCTAGTCCCAACTTACCAAAAAGAAAATATTTTCTGTTCTCTTCTTGCTGCCCCAGTTAGAATGAAAATATTTGGAGAATGATATATTAAAATTTTTCATCTCTTAAGAGGATTTCTATAAATGATTTTCAGGTTCACCTAGTTGTTTGTTTCCCTGGCCCCCATCATAGATCTTCACATAAGCATTAGCTACCGACTCCTTTTTTTCCCTTCCCCCCTCTAATTACTAATCTGTTCCTTGGGCAGCTCTCCTGAGTTTGGAGGATCAACCCTGTCCAATGACAAGGGTTTTGATGAACCATGGGGAAGATTTGATGGCACCGAGAATATTGACTCTGCATGGGACTTCAATCCAATTAGCCCCTCCAAGGTTAGTGTTTATTTGTTTTGTTTGATGTACTAAATGTTTCTTTATTATAAAAGCTTTTTTTTGGTTGAAATGAGTGGATCAATATTTCTTAATTCTTCAAGTAATTCCTTGTTAATATGTGTAATATAACGCCTTGTTTACTTTTTTCCCTTCTTTTCCATCACCTTATTAAACATCTCCTGGCATGTTCCCTGGTATTCTGCATGCATTCTTATTTTGCATATCTGTTTGATTATTTGTCTTGGTGATGGAGCAGGAGAAAGACAAGGACGATTATCTGTTTGGAATGGACTTCGGCCTTAATCCTATCAAGACAGGGCCTTCACAGGCGAGTTTCCAGAAGAGGAGCCCCTTCTTCGATGAATCTGTTCCTAGCACACCTCTTTTTGATTCAGGTGGTTTCCAGAAGAGGAACTCTGTTTTTGATGAATCAGTCCCAAGCACCCCGCTTAACAATTTGGGTTATTCACCAAGCTACAAAGGTGGGTCAGGACCCTCTTTTGATAGTTTCTCAAGATTCGACTCATTCAGATCCAATGATGGTGGATTATTCTCCCAGCGGGAAACTCTCGCACGATTTGATTCTATGCGGAGTAGCAAGGACTTCGATTACAGTTTTCCATCATTTGATGACTCAGATCCTTTTGGGAATGGTCCATTCAAGACATCTTTTGAGAGCCAAACTCCAAGAACTGACCCTGACACCTTTGGAAATGAACCTTTTAGGATGTCCTTCGATAGCCAAACTCCCAGGAGAGACTTCGATACCTTTGGAAATCAGTCTTTTAAAGTGTCCTTCGATAGCCAAACTCCTAGGAGAGACTTTGATACCTTTGGAAATCAGTCTTTTGGGATGTCCTTTGATAGCCAAACTCCTAGGAGAGACTTTGATAACTTTGGAAATCAGTCTTTTAAGACGTCCTTTGATAGCCAAACTCCTGGGAGGGAGTCGGATCCTTTTGGGGGTGAACCATTTAGGATGAGCTTTGGGAGCGAAACCCCTCGAAGTGACTATGATTCTTTTGGGAGTGGGCCGTTTAAGACGTCTTTCGAGAGTCAAACTCCTAGAAAAGACTCGGATCATTGGGGCACATTTTAACAAGGGTCAACAATATTTCTCAATCACTTTCTTGATTGATTTCCTGCATTTGAGCAAATTCCATTATTCATGGAGATGTTGTATGCTTGCTTGCTACGGTCCTCGGCTGCTTGGTCTTTTGGAGTGTATTTTTGTGCATTGTATGTATCCATTTTTCAGTTTTCTTCTTATTTTCCTTTTCCTTTTCCTTTTTTTTTTTTCTTTCTTTCTTTTGAGAGTTCTTTTTTTTTTTTGGGTAGTTTATCAGGATGGTGACTTTTTTATACTAAGTCCTGGGAATTATCTCCTGAATTCTTGTTAATATAATATATTGATACCTTCCTTTATACGGGAGTTTCTGGCAAACTATTGTAACTTATAGGCTGAACCAGTCGTTATATATTCTTGATTCTTAGTTCCTTCCCCCTTGTCTTTCTTGGTAACGTAAACTGGACATTGGAAGCTTCTGTTATAGAGTGGTTTGATATTCAATATTTGTGTCTTAGTGGGGCTCTTGATAATAAAATTTGTAAGCTTGCAAGTTTGATCTGATTGAGGTTGGTTTAAGCCTGAACTTGAGCTATTTGAATGGTTACGGGTAGGGGAACCGAGCTTAGAATTGAGTGGTCAATTCAGAGGCCGGCTTTGGACTTGTGACTTTTTTTTTGCCCTTTTTATTAAAAATTTTCAAATTTGTTTTAATTTTCAATTTCTTTTTTTTTTTTCTTTTTCAGCTCCATAATTTTCTCCAATATAATTTATAATCATAAAATTTATAAATGAACAAATTAAATTATTATATTCCTTTATCCATATCTTTCTGGCATCATATTTACTTTTTTTTTTTTCATTTTTTTTTCTTTTTCTGCTTTGGCTCTTTCCTTGTCATATTTTCATTTTCATTTTTTGCTTTTTTAACTTTACGAGTTGGAATCGTTGATTCCGGAGCCGGTTGATGGATCCGTCATGGATCTCTAGAATCAATGGTTTCTATAAGGGTTAAGATCGGTTACTTTGGGTCATGATTTTGGATTGGAATCACTGTGCGGGTTCTGAAATGGGTCACGGATCTGATCCGAACTAAGACAACATCTATTTAGCTCATCAAATTTAAATATACAACAAAATAAGAGCAACAAAATGAAATTTCAGTTAGTCTTGTGTCTGGTACACCATCTCTGTTTGCATCTAGATCAATTGCTCTCCAGATCTTCTAGTGCAACTTGTTACCTGGATATGATCTAAAATCAATAGCAGTGATGACAGCATGATAGAATATAAAACTTTTAATAGAGGATCTGCTTCGATTTCCTAAAAGTTAAAAGAACTTCTACTAGCTGTGTATGAAAGTCACTACAAAATCCACAGGCAAAATGAATCCTATCCACATTTGGATCACAAATCTAGATAGAAAAATACCAAGAACAGGTAAAATGAAAGTTTTTGTCTTGGAAGTGAGCTAAAGTCGGATGCTGAGCACTCATTCTAATCTATCCTTTCCACCCCTATTCTCTCTGCTGATGTATCGCTATATGATCCATTTAAACCACTAAAGTGATTTTCTATGACAATTTTACAGCCCATTATTAATCGATCTTCTCACTAGCTATACTTCCACAATTTAACAGGTCATTCCAAGATAAGGACAATGTGCGGTTATGCAAAAGTGTGTTATACCTAGACCATAAGCAGTCATTGCCCACACAAAATATCCAGCTTTGAGATTCTTCCGACAATGGGAGTAATTTTGACAGGATGTCAAAACGAAGGTGAGTCAGAATTGCTCCATTCCATCAATTAAGTGAACAATAACAGCAGTCATCCTCTAACGAGTGACCGAACAATTCCAGAATTGCATAGGCCGCCACGCCAATTACCGTCTACTGAAGGCAAATGCGAAAAACAAGATGACGACAGTGCTAAGGACACAGCTGAGATCTATGGTGTGACAGCTTTCTTAATCGAGAACCCCTGTAGTATGTATGCCTATACATTAAAGCTGAACTACGAATGCAGTCCTTGATTTCATATCCGATTATATATAAATCCAGCATGATTACATATGTTTCTAAGAAAGATAAACTAGTTTGAAGTTCTTTCACAATCATCCTATTGTTTCCTCTATGGTATGCTAGTTCAACGGAATTTTTTTATTTTTTTTTAAATAGGGCGGTGGTGTTCATAATAGTAGCATCCTGCTTTAAACATCTTCAATTAACTAAGAAAAAAAAGCTTCATGTGTCCCGGCAAATACCAGTTGAGCGATAAAGCGTAAAAATATCAAGCAATCATTTTCCATAACTTAACCTGGCCAACGCAATGCGGACGGATCCCCGACTTGGAGTGATCCGATTGTTTACCGAAATGATTTTATTAGATTCCTTGGTTTTCTCAACAATTTTATTAGGAGTCTCAGCCATTGCAATGTCATCTCTATCACATCCACTCTTAACCTCAATGACTTCCTCACATGGAATTGTAAGCACCTCTAAATCACTCTTAGTATTGTTGTCATTATTTTTTCTTTCGGACATCTTACTCTCACCAAGACAATCGCCGCTAAACTTGTCAACTCCGTTTCCTATCTTTTCAAATATTTTCGAGAAGAGCTTTAATTTGTGCCTTAAAATTTTGCATCAAGGTGTTTGTGTCGCCTAAAATAACGCATTATATTCTCCATGCGTTGTTTAAAAGTCAACTCAAACATATTGAAATCAAACCTCAAGTCACAACCACCTTGACTGTATATCACCACCAACTCACCGCAAATACCAAACCTTAATCCAGTAATGTCAACACTAGATATCTTGATCGAAGAATCAACGAAAATTGGAAAACTTACAACCAATCAACCATAAAAGCTCCATGCCACCACATAACCACCACGCGCGCCGCCACAACAAAACCGCAATCACGCCCACGCTGAATCTCAATATGATGTGGATGAATTCCAAGGTTGAAATCGATCTAATTGTTGTTGAGATTGCAAGTGAATATTTTAGGGTCTAATGTGGGTTTCAATATCGAAAGAAGTGTTGTGTGTGTGTGTTTCTTTAAAAGGTTTTCTATATAATCAAATGAATAAAAGAAATATATTTTTGGTTTTTTACGTTTATGTAACAATCAAAAGAAAAAGGATATTAACGAAATCAACAATTGGATATTACTCAAGGATTATGAATTTGACCTATGGGAGATTAATGCTACGATAGATATTATTTACGATCAAAGGATTAACTGAAGAATGATTTGCAAAATTACTAATACAGCACATATTAATCTAGAAATCTAAGCTTGTTGTAGTCACAATGGTAATTCATAGGAACAATAAGAGAAAATCTCAATAGATACTCATATGAAATATGATTAGACTAATGAATAGTGCAATTACAATCAAGGTTTATTTACAAGCTCAAAGCTCTAAATAACAAAAGGACAAAAACCACAATAGAAATAATATGAAATATTAAGCTCCTACAATAACCGATGATTAACTAATTAAAATAACTACACAAATACCAACAAAAGGAAAGGGAGCATAAGAGTAAATCAATAAAATTGATTAAACTAAGAAAGCAAATCAAAGAAGCACACTAGCCACATACCCAATCAACCACCTCCTATCTAGTTGACACTCTATCGACTATCATGCTCCACTTAACCCCAATGTTGTGCCCTATCCTCCCTTGGCACGCCTAAATGTCCCTTACTCAACTTGCCCTTTGATCCCCATCACAATGCATAGCCTTAAACTATATGTTGTGCACACAACATGCTTGTGAAAACTCTTAACTGGATCCTTACTTAGGCCTTGAAATTTATGAACCTAGGGATAGAAGCTATCACACCAAACAGGTAATGTAATCGATTTTCATGGAACAAGATAACTACAATTAAGAACATTATACATTCTATAAGCCATGAAACCAAGATCTAGACCTAGCTTTTTGAACACATGACCCTAGGGTACTTTAACATTTCATGCCATTTCTTAATAGCATCAATCCACAATTCAATAATGTAAGTTGGTAACATAAACCAACACAACAATTAAGACATGACGATAAAACCTAACTCTAAGAAATGAAGCTGAAGTTATGTGGACAATTAAAGCTAATTCAATAAATTGAAAATTTTTCATTCCAAAACCTATCATCCATTCCATATAAGCCAATGCCAAGCATCGTAAATAACTTAAGTAGCAGCCATCGATCTTTTCCATCATCATTAATAATTCAACTTAGATCAATAATACAACAATAGAATGTTCACACACTAGAGCATTCTTTATATAAATATATGGGTATACACACAAGTAACCATTCTGATGGGAATCCAACTTAAGGTCCAATTACAAGAGCGCGAATGTGAGGACTCCAAAACCTAACATGGAAGATTGATTTAACCAATCGATTGAGGATAAAGCTGCTCTTATGCATTCTTATGAATTATACCACTTGTTGAGCCGAAACTCTATTATGACAACTGTTGAGGTCATGGACAACCCTAATGGATCGACCTAGAGTAATTTATTGAGTAATAGTAGTCTTTGGCAAGGCCTAAGTAACAATGATCGACTTGATCTAGAGTTTGACCTGCTAGGTTAGGTTTATTGACTTGCATCCTGCGATCCAACTACTCCTTCTCTTGAGCACCATTCACAAAGCAAGAGCCTTGAGCAAATAAGCTAAAGAAAAGCATGATTGACTAAGACTCTTAATAGGACAACTAAGTTAACTTGCTTTGTTAGATTAGCTTTAACAACCTGATGTTAGTGCTACTTGTCACTATAGAATTATTCTAGATTATTCTATTCCTTGTAACTGATTGTACCATTTTACCTTTTTAGGCATGTACCTTTGTTGTTTTCCTCTTTTATCCTTTACCCCAATAATTTATTATAAATATCAACCTTTCTTATGGCCACAACACATAAATGAATATGCTTTTGACAAAAATCTAGTTATTGAGTCTTTGCTCTCAATATCTAAACCTTTACTTTTATCAACCCTTTAGCAAGGTTATGGCAAGTAACCTTAACCCTAATTTATGAGTCATATTAGATTGGTTTAGGTTGTGGACTTTATTTCTTTCTATCTTGTGAAGTAATTTGCATGCAAATTGCTAAAACCCTATCTAAACCCACCACTATCTTCTTCTATATTTGAAAGGACCCATTTTCCTTTGGAGGTTTCTTTGTGTTATGACATTAGTGTCTTAATGAATTTTCCTCCTAGGCACATCATCTTTATTCTTAGTATTGAAGCTCAGGTTCCAATGACGGATGTTAGTAGACTTGTTGTAACGATAAATTTTGTTTGTTGTGAAGCGAGACTATTTGAGCTTTAGTTAGTTATTGTGTGCACGACTGTGTGTGGAGTGTTGAAGTGCTATAGTATTGGTAATGGCTATTGTCAAGTGCTATCTTGTGAGTATAAGTAGTTATTTATGGTTAAGTATTCCAAGTGTTTGTTGAAATTCCTCTGTAAGGTAATTGTGTTTGTTTGAGTTATTTTGAGGATACCAAACAATAGTGTTTGTGGCGACACTGGAGACTTTGAAAGTGACTCACATGGGAGGGGATGTGTTGGATGAAAAAGGTAATAAATATCCCATAATTCTCTCTGGCGAGTTAATTAGGTGGATCTTGTGGAGAGTTAATGGGGATTGATTATTTCCTTATTTGTTTGTCTTACTCGTTGATAGGTTAGCCGAATTGAGCTTGAAGACCTATAATTGAAAGTTCTATCAATATTTCGAAATAGCATCCATATCTTATAAGGGAAGCATGCATGCCATTCTTATTAAATGACTTAGTTGTTCTACTTAAATGCCAATCTTTATATTTATCATTATTATTATATTATGAAGAATACTATATCGAAAACCATATAGTGAAAAAGAAAAAAATGACACTGTCATACTACATTAATGTAATTTATTTCAAAGCAAATTGGAAGTAGACAAATGGAAAGTATATTAGGAGAAGACCTAATTAAATAATTAGGAAGGTGAAAAACTACAAGTATCAACTACCATTTTCAAAGGATATAAGCACATGTGAAAAACAAAAAGAGAAAGACTATTTAATTAGTGGATAAGCTTTTACAAATGGTGGTACAGTCAGGCTAAGGAGTAGTGGTGCATAAATACAACTTGAATAATATAGGCCTTTTTTTTTTTGTTTTTTTTTTACTTTAAGTTGGACTAAAACGTGAAGGTTTTTAACAATCTAGAATATCACCATGTGTAGGACATTTCATAAGTACCTAGGGATAAATATTTGTTACTTTTAATTTCTTTTCTGTCTCAATTAATTGCATATATATATATTTGATTTGATAGAATAAATTTTTATGATTAAATATTAATTTATTATTCATATACATATATATAAATTATGATTAATAAAAATATACTCTAAATAGAAAATTAAAAACAACACATATTTACCCATCATAGTGTGATGATTTGTTGGCGTGTAAAAATCTTATAAACACAACTTGAGTAAGCACGTTTTTAACCATTGATGGACTAGCTAGGCCAAGGTATTTGCTTGTCCATATCGTATAACAGCTTCCACTACTAAAGATAGTCCCCACAAACGCAATAGTATAAAATATCCCCCACGCTCACAAACGCACTAATTTTATATTACAATTGTAATTTTTGGAGATGTGATATACATTTATCTTTCTTCCCTTCTTTCGGTAATTAATGAGAAAGATAATTCAAACTTAATTGAGAAATTTAAATCTATAATACTAAAGCATTTAAAATTATTATCAAAACCCCAAAATAAGAAAATGCATTTTCAGAATATATGATGAACTTTTGCCTATGGTATCCGTTCAATGCATTTACCATGTAGAGCGTGGCCAAAACCATATGGAAAACGGGACAAGCCAATCGGCATATTCTTCTATGCATTTTTTCCAGCGTCATGTACGAACTATCCAGACACGTAGGGGTCAGGGTTGAAAAATTCATCACGACATCAAGAAAATATAAGCTTAGAAACGAGCTCAAAACCAAGTCTGCATTGCCTTAATGTGGAGTGTAGCCTTGGACATTGCTGTCTTTTGCCTCACCATTATCTTATAAATTAGTGTTCTCTCTCTTTTTTTTTTTTTATTATTATTATAGTATAGAAAATATAATCACTTGATTCAACTCATACTTTAGTGGAAGACCTACTCAGCAAGTTGTTCTCTTTCTCTAGTTTCAAGTATTCTTTTCCTCCTCTCTCTCTCTCTATCTCTAACCATTGTGCAAGGAAAATGAAAAGTGGCTGCAGAGAAGCAAGATGAGGGTGACCAACTTTTCCTGTTGTAACTATCATGCCTTTTTCTTGTGAGTCTCTTTTTGTTTGTTATTCTTAAATAATAAAGTATTGATTTCTACTTTCTACTTTTCTGCCTTTGATAGCAAGAACTCTTGGTTGTTATACAACTACTTCTTCTTCTTCTTCTTCTTTTTAAAGTTGAAGGTTATCTTCCTCTACTCACTTTTTCTTATGCTTCATCTATAAATAGGTATTACTAAGCTTTTGAGTTGTATTGTATGAATACTAGATTCCTGTAGAAGCTTTTAAGGGTGATTTGGGTTTTTTCTTTGTCTTCTGGCTGTCTAATCTTTGCTTTTTTTGTCTTTATATATTGTCCACTTTTTCTTTTTTTTTTTTGGGAGACATATTGGCTGTTTTAGAATTTTCAATTAGTAGAATATATTCCTCGATTCTTTTTGCTGATTTCTCAATTCTTATGTTCGTGTCAAGGTTATTACTTGCTCCAGTCAGATGAAAAGCCTTTTTACTTAATTTGTACAGGGCAAATGGCTTATTTATGTGTTTGAGGCTGCTTATCCACTACTTATTCCTTGACTGCTTCCATGAGAGGTCTATATTTGGGATGAAAACTTCATAATGTTCCTCCTTTGTTGATAGAAATTGTTCATAAAGCTATTAAGGAATGGATTCGTTTTCCCTGTGGCTCATCTGCATATTTGTCCTCTCTTTGGAGACTTTAGCTGAATGTCAGCAGAAATTAGAAGTAGTAAATGTTGGAGCAGTTTTCACATTCAGTACTATTAATGGTAAAGTCTCTAAAATTGCCATGAAGGCCGCTGAGGATGACATAAATTCTGACCCCCATGTTCTTGGTGGACGGAAACTGTCTATAAAAATGCACGATGCAAATTTCAGTGGATTTCTTGGCATAGTTGGGGGTATGTAATCTTATCTGACTTCTCCTTTTTTCTTTATTTCTTCTCATCTGTTTCTTCTGTTCCTTTGGTATGCATATCTTGCAAATCTCAAGAGTTCTCCTGGTACAAGGTTTTGATGATTAGTTACCCACTGAAATGGCAGCATTACAATTCATGGAGACTGACACTGTAGCCATAATTGGTCCTCAAACTTCTGGTATGGCCCATGTACTCTCCCATCTTGCAAATGAACTTCATGTCCCGCTACTGTCCTTCACTGCGTTGGACCCCACTCTCTCACCTCTCCAGTACCGCTATTTCATTCAGACTGCACCCAATGATCTATTCCAGATGACTGCTATTGCAGAGATTGTTAGTTATTATAGGTTTTCGGAGGTGGTTGCAATGTATTCAGATGATGATCACAACCGTAATGGCATAACCACATTAGGTGATGCACTTGCACAAAGGCGCTGTCGGATTACCTATAAATCAGCTGTACCTCCCGACCCTCAAGCAACCCACAATGATATTGTAGTCGAACTGAAAAAGATCAAAATGATGGAATCCAGAGTCATTGTATTGCATACCTTTTCAAAAACAGGACTTTTGATATTTGAGGTGGCTAAAAGTCTTGGGATGATGGGGAGTGGTTATGTTTGGTTGGCCACTACATGGCTATCTACTGTTCTGGATTCTGTCAAAGAATTTCCTTTGAAAGATCCTAACACTACTCAAGGAGTTATAACTCTTCGACCACATACCCCTGATTCCAAAAGAAAAGCAGCTTTCATATCACGGTGGTATAAGTTGAGCAATGGCACTATAGGATTGAACCCTTATGGTTTATATGCATATGATACAGTTTGGATTGTTGCTAATGCAATAAGAGCATTCCTTGATCAGGGCAACAACATTTCATTCTCTGATGATACAAAGTTAAGTGGGTTGGGGAAAGGAACATTGAACTTGGGGTCTTTAAGCGTCTTCAATGGAGGGGAGCAGTTGCTTGCTAATATATTACGAACAAATATGACAGGTCTGACTGGACCCATCCAGTTTAGTCCAGAACGAGCCATATTATATCCTTCCTTTGATGTGATTAATGTCCTTGAGAAAGGGTATAAGCAGATTGGATATTGGTCCAACTATTCTGGTCTCTCTGTTGTGCCTCCAGAGTCATTTTATTCAAAAGCTGCTAACCTTTCTATTGCTAATCAACATTTAGATGATGTTGTTTGGCCTGGAGGCACAAATACTAAGCCTCGTGGTTGGGTTTTTCCAAATAATGGAAGGCGACTTAGAATTGGAGTACCCAAGCGTGTCAGCTACCGAGCCTTTGTTGAGCAGATCAATGGTTCTGATGCCGTGCAGGGTTATTGCATAGAAGTATTTCTTGCAGCTATAAAGTTGCTTCCATATGCCGTTCCCCATAAATTTATATTATTTGGAGATGGTCATCAGAATCCAAACTACAATGAACTTGTAGATAAGATTTCTGAAAATGTGAGTCATTCTGAGGGAAAACAATACATTTTTGAGATCCAATTTGAATTCAATGCTCATCACACGATATCTTCAATGTAGGTATTCGATGCCGTTGTAGGTGACGTAGCGATTGTTACAAACCGAACAAGGATGGTAGATTTCACTCAGCCCTATATTGACTCAGGCCTAGTTGTTGTTGCTCCAGTTAGAAAGCTAAATCAAAGTGCTTGGGCATTCTTGAGGCCATTCACTCCATTGATGTGGGCTGTCACGGCAATATTCTTCCTTGCTGTAGGAGCAGTTGTTTGGATTCTTGAACATAGGATAAATGATGAATTTCGTGGACCTCCCAGACAGCAGTTGGCCACAATTTTGTGGTACTAGCATCTACTCCACTATCGTCATTTTTGATAGATCATAACTTTCTCACAGTTGTACTGCTAGTTTTCCTATTATGTTTCTGCTGATGTGTGCTTGTTCATTTTTCTTTCAGGTTCAGCTTCTCTACCATGTTCTTTTCACATAGTAAAGCTTTTCATCTTGACAGACTCCATAAAATCTTCTTCACCAAACATATTGACAATTTGCTGAGTTTTAATGTGCACTATCTTTTTAAATTTGCAGGAGAAAATACTGTGAGCTCACTAGGACGGATGGTGCTGATCATATGGCTTTTCGTGGTTCTAATTATAAATTCCAGCTACACAGCAAGTTTAACATCAATCCTGACAGTGCAGCAGCTATCTTCACCCATAAAAGGAATTGATTCCTTGATAAGCAGCACCGCACCAATTGGATTTCAAGTGGGGTCTTATGCAGAGAACTATATGATAGAGGAACTGAGCATTCCCAAATCTAGACTTGTTAAACTCGGCTCTCCAGAAGAGTATGCTTCTGCCCTTAAGAACAGAACAGTTGCTGCAGTGGTTGATGAACAGCCATACATTCAACTTTTCCTCTCGAATCACTGCCATTTCTCTATCAGAGGCCAGGAGTTCACCAAAAGTGGATGGGGATTTGTGAGTATTCTAGCATGAACTTTATTTATAGATCATTAAAACTGCACATGTCGTGCCATTACTAATTTATATGGAGATGATTGAACAATGCATATGGGTGTTGGTCTGGATGGTATAGAACTTCAGGTGCAGTAGTGCCAACTAATTATGATGGAACTGCTCTAATGCAATAAGAGAAACCAACAACTCACTCTAAAAGCTAATCATAATCATACAAGTACAACCCAAGTTTCTGAAGGAGGCGATTGCATCATTCATGTGCTAAATCACCCTAATTAAGTAGCTTTAAAGACATTATCCTTTTCTTGGGCTTTCATACAATCTAATTTACAAAGTATGAAGCTTTCCTTCACATGAGCTGATTTTCGTATTTGATATGCTTGTTTTGCAGGCATTTCCTAGAGACTCTCCTTTAGCTGTTGACATGTCAACAGCCATTCTTGCTTTATCTGAGAATGGTGAGCTTCAGAAGATTCATGATAAGTGGATCTCCCCAAAACCTTGTAGTGCCCAAGCGTCAGAAATTGAATCAGACCAACTACACATTCAAAGCTTTTGGGGTCTCTTCCTCATTTGTGGGATTGCTTGCGTAATTGCCCTCCTTGCTTACCTCTTCTTGATGCTACGAAAGTTCAATAGACATCATTCTCAAACACCTGATTGTTCTGCGCCGGGGAACTCTCGCTCTGCACGTCTTCAGACGTTTATGTCATTTGCTGATAAAAAGGAAGATAGGAGCAAATCAAAGAGAAAGCGAAAGGAAAAATTAACTGATTCACGCAAGGATGAAAGGCTATCAACAAATGGACCTAACGGGCTACTGTTTGACGTATCTACATCGACCCCAAATTGGGAACACAGGGCTCATTGATTATACAGCTAATACTATCATCTTATCTTACTAGAGTTTCTTACACGGACGCTCCATTCTACGTGTGGCCTAAAGCAATCTGACACGCTATGGTTGTCATCCACCAACCTGACTGATGCTCAGCAAGTTTCGTCCACTGTCAAGGCTATGTTGTTGAACCTTAATAGAGCTAACTGCATGCTTCTCACATCCGGTCGCATAGAAAAGCTGGTTTCATTGAGTATTGTGTCAAAGTTTAAATGTATGAAACGACGAGTTACAACTACAGTGCACCAACTAAACTCCAACACATCTCAACAAGAGCGTAATGACACTAACAGTAGTGTAAAGAAGTTGCAGGGACAGTGATCAGTATGCAGCCGATGATGGAGTAGAAGACTCCGCAAATCATACTATTCTTACGCATGATATTACTATACCATATATTAGTTAGAACTCCGCGTGATACGTCTGCATTCCTCGTACAATCCAAATGTATATTATTGACACTTCAAAGAATTGAGCATGCCAGCATGTTAATAATAAGACACACGAAGGTATAACGTGAATGCTAATCCTCACACTCTACACCTAGGTCGATGCCATTGGGGGGCCCGCGCAAATTATTTCTTATTTTCAGTAAATATGCCGAAACAACATATAATTTTGATTTAAAAGATAATAAGAAACCGGATTAAAATAAAAATAGTTAAAGTTGTGTGAATGCAATCATTTAATTATATAAACACATCTTATATATTATAATTTATTTGGTTATTGGTTGTTATATGGAAGATTGTAATATTTAGAAAAGGTTATAATCCTTTGAGTTATGAGAATATAATGTATTTTAATTAAGTTATGTAAAAGTGGCAATTTTTTTTTATAAATATTATCCTATGTATAGAGGATATGTCTTCTAAAAAATAAAAAGATATGACTAACAATTGTATAATAGTTTGTTAATAGCATAACCATGATAAGGTTAATAATCATTGTATTACTAGAAATAGATTAGTGATTAGTTTTATGGATTGCTTGACATATTTTATGCTTTGCATGCTTGCTTTATTATTTTGTTGTTTATGACATGTTAATAACTTTTTAGAGTTAGGCTTTCCTTTTAATTAGCAATTTAGGCTTTTCAAAATAATAATAATAATAAAGAAAATAAAATAAAATGGTCTTTCTTCTCAAAATATTATGATTAGATAAAATCCCATGTAGTTGGGTGTATACCTTCACTTAGCAATGAGTGGTTTCATCAAAATAAAATAATAAAATAAAAATAATAATAAAATTTTTGTTACTTAGATTGTTTTTCATAAACAAAAATCCTTAATTGATTTTTTTTTTGAGATTAGGGATATTAGCTTTTATTTTTTTTTAACTTAGAAAATAAAAAAGTTTTTTTAAATAATTTTGGATTAGTGTATCGGTTCTGTCGAGTCTAATTTTTGATTTTTTTATTTTTATTCATAATTCGATTTATACTAGACCCTATGCTCATCTAATATAAGTTCTCGACTTGAATTAGGAATTTCGTCTTATTTTGAAGTCGTTACCCAACTGAAGTTAGGAAAGATTACTGAATTAGGATTAATTGAGCAGATTAATCCTAATTTGGACAACTAGTCAATGAGATTTCCTTATTTCATTTTTGTGAAAGAGTTAAGGGAAAACTAGAGTTTCTGGATCGGAGGCTAACCTATTAAAACCTTAAAGTTATTACCTTATTTTTCTGAAATCTAAACTCTATCCTAATGTCTTTTATTGTTATTTATTTTGTTATTTTGTTTTTTTTTATTGTGTTTTTGAATAACTTATTCTAATGTGAAAAAAAATAATTTTTTATTGTTTTTAGAGTTGCTCTAAATTGGTATCTACGTACCAGCTATTTAGAATTAAATAAGCTGTAGTTCACTTTTCATGAAAAACTTTGGTGGGTTTGTTAATTTTAATTATGAAAATTACTTCTGATTTACGTTTTTATCATTTTAGTATTTTTTGGAAAAAAATCTAAGCTTAAGCTTGATTATTTTATTGAAAAAATTAATTTAAGGAAAAACCAATTTTGGATTTATTTAAGAAAATGATTTTTCTAAGTGATAAAAAATTATTTTTGTTTCCCTATGATTAACCTACCTCTAATATTATTATTATTTATTTATATATATTTATATTATTTTATTATTTTTATTTATTTTTATACTTTTCTATTATTATTTTATTATTATTTTCCAACACTTTTTATGATTTTTATAATTTTATTATTTATTCTATCCTAAACTAAACCTAAAAACACTAATATAAATTCTAACATTTTCCTAATATTATTTTTTGAATTATAAATAAAAAACGAATAAATAAATAAATAAAAAATGAATAAATAAATAATAAAAAAATAAAAAAATCTAACTTACCTAGGTCCAGAGATGGTGTGCGGGTCAAGTCGAATCGGGTAGGGTCGATCACGGCGGCTGAAGGTCTTCGGTGGTGGCATTTCGGTGACTTTCGAGGAGGTTGAGAGGTTGCTTCCTAGCTTTTCAAGAGTAGGGAATCCAATGGTGGTGGTGGATTTCTTCACAAACGTCTCCTAGTGGTGGTTCGAAGCTTGGTTGGCGGTGGCGGCTTGAAGAACTTCGACGAGGCTTCGATCTCTCATATTTTCTCTCCCTTTCTCACTTTTGATCCGTGCTTTGGCTTCTTTCTCTTGATTCCTATTTATAGACACTAGAAATCGAGCTGGATAAGCTCGGATTTCTTCCGATTGAGGTGAATCGAATTTGCGATTGAAACCCTCCTCCGATTTGCCTTTGATTCACGTAAATCTTAGATTTCGTTGTGATTTGATTTCATTTGGATAATGTTTATCTTGTTTTAGTTAAAGATTTAGTGGATTTGTGTAAAAAATCGAATCAAAACGGCTAAATTCCGTTTCTCCTCCTCGCCGGTGACAATCTCAGACGAAGAAGAAGAAGATCACGTGCCCGGCGTGTGCGTCGTGTCGTCCAATCGGCTGTTGACACGTGTCCTGGGCGAGAAAGAAAAAAAATTTGCAAAACGTGGAATTTGCTTCCCCTGCATTTCGAACCCGCGACTTGACCCTTTCCTCGTGCACACGGTCATGGCTCAGACTAGCTAAGGCTAGCCCACTTACTCGTTTTTTTTATTAACGCAAATTGTATATATGCAATGCAATTTTTATTATTTTTGTCTTATTTTGAAATTCCAAAAATTTGTAAAAATTATTTAACTCCTTTTCTTATTATTTCCACAATTATTTTCCAAAATTGATATATTTTCCCTATTTATTTTATTTTTTGAATATTTTTCCTATTTTTGCTAAATTAGAAGAAAAATTGTAAAAAATGAAAAAATTGAAAATTGACCATTATTAATTATTAGGGGCAAAAATGGGGTGTTTACAGCTACCCCTCTTTGTGGTAAATTTTGCAAAACTTAACTATAAAGACAAGAAAGACACCATTTTTGGCCTATTGACTAAATGGACAACGCCATGATTTGGTTGGTTATCTGGAATTTGGTCTTTAGTAGGAAAATGTTCCATGAGCTAATAATCCCACAAGTGTTTTGTGATGATTGGTATTGCTCAGGAAATGGTCTTAATAACCTAACAATTTGAAGTAATGTATCCTCCCGAAAAGTGCTCTATGGGCTGACTAATCGATGATAGGAAACATCTCAAGGATTATTTAGGAGTGTGTTATTATGAATGGCATAACTGATGATAGGAAACGTCTTATCGGACTAGCAACCTTAAAGAGAATATTGTCTTAGGAAGCGCTCTTATGAGCTGGCCACTTGTCAATAGAAGCGTTTGGCTAGACTAGCGAATGTTTGGGGAGAAATGCCTTCGAAAAGTGCTCTCATGAGCTGACTAATTGGTTATTGACAAATTTGAAAAGTGCTCCTATGAGCTGACTAATCAATAGATTCGAAAAGTGCTCCTATGAGCTAACTAATTGACAGATTTGAAAAGTGCTCCTATGAGCTGACTAATCAACAGGTTTGAAAAGGGCTCCTATGAGCTCACTAATTGATAGCGGGAAGCGCCTTCTTAGATTTGCAACCTTGAAAAATAGGTATCTCGAAAGGTGCTCCTATGAGCTAACCTTAAGAAAGGGTGTTTAGGAAAGTGCCCCTCTATAGATTGACTAAACTATAGCGGGAAGAAACATCTCGAAAGGTGCCCCTATGGGCTAACCTTGAGAAAGGATGTTTAGGAAAGTGCCCCATTGTGGGCTGACTAACCTATGGTGAGAAATGTCTTCTTAGACTCGCGACCTTAGGGAAGAAATGTCTCGAAAGGTGCTCCTATGGGCTAACCCTAAGTGTCTTCTTAGACTCGCGACCTTAGGGAAGAAATGTCTCGAAAGGTGCTCCTATGGGCTAACCCTAAGAGAGGATGTTTTAGGAAAGTGCCCCATTGTGGGCTGACTAACCTATGGTAGGAAGCGTTTTCTTAGACTCGTGACCCTAGGGAAGAAATAGGTATCTCGAAAGGTGCCCCTATGGGCTGACCCTGAGAGGATATCTAGGAAAGTATCCCATTGTGAGCTGACTAACTGATGGTGGGAAGTGCCTTCTTAGAATCGCAACCCTGGGGAAGAAATGTCTCAAAAGGTGCCCCTACGGGCTAACCCTGAGAGAGGATGTTTAGGAAAGTGTCCCATTGTGGGCTGATTAACCTATGCTTTTGAAAATGCTTCTAATGAATGGGTCAAATGACTTGATAAGAGATATCTTATAATATGTGAATAATGGTTATTTATTCTAAGATGCTTAACAATTTATCGCGGATAGCAACCAAACAACCGAACCTTCGTGTTGGTTTGCTTCTCCTTTGCTTACTCTTACTTGAAAACAGGGTTGAGGGTCTTGATGTGCTTCTTTTCTTATGAGCATGGCTCTTGTGATTGTGGTATTATCCTATTAATGTACTAGGTTTAATGCTCACAAGTGAATTATGTCACAAAATCTATTGAGATTAATTATCATTTCAATGTTTATTATTCATTGGTGAAGTGATGGGTAATATCACAGCATGTACCCCATGGATTCAGGGATTATCGTAAGGTATAAGAATAAGGGTTTCCCTTGTTTTGGAACTATCAACACTGGAGGATTCGTGAGATAGTCTTTGATCGTTCTGAATATTTCTTCACATTCATCATCCCATTCTACCATAACATTCTTTTTTAGCAAACGGAATAGTGGGCGGCATTTGTCTGTGAGCTGTGAGATGAAACGGGCTATATAATTCAACCTTCCTAGCAAACCTCTCACCTCTTTGATACTACGTGGAGAGGATAGTTCCAGTATGGCCTTTACTTTGTCAAGGTTGATTTTAATGCTTTCTCGGCTTATGAAAAACCCTAACAACTTGCCTGTTGTGACCCCAAAAGTGCACTTTT
This sequence comes from Laguncularia racemosa, assembly GCA_037954665.1. Classification (NCBI taxonomy): domain Eukaryota; kingdom Viridiplantae; phylum Streptophyta; class Magnoliopsida; order Myrtales; family Combretaceae; genus Laguncularia; species Laguncularia racemosa. Next base: position 1,867,523 of record JBBMOL010000046.1, on the reverse strand, counting down.
CTGGATTTAACTTGAGCTAAAACTTTCTCAATCGCTTGAACAATTTCCTCAAAATAACTGCATGGCTTTCTTCTTCCTTAGACTTGGCTATCATATCGTCGACGTATACTTTGACTTCTTGATGCATCATGTCATGAAGTATTGATAGGAATCAAAATCTGACAAGACCTATCATTAGGGCAAGAACTAAAGGATTTCGAATCTTGGCGATGAGAGCTCATTTTGAGCAAATCGACCTTGGAACTATTCGTTTACTAACCTCTTTTATCTTATTCATGTATTTTATATTCCAACAGGAATACTTATCATGCTTTACAGGGCGATGGATAAACTCACTCAGACTCAGCTTATGGGTTATCCATGGACCAACCAAAACTAGTGATGAGTTGGGCCAACGAATCCTATGGAAGAGCTAGCATGATGAAGAATATTTTCATTTATAATTATTTCTTTGGACTATTTATGTTGTAATCTTTCTTTTGGGACACTTTGATTTGCTTGTAATTGTCTTTTAGGATCGGCCACCTTAAAAGTGGCATAATTGTAATTTTGTGCATTTTCTAACCCTAAGGGAGCAAGTATAAATACTTGCTTAAAGTAGGGTTTGAGGGGGAAAATTTTTCAAATTTGAACATCACATTTTCGTGAGAAAGCTTAGGGTTTCCCTAGTTCCATTTCCTCTTATTAATTTCAATCCCAAGAGTTGAGATTGTGGCGAGTGCAACAATTGAAATTGTGAGTCATATCAATTTCTACTTGTTGTGTTTTCTTTTTCTTTTCTAGTTTGTAATATCTAGGGTTGGATTAGAACATTTCTTGGTCAGATTTGAATTGGTATCAATTCGAATTAGTGTGTTTATTTTGAGTAATTATCATACCTGTGATTCACCATCAACAATTGTTTATCATTTTTGAACCGTGAATTGGATATTGTGGGAAGGGAGATTTTCGGAATTGGTTCTTGTTCATCTTGGTGTATTTCACGTGGAATTCACTTGTGATTATTGTATATTGAAGAAATTATCTTTGTGGAATTGTAATGGCAACAATTGAACATTCGGAACTTATTGCATTTTCACCATGGATTTACGTAATTTCCTAGCTTGTTGAATCGGATTTGATCTTATGAATTGAAGTTGTTTCTTTGATTCATTTGCATGTGCTTAATCTTGGTTTTAAGCACATCATCTTTTGGTATCAGAGTAATCTAATTTGGATACTTAAGATTGATCACATCCTTATTGGAATAATTGGTTATAAACATTGAGATTTGACACCATTGTTCATGTGATTGAGACTAGTTTGATTGACATTATTTGATTGTTTTTCAAATTGGTTTGCATGTGCTTAATCTTAGTTTTAGGCACATCATCTTTTGGTATCAGAGCATCATCATATTTGGATTCATTCTTGGTCACATCCTTGTTGTGGGAATTGGTTCATAAATATTGAGAAATTATGCAATTTGGAGGACTAGTTTGATTTCATTGTGTAATTGGTCTTTCAATTGGATTTTTGTGTGCTTGGGCTTGGCTTTGAGCACATCATCTTTTGGTATCAGAGCTTGAGGTTTGTGAGAAGGGATTGCTTGCAATTTGAATTCGGAAATTAGGGGTTTGTTAAGTAGAACATTGATCCAATTTGTTGGCGTGAAGATTGATCTATTCCAATTGTGTTGTCTTGTTGTTTGTTGTTGTAGATGTGGAGTACTTGTAATTTTCCTTATCTCCTTGAGCTAACCGTGATTGATTAAGGGGAAGTGATCCTTGTGATCATTTGAGGAAGTTGAAATTTGAAGTCTAGAAGAGTAATGTTCAATTGTTGAAGTGGATTATTGTTGTGACAATTTTTGGAGATAAGAGTATAGTTGTACAATTTTTAGATTTGAATTGTGTGGATTATATGGAAGCTATTTGATTTTCAAAACACACATTAAGTGATAGAAGTTATTGTGTGTTCATTTGAATTTGAAAGTAGCTTCTTACCATTTGTGGAAAGGTTGCAATAAGTGAGTTCATTTGAATTTGTTGCTGCCTAGTTTACTAAGTTGCGGTTTGAAATTGTGTTTGAAGTGAAGAATTTGCAACATGTTGTCTTGAACTTGCTGTGAGGAAAAGTAGCGAATTGGTGAAGTTTGTGTTGTATGTATTGAGAAGAAGGTGTTGCACCGTGAGTATTGTTGTTATTGTTTGAATTAAGTATATTGTGTGTGTATTGTGTAAGTGGCGGTGTGAGTGTGTTGCACTTGAGGTGTTATAAAGTGGTGTGAATTTGTGGAAGTTGTGTGGAGTAAGGTGCTGCACATTGAGGCTAAAGTGTGAGAGTGTAGTGCATGGATAACAAACCATGAAGGGGAAGAGTAGTGTTACAATTGTGAAGTGGAATTGTGTAGTGTGTGCATTTTCAGAAATTGGAGGAATCACAATTGTCATTTTTCAAATTTGAAATTAGAATTAAAGTGTACATTAAGAAGTCAATTTTAAATTTCAAAACACACATTAAGTCATAGTTAATTGTGTGTCATTTGAATTTGAAATAACTTCTTACCATTTGTGAAATCTTGCACTTATTGAGCTCATATTGAATTTGAAAGTTGAGCTGCCTTTTACTTTGAAGTTATGGTTTGATTTTTTGTGTAGAAGTGGGAAAGTGTACCATGATTTGAAGAGGTGTGTGTGTAGAGTTGTGTTTTTGTACATTTAGTGAAGGGTGTGTGTAATTGGCGTTGGTTCTTATGTGTGTTGTATAGATACTTGTTGTTGGTGGCATGAATAATTGTGGAACCGTGAGCTAAAAGGGGAGTTGTGTGGTGGTGAGTTGTGTATTTTTGTGCTTGTGTTTAAGTGTTGCCCATTGTGAAGTTAATTAGTGTGAAACCAAAGCAAGAAAAGGAAAGTCGAGTAGTGGAATTTGAATTCAAGCAAAACAATTAAAGTGTGAAAGTAATTGAACTCATTACTTAACACTTGTGGTTGAATTTAATTCTTAATTACTTAGAAATAATTGTGTGCACTTCATTTATTTAACTTTAACTGAAGTACCAAGAATTATTTATTTATGCTTCAATTATTTCACTTGACTTTATTTGAAGTACCAATAAACATTTCTTATATTGGTTGAGTGTGAGCACCGTGGGTGTTTAAAGGTGTGTTGCCGTGGTGTGGTGAAGTGTATTGTGGTTGTTGAAGTTAGTAAGAAAAAATGTCAAGTGAGTTGTATTTGTCTACTAATGTATTGCGTCGGGACATGACTTCTTTTCCAACCATTGATGAGGGACAAAGAGAAAACTTGTTCCATACTTCTTGTAGGGTACAAGGAAACTTGTGTGTAATCATTATTAACGGTGGTAGTTGTATTAATGTTGTAGCTACATCATTAGTATCGAAGTTGAAACTTGAAACTATCCTAGATCCCGAACCCTATACATTACATTGGTTGAATGATCAGGATGGTCTTTGTGTGACCCAAAGGGCTAGGGTACCCTTCAATATAGGAGATAAATACTTTGATGAGATTGAGTGTGATATTCTACCTATGTGTACATCCCATATATTGCTTGGCAGGCCTTGGTTATATGATAGGAGGGTCTTACATGATGGCTTCTAGGAATACTTATAGTATTCCAGAAGGAGGGAAAACGAATTATTTTGAATCCGATGTCACCTTCAGAGGTTCAAAGGGTTTAGCAACAAATCAGTAGACCATCAGTGGGCCATGGGCAATTGAACCAACCCTTAGAGCATAAAATTTGTCAGACACAGATGTGCCAACCTTTAGAGAATCTTGATGATCATAGTCAGATGAGCAGACTACCAGAGGACCAAACTGTTTAGGGACAGTTATGTTCACCTTTAGAGATATTAGAGACTTATGAGCAGTTGAGTAAACCATTGGATGATTCTGAGGGTCAGAGTTAGATGAGTTTATCATCAGAGAGCCAGACTGTTCAGAGACAGTTGTGTTCACCTTCGCTTTTTCAGAAGGCAATGAGCAGTTGGGCCAACCATTAGAAGACCATGAGGATCAGTGACATATAGATGAGTTAGAAAAGAAGGAAACGGTTTCAGTGGAACGGATTGATACATGGGCGACTTTAGTGGATAATGGAGCATTATTTATGTTGCAGATGAGATACATCCTAGAAATGGAGGAGAGAAAACAATTACCACCTGTAGTATTTCAGATATTGGGATTCTGCAGAGGTACTTCTTTAGATTGATTGCTAGGAGAAAACAAAGTCTCTATTGCATTTGATCTGCTAGATTTGAGGACAAATCTTTTTGAGGCCCGAGGAGATGATACGAATCAAAATCCGACAAGACCTATCATTAGGGCAAGAACCAAAGGATTTCAAATCTTGGTGATGGGGGCCCATTTTGAGCAAATCAACCCTGGAATTATTTGTTTACTAACCTCTTTTATCTTATTCATGTATTTTATATTCCAATAGGAATACTTATCATGCTTTACAGGATGATGGATAAACTCACTCAGACTCAGCTTATGGGTTATCCATGGACCGACCTAAACCAGCGATGAGCTGGGTCGACGAATCCTATGGAAGAGTTAGCATGATGAAGACTATTTTTATTTATAATTATTTCTTTAGACTATTTATGTTGTAATCTTTCTTTTGGGACACTTTGATTTGCTTGTAATTGTCTTTTAGGACCGGGCACCTTAAAAGTGGCTTAGTTGTAATTTTGTGCATTTTCTAACCCTATAGGAGCAAGTATAAATACTTACTTAAAGTAGGGTTTGAGGGGGGCAAATTTTTCAGATTTGAACATCACATTTTCGTGAGAGAGCTTAGGGTTTCCCTAGTTCCATTTCCTCTTATCAATTTCAATCCTAAGAGTTGAGATTGTGGTGAGTGCAACAATTGAAATTGTGAGTCATATCAATTTCTACTTGTTGTGTTTTCTTTTTCTTCTCTAGTGTGTAATATCTAGAGTTGGATTAAAACATTTCTTGGTCAGATTTGAATTGGTATCAATTCGAATTAGTGTGTTTATTTTGGGTAATTATCATATTTGTGATTCTCCATCAACAATTGTTTATCATTTTTGAACCATGAATTGGATATTGTGGGAGGGGAGATTTTCGGAATTGGTTCTTGTTCATCTTGGTGTATTTCACGTGGAATTCACTTGTGATTATTGTATATTGAAGAAATTATCTTTGTGGAATTATAATGGCAACAATTGAACATTCATAACTTATTGCATTTTCATCATAGATTCATGCAATTTCCTAGTTTGTTGAACAGGATATGATCTTATGAATTGAAGTTGTTTCTTTGATTCATTTGCATGTGCTTAATCTTGGTTTTGAGCACATCAAGTATTGTGACCATGGCTCTTTGATACGTTGTCCCGGCGTTTTTCAAACCAAAGGGCATGACTTTGTAACAGAAAGTTCCCCATGTTATAATGAAGGTCCTCTTGGTTTTATCTTCTTCAGCCATTTTTATTTGATTATATCCTGAGAAACCGAAATGAGAAGAGATGGTTTCTTGCGGTGTTGTCTACCAGGACATCGATGCGAGGTGGAGGGAAGTTGTCTTTTGGTGTAGCTTGGTTTAAATCTCGGAAGTCTACACATACACGTACTTTCCCATTCTTTTTTAGAACAGGAACTATATTCGCTGCCCATTCCGGATAGTCAGACACTTCAATGAACCCCACTTCTAGTAGTTTTTTGACTTCCTCTTTAATCTTTAGTAAGATGTCAAGCCTAAATCTTCTCAATTTCTATTTTTTAGGTTTGACATCTTCCCTTGTGGTAAGCTTGTGAACTACTATTGACTGGTCTAGTCTTGGCATGTCGCCATATGACCAGGTGAATACATCTGCATACTCAGTTAACAGCTCGACTATCTCGTACTTTTGCTCGGCATTCAAATTGGCTCCAAGCTTGAGGTTTTTAGGTTTCTCAGTGCTTCCTAGATTTATTGTCTCCACCGGCTCGTTAATTGAAATCCCACTTTGTTCATATTTTTGCCAATTCTCTTGTATTATTTCGTGGTCAAGGACATCACCTCTAATGGCTGACCCAGCAGTGTTGGAAACGATATTGGTGTTTTCATTACTTACCTGCGCGAAATGTCCCTAACGTTCGACGGTAGGGAATTTGTGGGTAAAGTGAAATGAGAACACATATATATAAGCAAAAAGGAATGAATTGTAATTTATTGAATCTAAAAAATAACCACAATTTGTTTAATAATTGTTCCCTATCCTTAAGCTGACCTAGTGCTATCAATAAGATAACAAAACCAATTATTAAGAGCTAGATGCTGCTCGGACATGCGAGAGGTTGGGCCTTCATTGCTGACGTTGGTTTCGCTTATCCTTGGCTTTTGCATGGTAGTTGCTTGCTTGAATGATTGCTGGAGGGATGAAAAACGCATCTGAGTATTGCTTGGCTTCTCTTTCCTTCTGCCTTTGATACCTCTTGTTTGTGCCTCTTCCTAGGCTGTAGGAACGTACCCTAGCCCAAACGTCCCTTGCTGTCCCTCCTTAAACTGATGGCCCTCCTTGCTAGTTACCATGTTTACTTTGTTGAATATTTGGAGGCCAAAGTCTTCGAAATCGTCTTCCCCGATGTAAGGTATGGTGGTCTCTTTATAGATGGCATAATCTTGCTCTCCCAACACAGTGATGATCTGTCCATTCGCTACGAACTTGACTTTCTGATGGAGGCTTGAGGGTATGGCTCCAACAGTATGTATCCATGGCCTTCTCAATAGTAGATTGAAAGACCTTGGAATATCGAGGACTTGGAAGGAGATGTGGAATATCTGTGGACCAATCTCCACCGGCAAGTTGATTTCCCCCACTATTTCTCTCTTGGACCCATCAAAGGCCCTAACCACTGTTGAGCTTGGCTTGGTGTTGCTTGGATCGACTCCCAGCAGGTCGAGGGTGGCCAAAGGGCATACGTTGAGAGAAGATCCATTGTTAATGAGTACTCTAGAGATGATTGTATCGTTACATTTCACCATTATGAATAGTGGTTTTGTATGTTGGTCTCCGTTTTCCCTTAGCTCTTCGGGAGAGAAAGATATCTGATCTATGGTGAGGATTGAATCTGCTACATGGCTCAATCTTTTTGTTGTGATGCCCTCTGGTACCTTATTTGTCTGAGTACTTTGAAGAGTGCTTCTCTGTGAGGCTCAAATGTTGTGAGGAAGCCCATAAGTGATATCTAGGCTGGAACCTTGTTGAGTTGTTCCATGATCTTATATTCGCTTACCTTGACCATCTTTGTAAATGCAGAAAGCCCCTCTCCGTCCTCCTTCCCTACCTCAGTGTTGGGCTCTTCGGTTGAGATCCTGTATTTCAGGTCATAAATTCTCCTAGAGCGGGTGATTCCTCCTACAATAGGGGGTCTTTCTTGATCAAGAGCCCGATAGTCAAATGGTACCGCCTTATACCTCTCTGCGGGTATTGGGATATTGAATGCATATCTCTTCTTTGGAATTTGCACCTTAGTAGATTGTCCCTTGTAGCACTTTATGACTATCGATTTTTGGTCCGATTTAATCATGTTCACGGACTTCTCCCTTTTGTTTAGTGGGTTGTCTTCTTTCTCAAACTCGGGCCCCCATCCACTAGGTGGCCCATACTCGGTTGGGGTGAAAGAGTAATTTACCAGATACTCAAATCTCCCATGCGATTCTCCTAGGGTACCGACAGTTGGGTCTCCAGCTAACCATCTCTTTTTGATCTGTGATTTAGGGGTTTCATCTAGGACTTGGCGTGGGTGACTTTCTCGTTGCATTGTTGCTTTTTGCTATTTTGGGGACTCTTTGGAGTCCGGCTCTTCGGATGTGATCATATTGACAGTGGGCTTATGGTTAGGCAGTGGATTAGTGTTGACATTGGGTGCTGGTGTGTTAACAAAGTCCAATTGCACTATTTTGGCGTCAATTAGATCTTGAATCTTGTTTCGGAGCCTCTAGCATCTGTCTGTGGAATGCCCCTCTTGGCCCATATGATAATCACACTTGAGGCTTGAGTCAAAATTTCTAGGCTTGTACCGGTCACTCGGGATCTCGAAGTTGATCAAATTATCCGCTTGCAGCTGAGCAAAGACCTAGTTGAGCGGGATTGGGATTGGAGTGAATTGTTTTAAGACCCTGGTGGCTTGGGTGTGATTCGTCGGGGACTGCTAGATTGGGGTATTCAAGGTTTGGAATGTCACGCGGATCCCAACTTTGTCTACTCTACCGGAGTTAATTGTGCTAACAGTGGACTCCTTAGCTTTGTTACTCCCTAGGGGCCTCTATGATGATGCGATTCTAGGAGGGTCCACTGTTTGGAGTCTCCCTGATGTGATGGCATTCTTGATTCGGCACCTTGCTACCGCTACTTCTGCAAAGCTAGATGACGTCTGGCCCACCAGATGTGAGAAGTCTTATCCAGCGTGTTGACAAAGATTAATATCAACTCCTTTTCAGAAATTGGGGTCGTTACCCTTGCATCTTGAGCTCTCCAGCGCTGGGCATATTCCTTGAAAGACTTAGTGTGTTTCTTTCGAAGACTTCCCAGGTCGATTACCGAAGGGGCAACTTCGATGTTGAATTTGTATTGGTCATAGAATTCTCGAGCAAGTCTCTCCCAGGTACTGACTTGGTTGAAGTCTAGGTGTGCATACCAGACAAGGGTAGGGCCTGTAAGGCTGTCTTGGAAGGTTTGGATCATGAGCTGGTTATATTGGGCATATTGCTCATCTTCCGTACATACAACCTTGTATGCATCTTGGGGCATCCAGTGCTATCATATTTTTCAAATTCTAGGGTTTTGAACTTCTTTGGGTACACCTCCTCCCCATATACTGGTAAGCTAGTGATCTCTGCTTGCTCAAAGCCGTCAGGCCCCTCTATTGTCTTCATCTTATTAGCCAGCTGTTGAAAAAGATTTCTTTCCATCTCCTTTTGCCTGTCCTCCATCTCCCTCTTTATGTTGTCTGATGTTGGACCGAGGTTGAATCTCGGTTCATACTCGAATGCCGGGTTGAGGGGGGAATTGATCTCTTCATATTTTGGAGGTTGACCCTCTACTGCTTTCCCTTTTCTGGCCCCTGAGTGTTCTTCCTGAGTTGGTTAGGTGGTGTGAAGGAGGCCAATACTTTCAGTCAGGAGGCGGACTTGTGCAGCCAATTGTTGGACTATTTATTCCAAGGATACAATCCTAGGATCTGAGGCGATATCAGCGCTGGTGTTGTTGCGGTTGTCACTATTGTTGCCACTATTTGCAATTTTGGTCTTTGAGCGGGTGCAGATTGGGCTCCTTGGAGGGTTCGATTGTTTGGGAGTTATCTTTGATACTTGGTGCGCATTTTTCTTAGTTTAATGCATGTATGTAAATATGATGCAGGTGTCACACGGATGCTAAAATAAAGGGGCCAACAATCAATTAATGATATAATACTAAAATTTTATTTTTATTAATATTGGAAACTTGGAGTTCGATACTTGTAAAAATGAAAAAGTATAATGGTAATCTATTTCCTAGTCCTCTTCTTCTTTTACTGCATGGGCATCGGTTTTCCGCTGATGATAGCTTCCAGCTCTTCAACTCTAGCTTGGGTCTTCTCTAGCTGAGTTTCTAAGGCCTTATTCCTTTGATCAAACTCTTTAAATATACCATTCTAGATATCCTTTTTGTAGGTTATACCTCCATCCGGGCCCTGACTTGTTCCAAATAGGTTCTCAACTCTGGGTTTACCCTGTCTGGCTCAGGTTGGGTGATATCCGGGACGTGGTATGCCCTTTCTCCTGTTTGATATAGCTGGTGGATCACGAAATCCCTAATGGCTCGATGCTTGCCCACTTCGCCATCCAGGTCTCCGAGGTCTACGTTGGGGCTCTCGATTTAGGCTTCCCATAGGGCTTTGACCTCTACCAGCTTGGCAAACTTCTCGGCTACCAGCAGACTTGGGTCTTGGTATTCGAACATGATTGCTTCTAGTGATGGTCGATAAACTATGTCTTGGATGGTATCGAACTGGCGGACCACCGAGTTTAGATGATAACCTATACATCCACTGATACCGATTAGAGGAACAACCTGAAGGTTTCTGCAGGTTAGGATGACTTTGTTGCAGCAACTCCATCTAGCTGTCCACAGGATATCGTCGGCACTGAAACTCTTGAGCACTTCCACCCAACTATAGCTAGTAAGGTTGTCGGGCAACTTTATCTTTTCTATGCATGAGTCCACAAGGTCCACTTGTTGGGCTAAAGATTTCTGGACCAGGTTTAACCCAAAACATTTGAGGTGGCTCACAAACCAGATCAGGATGAGGTTGATGTTTGAGCGGAGGATCCCGTAGCCCTTCCTCTTGATAAAGTTCAAGTTTCGGATCTGTTTAGCCAGTAGAGCCGGGATATAAGATTTTCCTTCCAAGAATTAGGCCACCAGCTCTACAACTCGGTAATGGATGTAAAAGGTCCCGGTGGGGAAGAGTATGGTGGTGAAGGCTATTAGGATGAAAGCATTTACCCTTCTTTGTTTGTAGCTCTTAGGGTCCCCGCATAATATGTCTTTTCTATCCCCGTCATCTTCCCAGGCTATGAACCAAGCTTCTAACTCGTCCATCCGTATGCAATATCCATTGCAGTTTGCTAAGGCCTTGTTGGTTGCTATCTTGCGGACACCCAGAAGTCTACTGAAAATACCAATTGGCCCAGCCTCAAGGTCTGGCACATATACCTTGCTGGTTAGTGATGGGGCTTGCAGAAGTTGGGTGTATTCTTCCAGAGTGAGAGTGATCTCATGTGGCCTAATGAAGAAAGCAGCGTGCTCTACTTCCCATAGATGGAGGATGGCCCGTATAAAAGGTAAGTTCATTTCCATCTTCATCAGTGAGAGAATGGGCCCTATCTTTTGTTGGATGAAGGCTTGCTCTTTGGGGTTGTACAGAGTAAACCAATGGTCCAGTACCAACTTTGGATCTAGAGGTTTGCAAACTCGGATCTCTTTGCGGAGGTGGTGGTCGATTGTAGAACTAGCCATCTATTACAATAGAAATTCTCAATTACAAAAACTTTTTACAAAGTACAAATGATGTTATTACAGGGAAATGTATCTGAACTCCAAAAACAGAACAAAAGTATTACATCATTAATTAATTGCCAGCCCATGACTTCATGTATGCAGATAGGTGGGTTTTAATAGGTCCCCAAGCTCTATAGCCTCCCACATTCTCGAAGAAATGGATCTTAGGCCATATCGAAGCATTAGGTGGGGGTAGCCTAATCAATCTCGAATGGTGATCATATCACTTCACCCGAAACCTACACAATGCCCCCCCCGTCTTAAGGTCCTAAGACGGCCTGGGTTTGACCATATCTAATCACACGATTATATGCATGCAGACTCAACAGTAAAAATAAATAACTGAACCCTAAATTTAGTTAAATCCTTGAAAGGTTAGCAACAATATAACAATCAAAAGACATTTCTGGAAAAGGTGATTTGAGGATATTCAGGTGGCTAGCCTACTAGAGAGAAGTCCCCAGCAGAGTCGTCATCCTCTCGAGTCTAATTTCTTATTTTTTCATTTTCATTCCTAATTCGATTTATATTAGACTCTATGCTTATCTAATATAAGTTATCGACTTGAACTAGGAATTTCGTCTTATTTTGGAGTCGCCATCTAACTGAAGTTGGGAAAGATTACTGAATTAGGACTAATTGAGCAGATTAATTCTAATTTGAACAACTAGTCAACGAGATTTTCTCCTTCATTTTTGTGAAAGAGGAAAGGAAAAACCAGAGTTTCTGGACTCGAAGGCTAACCTATTAAAACCTTAAAGTTACCACCTTATTCTTCTGAAATCTAAACTATATCCTAATGTCTTTTATTGTTATTTATTTTGTTTTTTTTGTTTTTTTTTTGTTTTTTTGAATAACTTATTCTAATGTGAATTTTTTTTTATTCTTTTTAGAGTTACCCCAAATGGGTGCCTATGTACCTGCTATTCAGGATCAAATAAACCGTAGTTCGCTTTTCACAAAAAACTTTAGTGGGTTTGTTAATTTTAATTATGAAAATTACTTCTGGTTTATGTTTTTATCATTTTAGTATTTTTTGGAAAAAAATCTAAGCTTAAGCTTGATTATTTTATTTTATTTTATTTTTTGAGAAAATTAATTTAAGGAAAAACCAATTTTGGATTTATTTAAGAAAAAGGATTTTTCTAAGTGATAAAAAATTATTTTTGTTTCCCTATGATTAACTTACCTCTAATATTATTTATTTATTATTATTTATTTATTTATATATTTTTTATTATTTTATTATTTTTTATTTATATTTATACTTTTCTATTTTTTTTACTATTTTTCCATTATTTTATTTTATTATTTATTATTATTTTTATTTATTTTCCAACAATTTTTATGATTTTTATAATTCTTTTATTATTTATTCTATCCTAAACTAAACCTAAAAAAACTAATTTAAATTCTAACATTTTCCTAATATTATTTTTTGAATTATAAATAACAAATGAATAAATAAATAAAATACGATAAATAAATAAAAAAATAAAAAAATCCGACTTACTTGGGTCCGGATACGATGCGCGGGTTGAGTCGAATCGGGTCGAGTCGATCACGGTGGCTGGAGGTCCTCGGTGGTTGTGTTTCGGCGATTTTCGAGGAGGTTGTGAGGTTGCTTCCTAGCTTTTCGAGGGTGGGGAATCCAATGATGGTGGTGGATTTCTCCAAAAATGCCTCCTAGTGGTGGTTCGAAGCTTGGTCGGCGGTGGCGGTTTGAAGAACTCTGGCGAGGCTTCGATCTCTCTTATTTTCTCTCATTTTCTCACTTTTGATCCATGCTTTGGCTTCCTCCCCTCTATTCCTATTTATAGACACTAGAAATCGAGCTGAATAAGCTCAGATTTCTTCCGATTGAGGTGAATCGGATTTGTGGTTGAAACCCTCATCCAATTTGCCTTTGATTCGTGTAAATCTTGGATTTTGTTGTGATTTGATTTCATTTAGATAATGTTTATCTTGTTTTAGTTAAAGATTTAGTGGATTTGTGTAAAAAATCGAATCAAAACGACCAAATTTTTTTTCTCCTCCTCGTCGGCGACAATCTCGGACGAAGAAGAAGAAGATCATGTGCTCGGTGTGTGCGTCGTGTTGTCTAATCGGCTGCTGACATGTGTCCTAGGTGAGAAAGAAAAAAAAATTGCAAAATGCGGAATCTACTTCCCCCGCATTTTGAACTTGTGACCTGACCCCTTCCCTGCGTGCACGGTCATGACTCAGACCAGCTGGGCTAGCCCACTTACTCATTTTTTTTATTAATGCAAATTGTATATATGCAATGCAATTTTTATTATTTTTGTATTATTTTGAAATTCCAAAAAATTGTAAAAATTATTTAACTCATTTTCTTATTATTTCTATAATTATTTTCCAAAATTGGTATATTTTTCCTATTTATTTTATTTTTTGAATATTTTTCCTATTTTTGCTAAATTAGAAGAAAAATTGTAAAAAATGAAAAAATTGAAAATTGACCATTATTAATTATTAGGGGCAAAAAGGGATGTTTACAGGTTATATATTATATTACCACAAAATGATTAAGTGTAGTAACATATCATGGAAAGTTGATATTATGGGCAACTACGGAAGTGTACTAGAATTTATATTGAGCTATCAAAAAATGAGTAAATAACTATGTAAGTATACTAGAATCTATATTATGCTATTGCAAAATGAGTAAACGTACCAAAATATAAAGGAAAGTTGGTAATATAGGTAACTATGGAAGTGTACTAGAATTTGTATTGTGCTCACTGCTATCACAATTTACAAATTATACCAACAAAGGAGAAAAGGTTAGTAATATTAGAAAATATGTATATATACTGGAATTTCCTAAGCACTACAGTAATTTGAGAAATTTTAGTAGAATTGGTACACTAATGTGATTACTATATTACCAACTTTCCTTCATTTTTTTAGTATGGTTTTTATGTTTATGGTAATGTAATATAGATTCTAGTATATTTGTTATCATTTTTTTCTCGAATCTAGTTCATCATCTCAAATAGTGGTATTGCTTATAAGATTCTGGTACCAACTTTTTCAATAGGTCATCACAATTTTTATGATACCATTGTATAAAATGTGGTAACACCTGTTATTTGATCACCTAGTAAAAAAAGCAAGTAGCGTTTTTTCAAGTTGCACTCTAGTGACTTGTGCTAATAATTCCGCATGACCTTTAAAAATGTAGCATACATATCCGATCGACCGAGTTGGCAATTTTTCTTAACATGTCTTGCACTTTTATTATATTAGACTTAGTGAAAGCAAAACTGGTCTTTGATCATTTATTGATTGTTATTATTTAATTTTTTCTTGTTTCTTTATTATTATTATTATTATTATTATCTTTTCTTTTCTAAATTTCTCATTTTTAGGGATTTTTGTATTTTTGATATTATAAGGGTAAAAAAGGGTTTATATTTGCACCTCCTATTTGATTGTCATATGTTGTTCAAGGGCCAAGTGCCTCTTCAAAGTATCTCTTCTTCTACTTAACGACCTTCATGGTTGAATCTATATTGAGGTAGTGCATTATGATTTCTAAGTAGCATGTTAGAAGGTGACCAAGCAAATACATCAATGTTGGACTAGAGGAAATCAATCAACTGTTGTCTTAACTCCACAAAGAATGATGTTTTTGAATCCGTATGGTCTGCTTAAGAGTGTTTCCTAATTGTATAGTCTCTGTTTGTTCTACCGACTCCCCCCTTGTGCCCAACTTTTCCTTTAATCCCATCTACACGGTAAGGACCTCCCTCTAAGATGAAGCCTATAGGTAGCGGGTATAAGCAAACCACTAGTCACCCTTACATACCTTGACACTTGTGGGGGTTAGAATTTTTCCCTTGAAGTACTTTGTAAACATTGATAGTTGTGGGGGTTAGAATTTTTCCTTAGGGTACTGTGTAAGCACAATCATTCTCGAGGCATTTTGTGAGGGTTGATCCAAAATGACATTGTAAAGTGACCATGTGTTGATCATGAGGAAATCGACCAACACCTCAACGATGTGATCATTGTTGTCAAGTTCCATTAAGAGGGTTATGATGCCTTTAGCCTTAAGTTGTTGATTGTTGAAGCTATATAGCTTGTGGTAATAGGGCTTAAGCTTTCCCTTGAGTTTGTTTTTCATTTGGTTGTAGGCCTTCTTAAATATTATGTTTGTAGAGCTACCATTATCTATTAATACCTTACAAACATCGAAATTTCCAATTTGTGCTCAAATCATTAAGGCATCATCAACTCATTGTAGAGGTTATTGACCCCCTTTATATCTTCATTCAAGAATGAGATAGTAGTATCTATTTTCGGTCTTTTTTTTTTTTATGGAAGTTTAGGATTTGTTGGTAATGCTTAGAACAAGTGTAGGCCTTACTATGAAAGCTTAACCGTATTCTTGTTATAGGATAACCCACAATTGTGTTGATTATACCATGAGTGGGTTAATCATTGGGTGCTTGATCTTCTCCATTGTCAGCGTGATGACCTTGCTTCTGAAGCCATCCTCCATTTCTATATATTCTTTAAGGTAGCTATAGTGAACTAAGTCTTCAAGGGCATTCTTTAGTTGAGTAAAGTTCTTAGTTGTGTGGCCTTTATCTATGTGGAACTTGTGATATTTGTTTGAGTTTTGTCTCAAGAGGTTGCTTCTCATATGCTCAGGCCTATCTCTAACCTCCGAGAGTATGTTGGATTGGGGCTTGGTTAGTTGGGTGTGCTACTCATAGAAAGGGATAATGTGTTTTCTTGATGACACTCTATCATCACCATTTCAGGTAGATCCATTGTGGCCAACTTTTGGGCCAAGTTAATCTTTCACTAAAGGTTAATTTTTATTCCCCTTCTTCTTTTTCGAGGATCCTTTCTTGGCTTGTCTTCTTGCTAAGATGACATCTTCCTAGGCAATGTACATAGTGGCTTGTTCTTAGAAATCCTTAAAGTCCTTTGGTTTCTTCTTTATTAGGGTATAGAAGAACTAATAGTAGTCCTTTAGTACCATTAATGGCTGCATGGAAATGCTCATCTCTACATTAGAGATCTCAAGCATAGCTTTGTTGAATTTGGTGATATACTCATGGAGCATCTCATCTTGTCATTGGTGAATGAGATTGAAGGTAGAGGAGTCTTTTTCTAGCATCTTACTCATGAGGAAATGCTGATAAAAGCACATGCTAGGCTCCTTAAAGCTCGAGACCGAGTTTAGCTTTAGTCCTCTATACCAATTACAAGATGTCTTCTTCAATGTGCCAAAGAAGGCTTTGCATGCAATGGTATTGGAGATGCTTGGAAGATTCATTTGTGCCATGTAATAGCTTAGATGTTCAGATAGGTCAATCATCCCATAATAAAACTCCATTTATGGGATACAAACTTGTGGAGAGAGTGGGTCATCCTTGATCTCTTTTGTGAAGGGTTTGGCTAATCATGAACATATCCTAAAATCATTCTTCTTAGTCTTTTTGAGGTTGGTGAGGCACTTGATTATGTCATTGATCTCAAAAATTCCTAGGTTGACTAAAGATCAATGGGATTATGCCTCAAATTGATTAGGGCAATTATTACCTTAATTAAAACCATTATGTGAAGCTATAAGTGTTGTTGTGCCTCATTTGGCTAGTGATGGGAGGTGTTATTGTCATTTTGCTCACTAGATGGTTAAGTGTGATACTGGGAGCATTCCTAAACAAAATTCACTTGCTCCCTAAGGTGCTGATTTTTGGTAAGCAACTCACCCATTTACCTCCTCTAAGTGAGCAACTTTATCATCATCCCCCCTATTGCCTTGATGACAGTGGTGGTGGAGGCAAGTGGTTTAATAAGTCACTAAGAGCATTGTTGGTGTCATTAGTAACATTCTTGCTTGAGTTCTTGGTGTTTCTTATCCCAGCCATTATGGATTCTAGTTGTAAATGGTGGGTGCCAAATGTTGTTTCTACTTTTCTTTGGTGGTAAGCTTAGGCCTATTTGGGTAGTGAATAGCAAGGGAAAAGTACCTACAAGAGATGAAAGGTGAACTATTGGGGCGTTGAAGGGGTCTTCAGCATGTGGACTTGGATGCTTAAGTCAGTTGACAATAGTAACAACAGTAAGGTAGTATGAGTGCTTGAGTTTCAATTTTTTATCTTAGAGCCTTAGCCATGTATTTATAGGTATGGATGATGGGAGTTGGATATGGTAAGTGCACTTTCCTTCAAGGTATCCTTACCCAATATAGACAATATGGTGGAGTGAATCTAAGGATTTGGTAGACTTAATTTATCTAAAGTATGTCTCAGCAAAACTTGTTTGAATTGTAGGATAGGATGATCGAGTTGGGCTTGAAGGCCTATGGCTAAAAGGCCTATCAACAATCTCCCATAAGAACATCCTTTTCCCCTAGAATTAAAATGTAAGGCCTAATGGTGTCATATAAGATGTTGGACAGTGGGAAATCAATTTTGTTATCATTCAATTATAAGAAATTACTCTAAGCTTACTTGCAAGTTAGGTTAGTTGCATTTTTTGGTAGAGGGCCTTGGATGATGTTTCAAACTATTTGGTTTGGCATTCATTTATCATTGAAGAAGTTTGTCAATACATCCATCCTATATATATATATATATATATACATACATATATATTTCATAAGGTTATACTTTTCTAGGTAGAAGATAAATGTGCTTAGTGTTTCATTCTTACATATCTAGAGTACTTAGCTTTTCAAAATCATGCCTATACAACACTTGATACCAAGAACAAGTTTGCTATTTTGATCTTGAAAGCCTTGCTATGGTCCTAAAACCCCATTCTCCTTTGGTGACATTATCTTTAACTAATTAACCTAGTGGGTTTTATTCATGTCGAGAGAGCTATTTTAAAAGAATTTCCTTGTGATTTAACCCATTTTTTCTATTAACTTTTGTGGGAGGGCATAAGCTTGCATACAATAAGTTTATTGTATTTGAAGCACAAATTTTATTATAATGGTTCATCTAACCATACTAAGCAAGTGGTCTTTCCAACTTAGAAGTTTACTTGAAATTTTTTAAGAATAAAATCAAAGTCAAGAAGACTTTGTTGGAGACCATTTTTCTAAGGAAATCCCATATATTGACATTATTTGCAATTTTAAATCCTAAGATATTAAAAGTTTGATGTTTTATATTAACTAATATGTTCTTGAAAAAGAAGACGGAAGATTTAAGAAGGTTAACTTTCAACCCTAGCTACTCCCTAAAATTTGTTAAAGTTCTTAATACGAACCACGCCAACCCGTGACGAAACCCAATACCAATACGTTCGGAATTCGTTGCCTAAGACACCCAAACACCTAAAGTGGAAACCGCGACCCGTTGTCTATAAGCGAGACAAGAACCTTGGTATAAAATGAAGACGCCACAATCGGGATGAAAGACCGATTGATAAGTCGGGGTGAACGCCATGGAAATTAATCCGATAAGTTCGATTTAGTTCTTGAAGAACCAAGAGAGGTGCCTCTTAAAAGTGTTTAATGTTCAAAGATGTAAATTCTTTGTTGTTCTAAACCCCAGGAGCTTTTATACTAGGGTTACAATTCGTGAAAAACAAGTCCAAAACGACGTAGCTTAGATAAGTTACGTAAAAACACGAAACAGAACATGCTGGTCGGCAGGGGATACACGGCCGTGTACTTTAGCCGTGTACTTTGGCCGTGTATGATTCTGTGCCAATTCTTGTCTCCTTACACGGCCGTGCCTTTTCGCCATGTGTCTGGCCATGTATGATTCTGTGCAATCTTGAGATTCCTACACGGCCGTACCTTGAAAATACACGCCTTCTTCATCCCGTGTCCGGTGTGACTTGTATAAAAGCAAGGGTCTTCCCATGGTTGTTCCAATCCGTTCCAACTTCATGATTGCTCCAATCCTTTCCGGCTTCATGGACAACCTTTATTAACCCGTTAAGTGCTTCCTTGAGTCATTTCGCTCGATTTCTTGTGATCGGTCCAGGCGACACTTCAAGAGGATCCACATTTCTTCTTCCGGCTTGGCTCTCATCATGGATCTCATCATTCCCCTCCTCTTGAAAATGATTTGTCCTCAAATCATTGCCTGCATCAAATGGACTCAGATCAGTAACATAAAATGTGACACTTACTGGATAGTCACCTGGTAAATTTTTCTTGTAGGCATTATCATTGATTTTCTCAAGCATCGAAAATGGACCGTCTCCTCTAGGGTACAACTTAGATCTCCTCCGCAATGGAAAAATCTCCTTGCGAAAATGCACCCAAACCCAATCTCCAGGTTGAAAAATCTTGGGTCTCCTGTCCTTGCTCACCCTTGAAGCGACCCTGGCATTTTGTTTTACAATCCTAATCTTTACCTGTGCATGTAGCTTTCTCACGAAATCTGCCTTAGAATTAGCATCAAAGCTCACAAACTTGTTAGGTGGTAATAGCAATAAATAATTAGGATTCAGTGGGTTAAAACCATACACAATCTCAAATGGTGAACATTGAGTAGTGCTATGTAAAGCCCCATTATATGCAAACTCCACAAATGGTAGGCAATCCTTCCAAGTCCTAATGTTCTTCTCTATGATTGCCCCCAACAATTGAATTAAAGTCCTGTTAACCACCTCAATTTGCCCATCAATTTGTGGGTGACAGATAGTTGAAAACATCCGTTTAGTTCCCAACCTTTCCCACAATACTCTCCAACAGTGACTCGAAATTTTTACATCCCGATCACTAACAATGCTACTAGGTATACCATGCGGACGCACTACCTTTCTAAAGAACAAATCAACAATGTGTATAGCATCATCAGTTTTATGACAAGGAATGAAATGAACCGTTTTAAAAATCCTATCCACAACCACAAAATTAGAATCTCGACCATGCCTAGGCCTAGATAATCCTAACACAAAATCTATGGAAATGTTTATCCATGGCTCACGAGGAATGACACTATACTCATATAACCAATCTAAGAGGTCATCTAAACAAGGAATGGGATGACGATACTTTACCGTAAAGTTGTTGATGGCGCGGCAGTCAACACACATTCTCCATGTCCCATCTTTCTTAGGCACCAAAATCATAGGCATTGCACATGGACTCATGCCTTCTCTCACGTACCCCTTCTCCATTAATTCATCGACCTGCCTTTGGAGTTCCTTCGGAAAGACATTTTCAAAGTCCTGTACAAGAGACACAACCACACTAGGCAAAGAGTTAGATAAGTCGTTAGTAGTCAAACATGTTTCCTTAAAAACCAGCAACAACATAGGTTGCTTCATCACTAATGCTCTCCTCACTACACTCGCTCTTGCCACATAACTCTCCTTATGCAAGGCTGCCCTCTCCTTTTCACTCACCACCAAAGTTGATCCCCCTTCAACTTGGCCTCTCACACTCTTTCCAGCCTTCCTCTCCTTTTCCTTTTGATCTTGACTTTTATATTCCTTTTTCTTCTCATTGTCTTTTGCTCTCTCACTCTCACTCTGCTTTTCACTCACCTTATGTTTTGCAAAAGACTGTTGTAGCTGCAACTGGTCCTCACACACTTGTTTGGGTGTTAATGGTTTAAGATTAAAGCTTTTCCCTTAGTAAACAAGCGTATACTTGTTAGAAAAGCCATCATGAACAACCTTCCTATCAAATTGCCATGGCCTCCCCAACAACACATGACATGCTTGCATTGGCACTACATCACATAACACCTCATCCTCATACCTACCAATGTGAAAACCAATCAAGGCTTGCTTACTCACCTTAGTCTCACCACTATCATTCAACCATTGCAATTTATATGGACTAGGGTGTCTAACAGTTTTGAGCCCCAGCCTCTCAACAATAAAATTACTCATTACATTGGTGCAACTCCCTCCATCAACGATCAAACTACAAATGTGATCTCCTAGATAACATCTAGTATGGAATATATTCTCTCTTTGCACCCCCTCTTCTTCCTTCACCTGCACATTCAAAGCTCGCTTCACTACTGCCACTAGCCTTCCCATTGCAGGCTCCTCATCATCACTAGCATCCTCTAATGGAGGCATATCATCTTCTTCACTATCCCCCTCAGTCTCATACTCACCATCATCCCGCAAAATCATCACACGCCTATTTGGACATTGACTAGCAATATGGCCTCTACCTTGGCATTTAAAACATCTAATGTCACGATTTCTAGAAGTAGAAGATTCAGGGTTACCTTGATTACCAGGAGTAGAACCCGCTTGCCTCAGCTCCCCTTTTGGTTTGGTGGGTAAAGGTTTTTCTTCTTTCTTCCATTGGTTGGTCTTCCAAGTGGATGAACCATTACCCTGTGGAAACCGTGCATTACTACTACCTCTCTTCTTGTGCTGGTTCTCAACCTTTATAGCCATGTGAACCATATCCTCCAATTCTACCTAATGCTGCAATTCAACCACATTTTGGATTTCTCTATTCAACCCCGCAAGAAACCTAGCCATTGTAGCCTCTCTATCCTCATCTACATTCGCCCTAATCATAGTGACTTCCATCTCCTTGAAATACTCATCTACACTTCGGCTTCCCTGCCTCAGACTTTGCAACTTGTTGTGCAATTCACGATAGTAATACGCAGGCACAAACCGCTTCTTCATCACTCTTTTCATCTCTTCCCAAGACTCAATAGGTGGCTCGCCACTCCTTCTCTTATTCAACATTAGTTGATCCCACCACACTATAGCATAATCCGAAAATTCAATGGCAGCAAGTTTTATCTTCTTTCTTCCACTATAGTTATGACAGTCAAATACCATCTCTACCTTCTTCTCCCACTCTAAGTACGCCTCGGGATCATTCTTCCCTTGGAAAGGAGGAATCTTCATCTTTATGCTACTCAATTGATCATCATCTCTATTCCTATCTCCTCTATCTTCCCAATCTGTAGTTCCTCTATTCCGACCACCATAACCTCTATAACTCCCAATAGAAGGCTCATAAAAATCGTCATCCGACATTTCATCTCCACCCCT
Organism: Laguncularia racemosa; assembly: GCA_037954665.1. Taxonomy (NCBI): domain Eukaryota; kingdom Viridiplantae; phylum Streptophyta; class Magnoliopsida; order Myrtales; family Combretaceae; genus Laguncularia; species Laguncularia racemosa. The sequence continues at coordinate 1,845,468 of JBBMOL010000046.1, read as the reverse complement.
CGGTACTCTCCTAGAACGACTCTCCCTCTTACGCCCTTGGAATACGTTTGTGGATTGCTCTAGTCTTTGCTCTACCGTCTCATGAATTTGTTCCATTCCCTCTTGGAACATCCTCTTCATCTCACCCCTCAACGCCTCAATTACTAACCTAGCATCAAACCTTCCCCTCCCACCTTCAGGAGAATGTTGTCTCGACATAGTCCCTGCAGAAAAGATTAGTACCAACACAAATATATATATGATTAAACCTCATGATACACTCCCTTATGTGTTTCACTCAAATGATGATATCACATAGTCACTCGTGTATTCTCACAAACAACGATGATATCAACTCGCCAATTTCCTCTTCTCAATTCTCTTGGAACTAACCCGAACTACACCAATTTCCTTCCGTAGAATTCAAAACAACTCTAGGGTTCGTAAATTTTCCTCTATTTTTCTATCCGAATTTTTTTTTTGGTTGTTGCTCTTGATCACGTTTTTCTTTTCTTTTCTTTTCTCTTCTTTTTTTTTTATCGTGATTTTTACTCTTTTTTTTTTTTTAACAATCGCCTAGTCGATATTACACTATCAAAAGACAATCAATACTATGAAATTGAATACGATAATTGATATGAACGATTGGAGTTAGGGTTTTTGATATTACCTTCCTCAACTGAACTTGATTTTTTGACAAACCTAAGCTCTGATACCAAACTGATACGAACCACGCCAACCCTTGACGAAACCCAATACCAATATGTTCGGAATTCATTGCCTAAGACACCCAAACACCTAAGTGGAAACCGCGACCCGTTGTCTATAAGCGAGACAAGAACCTTGGTATAAAATGAAGACGTCACAATCGGGATGAAAGACCGATTGATAAGTCGAGGTGAACGCCACGGAAATTAATCCGATAAGTTCGATTTAGTTCTTGAAGAACCAAGAGAGGTGCGTCTTAAAAGTGTTTAATGTTCAAAGATGTAAATTCTTTGTTGTTCTAAACCTTAGGAGCTTTTATACTAGGGTTACAATTCGTGAAAAACAAGTCCAAAACGACGTAGCTTAGATAAGTTGCATAAAAACACGAAACAGAACATGCTGGTCGACAGGGGATACACGACCGTGTATGATTCTGTGCCAATTCTTGTCTCCTTACATGGCCGTGCTTTTTAGCCGTGTGTCTGGCCGTGTATGATTCTGTGCAATCTTGAGATTCCTACACGACCGTACCTTGAAAATACACGCCCTCTTCATCCCGTGTCCGGTGTGACTTGTATAAAAGCAAGGGTCTTCCTATGGTTGTTCCAATCCGTTCCAACTTCATGATTGCTCCAATCCTTTCCGGCTTCATGGACAACCTTTATCAACCCGTTAAGTGCTTCCTTGAGTCGTTTCACTCGATTTCTTGTGATCGGTCCAGGCGGCACTTCAAGAGGATCCACATTTCTTCTTCCGGCTTGGCTCTCATCATGGATCTCATCAGTTCTATAGATGGTTTGTGCTAAATCAACATTGGCTTCAAAAAGAAGAATGATGTCGAATACAAAGAATAGCTGTAAGAGAAGCAATGATGACTTGCAGAGTTTTAGAGGTTTCCATGTTTTTTCTATAACTATTTTTTTTTCCAATGAGACAACTAAAGACTTGTAGGCATAAAATAAAGAGATAGGCTGATATTAATCCCCTTGTCTTAAGCTTCTAAAAGAGGGACTTTATCTAGAGAAGCTCCATTTAAGAGCACCTAAATGGAAGTAGAAGTAAGGTAAGAGGAGAGAATGGTGGGAAATTCAAGACTTCTAAATTTTTCTTGATAAATCCCATTTTAATTTCTTGAAAGCTTTTTCAAGGTTTACTTTTACCATCATCTAACTCTCATGTCTTTTTTTTTTTTTTTTTTCTATTAAAGTTGTGTAGTAACTCTTAAGTTAAGAGAATGTTGTCAACTATCAATCTTTTGGAAATGAACTTAGACTGGTTAGTAAATCAATCTCAATCCTTAGTCTATTAACTAAGAGTTTTGTAACAATTTTATAGGTGATGGTATAATGACTAATTGGCTTGAATTTAGCTGAGATGATTTGCACTAATTTTTTTAGGAATGAGGACTAAAATGGTTTTGTTTATTGCTTGGGGGATCTTTTGTGTTCTAAAGATTTAGGAAACAAGGCTTACAACTAAGTCCCCTACTAATGGCTATTGATCTTTATAGAACTTAGTATGTAATCCATCATTTCCTAGAGGTTTAAGGGAACTAATAGAGGAGAGAACCTTAAAGATATCCTCTACACTAAGTTGCCTACACAATAGTTCTTTTTGCTACTTTGAGAGCTTAAACTACCTCAAAGAAAGGAGGTGATTTTGTGGGGAGTTGGATTTATTTTGTGAAATGAAAAAAAATTGGAAATGTTTATTGATTAGGAGTTTTAGACCACCGTGACAAGAATAGACCAATTGTCTACACTATCTTCTAGGCCCTGATTTTATTTTTGGATCAACGAGTAAAAACCAAAGCATGATAATAAGAGGTGTTTCTTTCCCCATCTTGGGTCCATCTTGTTTTGCATTTTCATTTTCCATAACATTTCTCTATGGTTTAGGATCTATTTTAAATTGTGTCTAAGTGATTTTTCTAAGTTCACAAGGATGGCCTTTCGATGGAAAGTGAAGTTTCTTTCTACCCTGATAAGCCTCTTAAGAAATTTCTTTTTTCTTTTTCTTGAATTGAGATGCCAAAAGTGCCTTTATTCCATCTTTTGACTAAAGACTAGAGATAAGAAATAACTAAGAGAAGAAGGTTTTTATTTCTATCCTAAACATTCTTTTAAATAAGTTAAGGAAGAAGGGGTATGCTAGCTACATGGGTTGGAAGAAAAATGGCTTACTTTTTGTATTACCAAAGGGTTATGATGAAGATTTTAGGTTTAATAGGTTATGATTTGAAATGCTCTTTAAGATGGTGAATAATAACATTTGGGAAGAGACGTTTTCCATTGATAATCCCCCAAAGTTTAATTAATGTGTTTGTATTAAGCCTATGATTTGTTGCCTATTTGACCATCATGCAATTATGCAGAAGTGGGATCATTATGCAACAAATTTATATATGGTTAAATAAAAGGAGAAGTCCTTAGAAACAAATCAATCAATTTTGGTAAGTCAATGGGCACCACGAAGATACAAACTTTGGTTTCTTTGCATGATCATTAAACTAAAATAGATTGATTAGAATTGAAATCCTTAGAAGAAGTTAGTTGAATATGATAAGCCAATGGGTGCCACGTATATGAACAACTTAGGGAATTTACCACATTTCATTGGACAATGTCAAATTGATAAGAATTTGTCCCACTGGTCACCACATTGAGTAATTGGTGATAAGAAAAATGTTTAAAATTGAAAATTTGCTTAAGGAGTACTAGTGGGAATCAAGTCCAACTTATAGTGGACTAGTGACTCAATTTAGAAACAGAGGATTAAGTAACTTTGTTCAAATGATTCTTACTAGTGATAAGTCAGAAGAAGAACAAGTGTTCATGGAAGACTTCCCAATTCATCATATTACTATAGCAAGGAGCTTGTTACTCTTAGAAGAGGTCATAGTTTCTAAAATTGTTACTTTCGATTAGAAGGCCACTTATGCTTCTTACTCTATTTCAAGTGGTTCTACTTCAAAACATAGGTTTGACAAAGTATGTGGTGATTCTAAATCTTGAAAAACAAGAAGTAAGGATTAGATTTTAATAGAGAATATTCCTTTAGTCTAGTGGCAAATAAAGATATTACATAGATGGATTTGGAGTGAACATTATTATTGTTGAATGATATTGCTATTTTCCCTATTGACTAAGACCTTCTCTTTCAATACTTTGTTTTTTATCAATTTATTGCAATTGTGGTGAATAAGTTGTTTATTTTGTGTACATATCATATTAGATAGGGTAAGCATAATTTAATCTTTTTTTTTTTTTGTTGGTTCATATTCAATGAAGGAGTTGCCTATATCCTTTTATTTTATTTGCATCTTATATAGAAAACTCATAAAAATATTCATTGTATGTAAGATCTAGTGGTTGTTTTTCTAGGCTCAATGTCTTATTGCTTTACAAATCAATTTGCTCTAATGATTAGAGTGAAGGTTCAATGAAGGGAATTGTTGAAGTTGTGTAGTTGGTTTTGAAAATATCTAGAGATAATGTGGTAGTGGTGTTGATGGTAATGTATTGTATGTTTGAAATGTAAAGAAAGTAGGAGAGTAGATAATGTACAAGATGTTATGCTCAAGGATACTTTGCAAGATTTAGTAGAATCTATTAGAAACATGAGCATGAGGCTTGGTGCTTTAGAGGCACAAAGAGGAGGACCATGTGGTTACATCAAAAGGTGGTAGAGGAGTATGATGAAGGTGATGGAGATAACTTTGACATAGAGAAGAATGTTTAAAACAATCATTAGAATTGAGGAATAGAGAACATAAAGATGAAGATTCCACCTTTTAAAGTGCTTAAATTTGTAGAAACATTCTTTTATTGGAAGCATAAGGTTAAGAAAAACTTTGAATGCTATAACTAGGATGAGGAAATAAAAATTTGATTAGCAACATTGGAGTTTATGAGCTATATTATACTATGGTGGAAGAATCTTAAGGCCCAAAGGTTATGGGGATGAGAAGGTGAAGTAGAGACTTAGAAAGAATCGAGGCATCTTATGCATAAATGATTTGTTCTTGGTTATTACAAGTAGGATATGTATATAAAACCTTAAACTCTTAGGTAGGTTAGCCTAAATGCGGAGTGCTATGTCAAGGAATTCGAGATGCTCATGATTAAATATGAGGTCAAGGAGCCAAAGAAATGAACTATTGCTCTATTTGTCATAGGTTTCAAGTATGATATTTGAGGATTGTGGAGCTTCAAAAGTTCGAGACTTTAGAAGAAGGTATTTAGTCAACCATAAAAGTAGTAAGGCAGATGATTAAAAAACCTTACAAGGCCTTATTTATTTTTAAATCAAGAGACTTTGGTAAGCTCGAAAGTGGTGGAAAAAAGAGAAATGAGAAGAGTAACACAAGTAAAGGTGAAGAAAAGCAAGTAGAGAGAGAGGAAGATGTCAAAGGCAAGACTTCCATTGATTTAAAAGTTAGAAGGATTGATCAAAAGTTGTCTAGAATGTGTAGTAGTCAGCTTAAATGCTTTAAATGTCTTGGATTTGGGTATATTGCTACACAATGTGCAAACTGAAGGGTGATAGTGATGAGAGGGGATATATTAGATAATGAAGAAGATAAAGAGGAGGTGCTTAAAGATCCTAAGGAGATTCTTAAGCAATATGATTATGAAGAGGATGGCATTAAGGGTGCTAAAGGTAGTGTCATATTTCTCATAGTAAGGCAAAATTTGAATTCAAAAGTTGTGCCAAAAGCAAAGTAGAGAATAAACCTATTCCATATTAAGTGTTTGATTAAAGGGCACAAATCATAGTTATTATTGATAGGGGAAGTTGTAGTAATGGGGTTACTGCTTTCCTGTTAGGAAGATTGAAATTACTTGCTCTTGGTCATTCGAAACCTTATAAGCTTTATTAGATTAGCAACAAAGGAGTTGTACATGTGTAGATATTTCATTTTTACTCTTTTCACTTTTATTTTAGGCTAAAGGGTTACGAACTTAAATATTGCGATTTAAAAAAAATTACGTAAATATTGTATTTGAAATAATTATTTCTAAAATAGGTTTTGAAGATGCAGACGATGTTTGCAACTTTAAGGATAAAAAAAATTTCAAATTGAAGGTGTAGACTCGGTTTGTGCCTTAGTATAGGTTTTACTTTTTTTTTTTTCCCCTTATGTATCTGCAAACCTATAAAAGTTGTTTATGGCAAACCTATAAAATTATTATCAAAGTATTACTGCAAACCTATAAAAGTGATGCAGTAAATTTATACAGTATCATAACATGTGATTTATAATATGCAAGAAAACATTTGCACTAACAATTTGTAATATCGATACGAATCTTCAGTTCATATGTTCATATTTCTATCTTTCAATTTCTTCTACAAATTTCACTCTCTCATTACTTGTAATTTTTTTTTTTTGTAATTTCTATTTCACATAGGTTTTACTTTGTTGAAATATGTGTATGGAAATATCTTCATCAAGATCTTGATATGCTTTCTTAAGAAAAAAATTTATTTTTGTTACTATTATACTACTTCGAATAAATGAAAAAAAAATACATGTAATTATATATACTCCACAATTTTTATTGAAATAGTAGTTATTGTTAATTAACTATTAATTAGTTGTTAATACATAATTAATTAACATTAGTAAATGAATTATGTTTATATGTTATTATAATGTATTTTTATAAACGTAGTTGTTAAATTAAGTTATTATTAATTAACTGTTAATTAGTAGTGATTAGTTGTCCATATGTAAGTAAATAATTTGTTAAAAATTTTGTGTTGATTGCAAATGCAAAATATATGGTGGTTTTGTACAATTAGATATAAAATGAAGTATTTATTAATTATCCATTAATTAAAGATAGTTAGTCGTTAATATATTGCTAATTAATTGTTATAAAATTAATTAGTGAAAAAATTTATGTTAGTTGCAAATGTAAAATATTTGTATGGTTTTGTAGAATTAGTTATAAAATTAAGTAGTTATTAATTATCCGTTAATTAAAGGTGATTAGTCGTTAATATATCGTTAATTAATTATTATAAAATTAATTAGTAAAAAAATTTGTATTTGTTGCAAATGTAAAATATTTGTATGGTTTTGTAGAATTGGTTATAAAAGTAAGTAATTATTAATTATCAATTAATTAAAGATATTAGTTATTAATATGTCGTTAATTAATTGTTATAAAATTAATCAGTGAAAAATTTTGTATTTATTGCAAATATAAAATATTTTTATGGTTTTGTGTAATTAGTTATAAAAGTAAGTAGTTATTAATTATCCATTAATTAAAGATGATTAGTTATTATGTCATTAATTAATTGTTATAAAATTAATTAGTAAAAATTTTTGTATTTGTTGCAAATGTAAAATATTTGTATGGTTTTGTAAAATTAGTTATAAAATTAAGTAGTTATTAATTATCCATTAATTAAGGGTGATTAGTCGTTAATTAATGATTATAAAATTAATTAGAGAAAAATTTTGTATTTGTTGCAAATGTAAAATATTTGTATGTTTTGTAGAATTAGTTATAAAATTAAGTAGTTATTAATTATCAATTAATTAAAGGTACTTAATTGTTAATATATCGTTAATTAATTGTTATAAAATTAATTAGTGAAAAATTTCGTATTTGTTGCAAATGTAAAATATTCATATGGTTTTATAGAATCAATTATAAAATTAAGAAATTATTAATTATCCCTTAATTAAAGGTGATTAGTAGTAAATATGTTGTTAATTAATTATTATAAAATTAATTAGTGAAAAATTTTGTATTTGTTGTAAATATAAAATATTTGTATAGTTTAGTAGAATCAGTTATAAAATTTAGTTATTAATTATCCTTCAATTAAAGGTGATTAGTCGTTAATATATCCTTAATTAATTGTTGTAAAATTAATTACTAAAAAAGTTGGTATTGATTGTACATATGATATCTTTGTGTGTTACTATAAAAGTAGGTGTAAACTTTAGTTATCTTAATTAATTATTAATTAGACGGTAACTAATTGCTAATTAGTCATAAATTAATATATTGATAGTAACATATACCAAATTTTTTAATATATATTCTATTTTGCATAATAGATGGAGCCTGAACCTTTCGATTCTTCAATCTTGACGTAGTAGGAGAGACATTGATCACAGGCTGTTTAGGACGGAGAGATAAATGACCTTTCACTTATCAATTAGTTTATATTGCATTAGAAATAGTAAAACATTTCACGTGTTGTTGGCATAGGATCAAGCAACCCTTACTGTTTGACAGCATGAGTTGTCACTCCGTCACGACGAGCATGCCACCCCCTCGATGCTCGAATGGAGCCATACTTGCCTTTGGCTAGATTTGAAGGTGCAAGCTACCTGCTGTAGATACCCTTGGATTAGTACATGATAATAGCATTGGTGGAGCAATGGTGGCTAGAGACGCACACATTCCACATGCCAATGGGGGAGTTTACAATTACCATGTAGGATGTGGAGATCCAATTAGGACTCCCCATAGATGGTCAGGCAATTACAGGGAGTAGTTGCCTAGATTAGGGAGCGATATGTGAAGAACTATTAGGGGCGAGGTTGGGGCTTAGTGGTAGGGGAGGCTGCATTAGTATGAAATAGTTTTGTGATATGTTCTGGATGATCCCATTGAACACCGATGCTGAGAAAATCAATTGAGTTACTCATGCATACGTACTACAACTATTGGGGGGATTTATCTTTGCCAATAAATCTAGCACCCTCGTCCACAGGATGTGGTTACCTTTGTTGGAGCATTTCAACATTGTTGTAATGTATAATTGGGGGTCGACATGTTTGGTGTGGTTGTATCACCAACTTTGTGTCGTGTCATTACTGTTGGCATACGAGATTGGAGGGGCTGCCATTTCGCTATAGGTGTGGGCCTGAGATAGATTTCCCCACATTGCACCTGTTAATTGACACAGACTATTTATAGAAGCTGGATGTCGACTGGTGGCACATTAGAACATGCAGAGGGACACGTAGTACCACCCCACCCACATTATCGGTGCATATCGGGATGCATTGGACAAGCAAAACATGTCACAGGTACTTCAGTAAACTAATTTTTTTTCCTTGCGATTAATCATATTGATCATTTGAAGTTGATAGAATTTCCTATTTTCAGGTTGAATGGGAGTCGTACAATTGGAATTTAATTAATTTCCTGCCTAATTTCAACAAAACTATCATGCACATTTAGATAGCTCGGATGCCACTGATTTGTTTCCACATTGTTGAGTGGCATTTTCCAGAATGAGTGGCCAAGCAATTTGGTAGGTTCCAATATATCTCACAGCTAGTGAATATGCAGTCGGACTTCCATGAAATTGACTTGTGGGGCTAAATTGATGTTGATTGGACGATCTAGCATGTGGTGTATTTAAACATGTGGGAACAATGGATTGGCCGAGTTGTTCATATGGATGCCCCTCATAGTGTGCATGACAGTTACCTACAATGGTATGGATTGATCAGCAGGTGATACATTGGATGCACGAGAGCTGTTTTTGGATTTCTGGTAAATACGATTTACATCAATACTCCATAATGTCAAAATAATTGCATGATTGTGGAAAATTTAATTTACATTTTGTTCATACTTGTAAGGTGAAATGTTGCGACAAATCTGCATATCGTCGGATGTAGAGATGACTGCGAAAATAACTGCTTAAGGTCTTGAGTTCATGCTTCAACACGAGGGTTAACATTGTACTCGTAACCATAACAGTAGAATACTTAAGAGGAGGTAGAACCAATTCCTATGTAGCAATGAACAGGGGGATGATGATGACCTTAGAACCAAGGTGAGACATAGGAAAATTTAATATAGGACCAATGGATGCCTATTGATTCCGATGCGATGTATGCTAGCTCAGAGCCAATTTTCAGCTAATATGTGACACCATATCAGCATTCTATAAGTGGTCTTGCTCCAACGCTATTGGCTCCATGAAAGAAATGCTCTGGAGAACAACTTATGTATTGGGGTGAATCATCAAGTCAGCTTATAGAGTGGAGTCCCATGCCTCGATGATCATTCGATAATACTCCCCAGCAGCATCTAACACAGGAGTCTGAAGCTCCACCAACTCTACATTTAAGGCCAACTAATGCCTTCGCTCGACTAACTAGACAATTCACTAGGGGAAGGAGATAGGAGGGGATAGGGATAAGAACCGCCAATTTTTATTCATTTCATATGTACATGATCGATTGAAATGATTAAGTTAATGTATTTTCACATGCAATATGTGCATATACCAACTAACAACTTTTTGTTTTTTCAAAACAAATTAACAAATGTCTAAAGAAATTAACATTTGATATAACTTGTCAATAATTTACAAAATTGCAAATATATATACAGAATATCGATCATCCTCCTTTTGTTGTGCCAAAACAAACTGCATGAAGTGGTCGAGGATTCACTTAACCTGTAAAAGGAAAAAAGATAATGTTAGCTTCACAACTGCAATGTCTACCGTGATAAAATATGTATTGGTATCCATCAGTTACCATTATTGCATCGATGTGGGTATGCTCTTCTATTACGTCCCCCCCCCCCCCCCCCGGCTTCGCAAAGTCCACGTGTGATTTGATCTAGACACTCCCTAATGTCCATCTCCATATGGTATCTTTTTTGCCTTGGCTTTCCCTTCTTCCATGCGAGGTCTCCCCTTAGGCAGAGTGACGGGAAATGTACTGGCTCCCAATCTAACTTGTCCCCTATAGGCATAAAGTGTATGCTATATGTTTACTCCTGATGTGTCAATCTATACCAATCAAGTATAGAGTGCGTTATATTAAGCCTAAGTGAGGCAACTACTGCATATGCGTAGGAGCATAGAATTCTATATATTTGCCGCTTCTAACAATGGCATGTGCTACGGGCAAAGTCAATGATGTGCATTCAACCCCTTCCCCTTAACCCGCTAGCGACGCAATGAATACCGGTGAGGACTTTCAAAACACTATCATGCTTGCTATAGTCGATGACCCTGTGATTGCTAGCTAGTGAACTCCATCGGTCAATTTTTTGAGCTATATGTTTGGTGAAAATTATACCCTTCTCCATATTCTTCAATGCCTTCATATGCTTTTGGACGAAGTACCCCACACAGTTGTAGAACATCTTCTTCACCAAAGCAGTCACTGGTAACCCTTAAGCCCCCTTCAATACGGAATTGTAGCTTTCAATAACGTTGGAAGTCATATATCGAAACCGATAGCAATCATCATAAGCTAGCGTCTACATATCCAAAGGCATGTCTTTAAACCAATCTAATGCATCTAACTTAATAATCCTCACCTGCTCCACCACATAATCCAACTTGCGAGATTGTGCTTGGAACCTAGCGTATGTAACCAACCTCTTGCACTAGGTGTTTTTATGTGCCGAGTTGAAATTGCTCGTAATGTGTCCAAGATAGAACCGCCACATCGCAAATGGAGGCCGCCATCCATTTGCTTCTTCTCGAACTGTTGATATGATGCTTGTGTGTTTATCTGATATGAGGAAAATGGTTTCACGACCTTCATGGTTGTCGACAACCTATTCCTTCAGTTTTTTCAAAAACCAGCCACATGTTTCAGCTGTTTCCTGATCAACCAGAGTGAATGCTAATGGAAGTATATAGTTGTTGCCATCAACGCCAGAAGCAACTAGCAACTTGTGAGTGTACTTCCAATACAAAAAGTGGCATCAATGGTAACAACTGGTTTAAGGAATTTCTATGCTACAATGTATAGCCCAAACGCCCAGAATACTCACTTCAAAGTAAACACATCGGGGATACTCGATTTGCTATATCCCTAATCTATTTTTGTGTTCTAGGATTTGTATTTTCTATAGCATTGGGAAGTTTAAGCAGACCATCATAAAACTTCTTCTAGTTCTCGTACACGTACTCGATAGCCCATTTATTTCCCTCTTAAATTCATCTCCTACTGATCCTATAGCCAAACTCCTGTTCGACAACAGAAGTCAGCTCAGCTACCTTCATATCAAGATTATCCCTAAGAAGATTTACAAATCGGCTAACAAAGAGATTGCAATCTAACTGTGGGTGATCCTGATTAATCAACGGCTTATTGCATGTGTGTGGACCTTCAAATCTCGTCACTATGAACATGCCCTCAAACTTTTTCTTTTAGGCTCTAAGACTCCATTTATAACCGTCGTCCCTTCTCAAACAATAAACAAACCATAGTAATGGACTAGACTTTACAACAATGAAGTTGCAATGGTTCTTCACATGGTAAGACTTCACTACTTGAATGATATCTACTTTTGTTCTGAATCTCATACCTTTGTAAAAATCGCCACTATTGCTTGAACCACTACAAATATTAATTTGCTCTTACTCGAAATAAACATAACCACTATCACCCCCTAAATTGTAGTATGGAATAGGATATCTAACCGCCATGGTTGGTGGTTTAATCTGCTTTGATCGATATATTGGCTGTTTCGAGTAGGTATGTACGATTGGAGAGTCTTCTTTAGGCACTTTGTCTCCCTCATTCTCAAATTTCCTCACTTTTCTCATCGGAACTCTCTTCGTTATCACTACTCTTCTCCTCAACACCCATTCCACCATCAGTGTCAGTTCCAACCTCCACTCCTACACGAACCATACATGGATCCCATATGCCTAGTCGTTGTAATACTAGAGTAACTATTCTATCTATTTCATCCTCATCATTCACTTCCATCGGAGTTAGAATGGAGGCTTGAAATGTCGATGACACCGACTGCGGTTTTATAATGTCATGTGACGAATGTGGTTGATTGTTTGTATCGAATGTCTGCCTTACTAAGGGGCCCCCCAAATTGTCAAAAATTCTGATATACAATTGTTGTATGCCATGATCTTCATATGATTCAATCATTTCAATAAAAATTTTAACAACTTCATCGTCTTTGATTGCCATCAATGCATAACATGTATTGCTCCTATGGAATATAGTGTACTTGTGGATTATCTCAACCCCTACTTCAATTGGATTGACTCCGATACTACGACATATTTTGTATAAGAATTCATTGTAGTTAATATTTTTCTTCATTTTCAACTTTTTTACCGGATCCTTGTCATATTTCGGCCCTTAGTTACTAGCCACAATATTTTCAAATGCATAAATCATCAAATTTTTAAACGAATTTTTCCATTTTTCTAAACGAATTTTTCAAAAATTTATTAGATGTTATTTTTTTAATAACATAATTGCTGCTAAAAATTTCAATCATTTCCATATTATTTTATAACATTGTGAAATTTATTTCACATTTCAGATATTACAAATTTTCATTACAATATTTTTTTTATATTTTCAATAACATTCTTAATATTTGCACACAATTTTTTTTTTTGTGTCATTTCTAATTTTAATTTTAATTTTTCTCCCATTATTTCCAAGCAATTTTTTCTAAATATTTGTCTGAAATTATTTTTTAATAATATTTTTTCTGCTTAATATTTCAATAATTTATGTATTATTTTATAATGCTATAAGAATTATTCCACATTCTAAATATTTCACATTCATCATAACAACAAATCCCCATTTTAATACAAATTAATATTACATGTTACGTATTGTAACATGCATATAAATCATATCTAACACACTAAAAACTAACAATAACCAGTAACATTTTCTATAAAATATACAATTGCAGTAATATTTTCCTAAAATCTTACATCAAACATAGATGAAAAAAAAGCTTCAACTTTTTTTTTTTTTATAAAAAAAAAACACTACAGTTGGTTATTTGTTGAGAAAACGCTTAGATCTGGGTAAATTATTTCAAATCCTTTCATTCCTATGTAGAATCACTTTTTCTTTTTCTTCTTTCTGCATGCAAATTGGAAAAAAAAAAAAGATCTGATATGAGTGTTGTTGTGGAAAATTTTACTTTGTTACTATTTATATTTTTTATTTCGTGTATTGTTATCACATAATTTTTCTTTTTGATCTATGGCTAGTGTAAAAAGAATAAAAAATTCGACAGTGGGATTGAAGCGAGGTTTGCAAACCTTATAGTACAAGTTATACGCCTTTAGTTTAATAATTTTTATCCTTAAAGTCGCAAATGTCATCCACTTTTTCGAAACCTATTTTAGGAATAATTATTACGGATACAATATTTACGTTTTTTTTTAAATTGCTATATTTAAGTATGTTAACCTTAGACCAAGTTTACAAATGAAAAAAGAAAGAAAGAAAGAGAAAATATTGAAAAAATACAAAAAAAAGGAAAAAAATTGAAAACAAAACAAAAAATAAAAATAGTAATAATAATAAAAAAATATATATATATAAAAGAAAGTATAAAAATACCCAAAAAAGAAGAAGCCTGAAAATAAATAAATAAATAAATTGGAAAATAACAATGCTGATAGGTTGAATAAATTTCAATACTAATGAAAGCTGAGGGAAATAAAGTAGATGAGTTTTGTGCAGTTTATGAGGTCATGGGTTCGAGTTGATTGCAGCATAAGAAATCTTCCTTTCTTTTTTTCTTTTTTAGCATAGCGATACGTGACACTTAATCATTAGCAAATAAATCACATGCGTTGCACATGATGATGAGATCCATGATGAGAGTCGAGTCGGAAGAAGGAATGTGGATCCTCTTGAAGTGCCGCCTGGACCGATCACAAGAAGTCGAGCGAAACGACTCCAGGAAGCACTTAACGGGTTGATAAAGGATGTCGATGAAGCCAGAAATGATTGGAGCAATTATGAAGTTGGAACGGATTGGAACAACCATGGGAAGACCCTTACTCTTGTATAAGTTCTACCGGATACGGGTGAAGAGGGCGTGTATTTACAAGGCACAGCTGTGTAGGAATCTCAAAGTTACACAGGATCATACACGGTCATATACACGGCCAAAGGCACGGCCGTGTATGGAGTTAAGCAAATCCATAGAAAGATACACGACCAGAAGTACACGGTCGTGTATATTGCTAGAATTTGCACAGAAAAGTACACGGCCAAAGTACATGATCGTGTACACGGCCGTGTATCTCCTTGACGCCGGCCTTTTATGTTGTTTTTTTATTTTACACACTTATTGAAGTGACATCGTTTTGGACTTGTATTTTTACGAATTGTAACCCTAGTATAAAGCTCCTAGGGTTTAGAATAGAGATAGAACATACATCTTAGAACATTAAACATCTTTGAGAGGCTCCTCTCTTGGTTCTTCAAGAACTAATTTGAACTTATCGGATTGATTTCCGTGGCATTCATCCCGACTTATCAATCGGTCTTTCATCCCGATTGTGGCGTCTTCACATTATACTAAGGTTCTTGTCTCGCTTATAGACAACGGGTCGCGGTTTCCACTTTAGGTGTTTGGGCGTCTTAGGTAACGAATTTCCGAACGTATTGGTATTGGGTTTTGTCACGAGTTGGCGTGGTTCGTATCAGTTTGGTATCAGAGCTTAGGTTTGTCAAAACATCAGTTCGGTTTGAGGAAGGTAATATCAAAACCCTAACTCCAATCGTTCATATCCATTGTTAGCATTCAATTTCGTAATATTAATTGTCTTTTGATAGTGTAGTATCTACTAGTCGATTGTTAAAAAAAAAAAAGAAGAGAAAAGAAAAGAAAGACAAGAGAAACGTGATCAAAAGCAAAAACAGAGACAAAAAAAAAATTCGGATAGAAAAATAGAGGAAAAATTTACGAACCCTAGAGTTGTTTTGAATTCTACGGAAGGGAATTGGTGTAGTTCGGGTTAGTTCCAAGAGAATTGAGAAGAGGAATTGGCGAGTTGATATCATCATTTTTTGTGAGAATACACGAGTGACTGTGTGATATCATCATTTGAGCGAAACACGTAAGGGAGTGTATCGTGAGGTTTAATTTTATATATATTTATGTTAGTACTAATCTTTTCTGCAGGAACAATGTCGAGGCAACATTCTCCTGAAGGTGAGAGGGGAAGGTTTGATGCTAGGTTAGTAATTGAGGCGTTGAGGGGTGAAATGAAGAGGATGTTCCAGGAGGGAATGGAACAAATTCATGAGACGGTAGAGCAAAGATTAGAGCAATCCACAAATGTATTCCAAGGGCGTAAGAAGGAGAGTCGTTCTAGGAGAGTACCGAGGGGTGGAGATGAAATGTCGAGTGATGACTTTGATGAGCCTTCTGTCGGGAGTTATAGAGGATATAGTGGTCGGAATAGAGGAACTAGGGATTGGGAAGATAAAGGAGATAGGAATAGAGAGGATGATCAATTGAGTAGCATAAAGATGGAGATTCCTCCTTTCCAAGGGAAGAATGATCCCGAGGCGTACTTAGAATGGGAGAAAAAGGTGGAGATGGTGTTTGATTGTCACAACTATAGTGGGAGAAAGAAAGTAAAACTTGCTACCATTGAGTTTTCAGATTATGCTATAGTGTGGTAGGATCAATTAATGTTGAATAGAAGAAGGAATGGCGAGCCACCTATTGAGTCTTGGGAAGAGATGAAAAGAGTGATGAAGAAGCGGTTTGTGCTTGCGTATTACTATCGTAAATTGCACAACAAGTTGCAAACTCTGAGGCAGGGAAGCCGAAGTGTAGATGAGTATTTTAAGGAGATGGAAGTCACTATGATTAGGGCGAATGTAGAGGAGGATAGAGAGGCTACAATAGCCAGGTTTCTTGCTGGGTTGAATAAAGAAATCCAAAATGTGGTTGAATTGCAGCATTATGTAGAATTGGAGGATATGGTTCACATGGCTATAAAGGTTGAGAACCAGCACAAGAGGAAAGGTAGTAGTAATGCACGGTTTCCACAGGGTAATGGTTCATCCACTTGGAAGACCAACCAATGGAAGAAAGAAGAAAAGCCTTTACCCACCAAACCAAAAGGGGAGCTGAGGTAAGCGGGTTCTACTCCTGGTAACCAAGGTAACCCTGATTCTTCTACTTCTAGAAATCGTGACATTAGACGTTTTAAATGCCAATGTAGAGGCCATATTGCTAGTCAATGTCCAAATAGGCGTGTGATGATTTTGCGTGATGATGGTGAGTATGAGACTGAGGGGGATAGTGAAGAAGATGATATGCCTCCATTAGAGGATGCTAGTGATGATGAGGAGCCTGCAATGGGAAGGCTAGTGGCAGTAGTGAAGCGAGCTTTGAATGTGCAGGTGAAGGAAGAAGAGGAGGTGCAAAGAGAGAATATATTTCATACTAGATGTTATCTAGGAGATCATATTTGCAGCTTGATCATTGATGGAGGAAGTTGCACCAATGTAGTGAGTAATTTTATTGTTGAGAGGCTAGGGCTCAAAACTGTTAGACACCCTAGTCCATATAAATTGCAGTGGTTGAATGATAGTGGAGAGACTAAGGTGAGTAAGCAAGCATTGATTGGTTTCCGCATTGGTAGGTATGAGGATGAGGTATTATGTGATGTAGTGCCAATGCAAGCATGTCATGTGTTGTTGGGGAGGCCGTGGCAATTTGATAGGAAGGTTGTTCATGATGGCTTTTCTAACAAGTATACGCTTGTTTACCAAGGGAAAAGCTTTAATCTTAAACTGTTAACACCCAAACAAGTGTGTGAGGACCAGTTGCATCTACAACAGTCTTTTGCAAAACATAAGGTAAGTGAAAAGCAGAGTGAGAGTGAGAGAGCAAAAGACAATGAGAAGAAAAAGGAATATAAAAGTCAAGATCAAAAGGAAAAGGAGAGGAAGGTTGGAAAGAGTGTGAGAGACCAAGTTGAAGGGGGATCAACTTTAGTGGTGAGTGAAAAGGAAAGGGCAGCCTTGCAAAAGGAGAGTTGTGTGGCGAGAGCGAGTGTAGTGAGGAGAGCGTTAGTGATGAAGCAACCTATGTTGTTGCTGGTTTTTAAGGAAACATGTTTGAGTACTAACGAACTATCTAATTCTTTGCCTAGAGTGGTTGTGTCTCTTGTGCAGGACTTTGAAGATGTCTTCCCTGAGGAGATTCCAAAGGGATTACCACCTATTTGTGGTATTAAGCACCGGATTGACCTTGTACCCGGAGCATCGATTCCAAACAAGTCAGCTTATAGGAGTAATCCGGAGGAGACAAAGGAACTCCAAAGGCAGGTCAATGAATTAATGGAGAAGGGGTACGTGAGAGAAAGCATGAATCCATGTGCAGTGCCTGTGATTTTGGTGCCTAAGAAGGATGAGACATGGAGAATGTGTGTTGACTGCCGCGCCATCAACAACATCACGGTAAAGTATCGTCATCCCATTCCTCGCTTAGATGATATGTTAGACGAGTTACATGGGTCTAGTGTCTTTTCCAAAATTGATCTGAAAAGTGGATATCACCAAATTAGAATGAAAAAAGGTGATGAATGGAAAACTGCATTCAAAACAAAATATGGATTGTATGAGTGGTTAGTAATGCCTTTCGGTTTAACTAATGAACCTAGTACTTTTATGAGACTTATGAACCATGTTTTGAGGACTTTTATTGGAAAATTTGTGGTTGTTTATTTTGATGATATCCTCATTTACAGCAAGAGTTTGGAAGATCATATATCTCACTTGAGGGATGCTTTAGAAGTTCTTCGAAAGGAACAATTATATGCTAACCTCAAGAAGTGCACTTTTTGCATAGACAAACTTGTGTTTCTTGGTTTTGTTGTTAGTGCACAAGGAATACAGGTTGATGAAGAAAAGGTTCGTGCGATCCAAGAATGGCCTAGTCTAACCAATGTAAGTAATGTGCGGAGCTTCCATGGACTAGCGAGCTTTTACAGGAGATTTGTGAAGGATTTCAGTACCATTGCAGCACCACTTACTGAGGTAATTAAGAAGAACGTGGGGTTCAAATGGGGAGAGCAACAAGAGAAGGCCTTTCAGACGCTTAAAAATAGGCTGACTCAGGCGCCATTACTTGCTTTACCTAACTTTGCTAAAACGTTTGAAATTGAGTGTGATGCTTCAGGATTAGGTATTGGAGCAGTGCTTATGCAGGAGCAAAGACCGATTGCATTCTTTAGCGAGAAGCTAAGTGGGGCAACCTTGAACTACCCTACTTACGACAAGGAGTTATATGCATTGGTTGGAGCCCTGGAGATGTGGCAACACTACCTGTGGCCAAAAGAGTTCGTGATCCACACAGATCATAAATCTTTGAAGTACTTGAAGGGGCAACATAAGTTGAACAAGAGGCATGCTCGTTGGGTGGAGTTCATCGAAACATTTCCATATGTCATCCACTATAAGCAAGGTAAAGAGAATGTCGTTGCTGATGCACTTTCTAGAAGGTATACTCTTATCTCTACTCTTAGTTCTAGACTTCTTGGTTTTGAGCACATTAAGGAGTTATATGCTGCTAATCGAGATTTTTGTGAGGAGTATGTGCAATGTGAGAAGAGTGGGCATGGAAAATTTTATAAACATGAAGGATTCTTGTTTAGGGAGAGTAAACTATGTATTCCACTTTGTTCTTTAAGAGAATTACTTGTGAGGGAGTCTCATGGAGGAGGTTTAATGGGACACTTTGGAGTAGCTAAAACCTTAGGGGTATTGCAGGAACACTTCTATTGGCCTCACATGAAAAGAGATGTTGAGAGGATGTGTGAGCGATGTGTCACGTGTAAGCAAGCGAAATCTAGAGTCCAACCTCAAGGGCTTTACATCCCACTTCCCATTCCTCATAAGCCTTGGGTAGATATTTCTATGGATTTTGTGTTACGATTACCCAGGTCTAAATATGGTCGGGATTCTATTTTTGTAGTTGTTGATAGATTCTCTAAAATGGCACATTTTATTCCTTGTCACAAAATGGATGATGCTTGTAATATTGCTAATTTATTCTTTAGGGAAGTTGTGAGATTGCATGGTATGCCTAGAACAATTGTATTGGATAGAGATGCTAAGTTCTTGATCTACTTTTGGAAGACCTTGTGGGCTAAGTTAGGAACTAAGTTATTGTTTTCTACTACTTGTCATCCACAGACTGACGGTCAAACTGAGGTAGTGAATCGAACTTTATCTACTTTGTTGAGGGCTGTAATTAAAAAGAATATTAAAAGTTGGGAGGATTGTTTGCCGCATGTTGAATTTGCCTATAACCGTACAGTGCATTCTGCTACTAAATTTACTCCTTTTGAAATTGTGTATGGTTTTAATCCACTAACTCCTTTGGATTTATCACCTTTGCCTATTTCTGAGTATGTTAATCTAGATGGCAAGAAGAAAGCCGAATTTGTTAAACAGATCCATGAGAAGGCAAGGTTGAACATTGAGCGACAAATAGAGCAGTATGTGAAACAAGCCAACAAGGGTCGTCGACAAGCTGTCTTTGAACCTGGAGATTGGGTTTGGGTTCACATGCACAAAGAGCAGTTTCACGTGCAACGTCGATCTAAACTACTTCCTAGAGGCGATGGACCATTTTAAGTTCTTGAACGCATTAACGATAATGCATACAAGATAGATTTGCCTGGTGAGTATCAAGTAAGTGCCACATTTAATGTTACTGATCTGAGTCCTTTTGATGTAGGTGATGATTTGAGGACAAATCCTTTTCAAGAGGAGGGGAATGATGAGATCCATGATGAGAGTCGAGTCGGAAGAAGGAATGTGGATCCTCTTGAAGTGCCGCCTGGACCGATCACAAGAAGTCGAGCGAAACGACTCCAGGAAGCACTTAACGGGTTGATAAAGGATGTCCATGAACCTAGAAAGGATTGGAGCAATTATGAAGTTGGAACGGATTAGAACAACCATGGGAAGACCCTTACTCTTGTACAAGTTCTACCGGATACGGGGTGAAGAGGGCGTGTATTTACAAGGTATGACCGTGTAGGAATCTCAAAGTTACATAGAATCATACACGGTCATATACACGGCCAAAGGCACGGCCGTGTATGGAGTCAAGCAAATCTATAGAAAGATACACGACCAGAAGTACACGGTCGTGTATATTGCCAAAATTTGCACAGAAAAGTACACGGCCAAAGTACACGGTCGTGTATACGGCCGTGTATCTTCCCGACGCCGGCCTTTTATGTTGTTTTGTTATTTTACGCACTTATTGAAGTGATGTCGTTTTGGACTTGTATTTTTACGAATTGTAACCCTAGTATGAAGCTCCTAGGGTTTAGAATAGAGATAGAACATACATCTTAGAACATTAAACATCTTTGAGAGGCTCCTCTCTTGGTTCTTTAAGAACTAATTTGAACTTATCGGATTGATTTCCATGGCGTTCATCCCGACTTATCAATTGGTCTTTCATCTCGATTGTAGCGTCTTCACATTATACCAAGGTTCTTGTCTCGCTTATAGACAACGGGTTGCGGTTTCCACTTTAGGTGTTTGGGCATCTTAGGTAACGAATTTTCGAACGTATTGGTATTGGGTTTCGTCACGGGTTGGCGTGGTTCGTATCACATGATTGTCCTTAACCTTTGTTCAAACACAACAACACAGAACAAGAGAGAGTGAGAGGAGAAAGGATGCGTATCTAACTAATGAGATTTGTTTGTCATCAGATCTTTATGGATTTTAATCCATAATGATTAAAGTTAACAAAAAAAAAAAGATTATCAATAATGATATTATGGGATTAAAACCTATTAGATTACGTGATTGATGGGAATCAAACCCAAAATGATTAAAGGTAGATTTGGTTAATCTATGGAGTTGGTTAGCATTATTATAAGTAACGATGTCTAAAAAATATGAAGGAACCCTAGAACCAACATAGAAATCCCTATGGAACTAATCTAAAATCATACGTTTAAAAACCATAGGTGATCGAAAATTTGCAACCACCACTCCAATCCATCACCTTCCTTCAACCCGCAACCACAAAACCAACAACTACCATCATTTTTCAATCAGATTACAAATCACCATCAACCACTCCATTTACAAACCAAGAAAAATCGCGATCCCCATAGCCACCATCTCCATCTCCTTCAACCCCTAGCTATCACTGTTGCCTCCAACATACCTAGTAACCCAACGCCACTACAACTTGGAGAACAACCCACGACAACCACCATTAGCTATCACCGTTGATTGCCATTACCATTAATGAGCCTAAACTCACCAACCATTAGTAACCACCATTGAACCAAGGTCATACCTAAGTCTGTTGACCTATGACTTATTGGCCCAAACCCAATAAGACCCATGTTCACTTGCACCATGAGTTCCTACTTATCCTTGTAAAGGTAGGGTTTTTGTTTGCTTTATTTTATTTTATCATTCTATTTAATAGGGACATAGATAATGGGAAAAAAGTAAATATTTTTAGAATTATCAGTATCAATTTTCTAAGTTCTTTATGCAGGTTTTATATTTTAGATATTATGTTTTGTTTTATATGTCTATGTTTTCATATGCATGTGAATGTTGATAAAGTTGTGTATTTTATTAGGGTCTTTGAAAGTTAAATTGTTGTTGTTGACAGCATGACAAAGTATCATAGCATGGCAAGACATATTCTACTAACTAATTGGGATTGCAAGAATCTTGGCTTTCTAGCATGATTTGATAATGTTATTAACGTATTTTGTCTACAGAATATAAGTAGTTGATAATGATAGGTGTTTGCAGAATGTGACACATTAATTTTTATTAATGATGCTATTAACGAATTTGTATTTGTAGGAGATTTGGTTTATTAACATTATTTGAATTGGTTAATATATACCGTCTAAGGTATTATTAACAAGTTGCATTCATAGGAAATTTAATGTTGTTCAAGATATTGCTAACGAAACATGTATGCAGATGATAATATTACTAAATTGTGTTTGCATGTTATTTGATTTATTATTATTGTCGGCATTGCACCTATGCATCAAATCGTTTTACAAAACCTGCATTTTTTTTTTTTTTTAAGAATTAGGTCCTTTTGTTAATTTTGCATATTTTGATTAAAATTGCATCCTTTTCAAAATTTTGTGATAGTAGGTTTTCTTGCAAAAATTCATTTTGTCACGTAGTTTAATATGCCAAATCCAATTTCAATTATATAATGCTAATTGAGGATACAATTGAACAATTGTTCAACAAAATGGCGTGATTCCTAATTGGCACATGAACCCTAATTTCATGTAACAAGAACAAAATAAAACTCCAAATTCTTACTAGATATGACACACTAGTAGAATTAGGAACAACTTGCAATTGTTGATGCAACAAACAAAAATTTAAGTTTCACTCGCTACAATCCTTAATTTTAGAATTGATAAGAGTGTTTATGGAATAGAAGAAAGCCCTCTTTCCATGTGAACAAGCAACAAAATATATCTCCAAAAAAAGTGTCTTTTTGTTCTCCTTCTACAAGTATTTATACTAATCTTAAATATGGAAAAATAACATAAGGAAAATAGTGACACATGCCCGGTCCTTTGACACCCCATCTCGGTCAACAATATACAACACAAGGCCGGTTTCCTTGATTCATTTTGGTTCACCATGGACTGTGAATCATCTACAAACCAAGTGCTAGTGTGTTTGATTGTCTTCCTGTAATACCAACAAATGTACCTGATTAAATATAAAACAATCATATAAAGTAAATGAAGACACTATATGAATGTCTTCGGGTTCCATTTGATCAAAGAGGACTCTCTATTGTTAGGCTTTGCAGTCCTTTAGCTCTGACTCGGGTAATGGGTCTTGTTGTTGTATTGGTTTGATTTTCATAATCTCCTCGGGCCTATGGAAGATTTGCCTTCAAATCTAATGGGTCCTCTGTTTTAGATGAGAATTTCTGAAAGTCACATGGATTGAAAACCTTAGTTTGCATATGCTTGTTGCCCTGAAGTTGTGATTGCCCTTAAGTTCTCTTGAGACGTACAGAACTCTTTTGGTAAAGCTTTTGAATTTTCTGTGATTGTTTTACTTTACTTAAGTTGTCTCCCAGTTCCTTCCACCCCAATAATAAAGACTTCTTTCCAGTAGTTTTATTGATATGTTCCTAGGCTTTGTGTAGCTTAGTTGGTGACATAAGAGTCAAAACAATCCGTTCATCATCCTTCTGAAACACATAAGTGTTCCTAAACCCATCATGCAGCACTCTCCTGTCAAATAACTAAGGTCTACCCAGTAGTATATGTGATGCACACATAAGAAGAACATCATAAACAATTTCATGCTGATTGGAACCTTAACCCTTTGAGTGACACACAGACTGTCTTGTTCACTCAACTAGTGCAATTTATAGGGATTAGGATGTGGGGTAATGACTAATTGCAATCTATTTACTATTGCAGCACTTACTACATTTGTGCAACTACTACCATCAATAAGAAGAGCACATAGATTACCTTGAACCCTACAGGGAATATGGAATAGGTTTTCCCTTTGTACGTCCTTAACATCTGGAGATGTAGTCATTACCCTACGCAACACATTAATAACCAGATATTGATCATTTCCCTTGTCTTCATGTGCTTTAGCATCTAGATCCTCATAATACTCCTTTAGCACTATTGACAAATCTGTTAGCTCAATTATCTCTTCCTTGCCATCCTTACTTTCCACCTCCATAGCAGTCATCACTCTTTTATTAGGACATTAAGCAGCTAAGTGTCCAAAGCCCAAAAATTTGAAGCATTGGATTTGACGATTCTTTTCGCCTGATGACCCAAGCACTATTTGCCTAATGTTTGACCCAGCAATTGCTTTCCCCTTTCTAGAAATTTCCTTCTCCCTTCCAATCTCAGTAACAACTACATTTGCTTCCACAATCTTATCGATTCCTCCTTTTTCACTCTGTTGACTATCTGACCTATATAGTTTAGTAGTGAATCCATACCTGTTACTCACTGCTCTATAAGGGTTAGAACACATTTGTCTCTCCACTTTCAAAGCTAACTGAATGGCCTCGTCAAAGGAGTCGTATCGCTGCAACTCTACTATGCAGGTAATTTCATATTTTAGACTGGACACAAATCGTGCCATTGTTTGTTTAGGTGTAATTCGACTACTCCACATCGGATCATTAGTGCCTCAAACTCCTGGACATACTCTTTTACTGTTTTGCCTCCCTGTCTCAATGCCTAGAGATGCACGAATAACTCTTGCCTGTAGTGCTATAATATAAACCTCTTCCTGATAACCCGTTTCATTTCTTGCCAAGTACGGATCTCAGCATCACTATCTCTCCTTCTATCGGCTACAAGGTTCTTCCACCATAAAGCAGCATATCCTATAAACTTGACTGCTGCTAGATGAACCCGAGTGTGATCATTAATTTCATAACACTAAAAAGGCCCCTCTACCTTATCTTCTCAATCAAGATAATCCTATGCAGAACCCCTTCTAGCAAACGAAGGAATTTGCAATTTTACATATTCTAGACCCGTAGGCAGCTAAGATAAGGTTCATCCTCAAAGTTATCATCCCTTTCTACCCAATAAGCATGATAATCTCCTCCCAATCTCCTGCCCCCATTTCCTCCTACTGCTCCTTCATTACGAGCATCATTATGTGTTACTTGAGGCGGAGGTGCCTGTGGATTTGCCATTGGTAGTTATGGGTGTGGCAATGTCATCTGATCAACCCGTGTTGCTAGTGTAGCAACAATAGTAGTAAGATCCTACAATTGTTCTTCTGAAGTTCTTCTTCCACCTGCAGCACGATATCCCCAACCTCTTCCTATAACCTAACTATTAGCCTCATTACCAATTCCGCCATTCACACTATCATTCGACATGGTTGTTGAATTAAACTTTGACAATTTTTTTTTATACAATCACACCTCCACAACACCAATTTCTCTAACCCCAAATACACTCTTCACAACACATACACACACTTCACAGTACAAGTCACACACACTCACGGCATAACACACACCCATGGCATAACACACACACACTCACGATACAACACACCCTCAAGGCATAACACACACACTTACGGCACAACACACCCTCATGGAAACACATACACTCACGGCACTACACACCCTCCACAGCACAATTTCCTCAAAACTTAAGTCAATATTGCAATCAAAACAATTTAATGCACAATTACTACACAATTACATAATTGTGGAATCAATTTATAGTAATCTCCCAACCTTCCATGGCAAGAGCTCATGGAAAGAACCCTAAATAATACTTTCCTCAACTTCAATTCGCAATGACCAAGGTGGACACGGCACAATTCAAACAATTTCTCAATTTTAATTCACACGAAAATGAATTGCTCAATGATACGGTCTAAACCCTAAATCCCCAATTCAAAATCAAAACTCCCACGTGCAATTCTTCCTCTCAACCGTAGCTCTGATACCAAAAGATGATATGACAAATCCAATTTCAATTATATAATGCTAATTGAGGATACAATTGAACAATTGTTCAACAAAATGGCGTGATTCCTAATTGGCACATGAACCCTAATTTCATGTAACAAGAACAAAATAAAACTCCAAATTCTTACTAGATATGACGCACTAGTAGAATTAGGAACAACTTGCAATTGTTGATGCAACAAACAAAAATTTAAGTTTCACTCGCCACAATCCTTAATTTTAGAATTGATAAGAGTGTTTATGGAATAAAAGAAAGCCCTCTTTCCATGTGAACAAGCAACAAAATATATCTCCAAAAAAAGTGTCTTTTTGTTCTCCTTCTACAAGTATTTATACTAGTCCTAAATATGGAAAAATAACATAAGGAAAATAGTGACACATGGTCAGTCCTTTGACACCCATCTTGGTCAACAACACATAACAAGAGGCTGGTTTCCTTGATTCATTTTGGTTCACCATGGACTGTGAATCATCCACAAACTAAGTGCTAGTGTGTTTGATCATCTTCTTATAATACCGACAAGTGTACCTGATGAAATACAAAACAATCATATAAAGTAAATGAAGACATTATGTGAATATCTTTAGGTTCCATTTGATCAAAGAGGACTCTTGTTGTTAGGCTTTGTAGTTCTTTAGCTCTATCTCGGGTAATGGGTCCTATTGTTATATTGGTTTGATTCTCATTATAGTTTATATATATATAATCATTAATTGGAGTTGACTCTAAATCTTTAGGCTCTCTTTGGTTTCCACCCCCCCCCCAACCCCCCCCCCCCCCCCCCCCCCCCCCCCCCCCCCCCCTATGTGCCTAAAAGGGGGGGTCAAGCACAATCAAATAACTATTGATGAATTCCAATCATTACCCACGTCACACAAGAAGGAAAAACCCTTAATTCCTCAAGAAATCCGAAATGATGGAAAACCAAAAGGATATAAAGAACAATCGATGGCTAGATTTTCAATGAATGAATAATAGAAAATGAAATGAGATTCCAATTCAAATCGAAAATCTCCAAATCTGAAATTAGAACCCTAAATTCACATGAACAAGAACAACATAAATTAACTAATTCCTCACCAGATATGATGCACTAGTTTGTAGTTAGGATCAACTTGTAATTTGTTGATATTACTCACAACAAATCCAAGTCCACTCGCCACAATTTCACACTTGAAATTGATAAGAGCAATATGCTTGTAAGAGGTACTCTCATGGCACAAGATGTGTGTTTTTCCAAATGTTCAAAAAGCTCCCTAAAAAACCTAATTAGCAAGTATTTATACTTGCTCCCTTTAGGGTTAAAATGACTAGGAAATTACAACTATGCCACTATAAGGTGGCTGGTCCTAAGGCATAAATTACAACCAAATAAAATGTCCCATAAAGCTTACAAAGTAAATAGTTCAAAATAAATTACAAATACAGAAAATAATCTTCAACAAGCTAGCTCCATAATGGAATTCGTTGGTTCAACTCATCTTCGGTTTTTAGGTTGGTCCATAGATAACCCACAAGCTGAGTCTTAGTGAGTTTGTCCATCTCCTTATGAAGCCGAATAAGTATACCTGTTGGAATATACAATACATGAATAATATAATAGAGGTTAGATAACAAATAATTTCGAGGTTAATTTGCTCGAAATGGGCACTCATCGCCAAGATTCGAAAACCTTTAATTTTTGTCCTAATGATAGGTCTTGTCGGATTTTGATTCCTATCATTTCCTCGGGCCTCAAAAAGATTTGTCCTCAAATCTGGCAGTTCAAATGCAGCAGAGACTCTGTTTTCTGAAAGCAATCCATCTGATGGAGTATCTCTACAGAATCCCAATATCTGAAATACCATAGTAGATGATTGTTTTCTTTCCTCCATTTCTAGGATGTATCTCATCTGTAACGCAAACAAGGACTCGTTATCTACTGATGTCTCCCCTGTCTCAACCCATTCCATCGAGTTTGTTTCCTCTTTTTCTGACTCATCTATATGATGCTGATCTTCAGGGTCTTCTAATGGTTGACCCAACTGCTCATTACCCTCTGAAACCTCTGAAGGTGAACATAACTGTCTCTGAACAGTTTGGCCTTCTAATGATTGACTCATCTGACTCTGTTCCATCAACATTACCTTTTTCCCCTCAGAGATTTTGTTTTGAATCAAAGCCTTCTTAGCCTCGGATGGTCGATTAATCTGTTGCTGGACATTATAGACTTCTGAAGGTGGCATAGGATTCAGAATAATTCGCTTACCCTCCTTTTGAAACAAATATGTATTTTTGAAACCATCATG
Source organism: Laguncularia racemosa (assembly GCA_037954665.1). Lineage (NCBI taxonomy): Eukaryota > Viridiplantae > Streptophyta > Magnoliopsida > Myrtales > Combretaceae > Laguncularia > Laguncularia racemosa. The sequence goes on along the minus strand of JBBMOL010000046.1, from coordinate 1,817,188 downwards.
TAAGACCCTCCTATCATATAACCAAGGTCTACCAAGCAAAATATGAGATGCACACATGGGCAAGATATCACACTCAATTTCATCAAAGTACTTATCCCCCACACTGAATGGTACCCTAGCTCTCTGGGTCACATGTAAATTCCCCTGATCATTAAGCCAATGCAATGTATACGGTTTAGGATGTGGAATAGTTGAAAGCTTTAGCTTCGATACCAATGATGCAGCTACTACATTAGTACAACTACCACTATCTATTATAAGGACACACAAATTTCCTTGTATCCTACAAGAAGTATGGAACAAATTTTCCCTTTGTTCTTCCTCCTTATTAGCAAATGTACTTAATGAGCGTCGCAATACATTAGCATAGTGAAGCATTTCACTTGACATTGTGGAATTCAAAATTAATCAACACGTGAACAATATTTCCCACTTCCTTCAAGATCACGGTGAAACAATACTTTAATCTCCACAACACAAACAACACAATACTTCAAGGTACAATTATCCTTCACTCAACATACATAACTCCACAAATTTACACCGCACTTACACCACTACATACACACTACACTTCACGGTGCAACAAATTTTTTTACTTTCCACAAGTCACTCCCACGGCAACAATACAAATGCAGCACTCCACTCCCACGGCAATAACAAGAAATGGCAACAACAACAAATACACTCCCCTTACACCGCAACTTACACACATACACGGCAACAAATTCAAAATTGACACCCCTTAATGCAACTTTGCCACAAATGGTAAGAATCAATTTCAAATTCAAATGAAATATAATCAATACCACTCATTAATTACTTGAAGTAAATGGATGTGTTTCAATTCAAATTATTTCCTCTTCTTCCACACAAACTCAAATATGGAAATTGTACACTTCCACTTCCAATTTGCACAACACAACACCACACAAACACCTTCACACACACGGTGCACTTCTCCACTTCTACAAAATTTATCAACCGCAACTTACATAAGAAGGCAGCAAATTAAATTTGAAAATCAAACCACTTCACTAATTGCAACCCCTCCACATTTGGTAAGATGCAATTTTTCAAATTCAAACAAACACACTTAACTCCTTCACTCTTAATGCTTGTTTTGAAATCAAATAACTTCCCTTCTTACACACTAATCAAATCTGGAAATTGCAAATGTTCTCCCCAATTCCGAATTCAAACAATGTAAAAACCACAATTCTCTTCCTACACAATTGCACTTCCGAAATTGCACTAAAAAAATGCACTATCTTTCCTCTTCCTTCACGGTGAAGTCCACAACATAGAAGCTTCAACAAGTACTTCAAGATCACTCCAACATGCAGCAAATTTAACTCCTACTCGAGACAAACACTAATTAACAATGCTTCAACTATTTGAATCCCAAATTATGGAATTCAATTCAGGAACTTTCTCTTCTTCCTTAAACAAGTAACTCACGGCAAGATGAATATAACAAAAATCAATTTCCGAAATCTCAATTGCAACAATCCCTCCTCTTAAACCTCAAGCTCTGATACCAAAATATGATGTGCCTAAAAGGGGGGGGTCAAGCACAATCAAATAACTATTGATGAATTCCAATCATTACCCACGTCACACAAGAAGGAAAAACCCTTAATTCCTCAAGAAATCCGAAATGATGGAAAACTAAAAGGATATAAAGAACAATCGATGGCTAGATTTTCAATGAATGAATAATAGAAAATGAAATGAGATTCCAATTCAAATCGAAAATCTCCAAATCTGAAATTAGAACCCTAAATTCACATGAACAAGAACAACATAAATTAACTAATTCCTCACCAGATATGACGCACTAGTTTGGAGTTAGGATCAACTTGTAATTTGTTGATATTACTCACAACAAATCCAAGTCCACTCGCCACAATTTCACACTTGAAATTGATAAGAGCAATATGCTTGTAAGAGGTACTCTCATGGCACAAGATGTGTGTTTTTCCAAATGTTCAAAAAGCTCCATAAAAAACCTAATTAGCAAGTATTTATACTTGCTCCCTTTAGGGTTAAAATGACTAGGAAATTACAACTATGCCACTATAGGGTGGCTGGTCCTAAGGCATAAATTACAACCAAATAAAATGTCCCATAAAGCTTACAAAGTAAATAGTTCAAAATAAATTACAAATACAGAAAATAATCTTCAACAAGCTAGCTCCATAATGGAATTCGTTGGTTCAACTCATCTTCGGTTTTTAGGTTGGTCCATAGATAACCCACAAGCTGAGTCTTAGTGAGTTTGTTCATCTCCTTGTGAAGCCGAATAAGTATACCTGTTGGAATATACAATACATGAATAATATAATAGAGGTTAGATAACAAATAATTTCGAGGTTAATTTGCTCGAAATGGGCCCTCATCGCCAAGATTCGAAAACCTTTAATTTTTGTCCTAATGATAGGTCTTGGTTCCTAGCCACTACAAGAATGAGATAGAGTGTGATGTTGTCCCCATGAGTGTTTCTTATGTCTGTAGGGAAGGTCATGGTTCATTGATAAGAAAGTAGTGTATGATATGTATCATACTACCTACATGTTCACTAATGATGGGAAGAAAATACTTTAGTTACCTATGAGTTCTATTAAAGTGAGAAATACTCAATTGGCATTGGTGAGAAATAGGAAGGAGCCATTGTTGTTGACTTAAAGGGAAGTTAATAATGCCTTTAACTCTAAAGAACTAATGTACTTATTGTGTATTCGACAAACTCTAAATTTAGAAGCTAAGGTTTTGATTCCATTGGTAGTGTAGAAGTTACTAAAGAAGTTTGTAGACACTTTCTAGAGGAGTTGCTAAATGGATTACCCCCTATGAGATGTATTGAGCACAATAGCTTAACATATGAATCCAAAAGAAGCAAAAGAACTCTAATGAAAAGTGGATGAACCAATTGATAGATGTTATGTTAGGGAGAGTATGAGTCTTTGTGCTATACTAGCATTGCTAGTTCTAAAGAAGGATGGTTCCTAGAGGATGTATGTATAGGCAAGTACAATTCAGTTTGGTTTGATTTTTCCTTTGAACTAATCCAAACTATAAAAATACAATTTGGTTTTTTATTATTTCAAACAAAACCCTATGAATCAATTTAGGAAATTTTCTAAACCACAAAACTTCAATTTAGTTTACAAATTAAACAATATTTTATTATTTAAGAAAGTATATTTGCTTAACATGAATCTTATATGAGAAGTATTAAATTCATTTAATAGTCACATGTTTTGATATTATAGAAAAAATTGATAAAGTCAATATTTAAATAACTAAAGAGTTCGAAATGTGTATTAATAGCTTTTATTCATAAAGCTAGTATGTAGTATAAAAATTAAATCAACCTAAATACATATTTGCTAATTTATGGTTGCAAGGTTTAAATATATATACATTTCAATAAATGTAAACAAGCAATTATTTTAAATGTTATGTTACAATAAAGAAATTTTCTTAATTATGAGTAAAATATTTTTTTAATAGTTTGGTTTAGTTTATCCATTCAAACCAATCATAAATTTTTTATTTGACTTGAATTGAAAATTTTCCAAACCAAATTGTATAAAAAAAAATTATATTTTCTATTTTATTTGCAAACTAGTTTAGTCTGGTCATTTTTTTTTCTCGCTTTAGTGTAAATAGTAAGGCCATCAACAAGGTTAGTATCAAATGCAAATAGGAAAAATTATAAGTAAGGAAATCAACATTTAGAGTCAAGTTCAAACAGATGATCGAACTTTTAAGTAGTTAAACTAAATGATCAGCATTATACTAAGTGATTTAAATAGAAGATCTTAAATAAAGAATGCAATGTTGAAACAAATTTTTACTTAATAAAGAATAAAATGTAAAATCGAATGCTAATTTAACCATGCTTCTATATCTCATCAAATAGGTAAACAATTTTGGAACATGGTAAGACACAACCTTTCCCCCTAAGATAAAGCCTTTTTCTCTAGAAAGCTAATTCTAAAGCTATGGCAACTAATAACAACCTCATGAAAGAGAGATCAATTCAAATCTTAGCTATCTAATTCATGAGCGAGGAAGATTGTAACACTTCAAAACTTGGAACATTATAGCCTACCATGTATCATTGCTACAAAGCGATATGTTAAGTCTCTAAAGCTCCATGAAACTTTAAAACCTGTTCATCTCTATTAACTATCATATTACTATAACTTCAATAAAATAAATGACTCTCAGTTGAGTCATTCAAATTCTCAAAATTTAATAAAAATAATCCCAAAATAAACAAATATTTCCTTATACTACTTATCATAGTTAGGATCTACTATTATCTCTATAACTTCACTTCAACTAATAAAACTTCAAATTATAATTATTTAGAATTTCCATTACTCTTCATCTACATAATAATAATGTTCTCTTCCCGTCTCATCTATGTAATGTCTTACCAAGTTCCCATTCTCATCGTACTCTACTTGCCCATTGTTCTCACCTGCAGCTAAAAAAAATATAAGGAGGATGAGCCTAAGTTCAATACGTGAGTACCACACTTACATGTGCATGCAAGTCACATGAGTAAACATTTATCCACAACATCTTCATACATTATTTTACATACCAGTCTCAAAAGAAATTATACAACATAGGTGTACTCATGACCTTGATACACACAAAAGTTATCTTAGTGGGAACTACCTCTGCAAGCTACATATAACCCTAATCTACCTTAAATCATTTCGATGCATAGCTCCACTAAGAATAACATGGCATACTAATCATTGAGGTACCTCATAGGGATTTGCCACTATGGGCCCTTAGGCCGAGCCAAGCATAAGCAACATACATCATTTAATTCATATAACACATTAACACTTCATTAGTTCACTATTAAATAGCTACCTAGTAATCACATACAACAAACAAGGTAAACACGTACCTGAAATCCTAACCTTAAGCACGTCTTGACTTGAGCTTAAGCTAAGTCAAAATCTATACGATCATCAATACATCCTTCTTAGTATTAATCTAAGAATAATATAATTCTCTTTATTTTTCTTAATCTATTAGGTTATCTAAGATCTTGCTAATTGTCTAGGTTATGCGGAAATTAGTTTAATCAGGAGTTAAATAGATATAAAATGAAATTATTTTTCACTCAACACGGAAATTACACGAACGTGTCAAAAGGTCATGTATCTTTTGGTGGGTTTTAGGTTCAACATGGTTAGAACATGGCCATGTATCTCTTGGTATGTCTTACATTCAATACGGTCGAAACACGACTATATTGGGAGGTCGTGTATCTCTCGGTATGTTTTTGCGTTCAATACAGAACTAACATGACTGTGTTGAAAGGTTGTGTATCTCTCGGTATGTCCTAAGAAATCTAATTCTTCTATCCTAATTCTTCATAAATCACAATTACTATGCTTTTTAATCTAACTAATCATTATGCTAACCACATTTAACATAAAGTTAGGTTATAGGATACTCACTTAGCTCGGATTTGTACTTGGCATGTTGAATTTGGTTGATTCCTCACTTGTATAATCCCATCCTTCAATTCAATCCTTATTTGATTAGCTGCTTGATTCGCCTTTACATTGCCTTAGGTTTTCCTATAGGGTCCTTTATAGGGTTCTCTCTCTCCCCCTTAAGTTTCCTAGATAGAAATTGACAAATAAGTAAAAGGATGAAACTGTAGGTTAGTTTCACTTTTATAGTCCAATTAAGAAAAGATGAATCTACCCCTTATCCCATTAGCTTATTTACAACATTGCCACTTATTATATTTATATATATATTTATTTTTAAAATGTGTATTATAGAGATGGAGACTGTTGGGAATGTCCTTTTGTAATTTTCTTTGATAGAATGCATTAGTTTGGTTATTTATGGCTTAGATTGGTACAAAATTGGTATAAGGGGTTAAATGAATGGATCTCATAGTGTGTTGATAGTAGTGGTTCGAATAGATTAGTTGGATCTAAAATCTTACAAAGATTGCCTTTACTTACTAGGACATATGCAAGCAAAGGCGTTATATAATTTTTAAATAAGCTAAACTCGATCTAACTTTTTTCATCTTTTCCATGATGTTTATTATATAGGATTTTCAACAAGTACCACAAGACAATAAGAGGAATCTCCCAACTTATTAATGAATTTTTGCACAAACCTAATGGTTGGGTAGAAGAAATCCTCTACAAACAAAATCAAAATCTAATAGTTTGTACAAAAGGGTGTTCTTTATCAAAATTTGGGCCATTGTCTCATATGTAAGGGTTTAGCTAGTTGGTGGCAATGTGAGGGTTTATAAAGAATCTAATGTAGAAATTGAATAATCTTTAGCTCTTTTAGAAGGGATTAAATTAGCAATATCAAGGAGTTGGTCTAAAATCATCTTTAAAACTCTTTCACTCACTTCAACTCCATGACATTTGAAAGGCTGGCTTCTCAATTGTATATACCTATTATTCATGAAATCAAACATCTATATCAAAACTCAATTTACTTTTCCATGACTAAAGCAGTGACTTTAGCAAACATACAAACTAACTAGATTCCTAAAGGTGCTCATGAATATTTTCTCCCAAGTAGTTGTGCTTTTAGTTGTCCTCTAAAGCATGTGTTTTTATTCCTTTGAGATAATTTGTACTTCAGTAATAGACAAGTTGCATGGTTTTGTCTATTTTGGACATACTTCTTTTGCATAAATAACTCAAAGGGTAAATTGCACTTGTGCATATATCTATTGTATGTCTATTTGTCATGGCTAATCAATGTACATGTATCACCTTCTCATTGTTCCATAGTAGTTAATTTAATAAAATTATATTATTAAATATTATAAATTCAATAATATAATTCATAATATATACAAAAATTGGAGTAAGGAAATAAATAAATAATTCTTTTTTAAAAAATAATTCCTAACATGTATCAATTGGGAAAATAATATAAGAAATATACCACTTACCATACTTGAAGTGTTAATTTCAATTACAAATAGTGAAATCATAATTTCAATGCCTATTTTAAGTTATTTTTTTAAATTATTATCCTAATTGATAAATTTTAGGGATTAATTTTTTTAAAGTAATATTTATTTACTTTTCCTCATAGAAGAAAAAAGAAACAAAATGCTCGATAATAAAAAACATAGGAAGTCATCTAAGAGCATTTTGCCCTAGTGGGTTGTGTGACCCAATTACAACCTCAATGGGTTTTTTTGCTTATTTTCTTTCTTTTTTTTTCCCCTTCTTCTTCTTCTTCTTTTTTAAAACTTTTTTAAATAGATGAGTAGTCATCTACCATCCTAATAGGGTTAGGCTACCCTCATTGGGTAGTAGATTGCAACTTATCAAGCTCAAACAACTTAATCAACCATTTTGTAATCTCACATAGCTAGTCAAGCTCTTTAGGGTTTTTTTTGGGGCAAAGCTTCTTTCTTTTTTATTTCTTTTTAATTTTATTTGTTTTTAAATATCTATTATTGTGTTATTTAATTAAATATATTTAATAATATTATTTTATTGAATTAATCAGTGTAGATCAATTAGAAACAATTAGCAATTCATAGTGATATAAAATATAAATATATAAAGCATTAAAAATAAAAATATAAGTATGTAAAGTATGAATCGTTGATGTAATATGAAATTAATTTTAAATGAAATACCAAGGCAAGATATAAAAAATAAAGAATAAAAAAACCTCCCTCAGCAATCAGCATGTTAAGTTAAGCATGCATTTACGTCGAATCAAGAATCGGAGTTCCATCGTTGAGTCATCACATGAAGACGTAAACCATGCCATATACGTAAAGAATAAAGCAGCCTTTTCTTAAAGTCATTTTAAGGCAAAATACGTAAAAGTATTCTGTATTTATTTATTTTTTTCGTCGTAGCCTACTTTCATTTCTTTCTATATGGTACGATACGTAAAAGATGGTATTAATTACTTATTTATTTATGAACGTGGTTTATTATGTACACGACAAGGACATTATCGGGACAAGGAACTTAAATAGAGAGAATAAAAAATAATAATAATAATAAAAAACTTGATTCAAAAATATATATTCGACAATGACATGTCCATGATTTCACTGGGAATCTATCGATATCAGACAACACAACACAGCAATAGTCGCATTAACTGGGCACACGATGTTTGACAGAAACCAGGAAAAGACACGTTCCTTGTACAAACCGCGTAAACTGATATATATATAGAGAGAGAGAGAGATGGCCAGCAACCCTACTTCTCATCCCACGAACAGTCTCATGTAAGTTTGTCTGGCAATAACACCATAATTAACTTAAAATAACCACACGAGATGTCACTTTACAGTTCACCCTCTTCCCTTCCCACAAATAACCATTAGTCTATTCAAACCATTCAAACTTAAATTACACGTTCAACATTTATCTCAACCATCAAAAACTAACTATTATCCATCACCCCATAACAGCATCATCCATCACCATTTTCCTCTTCTTCGGCAAAGGTACGCTAATCACATCAAGTTTACGATTTTTTTTCCCTTTTTTTTGTTTTTGGGTTGCATTATGCATGCATGACACGTGATGTAGGACGTCTAGCATGATAACGAGCAAAACAAACTAGGATCTTCTCTTGTTTTTGAGATTTTTAATCTGGGTATTGCTCAAAGTTTAATGTCGTTTTTTGGTTTTGTTGTGTTATGTTTGCAGAGTAAATGATCAATCATTGGTTGTATAGCATTGGATGAAGAAAACTAGAAAGGGGTTTGGGTTTTTGGTGAATTGTGGTTATAATTGTTTTTATGGGCAATACATGTCGTGGATCTTTTAGTAGGAAATATTTTGAGGGCTTGGATCAGCCTCAATACAATTCCTCAAATTTCAAGACAAAATCAACGTCTGATAATTCCGATTCTGATCGTTCACCTTCGAGCTTAAAGTCTAATTACTTTGTATCTGAAGAATCTGCCAAAGAAAACACCTCTAGGAAGGATAGGGACATTAGTAAACCAATCTTTATTCCTCCGAAGAAAGATATTATCATGAGAAGAGGCATGGATAATCAGTCTTATTATGTTTTAGGTCATAAGACACCGAATATCCGCGACCATTACACATTGGGGCGTAAGCTAGGACAAGGTCAATTCGGGACTACTTATTTATGTATCGAGAATTCAACAAAAATCGAATATGCTTGTAAATCAATTTCCAAGAGGAAGTTGATTTCTAAGGAGGATTTGGAGGATGTGAGGAGGGAAATTCAGATAATGCACCATTTGGCGGGGCATAAGAACATTGTCACGATCAAAGGTGCTTATGAAGACTCACTCTATATTCATATAGTGATGGAGCTTTGTTCAGGGGGTGAGTTGTTTGATCGAATTATTCAGAGAGGACATTACAGTGAAAGGAAAGCAGCCGAGCTCACGAAGATTATTGTTGGGGTAGTTGAGGCTTGCCATTCGCTTGGTGTTATGCACAGGGATCTTAAGCCCGAGAATTTCTTGTTGGTTAATAAGGATGATGATTTTTCTCTTAAGGCAATTGATTTTGGTCTCTCTGTCTTCTTTAAGCCAGGTAATGAACCAGAAGGTGATGTTCTTCATTGCTTTCTGGTTCTTTGAACATTTCATTCTGTACCTGCTTAATTACTTGCCACTGTGAAATGTCATTATTCTTAACTTTGTTGCTTCGAGTCTTCGTCAAAGTAGCAATCATACTCCGCACTTGTGCATTCCTGCCAAGGGCAAGGGATTTTTGGCATCTAAGAAATGTCATAAAATTTATTCTCTATGGTAATGCAGATTTACTGGTGTCACAGCTAATTTATGTTAATCTGCTACAAGTAGATCATTAGTGCATACAGTCTTTAACAGTTAGTGCATCAGATTATCTGGAAATGCTTTTTACTTTTATTTGAATTTTGCTTCAGAACAGCTTGTATGCTGTTCACAAACTTGATTTTTACTTGTCTTAAAAACTGAGAATGGGGCTTGAAGCCGCTATGAACTTGTACTGCCAGCTCTTTAAAATTCATCACCGCTCTGCTTCAGGTCAAATATTCACAGATGTTGTTGGCAGCCCATACTATGTTGCGCCTGAGGTACTTTTGAAGCATTATGGACCAGAAGCAGATGTCTGGACAGCAGGAGTCATATTATACATTTTGTTAAGTGGTGTACCACCATTTTGGGCAGGTATGCACTGGTTAAATTATAGTGCTGAAAATTCTTGCTTTATTTTACGACCCAAGTGCTAAAGGTTTTGTCCTCGATGGTGTGCAGAGTCTCAGCAGGGAATATTTGATGCTGTGTTGAAGGGACATATAGACTTCGAATCAGACCCATGGCCCGTAATCTCTGATAGCGCGAAAGACCTTATCCGGAAGATGCTATGCCCCCAACCTTCAGAGCGTTATACTGCCCATGAAGTGTTATGTATGATTGCTACTTTGTTACTATCATGATCATATGAGAGACAGATTGCACCTAGAATGTTGAATTTCTTTTAAATATTATTAAGTCGGATGGATTTTTCTCAGGTCATCCATGGATCTGCAAAGATGGTGTTGCTCCAGATAGAAAACTTGATGCTGCTGTGCTATCGCGTCTCAAGCAGTTTTCTGCAATGAATAAGTTAAAGAAGATGGCTTTACGGGTATGTGTGTAAGAGGACTGGTAAAAGGTCTTTGGGTTGGCTGAGTTGATTTACACCATTTTATTTGCAATACCTATTCATGATGTAGGCTGCATGGTTTTAGAGTTCTTCCTCGTATTATAAAGGGAATCATTTTAGTTTGAACTTTGCTATCTCCCCATCAATCTTTTCATCACAATTTTGCAACTTTGATTTCATTTTTTTATCTAGAATATTGTGTGCTTCCCCTTCAATGATAACCTTGATGCTAATTGAGCATTCTATGATGTATTCCAGATGCTTTATTTGCATTACTGCCTATTTTATTTGATTTTTATCATAGAAGATTCTATCTACTTTCACCAAATCTTATGACTTGATTCAGTAATTAACATAACCAAGGAAAATTAAGAATTGAGTAAATGTCTTGGAGCTAGATAGATGTTGATTAGTATCTCAAAACTCTGTACTTACGTCATGATTAACACCATGCCTTTGTAATCCAGATGATCTCTATATTCTGGACACAGTTGTCCATATAAAATAGCTGGGCTTTCATTTCAATTATCAAAGACATGACTTTGCAAAATGATGAATCCTTATGCTGCTATCAGGTGATTGCCGAAAGGCTTTCGGAGGAGGAGATTGCTGGTATGAGGGAAATGTTCAAAGCAATGGACACAGATAATAGTGGTGCAATCACATATGATGAACTTAAAGTTGGTCTTAGAAAATATGGCTCCACATTAAAAGATACTGAGATACGCGATCTCATGGATGCAGTATGTACATCGTTTCCAGCTAATATTCCTTCTTCTTTTGCAAGACTTTAAATGCGAAAGCACTTTATTTTTCATTTTTTTGGACTTTGTACAAAAAGACTTACCAAAAGAAAGTCTGTCCTTTCATAATCACATGTCTCAATGATCTTTTTTCTTATATTTCCTTGCATAGATGAACTTATTTTTGGCTTATTTAAAAACATAAAAGCCACAAAGTTTATCCTTATTGTAAGAAATGGGTGTAGATGTTCCTAATCTCAATATCTTCATTACTATGAACTGGAGATTGCCGTCTGTCTGGTCTTTTGACAAGAAATGGCTTCAATCTATGTGATTTGTGCTAAACTTGTTTGTTGCATGTGTTAATGGAGTTATGATGGTCATCCTCTCTTTTCAGGCTGATGTGGATAATAGTGGAACAATAGATTATGGAGAATTTATAGCAGCAACCGTCCACCTTAATAAGTTAGAACGTGAGGAACATCTTGTTGCAGCATTTCAGTACTTTGATAAGGATGAAAGTGGCTACATTACGATTGATGAGCTCCAGCAAGCTTGTGCAGAGCATAATATGACCGATGTTCTTATTGAAGATATTATTAAAGAAGTGGATCAAGACAATGTAAGCAAGCTAACACTTAAATTTGTTTATTTGAAGTAAGCTTAGACATGAAAGTTTTCTGTTTAGGCTTCTAGGCAACAGAAATGCACTTTAAGCATGAAATCTATTATAAATTGAAAGCACAGCCAGAATGGCTGGATATTGTGGGACCTCTTCGCTTACTACTTTATTTCACTTGTGGACCAATTGATTAAACAAATGTTTTAGGCAACAATTAGATAATCGGTACACTTAATTAGTCAGAACTTATTTTACTTGGTCGAGCCATCAAATTTTGATTCCCCTATTGTAGGTCTTATATGTTCTCTTTTCTTTATAAAGGAAATACGGGAGTAAAATTCTGCAGTAATATGCTGCTAGATGGACATTGAGATGCCTGTGCGATAGAGATAAGATAACCTTTCTTTGTTCTCAATTTATTTATTGGGTAAAGCCGAAAAAAATTAAAATTCAGGGTTTTAGTGACAAGGGAATAATCAGAAACAATGCACTGTAGGTGGATTAATGTAGATAGCATCTGGATGTTACTCTGCAAATCGGTTTCTCTGATTTCTTCATGCTTTTTTTTTTTTTTTTGTTAAGGATGGAAGAATCGACTATGGTGAATTTGTTGCCATGATGCAAAAAGGAAATGCAGGGATTGGAAGGCGAACCATGCGAAACAGTCTGAATTTCAGCATTAGAGATGGTCCTGGAGCCCTTGGCCACTGATTTGCAGAGGTCATGGAGAGGTTCGGGATTCTTTCTGTCAGGAAAGACCACAAAGAAAGAAACACCTTGCTGTTTTATTCTTCAGAAAACTCAACTCCAATCATATCTGTTTATTCTGGTAATGAAGGGTAGAGGGAAGATAAACAAATTATACGGAAAAGATTTTCGTATCTGTGGGGATAAAAGGATGAAATTCTTGTCATGCCTGTACTACTCACCAAAAAATGCAGTAAACTTCAAGTTCCACTTAGACATTTATAATAACGTGCATCATTCCAGATAAAACTTTTAATAATTCAATATAATATTCCTCAGAAGCATATTGAAAGCTGAATCAGCTTGATGATAAATAGGCTTTTTGTGATGAAAGTATAGCCAACATTAAGTAGCAACCCTTGATATTCCTTTTGTAATTTACGGACTTGAGAAATTGGTCTGTTGTGTGGGATAATGTTTCTGGCATTGGTTTGCAGTTGTGCATAGAATAGCTGGATCAACATCTTGCTTTTGTTAAAATAAAGGAAATGCCTAAATGCTTATTGACAACTTTCATAAGTTAGCCACCGTGCCACTCAGAGTTTCTCCATACATAGGTTTTCCACTTGAGAAAGTCTGTTTGTGTGCTCTTCAATGCTCCTTCTTCCTTGATATCTCTTTTGTGATATACAGACTTGAAAAATTGATCTATTGTGTGGGATAATGTTTCTGGCATTTGCTTTGTAGTTGTGGATAGAATGGCTAGATCAACATCTTGCTTTCGTTAAAAATAAAGAAAATGCCTAAATGCTTATTGACAACCTTCAGAAGTTAGCTGCCCCGCCACTTGAGTTTCTCCATGCATATATTTTCCACTTGAGAAAGTTCGTTTGGGTGCCCTTCAATGCTCCTTTTTCTATTTTGTCTCCCTGGAATTAGGTGTTTGAATGGTATTCTATATAATTATCGTGAAGCCAGATTTTGTGTTAAGTGTTCTATATTCACACCCTGCTACTTGGACAGGATAGTGGCCTCGGAGTAGCATCTTTCAAGTTTAACCTTGGAATTCAGCTTCAAGGTTTGGTACTTTGCTACTGTATGACCTGACGAGTGATCCAATATCCGTGAGATTTTGCATGTATAATGACGCTGGCAACTATAATTGCTATTTTTCCTTCCGCTTGTATAAAATTGTGCTTTCACATATAAAAACTAATAGGAAAAAGAGAAAGGTTTAAAGTTGTCAACTAATAAAATACAAAGCGCATTTCAAATTCACGCACTTAAACTGTTTAAATGCTATGGTAGTATTACTAAATTTGATATGGTATTAGAACTGGTTTTAAGTTCAAACCCATTCATTGTCATATAGCCTTTATCTTCTCGCTAGATGGATTTTAGTTAAAAGTTTTGATCTACAAGTGCGTAAAGTGTTAAGTAATAAATATAATGAATATACCAAACTTGTAAGTTTAAACTTTTAGGATTCAGGAAGATAACTAACAAAATATTGCATGTGGGGGTTAATCTACTCCACAATTTCCTATTCAAATCATCTGTTGAAAATTTCCGTTGTGGTGCTCTAAGTTTCATACATAGTAGTTTACTCTTAGCAATGGTAACATAAGTTTGGATGAAAAAAAAAGAAAATCGAAACTGCATGTGTCTAGCTAATAACTTCGTCCTTTTAACACAATATCATGAGCTATGTAAGAACGTTATTACGCTATCTTGATCCAATTTGTTGTATATTACATAAAGGGATGAAAATTTGCTGTCTTTGATTTGTCCCATCCAATAAAAATAGAACATGTGGTACATATTTAAATAGCCCTTACTATTTACTGTTAGTGTTATATTTCCCTCCCATTTTCTGCATCCATTAGACTTCTACTTTTACTTTTAGTATCAAAGTCATCCAAACCACGCTCATTAAAGTCTATATCAGTAACTCCATGCCAAGTATGAAACTTCACACGGATTTGTCTACTAAAATAATCCATCGAAATTCCTTTTTTTTTTTTTACTAGGTACGACAAGTTTTAGTCTTTTCAAAGAGTAGGCACTTTCTCTACGAGATTATTTCATTGCACGATAACAGCACAGAATATGTTATTCTACCTAGAGCCGGTAAAATGCGGGGCGGGGGTAAGTTTCCGTGGGCACTGGTTGGCCCACTAATTCGCAAAAGAAAAAAAAAATCTTGTGCTAGTGGAAATATTAATTTAAATAATTTTTAATAATATATGTAATACAAATTATACTTGTAAAGAAAAAAATTTATCTAAAAAAATAAAAAAATTTATTTAGTATGTCCTACGTAATACACTTTAATAAAAAAAATACTAAATTAAAAAAAATCGTGGACTGAGCAGGCTAGCCTGCATTAGCCTACGGGGTGGGACGAGCCGATTTTTGTAACCCACAACTGACGACCTGCGGGCCGGTGCAGATTGGGATGAGCCGACTCATTTGGCCCGCATTCCCGGCTCTAATTCTACCTATTACCCGAGCTCAATGTAACGGCTTTTTTTGAATGATATTAATGGTTTTTATTTTGCTTTTACTCCTCGCTTTATAGAACATGATAATATAATTTGAAGGGTGGGAGGTTTTGTGAAATTCCATTCCTTGACATGGTCCTTCCACCATTGTTTAATATTTAAAATTAGTTAATAGAATTTGTTGTACAAATTGAAGAAGAGTGGAGATTATTAGCTATTCATATAAATATTATATTAATCACAATTATTAAAAAAAATTGATTTTTTTTTCCGGTTGATTTAAAAGTTAAATTTCATCCTACAAAAAGGTTAGTGATTATGCTACTTTACCATTATTTATTATAACGAGTAGATAAATTGAGAGGATTTCATATAAGACAAATAAAAAAAAAAAACTTACTTGTATTGTGCTAAAAAAATATTAAGAATTGGGTATGCCGAAAGGAAGCTTCTCTACTTTTGTGATCTTAAAAGTTGAAGAATTCTTTCTAAGTCTCATAACTAGTGGATCAAATAAAGGTCCATATACTCTGGTCCCTATTTCCTATTATTATTTATAACGTAGTACATTTACATGAGTTAGCAATAAATAAATGTGAACTAGAAGATGTATCAATCCTTTTTTTTTTTTTTTACCTTATTATATATATATAATAGGCTCAACAAGTGAGAAGTAACAACAAAATTTTAGATTTTAAGACAATGGGACGATGTCTTGAGATCGAACTTGCAAAGCTAGAATGATTTTTTTTTTTAAATCATTTTTCTTTAAATATCATTGTTTTATTCTTTCATCAAGATGAGTATAATATTCAAAGACTGGGTTTTTGTTCTTCTTTACTAACTTTGTGGAATAATGTTCTTATCTTAATGACGTTTTATGATATTATGAAGTCTATTAGTTTTATAATGATGATAGTAATTTATCAGCATAAGTCTTCATTGGCTAGTTATTGTCTAAGTAAACAAACAAATAATTTATGTAATCTCTTATATAAAAAAAGCGTTTATAGTTTTCCATAGTACTCAAATATTTGATAAAGTTTTTTTCATGAATAAAGTTATGTAACGAACATGATTACATTATTCATTTAGTGTGCTTTTTATTATAATAGAGATTCACATAATAATTTTCTGTATCATTATTTTAATGAGAATAAAACTCAAAAGTGAAAATTTATCTAAATACTTGGTTTTCAATAAAAGGAAAAAAAATTACTAAAACAAAGATTCGAATTCTTCCTTCAATATAAAGTTACTAAAGAAGAAGGAAAAAAAAAAAAAAGAAATTCTATTGTGTGGCTCCTCTCGAATTGGAGGGAAAAGAAAAAAAAAGAAAAAGAAAAAAGAAAGAGTAGGAAAAAGACTTACATGTCCCAACATTTTATTTTTATTAAATCACACTATATATTTCAGAGTTGCAATGTCAATTATATAATTTTAAATACAATTTATAGTTACCAATGAAGGGTTTTTTTTTTTTTTTTTTTAGTTTTTCGGCGAACGTTATGAATAAAATTGTAAAATATATTTAAAATAAACAATTCCAGTAGCTAATGGGAATTCTCAAAGCCTCCACACCCATCCATCCATCCATCCATCATGTCGTCTTAGAGAATGGAGTAAAGGAGTAAAAAACGACATCGCTTCAGATTGAAGAGTAAAAGATACACGAAGGATAAAATAGAAGCCTAACGGAAGTAGAGGGCGGGAGGGAAATAATTATAACAGCAACGGCAATTTAAATAGGTGCTGTGTGTACATGAAAAAGAAGTTACTAAGAAAGTTTATTGAAAATTTAAAGAGGATAAAAACAAATGATTCATTGCGATGCGTATATGCTACATTCACTTCACTTGGAGCTTCTTTATGAGCCAGAGTACACTGGAAACAGCCCGATGCTTCATGCTTTGCTACAAAAGGGTCACAGTGCTCATGACGCTTTGGACTCAAAAATAGGTCCTACTGGTCTTCGCAGAGTACGCCTTGCACTGACTCCACCTTCTGTTACAACTAGTGTCCACAAGAAAGAGGGTTCAATAATGAAAAAAAAAAAAGAGATTCATTTATATTAATATATTATATATTTAGATGAGTAATGAATAAACACATAATAGTGATAATGATTGATAATTTTTAAAAATTATTAATTATATTTTTATATATTAAAATTTTATTAACATTTATCTATAGGGACTCATAATTTCAAAAAGTACTTTTTATTAGAAAGGAATAGGGTTCTAGTCTTCTTGCAAAGGATAACTATTACGTAAATAGTGATTGCACTAAACTCGCTACTGAACCTTGGGTGAAGCCAACAACAAAGCACACTGAACGACCACAACCACTAAGATCTAAACCACCAAGGATGCTGAGCCACCGCCTTTGGATTAGCGAACATGGGCCAACGACCTTGTGGGACAACCTAACCAGCCACAGACATGAGCTTGCCAGCGAGCTGCAATCTTACATGACTTGAACCGTGATCTGTACAGTGGACCACTATGCCAATGTAACACAATTCTAATGAGCCTAACCTTTTGGGATGTACGTGACCAATGGTTCATAGGCCTTGGGTCTGGTGATTCATTGATCTTGGGTATCATAGGAGGGCTTGATGCCAGTGGTGATTTGTCCGTATCAAACCTAGGCAAGCAAGAGGGGTCAAAGCCGACGGTGGATCCTGTAGTTGGTGTAATTGTGATGTGGTTAGGATTGTGGTGAACGTGAAAATGATTCATAAGGTCTTGGTAATGAATTTTTATTCATTTCACCGGATATTTTCTCGTATAGCAACTTATTCTAAGTAGATGCAATAACATACATGTTAAGAAACAGAGGAAGAATGGATAAAGGCACATTTAATGGTAAAAATATGTAAATAATATAATTTTTTTAAAATGTTATGCAAATAGGGTAGGAGGAAAAAATATTATGCGAATAGAGTATTAAAAACTTATGTAGTGCATAAAAAAAAAATTACATCCATTTTCAATATGGAAAAAATTTACATGTGTTTTTAGTATAGGAAAAATTTGTATTGAAAACTCATGTATTTCATATGTTTTTAATATAATTTTTTTGCTACTTTACATGAAACGCCTCATAATTATTGGAAAAAAGAACAAAGAAAAAAAAACAATAACTTAGATATTCGATTTAATAAATTTCGAAACCTAAAAAAAAAAGAAAAAGAAAAAAGAAAAAGGGTTATGCCAGTATACAAATAATAACCAAATACTTAACCTAATTATAACCGTTGTACATGAGTACAACTAATTGGACTATGATTATAGAAATACCATTAGATCATAACAATAATCGAAATTGATTATAAAATAAAATAAATATATGTAAAGTTATAATGTGATAATATAATTATCAATATTAATCTTTCATTTCAACACATTTTGAATTATTAAAGCTTCATAAATAGATTTCGTAATGGATAAAATTTTCAAAAAGATTGATAAGAGTTATTTATAATATATTAACACTGTTTTAATGATTTACGTATAGCAAAAATTTTATAATAAATGATAATGGACTTTAAAATACAAAAGTAAGAAAAAAGCTACATTAATTAGGTAATTATAATAAATAGAAAGCGGAAATTAAATTTTCAAATTTATGATGGCTAAATAGAATTTCTATATATATTTATATTTGAAATATTTTATTTAGCTTATACACAAGTTTCTGTATAAAAATAAAAATAACATGTTTAATAATTTGATTAGATTGTTAATATGTACACTAACAAGACAAGTAATTAAATATTTTCCTACCCTCATATATTTGTTTTCGAGATATTTGGTTACATGGAAATTAGAGGACCTCTTTTTTATAATGCCACAGAATTGATAAGAGTAGATGTTGGGTTTTGTTTATTTATTAATGTGAAGGTGAAAGTGTTGATCGAGTTGGTGCCGGGCTAAAAGGGACATATCCAATCTATAGAATAGCCCGTTTAACCTTTACATGCTGAGGCTAAAAGTTAGGGTGTCCTCTAAGTCACAAAATAGCTTGCACAAGCTAAGGGTTATGAGAAGCAAGATATCTGAGTTAAACCGATAGCATAGAGCTAGATATCACGAGTTGAGCCATGGTGAATAGTGTTGTTGCTTCAAAAGTTAACCCTAGCCTAGAGGGAGGTGAAAAGACTTGTTATGTATGCATCTACCCTTTCGTTTGTCATTTTCAAATTTTGTTTGCATATGCAGACCTATACATTTAATGTAATAGGGCACATAGCATGCTAAGGTTTGAGGTAGTCGTGGGAACGAAATCATCTTAGCCTTTCATTTTACTAAAAGACACGTGGTACAATCTTATACTATGTGGAAAAATGCGTCTATACTTTTCAACTACCTATAAAGGCACAAAAATGTATATTTCCATACCTTTTGCTCTTCTTACATTCTTACAACATCCGGAGTTCTGGTGTTTACTCGATCATACTTTATACATCTCTTTTCAAATTTTCTCATCCATCAATGTGCTAGATATGTCAAGCTCATCTTCTCACAATCTTTCTGATGCTATTCACAAGACCATCTTCAATGCAGCAAGACATAAGATAGGGCCCTTAAGCCAACCCCACGTGATAGTAGCGATGAAGGAAGAGGTGGATAGTGCGATCCTCAAGTTGTTCAAGGCGGAGAGTTGGCCTTTGATATCTATCCCGATGACGGGGAGGATCGGAAGCCCATCTACCCATGTTATGACTAACCATCATCATTAAGGGTGGGGCCTACAGGCATTAAAAGTATTGTTGATGAAATTGATGCATATGCAGTCGCCTTATATTGTGAGCCTCTTCCAAGTGGTTAGGTTGTTCGAGTTGCACATAAAGAAGAGCATGTTGCTTTAATGTCAAACAACTACTTATGCCTTTACTAGAGGTTTCTCAAGTTCAAGTTGCAATTGCCTTTTAGTGACTTCTAGAAGGAGTTCTTCAACTACCACCTTGTTAACCTTTGTTAGCTTGTACCCAACACTTACACTCTACTGGTAGATTCGAGAGCCTTTACGAATTATATGGCATTTGACCTACTTTGCAATTTTCCATTTTTTCTATGGATTGAAGAGGCTCGAGGCATCCTAAGGGTAGTTTTACATGTTTAGCCAACTTAGGGTGAAGCTAATGGATAGGTTAGTGTCTTTAGTGCACAATTGGAAAGAGAAATTTATTGTTGTTAAGGTGGGCAAGGCACTAGACTTTGGGTTGGCTAGGTGAATCTAATACACACAAAGTTGATCAAGCTAATGCCACTCGATAAACAACGATTTGACATCCTTCCTTAGGCTCTCAAGCATAATGGAAGGCCCTTCGATGGTCCCAACTTGGTTTGGGCATTCAGGGAATAGGTACGAGTTCACTCGAAGGCTCAGACGTAGGAGGTGATGTCATTAGGGATGCCATAAAGGATCATGGTACAGGTAAAGGTAGAAGTCTGGGGTAAGTCGGCTTAAGGA
The DNA here is from genome assembly GCA_037954665.1 of Laguncularia racemosa. NCBI lineage: Eukaryota > Viridiplantae > Streptophyta > Magnoliopsida > Myrtales > Combretaceae > Laguncularia > Laguncularia racemosa. The sequence goes on along the minus strand of JBBMOL010000046.1, from coordinate 1,796,469 downwards.
TGAACTCATGGGCTATAGCTTGAAGGTTTATATAGTAAGTTTCAATTTTGCTTATTTTAGTTTTTCCTATAGAAATGGTGCCATTCAAAATTGCTTGTTTATTCGACTTAACTGCCTGTTAGTTTGGGTACTTGATCTACAGGAGGAGAAGAGGTGTGGGGCATCAACCCCTACTACTAGGAGGCCTTCCTTTAAGGGAATTGTGATTTATGTTTTGGATGCTTCCTAGCAGATTAGCATAGCCATAGTTGCACCTTAGCATAGGACCTCGGAGTGTCGTGATAAGGTGGTTTTGAAGTGCATCCAATGTGGAGGGGTGATTTCTATCTTGGATGATGCGGAAGCACAGTCCATCGCTTCTAGGGGAAACAAGGAGGTAGCCTTGGAGCATTGTAAAAAATGATGCCATGATGTCCAGCATTTACGAGAGGAGCAGTTGGGTAGTAGCAATCCTGTGAGGCCTCGTGACCCCCCACCCTCTAGTGCTCCTATGCTTATCGTGTTGTGGGGCCCAAGTAGGAGAGCAGGTTGGCAAGACCTGTTTGATGGGATCCTGAGCCCTTAAGAGCGATGTGAAGTTGAGGTCTTAGTGACTAGAATGTCAAATTTAGATCTTTGCTGCTTCTTCTTCGCTTGTCTTACGGGGTATATGTCTGTTTTTTTTTTTTCTTAAAATCTTCGCCTTTTATTCCTTTAATGCATGTCATTATAATTGGATTCTTTATGTAGACGGTGAAGGCTACTTATAGGGTTCTGTTTACATGTGCTAAGGGAGAATGGCAAGTATGTGAATGAAATGCAGATTGTGAACACTATTATTAGTTATTCTCGCAGCAACATGATCGTTGTGAGTATGTGAATGAAATGTAGATTGTGAACACTATTATTAGTTATTCTCGCAGTAATATGATCGTTACAGCTTGCGCTTCGATAAGTGAATGGTAGTCAAAGTCAAGCGAAAGGAAGCTCACGAGGAGCTCAAAGTGGTGTGGGAAGATTGTCACCATAGAATTGCTAAAATTGAGGAGAGGGCACGAAGGAGTGTCCTGACCTATCTAACACGTAGTAGAAGCTGAACAATGCAAAGCCAGATCAACTCTCTGAAGGAGGAGGTCTTAGGTTTGTAGGAGCGAGAGTTGTACCTCACATTCGAGCTACGGTAGGAGAAGGCCATTGTTGTGGACTTCAAGTGAGACCTAGATTTAACTTAGCAATGTCTCAAGCTAAGCAACACAGAAGAGGCTAAGTTAAAGGGATGTGTCCAAGATCTTGAGAAGTTGTTGGCTGATTGGGATTTGAAGATCAATAAGCTAGAGGAGAAAGATCAAACATCTTGGGACAAGTACTATGAGGAAATTCAATCCTTTAATGAGTACTCAAATGAGCTTATTCGAGTGATGGAGGGGGGGTGGGGGTCAAAGGATCATGAAAAACTGGATTTATGAGAGGGATTCGACATATAATCTCTCCTAGCTTAGGGAAAAAGTGTAATAGCCTAACTACCCTCTAAAGGAGAGGGAGGAGCTTGACTTAGCTGCAGTTGAGGAAGAAGGACAGCTGCTAAATGAGGACCTTCCTTAACCATCGATAGTGGCACTTATTAAAGAAACTCCTCCTTCTTCTCCTTAACCATCGGTAGTGCATCCACCTCCTTCCATTAAAGAAGCTCCTCCTTTACTTAACCTTGTGCCATCTTTGACCCTAACAGATGGCCATATAGGATAAACAATTCTTTTTTCTTTCCTTGCTTTGTTTTTTTCATTTGTATTCTACATGATGGTCGAAATGCCGACTAGAAGCTTTGTACAACAATCATGATTAATGAAATGCTTTTTGTATATGCTTGCTTCCTAATTTTAATTCCCTTATTGATTAGATTGCGATGGCTATAATTCTTTATTCGGCATGTTTTAATGAAAAATCCATGCACCGAAGTATAATAAGTCAGACTAATCATTTTAATGCAAAATCCATCTACTAAAGTATAATAGGTCAGACTAATTGTTATAATGCAAAATCGATGCACTTAAGTATAATAGATTAGACTAATTGCTATAATGTAAAATTCATGCACTTAAGTATAATAGGTCAAACTAATTGTTATAATGCAAAATCTGTGCACTCGAGTATAACAGGTTAGATTAATCGCTATAATGCAAAATATGTGCACTCACATATAATAGGTTAGACTAATTGTTTCAATGTAAAATCCATGCACTCAAGTATAATAGGTCTGACTAATTGGTGTCGCTACTTAGACATGTAAGAGAACTCCATTTATTGAAAATACTTTAACCGAATAAAGTAGGTCTAACTAATTGGTGTAGCTACTCAGCTGTTTAAGAGAACTCCTTTTATTGAAAATACATAAACTAACTAAAGTAGGTTGGATTGATCGGTGTAGCTGCTCAGACGTTTAGGAGAAATTTTATTGAAAACACAAACCAACTAAAATAGGTTAGACATAGACTCATTGGTGCAATTACTCGATTGTTTAGGAGAACTCCTTTTATTGAAAATATGTAAACCAACTAAAATTGGTCAAAGTTATTGGTGTAGTTGCTCGAATGTTTAGCAGAATTTGTTTATGCAAAATCCATAAACCACCTAAAGTAGGTCGAAATAATTGGTGAAGTTGCTTAGAATGTAGTAAAACTCCTTTTATGCAAAATATGTAAACCAACTAATGTAGGTTAGAGTAGTTGGTGTAGCTAGTAAGATGTTTAGTGGTACTCATCTTATGTAAAATATGTAAACCAACTCCATTATCCTATATCTACTTATCTACAATTGAGTGGTTGTCAAGCTTAAATGCTACATAAATATGATGTTTACCTATTGAAGTTTGGAATAAATTTCAAGTAGTTGTGGTGTTTTAATTCTAGAAAAAAAATGGCAATAAATATTTCAATGAGTAACACCATGATAGAGTATTTTAATGTTCGTTACTTCTATAAATGGATAGAGACACTAAATACTTCCTATTTTAATCTTCTATCACTTAATTGCATATTTTCTAACTAAAGGCACCACTTTGCCAAAATTTTAAAGTACAACCACTTGTGTGGCCATTTTCTTTGCCAAACTATCCCTCTCTCTTCTCATTTAGCTAAACTCATCCGATTCCTTTCCTTTCTTTTCTTTTTTGTCTTTCTTTCTCTTCTTCTTTTCTTTTTTCTCTAGTATGAATTATATTTCCCTCTAAAACTTCAAAAATCCATAACTTTCTCATCCTAGATCCAAATAAAAAACTGTAAGCACCACTATGATCCTTGGAAAGAGTACTTTATATTAATACTACACTTGTTAAGTGAGTAGGAACTTGATGTTTTACTATATTGTTTATATTTTCTTACTTGAAAAATTATTGTATATGTGTATGTTGTGTATTTGCTGTTGGGCTTAGTTTTATAGTTATGCTCTATATCTGCTAAGGGTGCATTCTACAGTGTTGACGTGTGTGTGAAATGTGTGTGTTGAGTCTTACATAAGTATGGGACTATGTGTTCAACTATTGAAAAAAGGAACAAAATAAAAAGGCATTTGATGTGTATTTGTATTACTTCAAAATGTGTGTGAAGTAGTAGCAATATATGTGAAATGTAGTAATTATAGAGGTTTAGAAATTGTTGAAAACAATGCTTGCTTTGAATGCATTGATAGAAATAATCAAAATTAGGCAATAGGGAATTGGTACAATTTTGTGTGAGACTAAACATGCAAGTGTCATGTAATTAAGTTTGAAATGGCCGAGGTGGTGAAGTTTATTATGAATACTAGAGGAAACATTGTGTATGGCAACGATGGGCCCAATTATGAGAATGCATCGGTGAAGAAGTTAAAGGTGATGAAGAATTCGAACTATATGGAATTCTTGCATAGGATTTGTAGAGCCATTAAAATCGATCCAACTATAGTTCCTATTGAGATACTATATAGGTATCTGCACTACTTTCCTAGAGGGATAAGATATAAGTTGATCCCAATTATGGATGATGATGATGTGGAGAATGTAATTGAAATTGCTGAGGAGCGGATATAAGAATTTTATGTGGAAATCCTTGAAAATTTAGAAAATTCGATCAAAGAAGGAGAGGCCTTTAAAGCCAATACCTCATCACCTCAAAATGAGGAAAGGCTAAGCATGATGACTAATTCACTAATGTGTGATGAAATGGCTCTGTTGCCAACTTATGAACCTTTGTGTAATGAAGAAAACTCTAATGATCTAGAATTGAATGTTGCCCTCTACTTTCTAATGGAAATTGATACTATTGTGGAGCACTTTGTAGTGCATGAAGAGTATTCTAATGAGGATGAGGGTCCTATCGAAAATGCCTTAAATGACATACGTGCCACACATTCGCCACTACACATACATGCAATGCATGCACATAGATTTCATGCAACAAGTCATTTGAGTGACAACAAGCCCAAAGATGTCATTCGATTTTTCATCGTAGGGGGAGATAGTGGTTATATCACTTTTGTGGAAAGTATAGTACAATGTATGGAGAATTTAGTAGTAGTGATGACCTTAGGAATGGAATGAGATTCGATATTAAGGAAGAGCTACTACAAGTTGTGAATATGTATCATATAAAGAAGAACTGTAACTTTGAAATTGAAGAATCAAACCAAACATTATGGTCGATTTTCTATGCCAACAAAGATAGTGGTTGTAAGTGGAGGCTTTGAACTTGTAAGAAGAAGTTGGAGGGCCTTTTTATCAACACAATCCTCGAAGGATCTCATATGTGCACAAACGCTATGATATACCAGGATCATCTAAGGTTAAATTCAAATATGATAGCTATAATCTTCACTGAATATATGAGAAAAAACCTAGATATAAAGGTTGTTAACCTCGGTTTTGTAATTGGAGCTAACTTCGGGTATACAATCTCCTTGAGGAGGGTGTAGGATACAAAAAGGAAAGCTATTGAATCTATGTACAATCATTGGGATAAATCATACAATGGATTGCTGAAACTCCTAAATGCAGTCTAAATTAGTAATCTGAGAACACAAGTTAAATGAGCTTAGCATGATTCAATAGTTGCTGGGGAGTAAGGATGCAACCAGGGCAGGTTATAATAGGGTACCTGCTTTGACCAACCCGATAAAAACCCTATAGGATTTAGAGTTGGGTTTTAGGACATGGAATAAAACCTTGATAGAGTTTAAGGTTGAGTTATAGGATCTAGAAAAAACTCGATGGGAAAACTCAACCTGATTTTTTTTAAATAATAAATTAATATTATAATTTATAATTAGTATATTTTATTTTATTATTTTTATATTTTTAATTTGTATATTTGTATATTTTATTTTTTTTATATTTAATTTCTTTCTTCTTTTTATCACAAGTAAATTAATAATAAATTAAAGAAATGATATATGAAAATTAGTTGAAGTATGAAAAAAAAAAAGAGACTTAATTGCCATTTGGGTCGAGTTTGGGTCAGGTAAAAAAAAAAAAAAACCCTATTAGGTCGGGGTGGATTTTGGGCATATAAATCCTTTACCGGGTTAGGTTCAGGTTTTAATGAACCTGTCCTAAACCCAACCCGTTTACATCCTTACTAGGGAGTGTATATTGAAATGGATCTTTTAGACATTCGGTCCATATGTTGAGGCATTCAAGTATTATAGGCTTATACTTAGTATCGATGGTACTTTCTTATATGAGAAGTACACTCATAAGTTGTTGATTGCATGTGGAATAGATGGAAACAATTGCATTTTCCCTCTTACATTTGCTTTAGTGGACAATGAATTAGCGAAGAAATAGGGATGGTTTCTATGAAAGCTGAAGGAGCATGTTGTAGGTAACCGTCAAGAAATTGTCTCATTTTTTTATAGACATGCTAATATCAAGACTATAGTTGAGTGACAAGACAATGGATGGAGGCCTCTGATAACAGCATATTATCTCATGGTTTATCTTGTGATTTGGAGGTTGTTATTGTTAAATTTGAAAACAAATCACCAAGATAAAGATACTGAAGTGCTTATATTTTGATATTTTAGGAATCAATGGACTTAGATAGGAAAAGAGTGCATTAGGAGCTGAAAAACATGAAGAAATGAAGAAAATCAGTAGGCAAGGGATAACACACGGTCATGGGAAGAGGCTGGAACCAAAAGAAATGGAGTTTGCAAAATGCCGAGGAGCTTATAAGGTGAGACCACGGCCGTGCCTCATGTGGTGGAACACCTGCGAAAAATGCGACTTTTCATTTTCCTGACTGTTTTTATATATTTCTTTGAGAAGAAACGAGGGAAGTGGGACTTTTGAAAAAATTTCAGTTTTTAGACTTTTGTTCTTTTAGGAATATTTCATTTTGATAACAAGAATAAGAGATTGAAACAAGTTTTCCTTGTGATCAATTGAGAAGTATTTATAGTTGGCCTTGGGAAGTGGTCTCTGGAGTTTTGTGTTTGAATTCTCTCCAACTTTATCACAAAATTGGTGATTTCTGATCCTTATTTATTTATGCAATTTTGTGACTTGTGTTTATATCATTCATGAATTCACTCAAATATTCCATTGTAGCTTGTGCATTCATTGTTAAATCTATAGCTGGCTAGATTCAATTGGTGGGAAGAAGAATGAAACCCTAGATTGCTAAAGTGATAATTGTAGTCATGTTATTAGATTAAGGTATTTGTGGATTATTCATAATTGCAATTCCTATAATTTCAATTGAAATTCTTAAGGGTTTTAATTGTTAGAAATTTTATCAATACGAGAGTTGAGATAGAATTTGTTAGGAATTCTTAATTGGATTAATATAACAAAGCGGAAGCGGCGTTAATTAGTTGAATTAGGGTTTATCTGGAGTTTAAAGCAATGTTATAATTAATTATCCACTAAGGAATTAGGGGTAATTGCATTAGGGCATTAGGCAATCATAGCACTAGGAAGTGTATGGATGTAATTTAGAATCCTTTGTTAATTAGAGATACGGAAGTTGACTAATTAATTGAAGGTTTATGGTTATAAACCCATTTGAATAACCATACATAGGCTACTCTAAATAACATGATGGCAATTTGATTAGCGTGTCTAGAGTGAATTCTTAATTCCCACCTTCTCAATTGAAAGGTTTATATAATATTCTCATAGTTCTTATTTGAGTAGATTTTATTTCAGTTTTTAATTAAGTAGTTAAAAGGATCTTTCTTTGAATTGCCTAGATATCAGTAAAAGTTATTATAGGTTTAGTAATCTCTTTAGTTCTTGAGGGATCGACACTTTACTCACTTATATATTACTTGATTCCGACCTAATATACTTGCTAGAGAATTCACTACTCTTTTATATATACGGTTCATAGTGATCAGCCTCCCTCTACGATGTGGCGCTTTTGCTTATGCCACGTTGCAAGCAACTTTAACACTACTCACAATAATTTGCAATGTAGGAAATGGGTGATGGTTACTAAGATGAAGGCAAAACTACACAAGTTTTGGCATTACATGGACCTAGTTGGGCAAATAAAGTTAGACGCCCTTACATGGTTTAATGGCATCCTATTGGAATAGTCGACACTTGCATATGGTGGAGGGTATCACTTTAGGTACATGACTTTGAATATTGTAGAAAGTTACAATTCTATTTTGAAAAAGGCAAGAGGCCTACCTATGATTACGTTGGTAAAATAAAAATAAAAAATTCTATAATTACATCAAACATTGGGATAGGATAACTGGGGACACGCACAACGAAATTGTAGTAGACCAAGTTTTCATAAAGTATGCTAATGATACAATAGAAAAATAGAGATATAGGGCTAGTGCTTATAAAATCATTAGGTTCAATAGACTCAACCAAATATTTGAGATCCTAATGCGCCCTAGCGCGTGGCAAATAGGGTTAAAGGAGGAGAAAGGACGCAAACTATAGACCGCAAGAATCACATGTGCACATGCAACAAGTGGCAAATGTACACAATTCCATATCCACATGCTTATGCTGCAACAGTAAAGTTGAGGCTTGATAACTTGTTGGTCATTGGCCATTGGTATAGGTGGACACATCAATTACAATGTTATTAGAGCCACTTCTATCCCATTGGAAATTAAACCTACTAGCTGGAGGTAGACTTTCCATTCATTTACCCTAACATTGATAAACTTCAACATGAAATGGGAAAGCCTAAATTGAAATGATACCACATGGAGATGGACCTTAGAGATCCCTCATTCTGAACTAGGTATAGTAGGTGCAGAAGGGAATGGCACAATGAAAGGAAGTGCCTAGAGAGAAATAACATTAGTATATATCTTATAAAAAAAAAACTTCCTTCATTCATTGAACATTATTTGTAATTAAGTTTACACAATAACCTTCCCTTTGCTAACCAAATTTTTCCTTCATGTCGCAACATAAATGGATCTAGGATCTTTTGATCCATCATTGTTGACACAGTAAGCCAGACATTGATTGGAATCTGTTTGGCAAGGGTGAGTATTTTATTTTATAGGTCCTATTTTATTACTTTCTAGTTAAATCTATTGATTCCTACAATTTGTATTTTTATGTTTATAAGAAGGATCTTAGCTGACAGTTAGGTATCGCAAGTTATAGCTACATTGTGACGAGGATGATATCTTATTAGATTTTCGCATGTTACCTTATAGAGAGTTGAGTAGGTTTATGGGACCAACATACCTTCCCTTCATTCAATTAGATTGGCATCTTCTTACGACATTGGTGGAGAGGTGGAAGCCTAAGATACACACCTTTCACATGGCCTATGGCAAGGTTACCATGACTTTATAGTATGTTAAGGTCTAACTTGGGCTACCAGTTGATAGACAAGCCATTTCAAGTAGCGCTAGCCTTGATTGGGCATCTAAGTGTGAGTAGTTACTTAATAAGAGGCCTGATGGATTAAATTATCCTAGTTATGGTGTAGATTCCAAGTTTTGCATGCCTAGACATTTGATGAAATGTTTAGGTGTTATACTTGCGCCTACATTTTAAAATTGCTAAGAGGCTTTGCATTTGCAAATAAATCAAGTAACCTAGTCCATTATGTGTTCCTTTCACTTTTGGAAGACTTTGCCTTTACAGGGCAGTATAGCTTGTGCTCTACATGTTTGGCCTTGTTGTATTGCTAGTTGTACCATGCATCCATCTCCAACACACATGATATGGGGAGAGCAACGATTCTTCTACAAGTGTGGGCATGGGATAGCTTCCCAGATATAGCTCCCTTAAGCTATTATAGGGTTTCATTAAAGGATGGAAGGCCAATGGTGTTTTGATGGAGGATAGCTCAAAACACTACACAGCACCCCACGTATGCTGTTTAGGCATAGAGGGACGCATTTGACTACCAAAACCCATAGTAGGTAGGTTGTCTTTTTACATTTTTATATCTACTAGACATTATAAATCTTCATTAATCTATGCACGTTTATTGTTAGTTTGTTTGGCAACCTTATCCTGAGGATTTCATTGACATACTATCCTCATTCTGCTATACGAGTAGAGACATTTAGATAGCTTGGGTACCATTCATATGCTTTCATATTATGAAGTGGCATTACCTAAATTGCATCTACCACCAATTTGGTGCATTACAGCGACTGCATGTTGATGTCAACATAGAGCCCCATTTTCACCATATTAATTTATGGGGTTAGACTAACACTAATTGGATAGTGCTACATGTATCTTACATTGCTCATTGGGAGGATCATCACTCCTATAAGATTCTATTGGAATATGGCAATGGTGTGCATCCAGACTACATCTAATGGTATAGAGATGTCAACTGCCGCTACGTGAGGCATACTAGAGCAGTAATTGGACACTTGGTAAGAAAAACATTTACAATATCATATTAACTATACTATATGACTATGTTGCACCAAAACATTTTCTTTCGATTCTTCTAGGTTGACACCCTACACCATATATGTATAACATTTGATCTGCCTTCGGCAATTTCTCTTATCGATGCTAGAGTACAACTAGTTGAGCATCATGTCAAAATTATACTTTTTCCTGCCATTCAACATGAGCAACCTCTAGAGGGGGAGGTTGCTATAAACCTAGAGTGCACCTCTAGTCGATGCTACACTTACGCCACCACCACCACCACCAATACACTGTAGGTTTAATAAAGCAAGAGTTAGAGGAGGACGTAGAGGGATGAGCAGATCCATCATGACCATACTCCTCTAGACATCATGGACAAGGGCATTGTAGGTAGCTTAGCTCCTAGTACCATCTCGTTCATCACCTTTCGTGGGCACTCTATTAGCGATCCCATTATTAACTCACCCACTCCGCAAAGGTTACGCCATTATCGATCGAATGTTGGTGACAACTCATAACCTTTAGTACAATAGAGTCCAATTCCACCAAGTGACTTTGATGAGCCCTTGCAATTGCCTACAACACAAGAATCACAAGCTCCTCCTACCTTTGATGTGAGACAAACTAAGCATAGATCTATTGTGGCTAGAATCACTAAATTATTTACTAAGAGTATGAGTGGGATGAGATAAAGTTATTTATGAATTATTTTGAATATTCTAATGGATATTAGAAATGGTGTACATTTTACTGAAAAGTTCTTTTTTTTTCTTCTTTTTTTTTTTCCAATAATTGTGGGGCACAAAAAAATTGTAATGAAAACACATGCACTGCATGCATTCTCAATACAAATTTTTCCTATATTGAAAACGTATGCACTACATGCATTTTTTATACCCTATTCGTATAATATTTTTTAAAAAATTACATTATTTACATATTTTTTCCCCACATTTGATACCATAATTATATCTAGTTTTGTAATTAACTACTTAAAGTAGTGTTAATTTATTACCTACAAACTTTTTGAAATCATTTACAGTTCCTAAACTAACTCCATTTAGGTAGTTAATTGTAAAAATGGGAAAAATTTAGTGGTTAATTGCAAACTTCGACAAAATCAGGTAGTTATTTGCAAAATTGGTAAAGTTCAAGTTCTAAATTAACACTTTTAAAATTTAATTAGTTAATTAAAAAAATGAGTAAAATTCAAATACTAAATGTCACATTTACTCAAGGGATAAGTTAGTTCTCTTATTTAATGAAGTGAATGCATAATTAAATTAAGTTACTTTCAATTTGACCTATGTAGAGTAAATTTTGATTTGATATTGAAGTTGATAAACTTACCAAAATAATCATACTCCGACATTGCACATACACAAGCTAATCCAAAATACACATACAAGTATTTTTTTTAATAAATACTAAATGCAACACACAATTCCATTTACGCTATAATTTAATTATAACAAATAACACAACCTTAGTATCCTATGGTTTGGATTAACTCAAACTACAATAACACATGAAATAGGATCACATGTAGGGTCTACAAAACCCATCACCCAAAGTTATATTTAGAAACTCTAAGTGCCTCATGGATTTATAACCCATATCAATTATAAATACTCCAACCCATTGCAACCATCTATAATATTATCGCATACCATTAATGTGACCTGCATATGGATTCTCTTAGATATTCTTACCTATATCAATCACTATTCAGCAATATTAATAGTAGGGGTAGGTAAAAAAAACCAATCAGACTGAACCAAACCATAAATTAGGTTAAAAAAAAAATACGAACTAAACTAAACCGTTTATTTTTTGGTTTAAAAAAATTATGAATTTAACCGAATCGTTTTAAGCTAAATTGAATTGTGAGAAGTAAAAAAAAAATGGTGATGAAAATATAGAGAATGTATAATTTAAAAAGGATGATTCTATATTATTTATTTAATTCTTTCTTTTATTTGGTTTTTATCAACTAAATTACTATATTTTTTTATTTTGTATTTTTTTTATTAATTGATATAAAAACCATAATTATGTTAAGAGAGATAATAAAACTTTTTAAATATATCAAATGGACATTAAAGATGGTGAATGATATCAGAAAAATGATAATAATTAAATTATACCAACTACAATTTTCTATAACTAATTGACTTGTACATAGAAAAAAAATTAATAATTCGAATAAAAATAGTTCGGATTGTGAACTAAATCGGACTTAACCTTTTTTTTCTTTTTACTTCTTAGGTTCAAAAATTACGAACCAAATCGTATGGTTATGTTAGATTTAGGGAAAAAAAACAAACTATAATATATCATTTAGTTCAATTCGAACGACAAATTGTACTAAATCGAATCGTGCCCACCTTAATTGATAATCTACCTATTCATATATTGGTCTCCATGCAATCAATCACCGCCACTTTCTATGCTTCTCGCATTTGCTCAAGCACAAGTTGTAAATAGAGCAGGGAATGCAGAGCGGGCTGACTCGCCCAACCCGTAAATTTTTGTAGGGTGAGACAATAAACTTTGGCCCATACGATGTGTGGGCTATTTTGGCCCACCTCGCATGACTTGCAAGTCGAGGTGGGCTAACTTGTTGTGGGTGCAAGTTAGCCTACATGACTTATAAAAAAACAAAAGTTCAAACTAACTTAAAAATAAATTAACCTAATTCGATATTAGATAGATGAATGATGATAGATATTTAAAACCTTACAAAAGAAAGGATGGGACCTTAACTAATGATGGAGGATTGAGGAATATGAAAGAAAAAAAAAAGTTGACATTACCTTAGAGTCAAAGCAATTAAATAATAATAATAATAATAATAATAATAATAATAATAATAATAATAATACATGACAAATGAAAAATGAGTCGATGAAAATGACTTTGTAATTTTTTAAAATAAAAAAAAAAAATTTGTGTGAGTTAACAGGTTGATGGCGTTAGCTCACAGGACGGGACAGGGCAGCTTCTTCGGCCCACCTACTCAAGCACAAGTTGTAAATAGAGCAGGGAATGCAGAGCGGGCCGACTCGCCCAACCCGTAAATTTTTGCAGGGCGAGACAATAAACTTTGGCCCATACGATGTGTGGGCTATTTTGGCCCACCTCGCATGACTTGCAAGTCGAGGTGGGCTAACTTGTTGTGGGTGCAAGTTAGCCTACATGACTTATAAAAAAACAAAAGTTCAAACTAACTTAAAAATAAACTAACCTAATTTGATATTAGATAGATGAATGATGATAGATATTTAAAACCTTACAAAAGAAAGGATGGGACCTTAACTAATGATGGAGGATTGAGGAATATGAAAGAAAAAAAAAAGTTGACATTACCTTAGAGTCAAAGCAATTAAATAATAATAAATAATAATAATAATAATAATAATAATACATGACAAATGAAAAATGAGTCGATGAAAATGACTTTGTAATTTTTTAAAATAAAAAAAAAAAATTTGTGTGAGTTAACAGGTTGATGGCGTTGGCTCACAGGACGGGACAGGGCAGCTTCTTCGGCCCACCTACTCAAGCACAAGTTGTAAATAGAGCAGGGAATGCAGAGCGGGCCGACTCGCCCAACCCGTAAATTTTTGCAGGGCGAGACAATAAACTTTGGCCCATACGATGTGTGGGCTATTTTGGCCCACCTCGCATGACTTGCAAGTCGAGGTGGGCTAACTTGTTGTGGGTGCAAGTTAGCCTACATGACTTATAAAAAAACAAAAGTTCAAACTAACTTAAAAATAAACTAACCTAATTTGATATTAGATAGATGAATGATGATAGATATTTAAAACCTTACAAAAGAAAGGATGGGACCTTAACTAATGATGGAGGATTGAGGAATATGAAAGAAAAAAAAAAGTTGACATTACCTTAGAGTCAAAGCAATTAAATAATAATAATAATAATAATAATAATACATGACAAATGAAAAATGAGTCGATGAAAATGACTTTGTAATTTTTTAAAATAAAAAAAAATATTTTGTGTGAGTTAACAAGTTGATGGTGTTGGCTCACAGGACGGGACAGGGCAGCTTCTTCGGCCCACCTAATATGTGGGCCATTGCAAATGTACCGGTCCATTTAGTCT